>OX383971.1:10176423-11376423 GCA_947532105.1 Athrips mouffetella
TAAGATGGCGTTAGGGGTAGAAGCAGGGATAGGGGTAGGGTCAGGGATAGGGAGAGGGAGAGGGGGAGGGATAGGGAGAGAGTGTAAGGGAGGGGAAAATGAGGGGAGAGAAAGGGGGAGGGAGGGGTAGAGGGCGTGGGAGGGGGTAGAGGGAGGGGGGTAGAGGGAGGGAGAGGGGGAAGGGGAGGATGAGTGAGGGGAAGGGGGAAAGGGAGGGGAATGGGAGGAGGGCGAGGGGGGAAAGGGAGGGTGATGGGGAGAGGGGAAGGGGGGTAATGGAGGGGCAAGGAAGGGTGAGGGGGGGAAGAGGGAGGGGCGAGGGAGAGGAAGAGAGAGTGGGAGAGGGTGAGGGACGGGGAGTGGGAATGTAGGGGGGGGGGATACAAAAGGATAGATAGGGAGGAATAGGGACCTTTTTTACTTTTATGAATACCTCCTCGCTACCCATTCACTTCACTCCCTTTATTGCCTTCTTTTTTAAGTTCGCCTGTAACGGTTGACAATGAAAATTCCGCACTACCTACCAGTTAAATAAAATCAAAAGATAATTAAGTTTGTAGTAAGATGCATTTATTCAACTTGGATAAGTACAAATGCATCTTTTACGTAGGGATCAAGAAGGATAAGCGCTCCGTAAAATATGTTTCAATTAAGTTCGAGTTCTGTTTTTTTATAAAATCTACGCGGACGAAGTCGCGGGTAACAGCTAGTAAGCTATAAAATAACAACAAATAATAAAATTTGGTCAAGCGCGTGTCGGATTAAAAAAATGTAGCACATTAACTTACTGAAATTTCAACTAATACAATTATGATTATGTGGTGGTACGGAACCCTCAGTGCGCGAGTCCGACTCACACTTGGCCGGTTTTAACCCTAATACCCGGTCCATACAAAGTCATTAACTAATTGATTGGATAGTTTTTATGAAGTCTAATATTTTTTTTTCATTTCCTGAAAGTTTTATTCACTGAAATATATTGGTTCAGGTACATTGACAATCATGCCCTTTCAGTTTTCGGAACGCTGTCTCTTACACCTCATTAGAGTATTACGAAAATCCTTATGTAAGAATTTAATAGAAATACTAATTGAACGCAATAAAAAAATCATGATAAGGTCTCGAAGCAATTTTTTTTTTTTCAATATTACAAACTAAAGTTTACGAACCCGTGCGAGCATTATTAATAACCATTTCTTATACAGCGTGAATTTCCATTCGTTTAAAACCCGAAGCCCAGTGATTGTACTCATGAAAACAAGCAACTTTCCCGAAGCAAATATTTTTTTACAAGAAAAAATTTTTTCGCCTCATCATAGTAAAGTGGTCACGTGATCGACTCATTTTGTATGGGAAGGTGAAAAATTTTATTCGGTTAATTTTTTTTATATTTTTTTGTAAAGTTACTTGTTTTCATGAGTAGAATCACTGGGCTTTGGGTTTAAAACGAATGAAAATTCACGCTGTATACGACAACCGTGCATCAGGGCATTACAAGAACAACTTCACCAGTGCACTATACAGGCTGTAAGGGACAGCCTTCCGAATACTGAAAGGGTATGTTCAGTCAACGTAACTGAACAACTTTCAGCGAATAAAACTTTCAGGAAATGAAAAAAAATCGGCCTCTCCATACAAACTGTCCAACCAAGTTTGCAATTTTGTATGGAGATGCCGATTTTTTTTTTCATTTCCTGAAAGTTTTATTCGTTGAAAGTTGTTCAGTTACATTGACTGATCATGCCCTTTCAGTATTTGGAAGGCTGTTCCTTACACCCCATAAAACATGACTTCATGGCTTGGCCGTGGCTTCTTCTGGGCCGTTGATGGCGTGGTCGTTAGTGAACCTGCCTACTGCGCTGTGGGTCGCGGGTTCGATCTCCACCCAGGGGAAACATTTATGTGATGAACACGAGTGTTTATTCTGTGTCTGGGTGTTTTTAGGGTTCCGTACCTCAAAAGAAAAAACGGAACCCTTATAGGATCACTTTGTTGTCCGTCTGTCTGTCTGTCTGTCACGAACGGGTTAAGGGATCATGTTGAAATTAATACCATAAGTTAGGATCCATGAACCACACAAGATCTGAAAAATTCAATTTTTTACAACGACGCAATCAAAAGATATGGCATTTTATGTCCTCATCTCCATACATTTATTCAAAAATGCAAAACCTACAGGGTACTTCCCGTTGACCTAAAATTATGAAATTTGGCAAGAAGCTAGGTCTCACAGTACAAATAATGGGAAAAGTCTGAAATCATTAAATATTACAACTTTTCTCACAACTAATGGTAACCAATTGTGGTGAGCTCCCGTTTCAAGAACATTCATATAAGAGAGGGGTCAAGTTGGATGGTCACTGAGGCGATTTTTGTTTTCGTTCTATTTAAAAACGGGAACACTTACAAACTTGAAAATTAGTATGTTTATAGTGCATAAGCTATAAAATAACAACAAATAATAAAATTTGGTCAAGCGCGTGTCGGACTAAAAAATCTAGCACATTTACTTACTGAAATTTCAACTAATACAATTATGTTTATGTTGTGGTACGGAACCCTCAGTGCGCGAGTCCGACTCGCACTTGGCCGGTTTTTTTTATCTATTTATCTATGTATTTCAAGTCCCTGGTACCGTTGACCTAATCCCTGTTTTCAGATTTAGGTCAAGAACAAATCCTTTATGGGTGGGTTGCACCATCTAACTTAACCATAACCGAGTACATACGCCTCTTGCTCTCTATAGGTTAGAGAGAGCAAGACTTGTATATTCGGTTACGGTTACGTTAGATGGTGCAACCCACCCTTAGTGAACCAATTTTTTCTTTTCAGCGGGACTGTATGGAGTTACCTCTAGTAGAAATTACAGAAAACGAAGAAGATTTCAGGCCAAGTGTTGATAATGATGATGGCCCAAGAACAAGTAAGAGGCGTATGTCAAGTTCAAGTCTGAGTTCTATATATAGATGATAAAAGATGATAACACCTGTACACTTTTTTTCCTTTTCACCCATATTAGATTTGACCTTTTTGAGTGGCGGATGAGATATCCATAAACCACACATGTTTCTTTATTTATTTCTAAGCATATCTAGTTTAGACGGCCGCCTTCGCTAAAATTATTTAAAAATCTGCCTGCTACAGCCTGTAGCAAGTTTGGTGTCAATTTTGTAGAATTTATTTGTGGTGATCACACCACAAAAAGGTCGTGTCGTTTCAAGAGGTAAAGCAGCTCGCGATACAACGTGAGGACTGGAAGTTACTTACTCCATCGACAAGAGCCAGGCTCTTAAATTGAAGAAGAAGATCACACCTACCTTTAGCCGTGACATATACACAATCGATTCAAACGCGCGTCCGACATGCGTCAGCATCGCATTCAGCCGCGGTAGCACGAGCCCCTAGATAAAGGCATTTCATCCAATCGCGCGATAAAATTGACGTTTGCTTCATACATAAGTCATAAAATTACATTTGGCCTTAAATATATTTTTCACCTCCAAAGCTCGGAAACATTTGTTTTGTCGGTTAAATTCTGCGGCCAAAAGCGATTTTTGGCCCCTAGCGGGCAAAAGGTTTTTGAAATTCGAACGCGATGTACTTATTATTTTGTAGTATGCTGCAGTACTGGCCGCTTGTAAAACCAGCCACGCACTATCGTTTTCAAGATGAGAAAGAGGGATGCAGCTATAGGAAAGAAACAAATAGTATTATGAATAGTGAATGCCTGGTGGGTAAGGTACTGGCTGATAATGAAAAGTAAATTTAAAATTAGATCGCCTTTTTTTTTATTCTCTTGCCCAGATTAATGGACTCGCCCTTTGACTTCAAATCAACGCAACACAAAATAGATTTGCCTGCCACTGCCTGTCCACTGTCTCCACTTTGAAATCCCATGAAAATGAACCTTGTTCTGCAAATTTATCAAGTAGTTTATAGGTAGAGTATGAACATAAGCACAACAGTCCCAAAAATAATAATAATTTAATTATAGTGATTTCCTTTTTAATGTTTAGTATTGTCTAGTGAAAACTCTTTGACCTTGAGCTGGTCTCTGGTTACGGAGGTTTGTAGCGAAGCGCTGGTTCAGGTTATACTGGTTATGTTTCCACTTGCTTGCTGCCGTCAGTACCATTATGTAGGTATTATGCCCTTACGTTAAAACGTATGAGTAATTAATTAAACACTTATTTCTTATATTTGAATTGCTTTTCTTGCATTATGTTAACATTTCCTCGCTTTAATGAGGTGAAAAATTTTGTGTTTCGCTCGGCAGCAAAGTTATTTTGCGTCTCGTGCCTTGAAACCTTCGCCACGCTCAGGATTCTTCTTTTGAACCACTCACTTCTCTCGTGGTTCAATCCTAGAATCCTTCGCTTGCTCAGGTTTCAATACGAGGCACTCGCGCCAAATAAACCTTTTGCTGCCTTGCATAACAAATAACTATTTTCTAGGAGCTCGTGCTGAGCCAGCTGGTGTGCAAAGTTCTACAAGTTGCATCTGACTCGCGTGCGTTTTGCGTTTGTATTGCTACAAACGCGCGACGACACGGCGGGATTAAAAATCGTGGTGTGCACAGGCCCTTATTCTTGCATTATACAACGTGTAACCCGTGTGCCCGTGAAACTGAACAAATTTTCAAATGTCAATATATCAAAATGAATTCTTGACCTCCCACAGAAACTGCATTAGCTGATAGCGCATTTGTATAAGTGGTCAAATTTGCTTTTTCGTACTTCAGCCTATGTTCCTAAGGAAAAGTTGTTCAGTTCTATGGACAGATTCAGGCCCTTCATTATTATCACAGCTTTTCGTTACACCTTGTATACGTCAACATGGAGTATTGACCATAGAATACATGAATGTTTCATGTATTCTATGGTATTGACAGATACAGCATGCTGTGCGAATAATTTAGTTCGGTCTGTTTCCTGTTTCACGTAGACACGCCTTACAATTTCACCAAATTTTTTCCAGGTACTAGTTAGGTACATAGCTCTCAATTTTTGATAGGAGCCAATTCTTGAATTTAAAAAAAAATCCATAGAAAATTCAAGAATTGGCTCCTATCAAAAATTGAGAGCTATGTACCTAGCTAATACCTGTAAAGAATTTGGTGCAATTTGGTGAATTTGGCGATATAAGACTATAAGGGACCGGACTAATTTACCGGCGTCTGTAAACAAGGGAGCCATCCATCCGTTACTGCATCCGTAGTCTTCAGAATATATTATGCTAATACCAAACTACACCTGGGGGAAGTCACTCGAGATCCCTAGAGGTGACCTAAGGAGATGTATTGAGATGTCTCTACATTGCAATAAATAACTATCAAGCTACTTGTCGTGCTTATCTACAGGGTGACTTTGAAGACATTCAACAAATTTTGAGGGTAAGTTCTGTTATCGACATAGATACATATAGGTCTGAGGATATTTGGAGTTTTTTTTTTCTATTAAGTTCGAAAAGAAGATGAAGATTAAGAAAGAAATCATAAAAATTGTAATAATGCATAATTGAATAATGCAAAATTGTAAATGCATAAAAATTGTAAGAATAAAATAGGCATAATTTATGAGAAAAAAAAATTTAATGCATCGTTAAAGCTTATTTTATATTTTTTAGGTAAGTACGTTTAAGTTTTTATCGGTTTCAAGAATATTCAACTTATTACCTAGAAAATGTTTTTTTCGATAACTCCAAAATTCCTTAGACCTTATATAAAATTGATCTATCGATAACAGAATTTGCCCTTAAAGTTTGTAGAATGTCATCAAAGTCACCTTGTAGAGTGATTTTTAAAATATTGAAAACATATGGAGGATCACTGGGTTCATAATAGATAAAGGTGGAGCGTTGGTATTTTTCTGTCATTTTTATCATAACTTGAAAACTACAATTTGGAATGTACAAGTAAAGTCCTTTCATATGATATCACACTCGACCTAATAACGACAATTTTAAATTTTGCCAATTTTCGGGCCCCCTTTGCAATAATATTAATCTGATTTTTTTTATTTCCTTTGTTTGCAATAAAGTTGCGCAGTCACATTCTTAAACTTTTCCAAATTTCAAGTCAGTAACATGAGTGGTTGCTGAGATAAACAGGTGGACAGTTTGTATGGAGGGAGAGCCCGATTTTTTTCATTTCCTGAAAGTTTCATTAGCTGAAAGAGTTACGATGACTGATCATGCCCTGAGGCTGTCCCTAACACTTTGAATGCTTGATTGCAAGGGTTGAGTTGAGGTCGTTAATGTTGGGATAGGTTATGAACCAACGTTCTAAAAGTAGTTCATCTTATACGACCAAAATGATTCAAGTTATGCAAATTTTAATGCAGATAGACCCCTTAAATGTAAAACTACCTTGACTTCTCTCAATGAAACCAGACTGTGTATTTAAATAAATATATTACTTTATTACGAAACTCTAGCTAACTCTACATTTTTCGCGATAATTATTTTCGCGTAAATAATATTAGGAATACTAATAGTTTCCTCAATACCTTATAATAATATTCGAGGATAAAATCACAGATTACATGATGCAATGTTTGTACAAAGTTACGGTTTGTTAGCCATCAAGGACTTTAGACTGCAATATCTTTGCCAAGCCGTTCGAACTCGTTCGCAAAATAAATCATGTCTTTGTGGTCCAAAGCTGAACTTTGGAAAACAATACGGAAGAAATTGACCAGATCGCCTTGGGGCTGGTACGTGACCATCATACTTCCTTCCTTTATCATTCGCTCTTTTATTTTAGGTGCAACCTTGTGCAGCCTTTCTTTATAATCTGGGTCGTTTTCGCGGCCGCGCAGGCAAGTCGGAACGTACCAAAACATTATATTCGTGCATTCGGGTTTGTCGATCACTAGTCGGAAACCGTCGCGATGTCGGATGTGATCTAAGAAGAACTGGGCGTTATCGAACAACTTGTCGATATGTTTTTCGAATCCTTCGCTCCCTTTCGCCTTCCACATGAACCAAAATTTGAGGACGTCAGCTCTTCGACCGCACTGAATATGTTTATCTCCGGTGTCGTATGAAGTGTCGTAAAATTTGTCCTTCTGGAAGAGGTACTTGGCTTCAGACGAGTGTCCCTGCTCGAGGACATTCTTGTGTCTAATTAGGAACGTCGAGCATTGTTGCGGCGCTGCCAAGAGCTTGTGAGGGTTCCAAGTCACGGAATCGGCCCTGGAAGTTTAAATTATATCATTGTTACATTTATGACCTATCTTATTGTACGGAGTTTCAATAAATTCAAATAAAACCGTAAATGACTTAGTATTGAAGTTTAATGCAACAACTTTTGTTTTACGTCTATTGAAATTTCGCCAACAGAATCTTTATACTCCATACGACATTATCGTAATCGTTAATTATCGTTTATCTTGATGAATAATAAAACAAAATTAATGCAATATAAAAAAAACCGGCCAAGTGCGAGTCGGACTCGCGCACTGAGGGTTCCGTACCACTCATAAACATAATTGTATTAGTTGAAATTTCAGTAAGTTAATGTGCTAGATTTTTTGAGTCCGACACGCGCTTGACCAAATTTTATTATTTGTTGTTATTTTATAGCCTATGCCCTATAAACATACCAATTTTCAAGTTTAAAGTGTTCCCGTTTTTAAATAGAACTAAAACAAAATCGCCTAAGCAACCATCCAACTTGACCCCTCTCTTATATGAATGTTCTAGAAACGGGAGCTCACCACAATTGGTTACCATTAGTTGTGAGAAAAGTTGTAGTATTTAATGATTTCAGACTTTTCCCATTATTTGTACTGTGAGACCTAGCTTCTTGCCAAATTTCATAATTTTAGGTCAACGGGAAGTACCCTGTAGGTTTTTCATTTTTGAATAAATGTATGGAGATGAGGACATAAAATGCCATATCTTTTGATTGCGTCGTTGTAAAAAATTTAAATTTTCAGATCTTGTGTGGTTCATGGATCTTAATATATGGTATTAATTTCAACCTGACACCTTTACCCGTTCGTGAGATAAAGGGTCTTGACAGACAGACAGACAGACAGACAGACAGACAGACAGACAGACAGACGGACAACAAAGTGATCCTATAAGGGTTCCGTTTTTTTCTTTTGAGGTACGGAACCCTAATGATGCATTTAGCCTAGAATTATACAAGTTTTTTAGAACGCTGTGTAAAATTGCAAGCCTATAAAAACAATAATCGCATTTAAACACTTAATGATGACAAGGCAACAATTTCAAGGATTCGACTGACAAAATTTAGATTATTTTGCAGATTACGAAATTCAAATGCGATACTATGTAATAAACGATACAACGTTTGATTTTTACAAAGAACAATGTTATTGGAAGAAGGCACAAAAATTCTAGGAACTCTAATGTAGGTAGTCTCGATCATGATCACGTAGATACTAAAATATATTGGGCATGGTTTATTTACTAGGTACCAGGAAACGCCAATGATTTGTTAGTGTTATTGAATAAAAGACATTTCACTTGAATGATATTAGTAATAAGAACAACTTACAGTTCAATTCCAGCCAGTAAATGTCTGTGTCTCTTGGACATGAGAGCCCCACCGCCCCAGGCCGCGTCTACATGCAACCACAGGTTATATTTTTTGCACAACGCTGAAATTTTCACCAAAGGATCAAATGCTCCGAACACAGTTGTTCCTGCTGTAGCTGTTACTAGAAATGGAGTCGATCCATTTTCTAAGGCTTCATTGATCTTCATTTCTAAATCTATGACGTCCATCTTGCCATTTCTGTCGGCTTTGACGAGAATACAGTTGTCGGTACCGATGCCCATGAATGTTGCGAGCTTCTTCGTAGAGTAGTGCGCTAATTCAGATGTGAAGAGAACCAAGTTCGGGACAGCATAGACGCCTTTAGACTGAAAATAATAGAAAAATTAAGATACAGTATTTTAAAAAAAAATTTAGTAGCATTCTTTCATTTTTTTTTTTGTATTTTTATATGATATGAAGAAAGGCGTTTAACATTGTGATAGATTTTGGAAGTATAGGTACCTATTACCTATACTTATAACTTGAAACGTGATGACGTGAAAAATAAGTTAAAGTTATAATATTCTACAGTAAATGACCGTGCATTCTGAAGTAAGTATTCGAAACACCTTGAAAAAGCGCGTGTACGCATAAAAAAGTCAAAGCGCGTGTACGCATAAAAAAGTCAATTTTATCTCTTTAAATCAAGGCAACGAACAAGTTTTCGCCCGTAAAAAATCTTCCATGATTTCCACACCAAATACTGACAAATCAATGAACAATCAGTGGCAGCAAATGCCCTTCAAGGAAAAATTGCTCAGCGGAAATGGCAGTGGATTAGGGTACACTCTTCGGTGTAGCGAGGTCATAGCTTGTCGATAGCGTTTGTGGAAGTATAAGACCTGGCCAACCCGACACACATGGGAACGCCATAGAAAGCGTGGGAGTGGGAGGAAGCAACAACACAAGATACGGGAATTTGAACTATTCTCTTCCCTATTTTTTTTTTTCCCATGAAGGCCCTATGTACACTCGGCCGCAACGGGTTTTTGGTACATATTGTATTAAAAAAACCGGCCAAGTGCGAGTCGGACTCGCGCACTGAGGGTTCCGTACCACCACATAAACATAATTGTATTAGTTGACATTTCAGTAAGTTAATGAGCTAGATTTTTTGAGTCCGACACGCGCTTGACCAAATTTTATTATTTATTGTTATTTTATAGCTTATGCACTATAAACATACCAATCTTCAAGTTTGTAAGTGTTGCCGTTTTTAAATAGAACTAAAACAAAAATCGCCTCAGCGATCATCCAACTTGACCCCTCTCTTATATGAATGTTCTTGAAACGGGAGCTCACCTAAATTGGTTACAATTAGTTGTGAGAAAAGTTGTAATATTTAATGATTTCAGACTTTTCCCTTTATTTGTACTGTGAGACCTAGCTTCTTGCCAAATTTCATAATTTTAGGTCAACGGGAAGTACCCTATAGGTTTTGCTTTAGTGCATAAATGTATGGAGATGAGGACATTAAATGCCATATCTTTTGATTGAACGTTGTAAAAAAATTTATCTTTCAGATTTTGTGTGTATCATGGACCCTAATACATGGTATCAATTTCAACCTGATACCTCTACCCGTTCGTGAGATAAAGGGTTTTGACAGACAGACAGACGGACAACAAAGTGATCCTATAGGGTTCTGTTTTTTTCTTTTGAGTTACGGAACCCTAAAAATTAAACGTTATGTTGACAAATTAATTTATGTTGTAATCGAAATAGTATTTTAATTAAGAATATAAATTTTATAGTGTGAAACTGCTGTGCTCTCCCGGGTCCACATGTTTTATGTTGCCATCTTCCTACCATGTTCTTCAATCTTGAATCTATTTGCAGCAGTAGCTCCATCTAATCGCGTATATAATAAAAAGTTGCTCCCAGGTTATCGATTATCAAAATTGCCTTAATCTGTTTTATCAAGATAAAGTATTATTAATAAAGTAGTTAAGTATTAAGAAAAACATCTAATACAGTAAATCAGCTACAAGGTTCGATGAGCGGCACGCGATGTAATGACCGCAATTGGGGTTAAGGTGATCACCGAATGCCATGCTTCCTGCAAAACAACTAATCTAAGTATTTTTCTGTTGGGTATAAAAAAAATATTCTAGGCCCAACCACAGTTTTTAAACAGATTTAGTATGCATTTTTTGCAATTAAGAAACAGACAAAACTGCAATTTTGGAGTAACTCAGACCATAAAATTAAATATTTCCGTTACGTAAGTGGAAATGCAATAAAAAAAAATACTCTTCCATGCAAACCTTACGCTGTGAAAAAGGTGGTTTTGCATAGGACGGCCGAAATATTTATTAATATTTCGACCCATGCTTATTGAAAAACCGAAAAAATATATTCAGTTGACAATGTCTGACTTGAACTCCACTTGACTTGAACAACAGAAAAATTAATTTAATAAAATAAATAAAAATTCTTGAATTTTGCAAACCTACCTAATCGAAAAAAAAATTAACTCAATCAAAATGTCTCGTGCCTTCAATTGATAGTTAAATTGCTTAGAAATTATTAATTGTTAATTAAAATTGATTTGACCCTTTGCCTTATTTTCTAAATGACGGGTTGAGTTTTGAATTAAATATAATTAATAAATAACTTATAATTTAATAAACTGGATATTTAATAGATAGATTGATAAGATAGAGGAGTAATTTGCAAGCGATTATATGAAGGGTCGATCGACTCTTTGCACGCAAACTAGTTACAATATCATGGAATTATCTATTTTCAAATCCAGTTAGTAATTAAAAATGGTTCATTGGTGGGTAGTTCCATGTAGAACTTAAACCGCAGAACCAATTTAGTGGAATAAAACGTTCGCATAAGCCCAAATAATTTTCCGTATCTGAAGATCGAAAATTTTCGCGTACCTATCAATGAAGTTACTTTCTTTTTTACCAGTAGGCAGTAGGTACTGTAGGGAGCTAAGCTTGGACACACCCAGGTGAACCATGCGGGTCAGCGGGAGTACCACGAGCAATGCCTGGAGCTGGGTACATCCGAACCAATTGGATTGCGCAATTGTCCTAGTTTGTCAAATGCGCTGTCAAATAAACCAATCCCATTGGTTGTAATTTTCCTCCCTCTTAGCTCCCCACACAGCACTGGTGGAAATTCAGCCTAAGGCGGGAACGAAGTCGAGATCACAACTAATATACGGAAATAAATATTCACAAAGCACAGTATAATTATGTGCAATCAAAAATATAATAAAAATTATATAGGTATACTGCAAAGGTATTTAATTCTAACAAGTTAAACAAAGCTAAGACAAGGGTTTTTATTGGTATTTTCACAAATAATCCAAATTAATTCACTAACAATACACATTTGAATAGTCGGAAGCGTAGATAAATGCTAATTACAGCCTTTGTGAAGTTCAATACCAAATTGAATCATAATTAAAATAATTAAATACATTGCAAGAGCACTTCAGCTATTTACGATATGCGGAACTTGTAGTGGGTTTAGAAGATTTTTTTATTTCAGTATTTTCACAATGGTATTTTCGGTATGGCACCGGCTAAGAATAGTACCACCCCAACTCTTTTCGTGGGTATCGTACAAGGGCTTTTTTTATGTAACAGGTGAGCAAACGAGCAGGTGACCCAGCTCATAGTAAAATAAATAATAAATAAATATTAATAAATATGTTTATTTTGCAATTAACAAGTAAGTGTAAGTAAGTGGTCACCACGCTGATAACGCCCGCTGTCTTATTATATTAGTGGCTTAATTTGACACTAATAAGACAGCATTTGTGTTGCCCGCCCTAAGAACTAAGTTTGTTTGTTTCATGTGCCATTAATTTCATTGGCTCCCTTGCCCTTCAAACTGAAGCACAGGAGTACAAAACTGCTGCTTTATAGCTGAATTAGGCAAGGGAGGTACTTCTCCAGACGCACTTTGTACAAAAGCCCTACCACCTTCGAAACTGAGGGATCTAAGGGATTTAGGGGAACTGGCAGATACGTCCCTCTTCGTATCGTACCACCATACTGCGCTGACCAACAACAGTGGTACATCGTGCCAGCTGTAACGCTAACAAACGTGATAAATATGGGAACATCCCGTTAAAAATATGTCACGCATATTTCTACAAAGTAGGAAAAAAAACAGGCTGGATTCGAACTTTAAAACCTGCGTCTTCTCCGTGAGTGTCTCCGGTACCAGGCAGGACCACGGTAGCCAACTAGGCTACCGTGGTCCTGCCTGATGATGCCCGGATGTCTCCGGTACTCACGGAGAAGACGCAGCAGGATCGAAACCATGTTTGTGAAATTTTGCGATTTTCTACTTTGTAGAACACTGTAAGTGTAAAAATATCACAAATATCACGGAGCTTCCTGTCCAGCAGTGGACTCTGTGGAATGTTATGATGAGTTATTTTATCGTGGCAGGTCAGTGGCTCACCTGACACTGGCCAAGTTGTCACAGTCATCAACTTGACTACTATTATCTGACATACAAGTCATGTTCAACAGCTAAACGTGCCTTCCAAAACCCGGAACGCTCCAGCTAGAGAACACTTTGGCAAGGACAAACGTTACTTCATCGTCATCATGATATCCCATGAAACGTCCACTGCAGGACAGGGAGCTCCCTCCAAAATTCCAGGGGATTTACCATAGTCACCACGCTTGTAAGCGTTGCGGCTGGCGACTGCTGTTGGTGACCGCAGTACGTAAGATGGTTGGATACACAGAAAGATGCAGCTGCCTACCCTCTGGTTTATAAACCCTTAGTCCCCTCTTAAGACACCCACGGGTAGAGATGGGTTGGTACTATTCTTAGCTGGTATCACACGGACAACTTTGCTAAACTTTAGTGATTTGAAAGAAAATGCAAACGCTGCCGCTATGCTCTTGCTTCCTAAAAAGTTACTCATAATAATACAGGGTGTAAGGGACGGTCTACCGAAAACTGAAAGGGCGTGCTCAGTCAACGAAACTGAACAACTTTCTCAAAGAAACATTTCTGGGAAATGAACAAAATTTTTTACCTCTCCATACAAATTTGTCGACCCGACTAAGCATTTTGTATGGAGAGGTCAATTTTTTTTTCATTTCCCAGAAATGTTTCTTTGGGAAAGTTGTTCAGTTTATTTGACTGAGCACGCCCTTTCAGTTTTCGGTACACCGTCCCTTACACACTGTATACATTCTCTAAATTGAAGGTATCTTCAACAAAAATTTCGCAATATTTCAGCTGGAAGGTGAATACGTGGCGGTTACGTCCGGTGCATTAATTATGCAGATTGCAATCTTGGGGACGCTAGTGCAGTCTGGTGTTGTAGCGGAACGTGTGCTTACATGCGAACTGCTGAATTTCTCCTGCACTTTTGTCATTTTCGAGGTTTTTGCCTATGATATACAGTGTTTAACAGGGTATACCGGGTATACCAACCCTAAAAAACATAGGTCGAAATACGAAAAAAAAATTTGGCCTCCCATAGAAACTAAATCAGCTGATTGCGCACTTTGTATGGGAAGTCAAAAATTATTTTTTGTTTTTCAACCTATGTTCATTAGGGAAAGTTGTTCAGTTTCATGGGCAGAATCACATCCTTCAGGGTTGATATACCCTTTCTGCTACCCCTTGTATACTCTCAAAGCTACCACTATCTAACGTAAAGATTTGATACTTTGAAACGATGATTTTCAAAAGGACAAGACAAAAAACGAAATTTATTATACAAGGTATACTCGTAAGGGCCAAGTTGGTTAAAACTGAAAGGGCATGATCAGTCGACAAAACTGAAAAACTAGGAAGCGTATCACCGGAAACGCAAAAAAAAATCGACCTCCATTATTTATTTATCGTATCGCATTTAGTTTATTGGTAGGTATTCATTGTTTAGAGTCATACAAACTGTCCAATAAAATTTGTATTTTATGGAGCGGCCGAATTTTGTTTTTCATTTCTGGTGATATTTTCTTGGAGAAAGTGGTTCAGTTTCATCGAATGATCATCAACTGATGCCCTTTCAGCTTT
The DNA here is from genome assembly GCA_947532105.1 of Athrips mouffetella. NCBI lineage: Eukaryota > Metazoa > Arthropoda > Insecta > Lepidoptera > Gelechiidae > Athrips > Athrips mouffetella. Next base: position 10,191,008 of record OX383971.1, read on the forward strand.
TGCCAACATGCCCCTGACACCCTGTAGAGGCAATGGTGTTATAGAGGTATCTATTGGTGTTGGTAGCAAGAATTATATTCATCAGAGCACATGTGCGAAACTATCCTAGCATTAATAATAATATTAATTTATTTCGGAAAAACATCCATAAACCCTAGCCCTGAGACGGTAAGATGATTACGGCGAACTTCGCATTGGACATCACGGATGGGTCTCCGTCACTCTTGTCTGATGGGTGGACCTTTCGAATAAGGGCAAATAGAAGACCCACTGAGCCGGTTAAGGTATGAGTAATCAACTAGTTGATCCGTTGAGTTGATCAAAGTGGAAGTACCGGTAATATCTAGGTGGTGTGGGGTCCTGCACTATACCTACATGATACACCACCCGAAAGAAGCACGGTACTTGTTTTACTTCTAGAACATTTAACTAACCTTAATCTCCGGGTAAAAGTAGAATCTGGCGCAGCTAATTGCATAACCGTTGGCGATCGACCCGCCGGGGCAGAAGATCCCGTCTCCTTCTCCATTGGGCCATCCGACAATATTCCTCATTTCTCTCAGGACCTCTTCTTCCATAAGAGTGAAGACTGGGGCGACTTCGTAAGTGTAGACGCTAGGGTTCAGAGCATCCGTCAGCCACTGGCCGATGAGGCCGTAAGGGTCGACAGAAGAGAAGAGCTGGTTGACGAAATAAGGGTGACTGGTATTTACGGAGTACCGAGCAACCTGGAAGGAAAGTGTGATTTTTATGTTTTGGATATCCTTAACCTAAACTATTTTCTCTCTACATGGTTTTTCTTTCCATGGTTTGTCGTAAAAAGTGACTAAATTGTCCTGGCATAAAAAGCACTACCTCCTTGTGGTGACCAGCTGGTGCCCAGCTTAGAACAAGTCTACTAACCACAGGCGTATAACTACTAACCTATATAGTCTTAAAGGTGTAGACAGAGACGGCACAGGAAAGATTTTATCTATTGGAGCGTACCATCTAAAGTCAACACAATCGCTAAGAGTGGCTTTAGTTAGCTCTACTCAACCCTAAAGGGAAACGCGGCACAAGTAAGTATTTTAAATGTAATATCTCTATGCCCAGCGTCTTTATGAAACCCCAGACTTGCATGAAAGGCCTGGGCTACTGAAAATGTAACACCAAGAGTGTAATACCGTCATAAAATCTCATTTGTACAGGGTATGAGACAGTATGAGTTTTTTGAAGACTGAAAGGGCATGATCAGTCGACGAAACTGAACAACTTTCAATTAATAAACTTTAAAGAATTACGTGTTTTATTCCTAATATTCAAGCTGGCACCGACCTCAAAAACTTTTATTTCTCCCTTTTTAAGTCTTGAAGTCGATATTTTTTTTTTTATTACCTTTTTATCTTATCTTTCTATCTTTTTATCTTTTACCCGACGATTAGTTTCGATGGTGAGGTCCTTAGCTACAATCCGAATCCTAAGTACCTCGGTGTTACACTTGACCGCTCTCTGACGTTCTGTTATCTTCTCAACAAGCTGAGCAAAAAGCCGGGAACCCGAAACAACATCATGCACAAACTGGCGAGCACTTCTTGGGGAGCCAGTGCGGACGTACTCCGCACTACTGGGCTAAGTCTTGTGTACTCTGCATTGTAATATTGCGCGCCGGTGTGGCTCAACAGCGCTCATACAGAGAAAGTGGATGTTCAGCTGCGTAAGACCATGCGCTGTATATCGGGCACTATACAATCTACTCCGACTGAATGGCTACCAACTCTGAGCCATATACCTCCACCTCACCTTAGAAGACAGCAAGCTCTGCTCCACGAGGCAAATAAAATCGCCGGAAACCCAGACCTGCCAATTCATCAAGAATTTCAAAGCCCGCCATGTCATCGGCTGAAATCGCGTCACCCGCCTTACCAGACAGCGCGAGAATTGATGAAACAACCTCTTAACATGAAAGCTACGTGGAAAGAGGAATGGAAGTCAAACCTACCTAAGGACTCTCTATGTGACTATGATCCTACACAAAAACCACATTGCTTCGCTGCTCCTAGACAAGAATGGTGCCAGTTAAATAGACTTCGTACTGGGCACGGACTTTGCGGGGAGTACCTACATGTTTCGATGCGGGTGGCGAGCAACAGCGGCAAGTGATTGCGGAGCGCCTGTGCAGTCCATACACCATATCATACACGAGTGCCAAATTAGGAAGTACATTGGTGATTCCCTGGACCTACTCGTCCCTAATGAAGACACAGCCCTATGGGTGAAGAACTTAGATATAAAATTGTAAAATTATTTAAGTATAAGTAAGTGACCAATAAATATGCCAAACGATTAAATAAATAAATATCTTATACAGGGTGTAAAAAAAGTACAATGATCCTTTTAAGGGGTAGACAAGACACCTTGCACTATCCTATTAATATTGTTACTCTTTCACGTAAAAACTACTGGATTGATTTTAATGAAACTTTACAATAATATAGCTTAACATCAGAATAACACATAAGCTACGATTTATAAACCTACGCAGACGAAGTCGCGGGCACCAGCTAGTTTTAAATAATTCTGGTGAATTTTCTACCAAAGTTATAGGTTTTAACCACCTAATCCACCTTAATTAGAACACCAAAATTAAAATACATATCAAAATGAACAATAACAAAGTAGAAAAAGCTTTCAAATTAAATAGACACTATACAAGTAAACGTTCATATAAGGCTTACGAGTATTCGCGTCATGCAAAACAAAAAAATAAAAACACAACGTAAACCAAGGAATATACTACGCTGTAAACGAAATACAGGCATCTACAAAATTTGAGTATTTTTGTCCAAGCAACACCAAAATTAGATTCTGACTGTTTTTGTGGGAACCTAAGCTATGTAGCATAAGCTGTCTGTCGATTGCTGAAAGAGACTGAAACTAAACGCGAGCGGGAACGAGGAGGACCCTACTCCTACTACAGCCATTCTGTGCAAAAGTTATTTCTGTGCATTATTTGCCCACCAGAATTATTACATGTTGCGGGGACACTTATTTTTCTACCTATCAATCAATTTACAGGGTAGATAAAATAACAATAAAGATATTTGTTAAAACTACAACTAATGAATGACACACAGAAAAAATATCTCGACTGTACTGTAACCTTCTGCACTAGGATTTTCATCAACGCTGCGTAAAAATTCTGTGTGGGAAATTCACCCAAGTAAATCTGTAAATCTTCTTTTTATTGATAATCAGTTGAAGTTTTCCCACGTGATGATACTTATTTCCAAACTTATTTAGACTGACTGCAACGTCCTCAAAACAATACTCCAGTGCAACAGAAAAATTGTTTAAAAGTAAACTAAGTAAGTAACTTTAGTTTAAAAGTAAATTGTACTTACATCGGCCATGATCCCAAGCAGCGCATCATGAGACACAGGGTGTTCTCTCGGCTTCAAATCGATGGCTCTTTTAATCTCTGCCGGCTGCGCCCACTCCACCACTTTGGCTGACCTCGAGGACCTCCCGAAGACCACGCGTTCCACCAACAGGTCCACTGCCCGCCTTATGAACTCCTCATGTTTCGATCTCTCAGCGAGACTTTGAAACGGACTCGTCTCCCTTTCCTCCCCTCCTACAATAAGAGTCGAGTCGGCCGGCATTTGGGATGCTAAACGATACGTAAATAAAATGTATTCATTTATCGTTATTTTTATAAACGTGGTAGGTAGCGGGCGACCGCGATGGCCAGTGGCGCGATTTGGCCCGCCGCTCAATGCGAGGCCTTCTTAAATACTCTGAACAGCCAATTCACTTCGTAAGGTTATAGGGTAGGCTGGTCTACATCAACTATTTAGAGTCATAACAATTTTAATTTAAGGAAAAAAATACAATTACAATTTTATTAATTCATCAGATATCTTCCTCCTGTTTGTATATAATATCATTGGATATCTTTATATTTAATTAATGTGTCTTTATGAATTGTTAAAATGTATCACTGAAAAGTAGAGTATTATATAATTTGACTGCAATAAAAATGCAAACGACCATCTAGTTCGAATTCTGCAAGAAAACTATACTTAATACATTAAAGATCACAAACGAATTGCTCTCGTCCTCCATTTCTAGCAGAAGGTGCTCCTGGCCTAGTGGCGCATTCTTTTCGATCATGATAGTTAAGCAACGTTGGCTCAGACCTGGACCGCAACCGCTTAAATAAAGCATTAGGCTTACTTTATGCCGGTTGTAAAGACCTGGCAGGACCTGACCTCAATAACTTAGAAACTGTAGTAGAAACATCTTGCGCTTGCGCATTACCAGATAATACGATAGCCAAAAGGAAGATCAGCATCACATCCGTAATTTCTACAAGAACCACCCTGTTTAACTATACCTACTTTCCAGATCCTTTACACTTTTGGTGATGTTTTCTTTTCAATGTTATTTAGGACTCATGATATGCACATATTTCTATTGATATAGGTGTACACTCCTACGCAGGTAAACATTTAACCGACTTACCTAAGTCCTGTTGGGTTGAAGCCTCACCCCAATCCTCAAACCTAGAAACTTTTTATCAGGCGTTGCTATAATTATCGACCGCAAAACAATTTTCTAAATTATAGATACAAATTATAATTACCATCTTGCTAAAATATCGCTTCCGAATATAAATAATTTCCTTATGGAATATATCTGCCTTGTTAAGGCAGGATAAGTTATAATGATTAAAAATAAAGTTAGGTACCTACAGAATATTCCAACCTGACAAGAAATATTTGTATTTTATGCTACGAATCGCTTAAGAGGCAGTTGACAGAACACTCGGCTGATCGCCTGAAGAACAGTTGGCTGATGAGGCAGAAAGCTTCTAGAGTAGCGACCATGAACGGGAAGACGTACCCTATAAGGTGGCCCGACGATCTGATCAAGAATGCGGGAAGCCGCTGGATACGGGCAGCGCAGGACCCGTCGTTTTCTTATCTCTATCCTATGTCAGCGGTGGACGTGAATCACGTTACGGATCATGAATTACTCGTTCAAGTTTAATTTGTAGGCAGCTATTAAACTCAACTCAAATCTATAAGGCTCTTTTGAAATTGTAAACATAATTTAAGCATTTTACTCAGACCACGAATCTGCTCAACTTTTACCAAAAAAACAAAGGTCGAAATACGAAAAAAAATTTGATCATCCATACAAAACGCGCTATCAACTGACGCAGTCTCTATGAGAAGTTGAACCTTTTGCGTTTTTCAACCTATGTCCCTTAGGGAAAGTTGTTCAGTTTCAAGGACTGAGTAACGTGCCAAAATTATGTTCAGTATTTCATTAGGATCTTATATTTTACAACTGCTTCCAATTATTTATTGTGTTGTGTATGTCCCAATTTACTACTGACCAATAATTTACAGCTTTTTTCATTTCCATGTTTATGAATGCATTTCCTCTTTTTGTTTTACCTTGGAGAGTTCTTTCCGCTAATTAGTAACATTTCTGACAGTGAACTCGGCCTTTGTCTTAGCCTTTGTTACTTGACTAATCAACTGCGAACTCAGGAGTTATCGATACATACAGGGTTATATTAATTTGTTTTCGGGCTAAACGTAACAAAATTTGTGAAACGACTTTTTCGCAAGTGATTTTTATTTTAACACTTCCTGTGTTCGGATAAATCTACAAAGTAGAAAATCGCAAAATTTCACAACCTGCCTGAATCCTGCCTGTGGTTGTGAAATTTTGCGGTTTTCTACTTTGTAGACTTTTTCGTGAGCTGATCGTTTTACACCAAATTGAAATTGCACTGTGGTGTCTCATGCATTTTGTTATTTGGATTGAAGATAAAGATAGGTTCTAGATTACTGATTTGGTTTTCAGAATACGACTCAACTGGTGTATGTTACTGGGACCATGCAACTGAACTTTTCCTGTCCTCGGATAAGGTCGAAATCTTTTTACCTTTTCATTGAAACCTCGTGCCGACAAGAAATGTTTTTGTATTGGGCAAGACAGGGAGCTCCCTCCAGAAGTACAACAAAATTTATGATTTACCATAGTCACCACGCTTGTAAGCATTGCGGCTAGCGACCGCTGTTGTTGGTGACCGCAATATATGTAAGATGATACGATACTCAAAAAGATGCTGCTGCCCATCCTCTTACGACAGCCACGAGTAGAAATGGGTTGGTACTATTCTTTGCCGGCACCACACGAGACTTACGGGACGGGGATTCTTTTTAGATCAGTCAAATTCAAAAGTTTGTTTACTGAGAAGTACTGAGAACGGAGTAGAATTTGGTTGAATGTGTAATCCTCGGGAATAATCACATTGACAGCAATGATATTACAATTATCGTCTGACCCATTGGTCTGACCAGTCACAGTAACCAATAAAAAATTCTACTTTTGGAACAGTTAAGAGCACGACAAGCTTAAGTGATTGCACTTTGCATCGCTCTTATATCAATGGCCACAAGGGCTAAAGGAGCCCCAAGTGTCAAGCTTTACCTACACTGTGAGCACCCTGTGAGAGCACCTGTTTTATCACCGTAATTTTATTTAGTACAAGGTTTAAATTACTCTACCTAAGTATTTACTTACCGGTAAGTACTTATTACCTTGTTAAATTGTAACTTTTATTTGCTTAATCATTTTCTTGGCTGATTGAATTGAGAAACCTTTATCAAAACAAACACTTAAGCTGCAGCCATAACCTAGAAATTTTAGTAAATCTGTGTCATTTGATAGCTCAAGATAAACGAAGAACCATTTTTAATTCGATACTTCTTGCGCGCCCTACCGTTTCTGCCACTTTCATTTTCTCCCATTTTCAGGCGCAAATCAAATTTTTATGTCCCTATTAACCGTTTAAAAAACCGGCCAAGTGAGAGTCGGACTCGCGCAAAGAGGGTTCCGATATACCTATAGTATTTTTGCAAGCAATAAAACTGGATGGAAATAGATTAAGGAGGGAATGGTTTTTTTTGGTGTTTTTTATCATAACTTCAAAACTTAGAGTGGTGAAAAATACAAAAATATTTTTTGTTATTTTTGTTATTTTGTTATTTATTTATTTAAAAATACAACAGATACATGTCTCTTAAAACCCTGCAGCCTGTGCTAGTAGAAAGAAACTGTGTTACAGGCTACAGTGTTCCCCTAAGGTTAACAATCAAGTATTTAAATAATCTAAAAAGTTAGAATCTAAGTTATTAACAAATTCAAGTCTACACAAATAGGTATGCATGCGGAGTTTATGTGAGCGTGTATGTGTATTTGTGCGCGTGTTTGTGTATTTAGGAATTTTCAAATAAAGCCCTCTTAAATGGTATCCCACTCAACCTAGTCACGATAATTTAAAATTTGGCCCCCCTTATTTGGGCCCCCTTTCCAATAATAATAAAAATACTTTTTTTATTATTTTGTTCGCAATATAGTTGGACAAGCATATTCTAAAACTACTCCCATTTTGGTTCGGAACCCTAAAAAGCAGTTGGTCAAATCGATCACGCAAGGGCCTATCTGGATCACGCGCACACTAGTGCCCTCATCAGAATCCGTTTTAAGGATTTTGAATAAACAAGATAACTTAAAGCTTTATTGTAATAGTTTAAAATAACGCTATCCTGACAAAGAACACTATATCGGTCTTAATTTTTTCTTTTTGTTTCCAATTCAAAGAAACTAATAAAATTCTGATGAGGGCGCTAGTGTGCGCGTGATGCATGCTACTCGTATTACTGTAACTCGTATCAACGAACAGTACCTGTTGAGTACCAGTTTGTATGCTATTTGTATTTTCGAAGATTTTCGTAGCAATTTTTTGGTAATGAAAATCCTTTATATTATAGGTACAGTCAACCGCACGTCTCTATTACCATGCCATAAAGTCTAAAAGTCTTTCTAATGATGTGCTGTTGAGTGTACAATGAACAGCCATGTTCTTGTCGGTAGAGAGAGCAACTCCCATCTGGTTCTACTCTGGTAAACTTCCCAAGTTCCCGTAACGACACGACATCTGAGGTAGGTACAGCCACAAGCACGTCATAATTGACACACTGGACTTTGCATCGTTTTGATTTCAACAGTCGTATGGGCTGGAGTCGCGCTTAGAGTGTCAGCTTTATCTGTTCTTCATGATTGACACATTGGACATCTACCGTACTTACTTCAGTAGTCGTAAGAGCTTTAGTTATGAAGCGTTGTCAAGCGTTACCTGCATTACATAACTGTACATAAAATTTCAATAAATAGGTAAAATGCTCACGCACAATGGTCCTTATAGGATTAAGTGCGGAAACCACACACTTAACTTAGAACTTAACTTAGGTAAAATGCTTGATTTATCATAGCATTCCCATGAAAAACGTCCACTACAGAACAGGGATCACCCTCCAGAAGGCCAGCGAAAACGCGTAGTAACTTAGGAGGGGATTTACCTCCGGTTCATGAGCCCTTAGTCGCCTCTTACGACACCCAAGAGTAGAGACGGGTTTGTTTTGAGGGTAAAGGGGCCGGGCTCCTAGCTCCCAACGGTCACTGCGACCTGTATAGATCTATTGTAGCCAGAGATGGGTTTGTTGGTAAAGATGGGTTGGAGATACTATTCTTTGCCGGCATCAGACGGAACAAATGCTTGTTTGGATCCCATTTAATAAACAAACAGATATAACAAAACGACTTCCTTTACAGCCTTAACTGTACTTTTTGAGCCTAACTGGACATAAATATCGGAAGAAGTAAAAAAATAATGCCAACAGGTAGTGGGTTGTACCCGCCTGTTTTTCCAATTGACATTGAATTGAATGATTTCTCAATCAAGGTCCCCCTTTTAACCATCGCAAATTACTAATTTAATAATCGGGCAAGTTTAGAGTTTTGCTTCTGCGCATCATTGCATTATTCTATAATGATACCTATCAACAGTATTAAATAACCTCCTTTTTTTAAAGTCGGTTAAAAATGGGGCAAACAAAGTCCACTATAAAAAAGGTTCATTAGTAGAGTTAAGGCCGTAATGAAGTTATTTTATTATCTGGTTGGTTTTTAAATGGGACCTAAACAAGCGTCAAGCATTTTACCTATTTAATGATTTTTTATATTCAGTTAATTTATAAAGGTCACGCTTGACAGCGCTTCGCGACTATTGCTTTTGCGTTGCGACTATTGAATACGGTAGAAGTGCAATGTATCAATCTTGACGTGCTCGTTGCTTTACCTACCTCAGATGTCGTGTCGTGTCGGGGAGATAGAACCAGATAGTAGTTGCTCTACCGACAAGAACGTGGCTCAGTTAATGTTTCTTTGATTTGTCCAGTTTGACGTGCTCGTAACTGTACCTAACTTAGATGTCGTGTCGTGTCGGGGAGATCGAACCACATAGGAGTTGCTCTACCGACAAGAACGTGGCTCTTCAAAGTAAAAGCTCAACGCCGCCGCGGCGCGGGCGCTGCCGTCCGCAGAATACTGATTTCCGTAAAAAAAACCTTACTCTACAGAGTGAAAGTCATCACAAAATTTTTCTCAAACCCATCATGGTCCATTTCGGACTTTTGTTAAGAAATGATAGTGCTCTACATCGTCTCTACATATAATCTGCATACAAGGACTAAAAGTGCAAGTATCCAAAGTCAAAAAGAAATTTAAAACTATTACTACTGTCATTGAACTGTCAAAGTCACTGGTCGGCACATTGCCAGATTGTCGGAAAACGAATGATTCTCGTTCCTTTAGCATCAAAGCGTCCCTTTAAGGTCCGTTCACATCCTTCGTCTCTAATAGGACAACACGCAACAAAAAATTACACTTATAACCATGGCCTTATTTTCCGGAATCCAAAAACAATTTGAGGAATAAAGGAGAGGGGCAAATCTTTAAACTGTCGTGACTAGGTCATGTGGGGATCGTATGAAAAGGCTTTATGTGACAATCCGAAATAGGATATCACTAAGTTTTTAAAAGTTGATGAAAAATGTTTGAACAAATACAATTCCCCAACCCTTATCTTCAAAGTTTGTTAAAAGAAAAATCTGAACTAAAGTTGATAAAAGTTTACTTATGTAAATATTTTTAACAACTGGTACAGTTTAGCAAAACCGCAAACAAACTTAGTTAGCAGCCCTAAAATGGACTTTATTGTTTTATAAATACTATAGGTATATTGGAACCCTTGACAAGTGAGACCAACTCGCACTCGATCTGTTTTTAGAGTTCCATAGCCAAATGGCAAAAAACGGAACTCTTATGGATTCGTCATGTCAGTAGTCTGTCTTTATGTCTGTCTGTTTGTCTGTCTGTCTGTCCGTCCGTATGTCACAGCCACTTTTCTCCGAAACTATAAGAACTATACTGTTGAAACTTGGTAAGTAGATGTATTCTGTGAACCGCATTAAGATTTTTACACAAACATAGAAAATAAACAATAAATTTTAGGGTTCCCCAAACTTAGAACTGAAACTCAATTTTTTTTTTCATCAAACCCATACGTGTGGGGATCTATGGATGGGTCTTCAAAAATAATATTGAGGTTTCTTATATAATTTTCTTCTAAGCTGAAGAGTTTAGGCGAGAGACGCTTCCAAAGTGGTAAAATGTGTGTGTGTGTGTGTGTGTGTCCCTGTAACTTCTAAAATAAAAGAATGGTAAAACTAAAAAACATATTTGATGTACATTACCATGCAAACTTCCACCGAAAATTGGTTTGAACGAGATTTGAAGTAGTTTTTTTTTTATTGGTACGTCATAAATCGTAAATCGCAATTTGCCTTTCATTCAATCAACTCAAATATAAATTTTCTCTCTTCACATAATAAAGTTTTTTAGCAATAAAAATACCATTACTTTTATTTAAATACGTAAAGGTTTGTACGGAACCCTCAGTGCGCGAGTCCGACTCGCACTTAGCCGGGTTTTTTTATTTTATTTCCTACAGGAAAAAAAATAAGATGCAGTTAAGCCATAGGGTAAAACGCTAGTTGTTTCATATTTACGTTTAGAATGTCCTATATTTACGTTGAAAGTTTTTCCAATTATTTGTATGATTACATTTATTTGGGCTTTTTTATCTAAATGAGGGCTCCAGAAACATTTTTCAGGCAGCCAGAAAAGGGCAGCTATAACCACTATTACTCCAAACAATCTTATTGAATTTTATTGGCTTTCTTATGTTTCGGCTTTCTTTTTCTAATTTACGCAGTAAATGTTACTTCGATTCGTTCAGTTTGTCCAAAAATAGTCCCTTTTTGATATCCAACCAAATCAATCAATCCGACACAGTTATGCTGGCAACACAGTTCGGCACGTGTTGACCGACCAGTGTTGGTTGACGTGTTTTTTTTTTCCGTGTGTATTGAAAATTTTGTTGAAAATATTCCTGATATTATATTGGTAAAGGATAAATTTCATGACCAAGTGCCTTTTTTCCTTTTAAAATGTGTGACGGACAGTTCAGTGACTACGAGGAAGAGATAACCACTAAAGTTAAAACTGTTCGAGTAAGTGTTTCATTCATTACCAGCTTGATTTATTTCCTTAGTTTTTCTATGTGTCTATTACATAAGATTGCTTCAATTTACAGCTTTCCTACTATATTCAGTACCGACGTGTTAATTTCGGCTACTCTGTGTCACAATTATTGTAATATTTTGTTTGGAACCTAACATAACCTCATCCTATGTTAAAATCTAAGAAACTTAGCGGCTATTATTGTATGAGCTGTCCGTCCTCTCTCCCTCAACTGGAGAGAGAGAGAGAGGACTGCTCATATAATAATAGCCCAACCTCATCCTATGTTAAAATCTAAGAAACTTAGCGGCTGTTATTGTATGAGCTGTCCGTCCTCTCTCCCTCAACTGGAGAGAGAAAGGACTGCTCATATAATGATAGCCGCTAAAGACCCGTCCCATTTATGGTAAAATACGATCAGTTCAGTAGCCAATAGTCCAGTGTCAGTCATTCTGCTGAGTGAACCTCCGGACTTAAAGGTAAAATGTGTGGTATATTCCGGAAGGGAAGTACAATAGTCAACACTCTTGTTAACTTTGTGGCCAGCATCATATGTGGAAGAATGCTGCTTATCCTTGCCTTTAAGTTCCACTAGGTACATATACACAATAAATTTTAGTTGGTACGCAACTAATACATGGCCGTTTAAATTTCTGTTATTGTTTTCAGTTTGCAGAAGAGCCATCAATTAGAACACTGAGCAGTGATGACTTGGATTCAGATGATTACTTCTTTGACTCAGATGACCAGGAACGAAAAAGAAATAATATCAACTCTCAAGCACCCTCAAGCAAAGTCACAACCTATCAACCCTCAGAGAAATTATTCAAGAAGTACATTAACAAGATAAATGTAGATCACTATGAGCCTATGTCTAATAGGACTGAAAAGTTCATGGATCAAAATGACCGAAAAGCTGACAGTGGTCGAATTAGAATTAAAGATAAACATGACCGAGCCACAGCAGAACAGGTTATGGACCCAAGAACAAAAATGATCCTATTCAAACTCCTAAACCGTGGAATAATCAATGAAATAAATGGCTGCATATCCACTGGCAAAGAAGCAAATGTGTACCATGCAACATCAAAAGATGGACGTGATTTTGCTGTAAAAATCTTCAAAACATCAATCTTAGTCTTTAAAGACAGAGAAAAATATGTATCAGGGGAATACCGCTTTAGAAATGGGTGGTGCAAATCGAACCCACGTAAAATGGTCCGTACATGGGCAGAGAAGGAGATGAGAAATCTTGTTCGAATGCACAATGCATCTCTCCCTGTCCCAGAGCCAATAATCTTACGTAGTCATGTGTTAGTTATGACTTTTATGGGTGAACAAGGCTGGCCCTCCCCTAAACTCAAGGATGTGGAAATTTCTCAGTCAACAGCGAGAACTTTGTACAGGGACTGCATTACCATGATGTGGAAAATGTTCAATGTCTGCAAACTAGTTCATGCAGACTTATCCGAATTTAACCTTCTTTACCACAGAGGAAATATCATTGTTATAGATGTATCACAATCTGTAGAACATGATCATCCTCATGCGTTTGAATTTCTGAGGAAGGATTGTACAAATATTTCAGACTTTTTCAGAAAGAAAGCTGTAGCCACTTTGACTGTTAAAGAACTGTTTGACTTCATAACAGATGCTACAATCAATGAGGGAAATCTGGAGGAATGTCTGGAGAAGTTATCAGATAAAGCTGCTTCAAGGAACTTTGATGAAATGACAGCTCAAGAACAAATTGAAGAGGAAGCCTTTAAAAATGTGTACATTCCTAAAAGACTAACTGAAGTAAGTTGATTTTTAAATATTTTCCCTTTTTCTACGTAATGAGTTTTATTTTCATTTTTTTTTAATTGTCAATGGGCTTACTCATGACCTCGATCTAGTCTTGAGGATAGAGATGACGTCGACGATGAGATGAGCTTGCCCAGATGAAGCCTATTCACTCGCGACTTGAATAGATTTGGGCTATATGAACTTGGAAACAGAGACACAGGCAGAGAATTCCACTCTTAAGCTATCCAGATAGATATTATACTTTTGGCCTGAGGTTGAAACTAACAGTAAAATAAAGGTAATAAAAAAGAGACAGTTATAAATTGACAGAACTATAATAACCTTACAAATAATAATAATGTTATGATATTATTTCACAGCTTTATTTTTTTACTTCCTGATTCTTATTTACAGTCGAAGTAATGTAGCTTGATTAGAATGACAGGAGTGTGAGAGCAAGATGGAGCGAAAGTATCACATTGGAGCGACAGAGAGATACATACATATAGATCCGACCTGCTCTAACGCAGTTTTCCTTGCTGTCATTCTAATCAAGCTATATTCTAAGTTTTAAGTTTAATAGCCTATATAGGTCCCACTGCTGGGCAAAGGCCTCCCCTTAGTTGTGCTTTAGGTCAACGCGCCATCGTCTCCGGGGTCGACCTCGACGGCGGCGACCAACATCTTGCTCGCTTTTTTTTTTATTTCCCCTTTTAATCCTGCGAGCTGTCACCGTGGACATATAGCTACACATCCAGTGACATGACCATTTAGTGTAATTTAAGGTGTTTTATCAGCTTCCTGGTAACATGTCTTGCGGCGCTCTTCTTTTGAGTCTTTGGAAAGTTGAGTGGGCTTCAGCCTTCATTAGGTTGGAGGCCAGTTCATTTGGATGGCTTTTGATACGAATAGAGTATGACTCCAATTTTTTTCCTGTCTTCTTTGACGGTAGATAATTGTAGGTCACGATGTAGTTGGCAGTTCGTAACATACCAAGGTGCATTTGTTATGATGCGTAGCATTTTAGATTGAAAGCGTTGCAGAGTTTCGAGGTTTGAGTTTGCGGCCGTTCCCCACAACTGGAGGCCATAAGTCCATATTGGCTTTAAGATACATTTGTATAGCAGTAATTTGTTTTCCAAAGAAAGCTTTGATTTTCGCCCTATTAGCCAGTACATCTTTCTTAGTTAAAGGCTCAGTGTAATTCGTTTAGTGTAGATATGCTTTTTCCAAGTTAGTCTCCTATCTAGATAAATTCCCAAGTAGCTCACTTCATCAGCCTGGGGGATTGTTACGTTGTTGAGTTTCACTTGAAGACAGGTCTCTCTTCTTAGAGTAAATGTGACTTGGACTGATTTGTTCTCATTTGCTTTTATTCGCCAGTCTCTGAGCCAAACTTTTATGTCATCTAGACTTTTTTGAAGGAGTGAGGAGGCAACTTTCGGATCTTCGTAGGTCGCTAGAATAGCGGTGTCGTCAGCAAAAGTTCCAACCAGGACATTAGGATCTGGAGTTACTGGTAGATCTGATGTGTAAATGAGATAAAGTAATGGCCCCATTATGCTTCCTTGGGGGACGCCTGCGTGGATCTTGAACAGTTCAGAAATGGCTTCTCCTTGTTTCACGTAGAAATGACGCTCTGTCAGGTATGACTTTATAAATAGGAAGCAGTTAACTGGGAGGGACTTCTGGATTTTACATAGAAGTCCATCGTGCCAAACTCGATCGAATGCTTGAGAGATGTCTAGAAAAGCAGCTGAGCAATACTTTTTTTGTTCAAAGCCAACATTAATCTTTTCGACTAACCGGTGAACTTGTTCAATTGTGCTGTGGGCTGCTCTAAACCCAAATTGGTGGTCTGGGATGAGCTTGGCTTCTGATACAGCAGGCATCAACCTTTTAAGGAAAATAGATTCCATCACTTTAGATGCTAATGGTAGCAAGCTGATAGGTCTGTATGAGGTTACCTCATCAGGGCTCTTACCAGGTTTTGGAACCAGTACAATCTGAGCAACATTCCATTGTGGCGGAACAAACCCCCTTGATACGATTGCATTAAAAAGCTAAGTATATTCCATTTTTTGGTAGTTCTTTCAAGACTTTGGCGAGATCGTAACCAGGCGCCTTTTTGTTATTCAGTTTCTTTATTATGTATTTTACTTCTTTTGTTGTGAACTTTTCTATAGGTGGCTCTAATTGGTATGTTCTGGATAATTGTTCATCAACTTCAGCTACTTTATCTGAGCCAGTATTGGCGTTGGGGGTGAAGAAATTACACAAGTGATCTGCAAACAGTTGAGCTTTATCAGCATCACTTTTAGCCCAGGTACCGTCAAGTTTTCTGAGTGGCGAGCGGAAGGTTACTGGTCTTTTTAGGTTTTTTGTAGCTCTCCACAGTGAGTAGTCAGATATGGCCGTAGCATCCAGATTAATTAAATAGGTTTCCATCCCGTTGTTATCAAACTCTGCCAGGATAGATTGCACCTTAGAAGCAAGCCAATTGAAAACTTTTTCGTCTTGTGGGTATCGAGTTTGCTGCCATTGTTTTCTTGCTTGGCGTTTTTGTTGGGTGAGCTCAGTTATGGATTGCGGATAAACAGTTTCAGTGTTGTTTATATCATCTGGGGTGGCTACCCAAGCAGCATGCTGGACACATTGAATGCTGCCACAATATCGTCATTTGATTTCAATGGGATGTTGGTCTTGAGTGTCGCTTTGCTTTGCGTGGCTACTCCTGGCTACTCTAGCCCACCTATCCGGGTGAAAGCGACAGACATGACCTGTCCAATCCCACTTCAACTTAGAGGACTTTTTGTCGGCGTCTAGTTTTGGAGCACAGTATGGTGTTTCTAATAGGGTCTATCCTTTTGACACCTAGATTCACAATAAGCTATAGTTTATCATCATGGTCTATATTCTCCTAATTTCAGGTAATTAACTATGAAAGGGACATAAACAAAGCAAAGAAGGGCGACACAGAAGACCTGATGTACAAAAAGATTGCTGGTTTCAATGAGGACTTGACTGCTGCAGAAAGACCTGATATCCTGCAGGAAAATGAGGTGACAGACAGCGGCTCTGAGGGAGATGAGGACGATGATAACAAAGGTTTGTTGAAATTTCTAAACTAGTCAAGTACTCTTTATTGAACATCAAAATAAAATTCATACATTTGATAATTGTTAACATGACTCCATAAATATAATTGCTGTGTGAGACAGAACACACGCTTGCCCTCAGGCATACATTGCTCGTGCGGGCCCTTAGAACTAGTGTTGCTGAACTATCGATAATTTTCATCTAAAAAAAGACATACTATCGATAGGTCTATCGATAATATTGATAGGATCAAAATGGGACGATACCATTGAAGGAGAGCAATACTATCAATATCATGGATAGTATCGAAATTCCGAGACGCAATGCTATCGATAATTAGCTAATATCCTACTAATATTATAAACGCGAAAGTTTGTAAGTATGGATGGATGTTTGTTACTCTTTCACGTAAAAACTACCGAATGGATTTTAATGAAACTTTACAATAATATAGCTTATACATCAAAATAACACATAGGCTACAATTTATAAACCCGCGAAGACGAAGTCGCGGGCACCAGCTAGTGTCAAATAAATTTTCAAATTGGCAAACTATCGTTAGTAACGATATTATGGATAGTATTGCGTCTCATGATTTCGATAGTATCGATATTATCGATAGTTTATTTTTGATGAGCAATATACTATCGATAGTATTGCTCTTCTTCGATAATATCATTACGTTTTGAGGTTCGATATTCCTGCTTTCGGTCGGCAATCGATAGGCTATCGATAAGTTGTCCATAGTTGACTATAGATCGACAACACTTAGAATGGGGAATGGAAAATTTACCTTCTTTACTCGTAAATTATAATAATATATTTCCATAGCCAAAAATATCTTTTCGTCAATCATGCTTGTTTGATTAAGGATGGAAACAGTATTTAACTTTTGACTAAAATAATATCCACAAAACTCTGGTTGTTATTCTTATTATTTACTATCGATAGGCTTGCTTGCAAGACTAGTCCAGCATACTAATTTAAAAATAATTAAATGTATAAAATATAAATTGTTTTGTCTGGAAACCTACTCCATTATTATTGTTTTATGGTGTAAATTTTATACTTACCCGCACAAATAGCATTGCACTTTCCCCGTTTCAAAAGTAAATTTAATTTTCAGGTACAAAGTTCAAAAACTCAGCTCGGCCAAGAGATGAAACTCTAGAAGATAAAAAAGCAAGAAAGAAGGCATTAAAGAAAGAAAAAGCAGAGAAAAGGGAATCTAAGACACCAAAACATGTTAAGAAGAAGAGGGACAAAGGACATGGAAAGAAGTAGAGAGGTATTTTCAAAAATTTTAGAGATTTTATTTGAAGATTTTTTTATCTACTCTCTATCTATTATTTTCATGCTCGTACTGCAAATATTAAAAGATTACTCATTTTGATTACAAACCATATTTACAATGAGACCTACTTGTAATCACAAAAAAATTACATTTGTTTCATTTTAATCCTTACGGATTTTTGCTACACCGATGTGTGACTGTGTACGGACAAATCCTTACGGATTTTTGCCACACCAATGTGTATTATGTTTTAGATTTAAGTATTATGTAAGTCTTTTTTAAATAAAAATAATAAAATACACGCACGGTTAATGTTTTAGGTGATGGAATAGTGGAAGTGGAAATTTTTCAATTGTAAGTATGTATGGCTAACTGTTTTTATTAAGCCAGCTATGCACTATCCATTTATACATCCAGCAGAGAAAGTTGCAGCTATAAAAAAGAGAGAAATATTTGTATTGCTTTCCTTTTCATCCCTATCTGCTGGACGTTATGGCTGGTTATGTGCGTACCAAGCTTTTAACCGAATCACAGTATTTATTCACAGTAGTTAACGGTAAATGGTCATAGACAGGATTGCCAGCCATATAACTATAAAATTAATGTAACCTATTGTCTAGGCAGTCCCGTGTGGTACCGGCAAAGAATAGTACCAACCCATACATACCCGTAGGTGTTGTAAGAGGCGACTAAGGGTTATAAACTGAAGGATGGGCAGCAGCATCCTCCTTTGTATCTAACATCTTACTTACTGTGGTCACCTACAACCGCGGTCCATGGTGCCAGCCGTAACGCTAACAAGCGAGGTGACTATGGTACTTCCCCTCTTCATTTTTCCAGCAATAGCTAGAATTCTAGAGGGAGCTCTCTGTCCTGTAGTGGACTTTTCATGGGATGATTTTATTTTAAAACTTCCAGTGTTCGGATAAATCTACGAAGTAGAAAATCGCAAAATTTCACAACCACAGGCAGGATTCGAACCTGCGTCTTCTCCGTCAGTACCGGTGACGCTTTACCAACTAAGCTACTATGGTCCTGCCTGATGTGAAATCTGCGATCTCTATACGCATTCCAACGTTGCGTTAGTGCTGCCACGTAGTAAGCATTAGCTGTACTAATGTTGGTGCTGCCACCTAGTGAGCATGAACTGTACTAGCCCAACTAGTCCATTCAGAAGACGCAGGTTCGAATCCTGCCTGTGGTTGTGAAATTTTGCTGTTTTCTACTTTGTAGTTTCATGGGATGTTATGATTGTCTAGGCTTCACCTAATAGTAAAATTTAATTACCTACTTTGAAAATATTATTTGCGTTCTTACTTTAGTCAGGCGTAATGAGTATCGCCCCATTGTGACTAAGCTACTTTCATATAATCTGTGGTAACAACCAAGCTTTAAGCATCTCCTAAAGAATTTATTAAAATAATATTTTGAAGAGCATTTTCTTCACATTTATTTCCCTGAAGAGACACCTAGATAATTTAGTCCGGGTCCCCGTTGAAACTATGAAACAGCTAGCATTTTTTTTTTCTGAGTAAGTCGCATAGTAAAAGATGGTAGAGTGCAAGGTTAAAATATTTGCAGTTTAAGATCTATACGCAAAACCTCTCGTAGGGTAGTTCAACCTCTGCAACTGAACAACTTTTGTACTACAACTTTTCAACTAAAATAAAAAAACATTGGTTCCCTATACAAATTGACCGGATCAGATTTTCATTTTGTATGAAAATTCGACTTTCTTAAACTTTAATTTCCAATAGTTGTAGAACAAAAGTTGTGTAGTTACATGGGTGGAACTACCTACGAGAGGATTTGCTTAGACTTACATGTTGTACCTATACCTAAGTGAATGCTCATTATGAGAAAAAATATATCTTTAGTTTTACATGAGTAGCTAAAATGTTATATTGTTACATAAGGTAAAAAAAAATAAAACAATTTTATTTGTAATAAAGCATTTTAATTATCATCTCTTCAACTACAAAAGTACAAAATTAAGCTTATCTTCTAAGTACAACTAAAATTTAAATATACAAAGTTACGTTGTATAAACTTACAACAACACTTGCATTTACTTTGCAGTAAAAAATACAATTTAACCTCCTCGACAAAATGATCTCGAGTTCAATACAAGATTTGAAATTATATGACCCAAGTCAAAAACTTATAACTGATGTTATTTTTACACCTGTAACCTGTTTTATTATTATTAGATTTTGTTTTAAATATAATTCAGACAAACCTATCCCGCCTAATTAAATAAACCAAAATAGCCATTTTCGATTAGTAGGTATAATCAGTTTACCAAAGTTCTTGCATTAAAAATCTATTTATCTTATTTAACTGCTATGTACATTTCCTATTCTATACCTATACATTTGGGCAAGATTAGTACTTTCAACCATTCCTAGAAATCAGTGGTTCTCAAAATGGTGATCGTAAAGTGGTCCACGAAGTCATGTCATAATATTTACACACTTACTACTGGTAAGATTTGCTGAGTTTGGTCACAGAAAGTTTGGTTCAAATCAGTGCATTCAAAAATATCGCAAAAGAGTATATTTGGGTAGTCAAAATTCTGGATTAACGGCCTCTATAAAAAGCCTTGTCGTTTGTGGCGTAGGTATACGCACTCACGCATACACTGCTGATGTGATAACATAAGCTGAGATTCAGAGACGAAACTAAGCATAACAGAACTTTGGGTACAAGACAAGAGGCTTTCTATGATCGAAAACGGTGGTGGTAGTAGAATAGGGGCGCGTTCCAAAACGGTTAGTAATCAACCTTACGGGCCTGTCCGCACAGCGAATTGTATTCGATTCGCGCGAATTTTCACCGCGCGCGCGAATTATATTCCGCTATGCGCGAATTATATTCCGCTATTTCAATAGCAAAAAATCGCGATTTTTTTTCCCGCAGTGCGGATACTTCTATAGGATTCAATGTGTTACAGAATTGCGAGAAAAAAATCGCGCGGGATATAATTCGCGCATAGCGGAATATAATTCGCTGTGCGGACAGGCCTTACAGCAGGATATAGTGATTATTACCCGTTTTGGAACCCGGCCTTGAATGAAAATGTACGAGATTGACGTTAGCTGTCACGCAACATTTCGTTAGCTTAAGTCAATCTCATATTTTCATTATATTCCATTACTGGACTTTTCTACGCCCCCAGGCGTGTCTTCTGCATCACAAGTGTCAAAATGAAATTAAGTTGTGTGTACACTAGTACTCTTTCTTCGAAAAATAAATTTTGCTAATGCAATATTTGTTGTCTTGATGGTCGAACTAGTTTCACACTTGCATGCATGCATGGAAAGTACAATATGAGCATGAGATTTGTAAAGCTGTGAGCTCATGCTTTATTTTGTTTCTGTGTCTCAGCCATAAGCCACGAACACACCTAGCTGAATTCAAAGACTAATTCGGCATAGATTGCTCCTTGAAGTAAGGATATAGCAATTAACAAAAACCAAGCCTCCCAACAATGTATGCTGGATTAGTCTTTGAATTCAGCTAGGTGTGATCGTGGCTATACATAGCGTCTTGCGGGTTAGGGTATTTAATGTAAACGAAGCTCTTTACATGAGTAAGTTCTTTTATAAAAGGACAGAAGAAAATGGAGTTGAACGATCTTTTCAAAGGAATACGAGTCAAAATGACTGAAGACGGTGAAGACCATGGATATTTCTTTGGGAAAATTGTTCATTTCCAGTTTTCCATGTTTAGAAATGCCGTTTAAATATTTTCGTTGTTTTTTGCTCACTTGAGGAAAAGTATTGTCAGTCGATTAAAATGAATACTTTTTCCATGAGTCAAGTGTATAGGAATTCGAAAAAAATCGTTTCGATTCGAATCTAATTCGAATTGTGGTCTAATCTCAATTTTCGATATATAGATACGATACTATTCGAAACATGCAAATTCAAAACTTCATTCCTTGAAAATAGAGTAGGATATTGGTTGGATGCTTATCACTACCAATTTTTTTTATTACAATCGTAAGGGCTTAGTTTTTCGTTATTTTGTTCAATTATTTGTTTATACCTTTCAGTATACATACCTACTACGAATAAATAAATATTTTTATAATATCACCGAAGTTCCAACAAAGTATTCTATATGTAGGTATATTAATGTATCACATGCCATCGTTTGTACTGGCTCAGCACCTAAACATAAAGCACTTAGGACTATTATATCACATGAAAATTACACTGAAGCCTTCACATACCGGCTCTATTACCGCTTTACTTCTTAGAATGTAAAAAAATATGCCTCTAGCTCCCCATTGATCTACGAAAAGGAGTTTTACGAAGAGTTTCTCAACTTCCTTCAGTTTGGAGAGCACTGGGATCCAGTTTTTGAATAACAGTGTAATTTTCGAGATTTCAAAGAATAATGATAGCTCTGAAAGACTTAAAAAGTAACACATATATGTTTTTAGGGTTCCGATACCAAAATGGTAAAAAAAAGGAACCCTTATGGTGCCGCTCTGTCTGTCTGTCTGTCCGTCTGTCTGTCACACCTCTATATCTCAGCAACCACTTACGCTATCGAGCTGAAATTTGGAATAGTTTTAGAATATAGTTGCCCAACTTAATTGCACATGAAATTTTTTTGAAAAAAGTATGATTATTAATGTAAAGGGGGCCAAAATAGGGGGGGCCAAATTTCAAATTGTCGCTACTAGGTCGAGTGGGGTATCATATGAAAGGGCTTTACTTGTACATTTTAAAATATATTTTTGTATTTTTTTAAGTTTCTTAGTTTTCAAGTTATGATGAAAAATGTCAAAAAAAATACCATTCCCCCCCCCTTATCTCCGAAGTTTGAGTAAGGGAAAATCTGAATTAATTACAGTTGACAGAGGTTTATGTAAACTTTACAGCAAAAATAAAACGATCTTTCTAAGTTGCACAGTTTTTCAGAAATCTGCAAAAAACCTTTACAAACAAATTTAGTTTTGCGGTCCTGAAAATGGACTTTATTGCTTCCAAAAATACTATAGGTATATCGGAACCCTCGGCGCGCGAGTCCGACTCGCACTTGACCGGTTTTTTTTTGTAGTTCAGGATTCTGAAAATCTTGAAAATTACTGGTGGTATTGAAGAATTGGGTCCCAGAATTGAAAATTCGGGAACAAGAACAGAAATCATAATTTTTTGAAATAATTTCCTTTTAGTTATTTTGTGTAAAAACAGAAATTTCATTTTCCACGTCGTCTTAAGAAATCCGGTTTTTCAAAATAAGTAGTACTTAGTTTTGCGTAAATCATGGGTTAGCAATAGCATTGCATTACATCCTAAAACTTGCAAATATCTACTCTTATGAACTGGAATATCATTATCATTATTCATATACAATTAAACATAATATGATTACAAGTTCTTACTGGTAGAATTTATCTTGCATTGTTCGTTGCTTAAGTAGGCATGCGTTTAGGCGGCTTCAGTTCAATATTAAATGGTTTATAGAAACTATAATCACGTCGCAAATCGCCATCTTAGCCCAATGTAACAAGCAGATCTAAACACGAGCATAATGCATACCATTATACCGACTTCCGTCCATACAGAACTGTGCTCAATATCAAGGTACTTCAGCAAGACATCGGGTTTAGCAAAGTGACAATACATGTCGTTGCATTCTAAAGGTTTCCGTCCAAATCCGAATATGGTAAGGACCATCGCAACGACTCCGCAGCGTATGAAAGAGGTTTTCATGAGGATGTTCATCATCAAGGGAATTCTATGGGCGAAGTCGAAACCGTAGATAGCTAGGCCGAGGAATGGTGCAATTGCTGATGGGCCTATCGCGCACCCGTTCTGTAATTAAAATAAAGTCTTAGTTAATACATTTATTATCAAAATTTTATCGAGTTCATACTATATTAGCCGGCAAAGAATAGTACCAACCCATCTCTACCCGTGGATGTCTTGATAAAACAGAAGATGGGCAGCAGTGTCCTTCTGTGTATCGTACCATCTTACATACTGCGGACACCAAAAACTGCGGTCCATGGTGCCAGCTGCAACGCTATAATAAGCGTGGTGAGTGTGGTGACTGGTACTTGCCCTCTAACTTATACTACGCGTTTTTGTTGGTATTTTAGGGGGATGGATGTTATGATTAAATGATGGCTATAATAAATTTTTATCCTTAACAACACATTTTGCAGCCATGACACTAAATCCAGACTACATTTGACGGAAAGAATGTCATTGTTTTATAAACTTGTTTTTTCTGCGACATGGCTTATAATCTTGAGCTTATAATGAACGCGGTAGGGGGTTCTGGCTTGTATGAGGAATACTGTCAAAAGTGACGTTTCACAAGGTGGCGGGTGTACCTTTTTTTGCCACGTTCACTATAGCCTTGTCGTACTGTAGCTGCAAATGAGTTGGTAAGCGATTAGCCTATTCTCCGTCCCACTACAGGGCAAAGGCCCTTCCCTTCTTCCACTTCTCTCTATTCTGCGCCTGGTCTTCCCAACCCTTTGAAAATCTGTCTAATCGTTATCTATTGTCCCAAAATATTATGGTACAGTCAAAAGAACATAATTTTTTGCAAAGCGAAACTGATACTGCGTAGTGTTATGTAAGGCGAGGTTAGTTACGACATCAACATTTCTAGTGTTAGTGAACCCACTTTCTCTTTATGTACAGCCAACGACAGGTCAAGCTTGACAGTCGCTGCGCGACTCTCGCCCGTACGGCTATTGAAATAAGAACGTTACAAAGTCCAAAGTGTAAAGCTTGATGTGCTCTTGACTGTAACGTCAAAGTGTTTTGCAAGTCGCAACCTTGAGCGGGTGTCTAGTTTCTAAGGTTTATAACTCTAGTTTTGCTTATTAGTGTGTAAGTACTCAAGTACGATGTTACTTTTAAGCACTTCCGAAGCTAAGAAGTGGCTGTATTAAAATAGGCAGCAATATGTAATGATCAAATAATATAATACGGCTAAAACTGGTGACCTTCGATCCACGCAGCCTCATGTATGGTAATAACAGCGTGAATTTTCATTGTTTTCGCTCCTGAAGCCCAGTGAAACCAGCAATTTTCACTCTCCATACTAAACGTTAGTTTACTATTATTTAATCTGTGTCCATACTAAAGTGGTCACGTGATCGACAATTTTTTTGTGAGAAGTCGAAACCATTTCTTTTGGCTGTGTATTAACGTGCCACCAAATTTGAGTAAATTTTTACCAAATAATATTCATCAAATTTTGTCTACCAAAATGGATGAATGTACACCAAATTTGCTTCTGGCACTTCGCCGGCCGCTGCCGCGGCACGCTCGCTCCGCTCGCTCGGCTCGTGCGTTGTGGTCGCAAGATAATATAACACAACCTAACCGAACCGGTTACCCAAATTTGGTGTACGTTCAGCCAATTTGGTGTACATTCATCCATTTTGTCTGAAGTGTATTGGGGTATAAAAAATATTTTGGGAATCGTTTAATTTGTTGCCATTTCTTTTTGCTTGTTTTCCAAAAGTTGTATTTTAAAAGTTGCTTGTTATAGTATCAATGGACTTCAGGAGCGAAACCAATGAAAATTCACATTGTATAGATTGAAAATGTTGCCATCTAATGCCATCAACATCGCCTTGTAGGAATTGATAAAATAGCTTTGACCAACGCTATTGCTTCCACTTTGGTTTAGCTAGTTACGAGTACAACTAGTTGCAGGCGCAATCTGGCTAAAGACGCTGCAAGGCAAGTGAAAGATGTTTCATTAGAACACTTACTTGAACATTGAAGATAGACCCAATTGCGAGTCCGAATCCTTCCGAAACCAACGAGACGACATTGCCAATCAGGCAGAATGTTAGGAACCTTGAAAGATTGAACGGCACTCCCACCATGAAGTACACTATAGTACAGAAGACAACGTTCAATGTAACTTGTACGGGTAACTTTGAGACGGTCAGCGCTGCGTAATACGGTGTTAGACTGTACCATCTGTTAAAATGCTCTTTCTTGACGAGTTTCACTTCGTATGGATCTGTAAACAAGTAGAATTTTCTTAAGAGCACAACTAGCACCCCCTATCAGCTAAAAAATATGACTCGCTAAATACAAAACTTATCGAAAATCTATCTTACCATTTTGATTGAAGTAAAGGTACCCTAGTTTATTTAGAACCTATCAATCCAGAAAAATATAGTTCACTGTAGTTACAGATACAAAAACTGCTAAAAGTGGCCGTTTTTCGCACTTTTTGTATCTGTAACTACAGTGAACTATATTTTTCAGGATTGATTGATAGGTTCTAAATAAACTATACCTACCTCAATCTGGTAAGACAGATTTTCTATAAGTTTTGTATCTAGCGAGCAATATTTTTTAACTGATGGGGGCGCTAGTTGACTGCAGGAAAGCCCTTATAAGCTTATCAAACAAAACCCATTTCGATCCGTGGGTGTCGTAAGAGGCGACTAAGGGGTTATGTTATGAACCAGAGGATGGGTAGCAGCATTCTTCTGTGTATCGTACCATCTTACATACTGCGGTCACGAACAACCGCTGTTCATGGTACCACCCGCAACGCTAACTAGCGTGGTGACTATGGTACTTCCCCTCCTCATTGTTCCAGCAAAAGCTGGAATTCTGAAAGGAACTCCCTGTCCTGCAGTGGATGTTCCATGGGATGTTATGATGGTCAAAATAAATTGACTGATTTAACTGCCGTCCCTCAATTCGATGCCTATTTATAGTCTTGATCAAATGAGCACGCGTTCGATAAATCAATCAACGTCAATTTTGATGAACGTTTTTATAGTTGAATAATGGACGGGCTAAATACGAAAATCAATTTTTGACCTCCCATAGAAACCACATGAGATGATAGCGCATTTTGTATGGAAGGTCAAGTTCGGTTTTTTGTATTTCGACTAATGCTCCTTTGGGAAAGTTGTTAAGTTTCATGGTTTAAGTAACGTGCTTAAAGCGCAAAGCAATTGGGCCCAAATTTCTTGGATTTGTTTCTATGATGACATTTTTCGTAGTAGAAGTTGAATATAATAGATAAGATACTCGTTACTTACAAACTAACACTGGGACCATGATCTGCGTGTACGAGAAGAAGATGACCAGGCCGACGCACATCTTGAGATGGTTGAACATCTGGGTGCCGTCATTCGCCATGTTAAAGAAGCACATCCCTATCAGGACCCCGCACATTACATGGTGGATTGACTGGATCCAGAGACCTGAAAACAGAATACGTGCTTTGAATGGTACGGCTTTTTGTGGAGCGACTAGCGACCGTTGATAACAAATATGTAGGTACAATCTAGGGCAGGGCAAGCTTGACAACTTAGCACGATTCAATATCCTACGGCTTTTGAAATAAGAACGGTACAAAGTACAACGAGTCAAACTTGATGTGCTCTTGACACTCACAGCTCTACATTAAAAAAAATCGGCCAAGTGCGATTCATAATCGCGCACTAAGGATTCCGAACTACTGAGATAAAAATACCGTCGTTCAGGAACGCACAGAAGTGTATTAAATGCGCGCGAGTCCGACACTCACTTGAACAGTTTTCATTATTTATTGTTATTTTACAGCTTGCTGTATTTTTTTACTTAATACTGTATTTTTAAAAAATATTTAAAAACAAAGGATTAAGATGCCACCAAACTCAGGTGTTTTTACAAACTTTTGTTTGGTCTGTATCTCATGAACAGTAATAGGTAGACACTTGAAAATTTCACAGATTATGTATTTATATTGCCGCTGTAACAAAAATACTAAATATAAAAAAGAGTCCGACTCGCACTTGGCCGGTTTTTCTGTGTCCCAGATGAGAATACGAAATTATCGAACCCTGAACAACAAAGGCTGACGGCTGGCTTCTGTTCGAACAGGAGCCGGCTTCACTTCAAATATATTACTTAACATTTTAATATTATAACTATTATAAGACTTGGTTACCTAGTCGACCGAGCTTCGCTCTGTAATAGCCGCCTTTACATCAAAATATCATCGAGTGAGGAAGCTACGCTACCCGCCAACAGATGGCGCTGTAGGTTTCTGTCTATAACGTGGTATTTTAAAAAATACTTTTTTTAAGCATTTTTATCACGGGGAACACGAATTTTCCCAGAAATGAGACCGAAAACCCCCGTGGTACTCGTACATTTCGTTATCGTTAGAGCCGTTTCAGAGAAACTGATTACAAATATGCAGGGTGTAAGGGACGGTGTACCGAAAACTGAAAGGGCGTGCTCAGTCAACGGAACTGAACAACATATGTTGGGAAATGAAAATTTTTTTTGACCTCTCCATACAAATTGCCCACTGGTCGAACAGTTTGTATGGAGAGGCCAATTTTTTTTAATTTCCCAATTTATGTTTCTTTGGGAAAGTTGTTCAGTTTCGTTGACTGAGCACGCCCTTCAGTTATTGGTACACCGTCCCTTATAATACTGCTCGTTTAATAATATAGGATAGGACACACGTTTGACACCCTTACCTACATCAAGATAATAAAAGTTAGGCACTGCAAATATCAAAATCATTACAGACTACTTTTATTAGGGAGGGACTAACTCTTAAAACTTAAAAAAATCAGATAAGCTATTATGTTTTATGAATCTTGATCGAGTTGGGTATTAAGTGTACTTATAATATTTATTTATTTTTTTATTTATTTATTTATTCGTTAACATCATGATGTGTTCGAATTTAACAATATATTCTTAATCATTAAAAACAATCGATATTAACTAAAAAACTTAATTAAAATAATATTAAAATACATTATTTTCGCAATCCATCTTAAAATAAACAATTTAATTTCTATTAAATTATTATTTCATTGATATATCATTATTTCATTCCTTAATTTTTCTACATCAGTGAAGTTGCAGTATCTTATGTTGTTGTATGTATGTATGTATGTATTTTTCCTTACTGTCGTAATTTTTTTGTTTCATTTCGTGCATTTTTCTCACGTGTTTTGAAATGTGTTCATTCTTATGATTGTGAGTAATTTAAGCCACGATATAATTTTCATAATTACTTACCTTGCTTGTTTCTGCTAATTTGCTTCAACATTCGTACCAGCAGTATACTGAATTGTTGGAAGTAAGACGTAGGGTATCCGCACGATTCCGCTGACTTCTGTACTTTCATCCACGCTATTGAAGAGTTCATAGTCTGTGACACTTGACTTGAAATTGAACTGGAGTCTGTATCTGTGTATTGTGGTACTTTGTAGATACACTTTTCATTTGTTAACATTATTTCTGTTTCAGCAACATTGTCTGCAGTTTGGTAGCATATTTTAAGTTCCATACTGTTGATAGGTGCGTTGTCGTGTTTTAGATTTGGTTCGCTTTCTAGATTCGCTGATTTATAAATCTTTCCGTTCATAATTTCTTTGCATAGTATTTCGACGTTTTCCGGGGTTTCCGTCAGTTCTATTACTGTAAACAAAAAATATTTAAATTAGAATTGAACAAATAGTTTCTAGGAATGTTTATTCAATATAAGACTAAGTCATGTTCCTACTTCTTGTAAAAAATAATAATACTTAAGTGGCTAATACATACCTACCTACTTATCTACGCATTCTTAATCAAATAAACCAACCCTAAAAAACTCTGCGTTTTAAATAATAGGTAAACAACCACACCAGCTATAACCTACTTCAACTTTTTGTCGTATTAGAATCAAAGTATCTACAAGAGCTCTAAATACTAAAATAACTGTAGAGCAAAGAGTACAGAGCCAAAATATAAGGACATTTTAAAAGATTGCAAATATTAAAGCCTAGTGTTATAATGACGATCATAATTAAATTAACGAAGGACGACCTATGAAACTATATACCACAAAAAGACACTCGAACTTGCTCTATGCAAGAACATACATTTTTGCTATTTTAATGTCGTAATTAGAGCAAACTTTGTTTCTATTTTCAATACCTTTCTCTCCAGTTTTCTTTCTAAAGCAAAGGGCTACTGATTTATCTAATTATTGGAGTAATCTATTATGGCCTTTGACCCGAAAAGACGAAGATTATCTAACTGTAGGTACCACAATAAGCCATATTCTTGCCATTTCAGAAACGAACTTTAGCGACCGTCATCTCAACATTAACTTCTATCTTTCTCGTTTTCACACGGTCCATCCATCTTTTTTTAGGCCTAACTCATACATATTTATCAATCTCTGTCACATGCTGACTTTCTCTGCTCATAACATGTCCATACCAGCGAACTAGTATTGTAGTTCGCTGGTCCATACCCATGAACCCATCATACCATTCCAAACGCTTCCCTCTCATTTTTAGGGTTCCGATCCAAAATGTTAATAGAAACAAAACCAAACAGACAACCAAACAAACCAAAACAAGACTTCGTCTGTCTGTCACACCTGTTTATCTCAGCAACCACTCACGCTATCAACATGAAATTTGAAATTTAACTACAACAAAATAATTAAAAATATAATTTTATTATTAGTGAAAATGGGGCCCAAATTGGGCGGCAAAATTTTGAATTGTAGTTAGTAGGTCACAGATTAGATAGTAAGTAGTAAACTGACTTGGTCAAGTGGAGTATTATAGTTTTTAATATTTTTTTGCGACACTTAGTTTTGAAGTTATGATAAAATGGTACAGCAGCACTGCACTTACTTTCTCGCGATAGGCAAGTAAAAATTATCTACTGAAAATTGA
Source organism: Athrips mouffetella (assembly GCA_947532105.1). NCBI lineage: Eukaryota > Metazoa > Arthropoda > Insecta > Lepidoptera > Gelechiidae > Athrips > Athrips mouffetella. The sequence goes on from OX383971.1 coordinate 10,221,376, forward strand.
AATTTGTAATGCTAGGTATAGGTAGATATTATACCTAGTATAGAAATACAAACTTAAATTTAGGTTTTTCCAAAAAACATTCTCATGAAATACGAGGGCCACACCGAAATGATCGGGAATAGAAAAAAGTACAAAAATAATACAACAATATTTACTTTAATTGTTTTTCGAAGTATTCTCCGTGACAATCGATGCACTTTTGCATTCTATCAAACCAATTATTATAACAGTAATTCCAGTCTGAAGTGGATATAGTCGAAACGGCCGATTTGTAAACTTCGACTGCCTCTTCTGGGTCTTGAAATCGTTGACCACGTAGCATATCTTTAATTCTTGGGAATGTAAAATAATCATTGGGGCTCAAGTCAGGGCTATACGGTGGATGGTCCATTAACTCCACGTTTTCCTGATTTAAAAACGCGATCGTTTTGCGAGCGGTATGTGAGCTCGCATTATCCTGGTGAAGAATGATGCGACGATTCGGATTAATTTTACAGTTCTCTTATGACTTCCGGCAAACAAACTATTGTGTACCAATCAGCAGTAACCGTTCTGCGTTCTTGTAAAGGAATCGTAGCCACATGACCAGTTTTCGATACAAACGAAGCGACCATTTTTTAAGACACGCTACGAGAGCGGACAACTTTTGTTGGCTTGACCTCGCCTTCGAAGACCCAAACAGCCGATTGATGTTTTCTTTCGGGCTCATATGAATAAATCCACGATTCATCACCAGAGACGGAATTGTAAACTGCATTTGAGCTCCCTCTATTGAACCGTTGCAGAGTAGACCGACACCAATTAACACGAGCCGACTTTTGTTCCTCGGTCAAACGATGGGGCACCCAGCGGGAAACTAACTTCTTGACACCCAGTTCATCATGTAAAATACTTTGAATCGCTGTCATACTTATGCTGAGAGAAGCCCGAATCTGCTCGTATGTCACATGTCTATCTTCTTTTATTAATTGGCGCACAGCATCGATGTTATCTTGTGTTACCGCTGTTTTTGGTCGACCAGTAGAAAGAACTGTCGTGAGAGAGGAACGTCCACGATGAAACTCAGAATACCAACGATATATAGTCGTTTTACTGGGTGCTTCAAGTTCATAAACAGAAACAAGCTCGGCGAGACATTGTTCTTGAGATAAACCTCGACGAAAGTTGTGAAAAATTATAGCACGGAAATGATCCCGCGTAAGCTCCATTTTCCCCACTGACTTGTCAAATTCAAATGGCTACTACTCTTTTCTTTTTTACTTTTTTTAAAATTCAAAAATGGAATTGTGTTTGAAATAATATACATGTCATAAACCAAAAAGGTTTTAATCTAATTTATTCCTGAGTATTCTACTCGTACGTAGTCAATCAAATCAACGTACGTAGTACCAGGACCAAATTCAGAACGTTCTGAATAAAGGCCAAGTTAAAAGTACCCTAAACCGACGAGCATGTATGAAAGGAGTGATGAAAGTACAGGAAGCAAGGGAAGTATAAAGATCGTAGCAGGTGGAGGACTGTGGTCTCTGCCTACCCCGACGGGAAAGAGGCGTGATGTTATGTATGTATGTATGTATGAAATATGCAGATCAATTCTGAATTTAAATTGTTAAACGTTAAAACAAACAAACGGTAAACGATTTCGAGTAAATCACATGTTGTAATTTTGGCAGCACTGAAACACCCTTTATCAATGGATACTAACGATTCTTGGTCATTCAAAGTTTTATCAATATCGTTTGAGCCGTTTTTGAGTAAATTACAATTTTTCATTTACATTGTAGGTATGACAGCTACCCTCAAAATGAGGGCCAGCAAGAAACCACTCAGTATCCTTCGATGGATTTACATAAAAATCATTAAAATATGTAGTCAATCGGACTTTAGTTTAGCCAGTAGGCCAAAGCGTGACAGACAAGCCAACCCACCGACGGACGGATATTTTTGGGAGACTTGCTTTTTATGATGAACACATTTTTGACAAGATTAGAAAGCTTTTTTCACGAATACCTACAATACGTTTCTCGCTCCGCTCGAAAGTAAAAAGTCATCTCATTACTGGTGGACTGTGCGCTGCTTGACAGGGAGCTCCCAACCCAACAGAATTTCACTGCAAAAATACGTGGTATTGGAGGGGAAGTACCATAGTCACCACGCTTATTAGTGTTGCGGCTGGCATCATTTTCGTCGATTTCCAACAATTTCATAAAACCCAATATGCACAATGATTATTACTCATTTTACATCCATCTTCACTTCAGACGTCAATCTCATCATCACAAAAATATTTGCCTTCTTCTCTACCAAAATTTTGTGAAGTATTTCGCTGTTGATCGCGCTTCAAATTAAGTAGTAGGTGCGCATTGTTGGTTTTTGCCTACTCAAATAGCTGTTTACTTAATATCAGCATTACCATAGCCTAAATAGCTAAATCTCGGTAACTGATGTCATCTTGTCACGCGAAATTCTCGTTTTTGCCTTGGCCAAAAATCTGCGTTTAACTTTTATAGGTACCTACTGAACGTAATTTTTTTTAGTTCTTATTGTCCACTCGCTTTGCCAAGGATTGGTTCCAATTTAAAAGAATGTACCTAGGTAGACCTACATCTTATGGCACTGTCCACACAGTCAAAAGTAGCAATTTAGAAACCATAAAAAATAAGTGTACGATTACCTCGACTGTGATTTTTTAGGGTTTCGTAGTCAACAAGTAATTCTTATAGTTTCGTCATGTCCGTCTGTCTATCTGTCTGTCCGCGGCTTAGCTCAGAGACCCTTAGTACTAGAAAGCTGTAATTTAGTACGGATATAAATTGCATCCACGCCAACAAAGTGTTAAATTAAAATCTTCAAAAAAATTCGATTATGGATCCGTTTGCGAAATATGTAGCTTGAAATCGCAATTTTTTTTGGAGTCGAGTGTCGTTTCGAAGTTATGAATTCGACTGTATCGAACAACAAGTCAAGTCAAACAAGTGGCAAGTCAAGTCAAGTATGTCAAGATCGTAGCAGATGGAGGACTGTGGTCTCTGCCTACCCCGACGGGAAAGAGACGTGATGTTATGTATGTATGTATGTATCGAAGTCGTAGCGTTGTAGGTAGGTATCGACGTAATTTTGACTTTGGACAGCGCCTTGGGAGTGCGGGCAAAATGTTTGACCCGGCACTCCCGACTGTCGTAGGTATGTTATTGTCTTTTAAATATTCTAAGCTTGAATCGTTCATTATTTTTGTTGTCCACTCGCCTTGGCACTCACTTTGCCTTGGGAAATCTGGTTAAGTTGTTATTTAAAAGAATGTACAACATTATCTTTACATCTTTTATGAAATAAATAACTATACTAATTTGATATTAGTGCTATTTTCAAACCTCTTTAAAGTTCAACCTTGTTAAATAAAGCGGCTATCACACCTTCCTTAATTCGGAAACTAATTCGGCATACTAAGCATATAAGCAAAGGCATACGGCATAAAAAGACGTAACTAGCCCTCGCACAGGCTTCGGTCTTTTAAGGGCTGTTACTGCCAACCACGTGTTGTTTTCAAGCGCCTATCTACATTTATTTATTATATTTTGTGGTTAATTGAAATATATTTGTTGAAATAATGTATCTAAATAAATAAATTTATAAATAAATACATTGCAAGCCGCCGAGAAATGTATGCCGAATTAATCTTTGCATTTGCGTTTAGTGGAGGGCCGTAAGATTTTTACCTCGTAATCCAGGGCCAGTCAATGAATCTTCATATAATTTTTTTAAATATGTTTTTAAAAGCACATAGAAAATATTAAAAAAAATATTTAATAAATAATTATTTAATAAACGGCGGGCTGTTGGGGAGCGGACGCGAAAAAATTTGTGCGTGACATAGGCAGTCGGCTCCGACAAAAGGGATGTGACCCCCGCTCCGAGTCGTTCCTGGTGCAAAGGCTTTCCATAGCCATTCAACGTGGTAATACTGCGAGCATTATGGGCACTTTTGCACCGGGAACGTCAAGGGGCGGTTTGTTAGACTAATACATTATTGTATTTTAATTATGAGTACCTTCTTTGACTTTTGTATTTTTTTGTTTAGAAAGAAACGTTATTTAATAAAAAATAAAATAATTTTTAATAAATAAATAAATAATTTTAAATTTTTCGGATTTCTTTTTTTTATTATTTTAATTATTTTCTTTTTTGTATCTTTTTTTAACTTTTTTATTTGAGCTTTTAACAACGCAGTTCAACAGTTTTTATGAAGATTCATTGACTGGCCCTGGATTCCGAGATTTTACAATTTTTATGCCTTACTATGTGCTTTTATGCTACCGTTCTAAGATAGCGCTTTTAAGTCACCAAACGATTTTTTAAGTTAACAGGTATTTTAGTAAAAATATTAGGAAATCTTCGCAAAAACTAAACTACAAAAAACTATACTTTGTAGGTATGCAATTCACGAAAAGTCACGTCATCTTTAAATTTTTTGTTCGTCACAATTTAAATTTTGTCATCAAAAGTACGTTTTATTACATTAGCTATTTTACTTTTGCCCAGGAAACAATGCAACTAATATGTTCTTTAATCCTACTGAAATAGTAAACATAATTAAGCACGTTACATTGACCATGAAACTGTACAACTTTCCCCAAGGAACATAGGTCGAACGACATACGAGAAAAAACAAATTTGACCTCCCATTCAAAATGCGCTATCAGCTGATGCAGTTTCTATGGGAGATCAAAAATTATTTTTTTTATTTCGAACTATTTTCCTTGGGGAAAGTTGTTCAGATTCAGATAATTTTATTCAATGTAGATTCTTTACAGAAGACTTATTGAATGTCATGCAGAATACAATGCAAATAGAGCGAGTCTAAGCCGTTTCGGATCGTGCTATGGCAGCGTAAAAGAAACGGCAAGAAACCACTGCAGCACGGCCTACTTTAAGAATCGGCTTTTTACAATGTATTTCTTGTGTTCAGTTTCAAGGTCTGAGTAACATTCTAAAATTATGTTCACTATTTCATTAGGACCTTATATTTAGTGGGTGCATTCAATGGCCTAATTATTCGAGAGTAACCGTCATACTTTGTGGCTATTGAAATATAGCTATATCAATTTCGGTGCAAAATTACAGATTTTAAGGCCAAAAGCAAATACCTATGGGAGCAAATGCAACCCTACAATTTGTTGTCATTGACACAGATTTCATTTAAAATAAATTCTTCACGTGGCAACGGAGAACAATTGAAAGCAATTCGATAATTTTCTTCCTAGGTCCTCCTTCTACGAGTATATGTTCTAATTCCCAAATGATGCATTATCGCCCTATTGTAATTAATTAGCTATGAGATTTTGTTAAATTGATCCCTTCATTTTACTACTAGCACCATTGTTTCAAAGAGATGTATTTTATAAAGATTAATAAGTAAGTCCATCTCATAGTAAATGATCATCACCATGGCGTTAAGCATCTACTTTACTCCACTTGTGCAATGTCACCCTGAAAACTGGTGACAATGGTAAATTTCTTATGTAAACTGAAGGTGTTTCTGTTGATCTTTACCTAAAATGCTAATAAGTTTGCTATATCATTCGCTACATATAGAAGAAAACTTGTCGCTACTTACTGAAATCAGCAGGGTTATGGTGTCGCGGGCAAGGCAAGCCGACACTCTTCAGGTAAGGGACCATAGCAGACGTGTCTCCTTGGTAGATGCAGCTTCCGTCCGCGATCACATAAACCTGGAAAGAAAACAAGTAGGTAGCTAAAGTGTTTTGTTCGGCTTGGAGTATGCTTGAGTGCTAGGTTGTCTCCTACTTCTCCTAGTAGACTATTAATAGATAGAGCCTGGTATGTTTGTCGTAAGAAAAAATATTTGTCGTACATAAGTCAATAAGTGCCTAAGAGTCGCTAATTTATTGCGTCTTGCTTGCTCTCGTCAATCACCACTAAAACAGCTTTTAAAAAACGTCCACATATTACAGTCAAACACTTGTCAGTGGAAACATTTATAACTTTATCGCCACGCCTTAAAGTCCAAAAAGTTACTATTTACGAGATGTTGGGTGCACTCGTAATTACCTACTGGGTGCTACTGGGCAAATAGGACTCCTTGAGCAACTTCGATGGAAATTAAATCAGCCTTCCATACAAACGCGTTATCTGTTGATCCATTGACTACGAGTATCTACATCTACACTTATACTCGTAATAATATTATAAAGAGGAAAGATTTGATTGATTGTTTGTTTGCTTGTTTGTTTGTTTGTTTGTTTGCATCGAATAGGCTCCGAAACTACTGGACCGATTTGAGAAATTCTTTCACCATTAGAAACCTGCATTATCCGTGATGATCATAGGCTATAAAGTATTTTCAAAAAAGTTAGGGTTCCGTATGAAAACTTCGATAATGTAACCCAAGGTGTGAAAAAAATACCAAATAGCATCCTTATATCGCGTACGCTGCCGAAACTATTAACAATGGAGCAAAGTGATGTACTACAGATTTATAGAAGACATCAATATCTACAAAAAATCCCGCAATACCATATGTCTAACTATTACAGTTATGTCACAATAACAACTTTTTCATGTTAAAATATGCTTTAGTAACGCCGGTACAAACTATATAGGCCATAGTATTTGTATCTGTTAATCCTTATCCAAATAAATGATTTCGTATTCAAGGCTATACCGGTACCTGTAAATTGCTTTTTGAATTATTCAAATCGGATATACCATTCAAAAGTTATCATGAGTGTAATCGTTATCATAATTGAAATTAAAGAAACAGCGCTCTAAGTGACTGTAATGGTTTTATCTACAACAGAGAATAGACACGAAAAATTTGGCTGATGTTTGCTGTATGTGTAATTGAGTGTAATCTCACGCCTAATATCCCTTCCTCACGGGGTAAGCAGACAGAGCATCAAAGAGTGTATGTGATGATGAGAAATCTAGCTTTGTCTATTACTTAAGTACCTAAACATTTATTTCAAAATATTATCCAAATTTTCTTTAATATGTACTCATTTTAGGGTTCCGTACCCAATGGGTGAAAAACAGGACCCTATTAATATGCCTCCGATGTCTATCTGTCTGTCAGCGGGATGTATGTAATATCATGAACCGTAATAGGTAGACAGTTGAAATTTTTAACAGATTATCCATTTTTGTTGCCGCTATAACAACAAATACTAAAAACAAAATATAAATAATGGGGGGGCTCCCCTACTAAAAACGTGTTTTTCTAATAGATTTTTGCTCGATGGGCAGCAGCATCTTTCCGTGTATCGCACTACCTATCTTACATACTGCGGTCACCAACAACTGTGGTCCATGGTGCCAGCCGTAACGCTAACAAGCGTGGTGACTAAGGTACTTCCCCTCCAAATTCTTCTAGCAAGAGCTGGAATTCTGGAGGGAGCTCCCTGTCCTGTAGTGGACGTATTATGGAAGTTATGATGGTTATGATGCAGTGCGTGGCGGCTAGAGCAAATTTAATGCACTTCTGCGTGACTAAGACGGTATCACTGCCCATAACTAGGACGGTATTTTTACCTTAGTTGTACGGAACTCTCGGTGGGAGTCCGACTTGCGCTTGGCCGGTTTTTTTTAGAAACCTTCGACGTAACAAGAACCTATATCTACCCGTGCGAAGCCGGGGCGGACCGCTAGTCTAGAATATTTTTTTTTCATATTTCAATATTGTTCACCGACCAGCTTACCTAAAGCTGGTGTAGGTGCCAAGCCCTGAAAACTCTTCATTTAGGAGACAATGTAGTGTAGGCAACGAAGCAGTTGACCCCAACATAAATTCCTTTGTTATAAAATTATTACAACAAAATTTTTCAAACGTTTTTTGTAATTTTTGTATGAAAAAATTAAAAGCACCGATTTTTTTTTGGATTTTTTTATAGAAGGTTTGTCTCATGTTGTGTAATACCCCAGCAAAGTTTCATCGACTGAGGATTTAATGCGAGGGTCTTCATACAACGATCCGCTTCGTTGCCTAGACTAATGGAAACATTGAGATATTCGTGTTAAAATTTAAAACGCATTGAGTTGCGTCGATTTGTCAATACGTTTTCGTCTTCCGTACACGCAGTCACGTAAGTAAGTACTGTAGAGTATTTTTTTACTTTACATCATAATTAATTGTAGATGTTCGAAATGTTTAAACAGAGTAGAGAAGTGCAAACGAACATTTTAGGAGCATATTTTAATGGAGCATACAATACCTACATATATATACAAGGACGTGCTACTTAAGTATTGACCTGCTGACTCTCCATATAAAACGATGTGTACTCGTAAAGGTTTTACAGGGTGTAAAAACAGTCTGACAATTTTCCTCAGTCAGATTTTCCTTAATCAGATTCCTGTATTAAGAGGGCAGCTGCTCCTAGCTGCCCTATCGCATGTACGACAGTAATAGTTTGTACAAATGCCTAAAGTATAAAGTCTTTGTCTTTTTCTTCAAATGGTCCCTATCTAGCACCTATCGTCGGTTATATAATTGTAATATCATTGGCACCTATACTGTTTCCAAGCTTTGTTTCCAGTTCATCGTTTCATCAGTAAGACTAGGTTCCTCCTTATCTTCCATAGCCGTTGACAGCTCACTGCTGGACAGAGACAAATGTTTTCCCTCCACTGGTTTCTACTTTTTACTCCAGTAAAAATACGGTTTTGCAAAACATTAAATGTTAATAGCTACTTTTTTGTGTATATCGTATTTAAATATGATGTTAAGACGCAATATTTACGAATCCACCTAAAATTTAAAGCGAAATATTTTTTCCGAATAACAGCTAAGGCAAAAATAGTAACAGACAATTATATACTTTATATCATAGATATACGTATACTGTACATATAGGCATAAAAATCAACCATAAATATATTTAAAAATATCAATTTGTTTCAAAATATAAAATCTACACTTATTTTTACATATAAGATCCAATAAAGTCGAGGTAAAATAATATAAATAAACTGTGCTAAACTCAACCTTTTCAAATGTAAGTGATTCTTATATATAATCACAAAAAAGCCATACTAAATTAAAAAAAAGTTTTTTGTAATCGCTGGTTTACAATGATTTTGTAAACATTTATGTTGAATTTGCCAAAAATATGATTACTTAGCACTATTTAAATTATTAGAAAGCAAAACGGATCTATTACTAATAGGTCTTTACCTATGAAATAGCCGAAATTTTCTTACAGATTAATGAGATCATAATTCCTATAATTCTAATGCTATTTTTTTCATTTGTCTTATATTTGGAAGTTGACTTCAAGATTATCAATTAACGCATAAAATAAAGTTTTTATTTTTAGTTTCATATTTAAAATTAAAGGTTCGAAAATTGTTCGTCTTAAATGTCGTCCGATTTCATCATTAGATTTGTTATATTTTTTTACAGATAATATTTTTCGAAAATTAAATTTAAGCTTCTGTTAGCTTAATGTCTTCCCAATAATGCCTAAGAAAATTAAAAAAATTGGATTTATAATTCCTAAGAAAAATGCAAAAATGTTAGTACTGAAAATTGACTTTACCTAAAATTCGCTATACAAAACGGCAATTTCATTGGTAAAGACATAATATTTTTGGTTGCGAAGATAAGCTTTATTTAAATTTCGTGCTATAAAAGTTAAACAATACAAAAAAGCTAATATTTTTAGGTGGATTCATGTATAATATGAAATTATGAATACATAGCAAGCCGTAAATAAAAAAAATAATCTATTAACATTTTTTTTCGCAATTCCATATTTTTTTATGTTTGGACGGCAAAATAAATAAATAAATGGAGTAAATTTAGGTGGATTCCATTAAAAAGCTTTACACAGAAATATAATCTATCGATCTGAAAAAGAAACACGGCTATTATCAATTATTTCCGTTTCTCCATACAATCTCTCGTAATTTTACTGGAGTATTTTAGCCTCCAATCTCCAGTCTTTTTCTTCTTCTTTTCGAGTCAATGGCAAAACTGACTATAAAAGCTTAGCCCAAAAAGTAGTCACATCAATAGCCTTTTGGTTGCCTTTAAAAAGCTTCTTCCGAGTGCAGGAAACTGGAGAAGTAGGGCACAACAGCAAGTGTGCCATGGTTTGCAAAATACCGCACTCACACTTGTCGTTATCAGAGAAACCCCTTCTCTTCATAAGTTCCCTGCACCTGCCCACGCCCGACCGCAGTCTGTTCAGTGACTTCCATATGGACCAGGGAAGATCGTGTCCTGGTGGCAGCTTTTCGGCAGTTGGGATATGTATATTGTCAGGAGGGTACCTTTCTAACCACAGTCCTACCCTAGCCTTGAATGGATCTGAATCGAGCGGCATGGTGACATAATATATATAGGTACATAACCCCATATTTAAATATAAAAAAAACAATGACTAAGATCGTAGTAAAAATCACCAACGCGTGAACAATCATATCATAAAGTGTTGTAAATAAAGTTAATCTATGATCATTAAATGTATAGGTATAGATTAAGTACGGTATCCACTATAATTAATGTTTGCGTAAATGCATGCTACCTTACCTATGAATAATATCAAATCTGATCTTTTTAGGGTTCCGATACCAAAATGGTAAAAAAAAGGAACCCTTATGGTGCCGCTCTGTCTGTCTGTCTGTCTGTCTGTCCGTCTGTCTGTCACACCTCTATATCTCAGCAACCACTTACGCTATCGAGCTGAAATTTGGAATAGTTTTAGAATATAGTTGCCCAACTTAATTGCACATGAAAATTTTTTGAAAAAAGTATGATTATTAATGTAAAGGGGGCCAAAATAGGGGGGGCCAAATTTCAAATTGTCGCTACTAGGTCGAGTGGGGTATCATATGAAAGGGCTTTACTTGTACATTTTAAAATATATTTTTGTATTTTTTTAAGTTTCTTAGTTTTCAAGTTATGATGAAAAATGTCAAAAAAAATACCATTCCCCCCCCCCTTATCTCCGAAGTTTGAGTAAGGGAAAATCTGAATTAATTACAGTTGACAGAGGTTTATGTAAACTTTACAGCAAAAATAAAACGATCTTTCTAAGTTGCACAGTTTTTCAGAAATCTGCAAAAAACCTTTACAAACAAATTTAGTTTTGCGGTCCTGAAAATGGACTTTATTGCTTCCAAAAATACTATAGGTATATCGGAACCCTCGGCGCGCGAGTCCGACTCGCACTTGACCGGTTTTTTATTTTAAGTAGGTAAGTGTTTCATCACTGAATAAACCATCATGATATTACATTGATTAATCCATTATAAATTACATACTAGAAATGATTGGGCATTGGATATTCACAAAACAATGGATTTTGGTGATGGATCTATACATATAATAAAAGAGTAGAAACCGCGTGTCTGTACTTTTGATAAATTTATAAAAAAAATAGTGTGGGCGATAAGAAACGACTAATAGAACTCAAAAATATGCTGTCTGAACTTTTTGTCTGTCTGTCTGTCTGTATGTATGTTTTCGATAAACTCCGAAACTACTGAACGGATTTTCTCGCGGTTTTCTCAGATAGATTCAGCTTAGCTCTGAGCAACATATAGGCTATGTTTCATTCAAATCGGTTCACTCAATCAGAAGCTACACATATGTAAAGTATCCAATTGCCTGTACGATAATAACTCACAAACCGATTCAAACTGAGTTTTCAATTAAGAGTTTGGCTTACTTTTGTCCAACATAAAAGATTAGTTTCATTGCAAACGGTTCACTCAGACAGAAGGTACGCTAAGTTTCATGCGGCGGCGCAAATAACTCGCAAACTATTGAACGGATTCAAACGGGGTTTTCAATAAACTGTAAAACTTACTTCTTTGCAACATATTATAGCTTACTTTCATTGAAAACGACTCACTCAGACAGGTGCGCGATATTTTCAGCGGAGGCGCCAATATCTCACAAATAACTGAACCGATTAAACTCCATGCAACATGTATGCTTAGTTTAATTGCAAACGGTTCACTCAGACATAAAATACACTAAGTTTCAAGCGGCGGCACCAATAACTCACAAACTACTAAACCGATTTAAACGGGGTTTTCAATAACGTGCTTAGCTTAATTAATTACAATGTATTAGCTTACTTTCATTGAAAACAGTTCACTCAGTCAGAAAATGCCCGAAGTTTCAATAGGCAGCGCCAATAGCTCACAAACTACTGTACCGACTCCAACTGGCATTTCCATGACGTGGTTGGATTAGGTACTTCCGTGCAACATATAAGCTTAGGTTAGATGAAAACGGTTCACTCAGATAGAAGTAACGCAAAGTTTCAAGCGAAGGCTCGAATAATTCAAAAACTTTTGAGCAGATTCAAACGTGGCTTTCAATAACGCGTTTGGTTTACTCCTGTGCAATAAATAAGCTTCATTGCGAAAGGTTCACTCTGACAGAAGATACGCATAGTTTCAAGCTGCAGAACCAAGAACTCACCTACTGAACTGGTTCAAAGTCAAACGAAATTTCAATGATGCGTCGGGCTTCTTTCTGTGCAACATATAAGCTTAATTTCATTGCAAACGGTTCACTTAGGCAGAAGGTTCGCGAAATTTTAAGCGGCCGCACCAATACCTCACAAACTACTTGAACGACTTAAACGGGATTTTCAATAACGTATTTGGGTTGCTTTCGTGCAATATTTGAACTTTTTTTATTGCAATCGGTTCATTCAAACAGATAATAGGCGAGTTCAAAGTTTCAAGCTGTGAAACCGAGCTAAAATCTAACAAAGCTTATAATTTTGTACGGAAGAAAGCCAAATACGTTGTTGAGAATTTCGTTTGATCCGGTCCAGTTGTTTGTGCAAAAGTCGTGGGTACATCCAAAGATTGGTAAAATCTAGATTTAGTTTTATTGTAAAAATAATAATAAAAAATTCCTGTTTCGGCATGGCGGTGCAACAAACGTAAAAAAAATATGAAAGTTCTAAAGTTTTGAAAACTTAGGAAGTAGGTACTTATAAACGAAATACTTCAAAAAATAAAAAGAGAAGTGAATCATTGTTTTTTAGGAATTGTCTTTTAAGGGGAGAGATAAGTTACAAAGATTGTACGGAAGTGAAGTCCAACAGTTTTGTAGTGAGTTAAAAGCATGTGAAGCTAGACACGTTGGATTTTGTACCGCTCTTTTTTCAGTAGCCACAGACGCTAAAGTGACTGAGCCTCAGATTTAGTTAGGCTTTGTTTTGTATAAGAAATAACAAAACCCGTATTATAGTTACTCCGCGTGGAATTCGACTATGATTTTACACTTACGAGGATAGTGGGCGACCAAACAGTCCACACGTAAACAAGAGGTGTTTAATTTACAAAAATCCATATTATCGGTACTCTGTATACCTAATAATATAAAGGCGAGAACTGCACTGTCTGTCGTTCTTCTGTTACGCTTTTATGACTAATCCGATAAACCGATTGTGATAAAAACTTGGTACGAAGATAGTTTGAACCATGGGAAATTAGCTACTTTTTCTGAACCCCATGCGGACGGAGTCGCGGGCAACAGCTAGTTTTAAAATAAGGCTCGATTCTAAAGATCGCATCGAAGAGACATAAGTGCAAGAATCTTTATGTCGCATCCAAATTGTAATTGTATTGTTTCTCTTTTACATTATGCCTTGGCATTCTACAAAATGCCGAGAAATTTTTAATTCGTCATTTTACATAATGATGCGGCATTTCACAAAATGGCGCGAAATTCGTTTCTGGCATGCCTTGTGCTCGTAAGATAATCTAATCTAACCCAAACCCTGCTCGGGATCGGTTTGGTTGCACCAGTACCCTTAAGTAGGGACTAAATAAATTAACCGACTTGGTTTTACATGCGGATCTCACAAATTTTTACGGTAGAAAAACTGAGTTGCGTGCGAGACTTGGTTTTTTTACAAGTTATGTTTTTGATGGTATTTATTTTACTTGTGCCATGATTCGCAAACTCGTTGAACTTGGAGGAATTATCCAAGTGCAAGTGTTCCCTTAGTGTAGGGAAACACCCGCGGAAATTCCGCGTCGCTACGATTTTAGGTACTTATTCAAAGTTGCATGTGACCATTACCCAAAAAGCCACTTTATTGGAAAAAACCGGCCAAGTGCGAGTCGGATTCGCGCACTGAGGGTTCCGTACCACCACATAAACATAATTGTATTAGTTGACATTTCAGTAAGTTAATGAGCTAGATTTTTTGAGTCCGACACGCGCTTGACCAAATTTTATTATTTATTGTTATTTTATAGCTTATGCACTATAAACATACCAATCTTCAAGTTTGTAAGTGTTCCCGTTTTTAAATAGAACTAAAACAAAAATCGCCTCAGCGATCATCCAACTTGACCCCTCTCTTATATGAATGTTCTTGAAACGGGAGCTCACCACAATTGGTTACCATTAGTTGTGAGAAAAGTTGTAATATTTAATGATTTCAGACTTTTCCCATTATTTGTACTTTGATACCTAGCTTCTTGCCAAATTTCATAATTTTAGGTCAACGGGAAGTACCCTGTAGGTTTTGCATTTTTGAATAAATGTATGGAGATGAAGACATAAAATGCCATATCTTTTGATTGCGTCGTAGTAAAAAATTGAAAATTTCAGATCTTGTGTGGTTCATAGATCCTAATATGTGGTATTAATTTCAACCTGATACCTCTACCCGTTCGTGAGATAAAGGGTCTTGACAGACAGACAGACAGACAGACGGACAACAAAGTGGTCCTATAAGGGTTCCGTTTTTTTTTCTTTTGAGGTACGGAACCCTAAAAATTGTCTTTTTAAAATTTTAATTTTAATTAGGTACCTTAGTAGGTCGTCGATCGCAATTTTATTATTAAAAATATATAGTTTTTATAATTTTCATGTAATTGCTTCATAACATTATTTGATCTGAGAGGTGCAGATGTGATAGTGTGTTATTATTTTATAACTAGCGAATAAATACTATTATTATTATGCGTTATTCAGTCACTGCTGATGCATAAATAAAATAGTAAATTACCTACTAAGTAGTCGTGGGACACTCCAGTAGGACGACGGGGCATGCCCCGTCACAGGTAGAGTTCTCACGTATGAGTATTTTCTATAAATAAGTTTAATTTATTAAGTTTAATTTATTATAAGAGGAGAATAATTTGGAGTCATTAGTTAATTAAGACTGACTGACTGCCAGTTGCGTTAAAGCTCCTTAAATCTATTGAGAAGCTTTGTGCAACTGTCTATTAATGACATATATTTGAAATGCCGACTGTAACAACAGCCATGCTGAGTAAAATTGGTTCATGTCGGTAACACTCTGGACATATATGACATTTCTGTAATCATCTTAATGTCGGTGTGGCCGATTATATCAGATATTTTGGTACTTTTAATAAATGAAATGTTTGCGAATAGAGTTTATCCTGAATCCTTGAAGACTACTCGAGTATGCCCAGTTTTTACTGGTAAAGGTGACCCAACCCAGGTTGACAGTCATAGCTAGGCCTATAACAATAGTTCCTAGTATCTCTAAACTCATCGAATCTCTAACACCTAAAAGCCTAATGGAACACCTAGAATCTAACGATCTATTGTCAGAAAGGCAATACGCGTACAGGAAAAATAAGTCGACAACAACAGCAGCTCATCAAATAATAGACACACTTATAACAGGGATTGATGACAATTATAAAATTTCAGGGTTATTCTGCGACCTAACAAAGGCATTTGATGTAATACAGGCTGATCTGCTTTTGGAGAAACTTTGTTGTTATGGCATTATTTTTCAGCAAGTCACGAATTGCTGAAATCTTTCTTGGACGAAAGAAAGCATACTGTACAGATTACTTCTGATGGGTGAAGTTTAGATCAAACCCTGATCATGTATCTATCGGCATTCCTCAGAGATCAGCCTTAGTAAAACACATTATTTCTTGTTTTAATTAACCACTTAGCAAACTTTATAACCACGTCGAATCGAGCTCGCGAACAAGAAAAAAAGAATCCGCGCGTAATTGGTCCCAAATATTATGAGCATATACCTCACCACATAAAAGATGAGGTCAATGACGAGACATTCTATCACCAACTAAAATAATTTTTATTAGATAATGAATTTTATAATAGATAAGATAAGATGAGATCATTTATTTCAGAAAGAACAAGCAATTTATAATATCGTACTTTACGATTTAACTAGTTAATATATACATACGTGGGACACTCAGAAATATTTGCGACACTAAAAAAAATTGTTCTACAGGTACATATATTTTTATTAAATCTTTTCAAAGTACTCTCCACCAGCCTCTATACAAAGATTCATGCGTCTGAACCAGTTTTCAAAACACTTTTTCCAGTCCGCCGTAGACACCTCGTTTACAGCCTGCTCGAACGCAGCCAGCGCATCTTCCGGCGACGAAAATTGTATCCCCTTGAGCTGATTTTTTATTTTTGGAAATAAAAAGAAGTCACACGGTGCTAGATCAGGGCTGTAAGGAGGGTGACCCAGGAGTTTGACTGGTGTGCTGTCCAGGAAGTCCCTCGTTTTGAGCGCGGTGTGTGCAGGCGCATTGTCGTGGTGGAGCAGTAGTCCGCGGAGCCCTGTGTTTGGTCGCTTGTTGCTCACAACAGAAAAAACTTCTGGTAAACATTTGGTAGTATACCATTCGGCGTTGATGCTTCTTTGATCTCGTAAGGGAATTGAGGCCAAGTGGCCAGTCAAATTAAAAAAGCTGGCGATCAAAATCTTCCCCCCGCTTCGAGATCGCTTCACTTTGATAGGCGTTGGTTCATTTTGAAACACCCAAACTGTCGACTGGCGCTTGGTTTCTGGATCGTATTGATAAATCCAGGACTCATCACCTGTTACGATGTCGTAAACACGCCGAGACGAGCCTGCTTCAAATTTGTTCAGCATATCACGGCACCATTCCACCCGGGCCTGCTTCTGAGCGTCGGTGAGGTAGTGCGGCACCCAGCGCGATACTATCCTCCTCACGCGAAGATGCCCGTGTAGAATCTCGTGAACGCTTCCCGATCCAATCTTTAATATGTGCTGAATCTCCTGATATGTAATTCGCCTATTATCTTGGATAAAATTTTTCACTGCTAGCACGTTTTCTTCCGTAATAGCCGTCAAAGGGCGACCGCTTCTTTCTTCATCCCTCAAGGTTGGTCGACCGCGCCTAAATTCGTTATACCAACGATACACGGTTGCCTTGGAGGGGCCTTCATCCATAAATGCCATTTGAAGTCTATCGAACGATTCATCCGGTTTCAGGCGACACTTAAAATCGTAAAAAATCATAGCTCTAAAATGTTCCCGGCGCAGATCCATTTTTCAGTAAGACACGATACTTTGAATTGGCTCGCAAAAAATGTGGAGGGAAATTTTGAAAATGGAACACACATATTTTTACTTACAAGTAATCATATTTTCGAAAAAGATTCTGACCGGCCAGTCTCCCATATATAAAAACTATTTTTCGCAATACTTTCTGAGTGGCCTGGTAATATGCAGATTGTATATTTCCTGTAGCCAAAAGAGAATTGACGTAAAATCCCACACTAGACTAGGCCTGTCTTGTGGAAATTTTATTTCGTTTACATTAAAGAGTCGTCCTGTAGCGGTTTGAACATGACGTTAAATAATAAAAATTATACATAATAAAAATACATTACCAACAAAATTTGATAAATTACTAATACGATGTTAAGTTACAATATAATAAAAACATTATTACTTATTACTAAAACGTTGCCTTTACTAAAATATTGATTTAAAGAAAATCTCCGATTTCTCATAGGACTAATCTTGTAATTCATTTTGAACTTTATGTTTTGCTTCACGGGCTGATAATAGATGAATTTAATCTTGCTATAGATAAAAGGTTTCCTAAAGTTACTAAATCTCTTAGCAAATTCGGTTTTAACTGAAGGCAGGGGAAGTGAGAACACACGTTTTTTATTAAATCTGTGTAGACTTCTAAGCCCAGTAATTCCTTGTGAGTAAGTATTACAGCCCGTAAGATGTAAAGCCTCCTCACACTTAGCACTTGAGCATCCTCAAACACTGAGGCAGTTGAATAACGTGCTGGTTTTTTTAACATTGTTTTAATTACAGCGCGTTGTGCCCTCTCCAATTTAATAAGGTACGAAGTAGCTGCACCACCCCACGCCAAAATATAGTAAGAAAGGAGAGACTGACACAACACAATATATACCTACCGACCTAAGCAACGCTGCATCGGCAACATCACGTAACAATTTTACTATGTATATAATTTTTCTTACCCTAGCAGATGTAGCAGCTATATGATGTTCAAAGGTAAGCTTATCATCTTTTACAACGCCCAAGTATTTCACAGTCTTAGTCCTGCAGATTTTTTCACAAGAGCATGCTAGCAATGAAGAGGATGCCTCGTAATTACAGGTGTGGATGAAAAGCTCTGTATTTGTTAGTGGAGCTGATGCTGCAGTTTTGTGGAAACACAAATTGCTGGTTTTAGCAGTGTTTAAGGTAAGCAAGTTATTTGCAAGCCATTTTGCAATACTAGCAAGTTCTGCTTGGGATGAAGAGAAAACATTATCCCAAGACATTCCGTGAAAAAGGATCACTGTGTCATCAGCGTAATTAATAATATCTGCATTCTCAAGCGGCATAGAAGAGAGATCATTTAAATAAACTAAAAACAAAGTAGGTCCCAGGATGCTACCCTGGGGCACACCAAACGAGATATTATTCGGTTTGCCAACAGTCGTGCCCACCCTTATGCACTGCTACCGACCTTCTAAATAACTTGTGAACCATTTCAGGCATTGTCCACGTATACCAATACACTCCAACTTACGTAGCAAAACTGGAAAAGACACAGTATCGAATGCCTTGGCCAGGCGATGTTTTGTGTCCAGAATGTAAATGAATATTTAATGTTGAAATTAAAATAACCTAAATTTGACATTTTTATTTATCTGAGAAAACCTTTGGGACCAAACTTAGTTTTTAATAATAAAATACTATAGTATAAGCGGAACTCTTAGCGCGTGTCCGTTTTGCGCTTGACTGGTATTTCATAGCTCGTCTATCCCTTGGAGTGAAGTGTTCATTGCGTAAGAAAAACGCTGCGCTTCTAGTTTGGCGAAGTTTCCAAAATCTTTGGAAGTGTCGTTGGATTGACGTTCAAAATTATTGCGAATGTGTGAAAGAAAAACATTTTGTATTCAGGATTCCTAGGAAAGTTTATGAATCATGTAAAATTATGGAAAAATAAATAGGTAAAACCCTTAACAATAAAATTCCTAAAGCAACTTCGGAACCCTATACTACGCATGACCCGATATGCACTTGGCAGGCGCTCATAATTAAGGAGTGATTCCCATTACGTCCCAATACCTACGCACCAAGTTGGTGCGTTCGTAGACATTGCAATTTTGTATTCCCAGTAAGGCCCAACGCTTTTTTTATAGAAACTTTAGTACATTCGGAAACAAAACTGTCACCATTTTTGAATTATTTATTTAGTTATCATAATAAAAGTCACATAGTATATTTTTCTAGTATATTTTTTACAGCATCATAAATCAGTCTTTATTAAAAGTAAGCATAATAATAATGTTTTGAACCTAATTTTACTCTTATTTAGAATAATAATTAACAGTTTAAATAATTTAAAAATCAACAATACAAAATATTGAAAATCAATCTAATTATTATAATATTTCCCTAATTTAACACTAAAAACCACCATAAAATAAACTGTATTGTAAACTAATTGTTTTTTCTGTACTCTAATTCATAAACAATTCAGAAAACCGATTGATAAGATATAACTAAAGTTCTATCTTCTTAGTAAATAATATTACATTGATACATTTGAGGTAGAATCGACTACCATAAGTCGACCATCAGATAGGCCTTTAGTCTGATGACAGGAACAATAACACAATCTATATATATAAAAGAAGAAGGTGACTGACTGACTGACTGACTGACATATCAACGCACAGCCCAAACCGCTGGGTCTAGAGATTCCAAATTTGGCATGTAGGTTCCTTATGAGGCCTAGGGGTGCACTAAGAAAGGGTTTTACAAAATTCCACCCCTAAGGGGGTAAAATAGGGGATGAAAATTTGTATGAAAGTCCGTCAGTTTTGAAGTTAGGATCTTCAAAATTTGTATTTAGGCTGACGACTGAAAACTAATATTTGTGTGTCTCAGGGTTTTTGAAAATTCGACAGCCTTAAGGTTGAAAAGGGGGATGAAGTTGAAAATTCTTTATTTTTAAAGTAAAATCCACATAATTATTTAGGCATAAATGCTGTAATTCTATGCAACGTTCATCACTGTTATTGAAATTCCACCCCCAATTCAACCCCTAAAAAAGATAATGGGGTGAAAAAGTCTAAAAACCAATATGGGTATCGTTTGTATGGTTTATCGGGTCGCTGATTACGAAAACTACAACAATTTTGAAATCCAACGTGGTGGACGTAAAATACCATCATTCCCTTGGGATGGGGTTGGGGTGCGATAGGGTTGAAATGTGAATATGGGTGTCTTTTGTATGGTTTATCGGGTCGCTGATTACGAAACTACAACAATTTTGAAATCCAACGTGGTGGACGTGAAATACCATCATCCCCCTGGGGATGGAGTTGGGGTGCGATAGGTTTGAAATGTCTAAAAATCAATATGGGTGTCGTGTGTATGGTTTATCGGGTTGGTTGAAATGTGAATATGGGTGTCGTTTGTATGGTTTATCGGGTCGCTGATTACGAAAACTACAACAATTTTAAAATCCAACGTGGTGAACGTGAAATACCATCATCTCCCTGGGGATGGAGTTGGGGTGCGATAGGTTTGAAATGTCTAAAAATCAATATGGGTGTCGTTTGTATGGTTTATCGGATCGGTGATTACGAAAGCTACAACAACTTTGAAATCTAACGTGGTGGACGTAAAATACCATCATCCCCTGGGGATGGGGTTGGGGTGCGATAGGTTTGAAATGTCTAAAAATAAATATGGGTGTCGTTTCTATGTTAGGGATAGCGGTTAAATTGGCGTTAGGGGTAGGTATAGGTAGAGGTAAAGAGGTAGAGAGATAGAGAGGTAGAGAGGTAGAGAGGTAGAGAGGTAGAGAGGTAGAGAGGTAGAGAGGTAGAGAGGTAGAGAGGTAGAGAGGTAGAGAGGTAGAGAGGTAGAGAGGTAGACAGGTAGAGAGGTAGAGAGGTAGAGTGGTAGAGAGGTTGAGAGGTTGAGAGGTAGAGAGGTAGAGAGTTAGAGAGGTAGAGAGGTAGAGAGGTAGAGAGGTAGAGAGATAGAAAGGTAGAGAGGTAGAGAGGTAGGAGAGGTAGAGAGGTAGAGAGGTAGAGACGTAGAGAGGTAGAGGTACAGGTACAGGTAAAGTAGAGGGAGAGGGAGGAGGAAGGGGGAGAGGGAGAGAGAGGGAGAGGTATTTAGTTTTTCTCAATTACTTCTGCGAATTGGCTCTGTTTTGAAATATTACATAAAGGTGTCTCTCATCTCTCTCTTTACATTTGTTAGGATACTGCTTCTAAGTTCCTCTGTTCTGAATAACTTATGAGTGACGTCTGTATCTATACATATAATAAAAGAGTAAAAACCGCGTGTCTGTACTTTTGATAAATTTATAAAAAAATTAGTGTGGGCGATAAGAAACGACTAATAGAACTCAAAAATATGTTTTCTGAACTTTTTGTCTGTCTGTCTGTCTGTCTGTCTGTCTGTCTGTCTGTATGTTTTCGATAAACTCCGAAACTACTGAACGGATTTTCTCGCGGTTTTCGCAGATAGATTAAGCTTAGCTCTGAGCAACATATAGGCTATGTTTCATTCAAATCGGTTCACTCAATCAGAAGCTACACCAATGTAAAGTATTAAATTGCCTGTACGACAATAACTCGCAAACCGATTCAAACTGAGTTTTTAATTACGAGTTTGGCTTACTTTTGTGCAACATAAAAGTTTAGTTTCATTGCAATCGGTTCACTCAGACAGAAGGTATGCTAAGTTTCATGCGGCGGAGCAAATAACTCACAAACTATTGAACGAATTCAAGCAGGGTTTTCAATAAACTGTCAAGCTTACTTCTTTGCAACATATTAGCTTACTTTCATTGAAAACGGCTCACTCAGACAGGTGCGCGAAATTTCCAGCGGAGGCGCCAATATCTCACAAACTACTGAACCGATTAAAAGGAGGTTTTCAGTAACGTATTTGGCTACTCCATGCAACATGTATGCTTAGTTTCATTGCAAACGGTTCACTCAGACATAAAATTCACCAAGTTTCAAGCGGCGGCCCCAATAACTCACCAACTACTAAACGGATTTAAACGGGGTTTTCAATAACGTGTTTAGCTTAATTCTTTGCAATGTATTAGCTTACTTTCATTGAAAACGATTCACTCAGACAGGAAATGCCCGAGGTTTCAATAGACGGCGCCAATAGCTCACAAACTACTGTACCGATTCCAACTGGCATTTCCATGACGTGCTTGGAATGGTACTTTCGTGCAACATATAAGCTTAGGTTAGTTGAAAACGGTTCACTCAGATAGAAGTTACGCAAAGTTTCAAGCAAAGGCGCTAATAACTTACAAACTTTTGAGCAGATTCAAACGTGGCTTTCAGTAACGCGTTTTGCTTACTCCTGTGCAATAAACAAGCTTAGTTTCATTGCGAAAGGTTCACTCTGACGGAAGATACGCAAAGTTTCAAGCTGCAGAACCAAGAACTCACCTACTGAACTGGTTCAAACGAGGTTTTCAATGACGCGTCGGGCTTCTTTTTGTGCAACATATAAGCTTTATTCCATTGCAAACGGTTCATTCACACTGAAGGTTCGCGAAATTTTAAGCGGCCACACCAATACCTCACAAAGTACTTGAACGACTTAAACGGAGTTTTCAATAACGTATTTGGGTTGCTTTCGAGCAATATTTGAACTTTTTTTTATTGCAATCGTTTCACTCAAACAGAAAATGGAAGAGTTCAAAGTTTCAAGCTGTGAAACCGAGCTGAAATCAAACAAAGCTTATATTTGTACGGAAGAAAGCCAAATACGTTGTTGAAAATTCCGTTTGATCCGGTCCAGTTGTTTGTGTAAAAGTTGTGGGTACAGCTAAAGATTGGTAAAATCTAGATTGTTTTATTATAAAAATAATAATAAAAAAAATCCTGTTTCGGCATGGCAGTGCAACAAATGTAAAAAAAAATTATGAAAGTTCTAAAGTTTTGAAAACTTAGGAATTAGGTAAGTACTTATAAACAAAATACGAATCATTGTTTTTTAGGAATTGTCTTTTAAGGGGAGAAATAAGTTACAACGATTGTTCATTTGCTACTTTTTCTGAACCCCACGCGGACGGAGTCGCGGGCAACAGCTAGTATTATATAAAATTCAGCTGGATCTTGAATTATACTCATTGATTTGCGCAGAGTTAGTCCTGTTTTTCCTTAGTTTAAAATTACCCCGAAATAACGGGAAAATATCTTATAGCTTCAGAAAACCGGTAACAACCTAAATACGAAATCCACGCGAGCGAAGCCGCGGGCAACAGCTAGTATTTGTATATTCTGTGTTTCGCTATCTTGCAAACATCAAATAATAATAAATGTTTTGAAAACACTTTTGTTGTTAGCATTACTTTTCTTATAAAACGTCATAAGAAAAGAAGTTGGACGTAATGGGAATAAAATAAAGTATTAAATTCCCAGTACGCACCAAAATGGTGCGTTGGGACATGGGACGTAATGGGAATCACTCTAATTACGTAAGTGAGTACCTACTCGTACCTTCTTACCTCAAAGTGCTATTTTCGGTCCAGTACGATGTTTTGTGTCCTAAATCTGACAAAATAAAATCAGTCATTTATTGCTTGTGAATCAAAAAGAAGGTAGGTCGGTGACCCTCCTGGCTGCTCAAATTTCGAAAACATTTAGCTTAAACTACCTGGATCCAATGGAAAAGATACCTAAGTAGGTACAGGGCGTAAGGGACGGTGTACCGAAAAACTGAACAACTTTTCCAGAGCTACGTTTTTGGGAATGGAAAAATATTTTTGACTTTTTTATACAAACTGTTCGATCAGAGTAAGGAATTTGTATAGAGAGGTCAATATTTTTTTCCGTTTCGCGAATGTGTTTCTTTGGGAAAGTGGTTCAGTTTCGTTGACTGAGCACGCCCTTTCAGTATATTGTACACCGTCCCTTACACCCTTTTAGCCAGCAATAAATAATATTTTATTGCCCAAGCTACTCGTACCACATAGAAGTGTCGAGCGAGACCAACCATCGACACAGATTAAATAATAGTAAACTGACGTTCCATCGAGCAGATAACAGTGAACTCGACACTTTCTGTAATAAAAAACATACATTCGAATACAGAACCTCCTCCTTTTTTGAAGTCGGTTAAAAACTAGCTAAGTAAAGGAAAAAACATGAGATAAACGAATAAGTTTTCCACGTGAGCCTTAAGAAAGTTTATGTGTTCCTACCAGCCAGACTGGAGATGTAAAGCAACCATAAACCGTACAGGTACACCCAACAGCACGTCAGTAGAAACACTTTGGACTTAATCGAATGGTAATAGAGTTGCAATTGCTTACACTGACGTGCAGTTGACCGGGTGAACCTAACACCAGAAAAAAATTTCTATCGGCCACAACATCACGTCTCTTTCCCGTAGCGTTAGACTGATTTATAGGTATACCTACTTATCCAATCTTTACATATTTCTCTCGGTTCTTTTCACTCATCTATCAACCCTTTCGTAGACGTTCGTGGGTTGATAATTACGATAAAGAACGTTCTATCTATACCTAAATAAGAACATCCTATCGTAGTTTTAAAACTGTACCGGCATGCGACTTCAAATAACGCGAATCTACCTATTCAAGTCGCGAGTGAATCAGCTTCTTCTGTGCAAGCTCGCTCCATGGTCGACCTCATCTCTGTCCTCAGGGCTAGATCGAGATCAAAAGCTAGTCCATTGACAATTTAAAAAAAGTATTATCTGTATTTGTTAGTAATTAATTAGCGGAGTGCTCCATCCACTGCTCGCACAGTGCTCAACAATCATTGGCATGAGAGATTGTAGTACTTTGACCTCAAGTGCGGTCAAGGTTGAAACTTCACTATCGTAAACATCCTCAATTGCTCGCAGGGAAATGGGTCATTTGTGTTTCATTTTAATAACGTATTATTTATTCTGTCAATCAGCTAAACTATTTCTAAATTAATTCAGAACTTAATCGATGAAGAGTGGGCCGTGGTCAACCCTATTTAATTGGGTATCAAATCGCAACCAATGTAGGTTGGCATCTTGCTACTCAATGATGTTCGCTAGATAAAAGGTAGTCGTTAATTTTCTAGGAGCATCTTGTTAATTTATTTAGAGCATCTTCTCAAAATCAAATTGTTGTATTTTTCTTTTCTATCGAATTTAAATTAAGTAACTAAAGTCACTCTTATTCAATTATTTTTGAGTTTCTATCTCTTTCAGGAAACTTATCTGTAGATAGCAATCCTAAATATATGTTGTTAATTTGGGGAAACCTGTTATAAGTTCAAGTGCCACTTTTTTGTTGGTTTCTATACATATAATAAAAGAGTAGAAACCGCTTGTCTGTACTTTTGATAACTTTATAAAAAAATTAGTGTGGGCGATAAGAAACTACTAATAGAACCAGGGATTGTTTTACCGAAATGTTTTCGGTTAAAACGGTAAAGGGTATGACGTCATACCGAAATATTGCGATATCGTAACATTTCGATACCGAAATATTTCTCTAGCGCTAATATAACGGTACCGTTATTTTTGGGATATCTAAACCGCTATCAAAAGGGTTTTGCGAGGTCATCTCTGACGACTCCGCCACCATAGGCCGCACGGCGTTGCCGTGCCGTGCATGCAGAGTAATAGGTGAAATATTGCAACTTCTGCGTTAGTTCCGGTAGTATCATCTAAGTAGTCTGTGGTTAGTTCAGTCAGTTGTCTTGGTACTCTTGGTTGGCTCGGCTGCGCTGCGCTCTGTTATCTACTGCTTTAATTCCCAATGGATAACAATTATTATTCTGTATATTCACAACAATTAGAGGAACAGGAGAGTAATGAATCTGCTTTGAAAACATCCGATTTAAATATATGCAAGCAATTTTTAGTAACCGATCACTGCACACTTAGCATAATTTCCGTGAACATACGTTCTATTGCAAAAAATTTTGATAGTTTCTTAGTTACACTTCAATCTCTTGAAGCTGCTATTGATGTGATAGTGCTTACAGAGTGCAGAATTAAATATAGGTCTCCAACGCAAAGTATTCCTGGATACACGTCAATATTCACAAATATAAATCCCATCCAAAATGATGGTGTTGTAGTTTTTATTAAGAATGAACACCTATTTACTTATACTGAGGTTGAAGTCTATGGGGCCAACTGTTTACAAGTTAATATAAATAATAAAATAACTATTTTGGCTTTATATAGATCACCTTCTTGTAGCAATATTGATATCTTATCAATAGTCTTTAGGACAGGCACTTGAAAAAGCAAAAACATGCAAGAATCTTGTATTATTGGGTGATACAAATATTAATATAATGCACGATGGACATCCACAGGCAGCGGAATATATGGATCTTCTTACTTTTTATAGTATGAGATCAGGTGTTTCATTAGCCACGCATGATAAAAGCTGCATAGACCACTGCATGCATAGAATTCAAAAAGCATCCATGAAGTGTTTAGTTTATGATACATCTGTGACAGATCACAGTGTAATAATTTGTAAAATTCATTGTACTACCATTCTTAACAAAGCTGGCAGTAGTAAAAAGATATTCGTTAAACAAACAAATAACTTTGGCTTATCTAATGATCTAAGTAAGGAATCTTGGTCTAGTGTATACGCTGCAAATGACGTTGATACTGCAGTCCACGAATTTACTTGTACATTGAATAAACATATTCAGAATAATACTACTTTAAAGTATATTTCTTGTAGATAAAAAATACTGAAGCCTTGGATAACTCCAAACTTACTCTCCTGTATCAGACGCAGAGATAAACTACATAAAATTCAAAGCAGCTTAAAAGCAGAAATATATAAACTACCGTAAAATATGCAATTTAATAATAAAAAAAGCGAAAATCAATTTTTACCGAACCAAATTTAAAGAAAATATAGGTGATGCTAGGAAAACTTGGAGTCTTATAGATGAAGTATCTGGTAGGAAAAAAAATAGTTATCAACAGATAAAACAAATTGAAGATAATGGTGAATGTATAGAAGTTGAAAAAGAACCATTAAAGGCCGCCAGTTTGTTCAATTATTATTTCACAAGCATTGGGGATAAACTAGCTACTACTCTTCTTCAAAATCTGGGTCTGTCTGAGGAAGAGCTTGCTTCTAATATAGCTGAATGTCCGCGTAGCACGTCTTTTTATATGTTTATAACTGACCCTAAAGAAATTTATAAAATAATTAATACTTTGAAGGCAAACAAATCCAGTGGAATGGATGGGATTTCAGGATCTATTTTAAAAACCCATAAGAAATATTTAGTAAATTGCTTAGTTCATATTGTAAACTTAAGTCTAAGGACAGGCATATTCCTATCATCTTTGAAGAACGCCTTGGTTATTCCGTTGTACAAAAAGGGCACACCTTCTTTTTTGTCTAATTATAGGCCTATTTCTTTGTTGTCGTCAATTTCAAAAATTCTAGAGAAAGTAGTTAAAACTAGGCTTTGTAATTACTAAGAGAACAACAACTATTTATTTCCATCCCAGTTGGGTTTTAGGCGAGGTCTTGGCACGACCGATGCAATAGCTGAATTCGCATGGGAAACGTATTTGTAAGGTATCTCGAAACTTGGCTCATAGACAGGGATAAGGTCAATAAGTAAAAATAAAAAATACGAATTTTTTACGGTTGCAAATAATAAAGTTATAAAATAATTTCGTTTCTGTCAATTATATCGATAGGTGGTATGGCAGAATGAAAAGTAGCCATGGCCAGTCTAAAAAAAAAACTGACAACTGCTGTAGTCTCTGATCGGTTAATACAGCTGTTAGTTTTTTTTATGATAGGCAATGACTACCCATCACATTCTGCCATACGACCTATCGATATTTGACGAAAACGATTTTTTTTTAAAACGTCGTCATTTATGGCCGAAAAAAATTGGTATTTTTTATTTATCTTTAATGATCGTATTCCTATTTATGAGCCAAGTTTCAAGGTACCTTACATATAAGTTTCCTTTGCGAATTGACACAATTTGTAATTGATAAACTAGACAGAAAAGAAAAGGTAGTATATGTGTTCGTTGACTTATGCAAGGCTTTTGACACCACTTCACATAAACTTCTTCTGAAAAAGTTGGCTCTGTATGGGATAGTTGACAGATCGCTTGATTGGTTTACTAGTTACCTCAATTCGCGTAAACAGAGTGTTCGTATTGGCGAAGTTACAAGCGATCAGTTGGATATTTCCTACGGTGTGCTACAAGGAAGTGTTTTGGGTCCATTGTTATTTATAGTATATGTCAATGAGTTGGGAAGCTTATTGCCAACTGCGAAAACCATTTGCTTTGCAGATGATACTGTAATTAGTTTCTCTGCTGCAACCTGGGATGAGGCTATTGCAAAGGCTAATTATGGTTTAACTCAGGCCAAAATGCGGTTTGATAATAATTTACTATCAGTTAACCAAGAAAAAACGACATATATGTGCTTTGCACTCACTCAGTCAGGTTTGCCTAGACATGAAACTGCCTTAGGGTTCCACAAATGCCATTGTAATTTAAATTGTGACTGTACTCAGATCAAACGAGAAGTATCAGTGAAATATTTAGGCATAGAAATCGATCAGTTTTTGAAATGGACAGATCATATAAAAACATTGACAAGTAGGGTTAGAAGAATATCATTTATCAACGTAGAATTGAGAAATATTTTAGATATTAATACTCTTATGAAAATGTGGTCCGACAACAAGCAAGTAACGAAGTAAGTGCGGGTAGCAAACGCGACGCAAAAACAAAACCTCTTCATTCACCCGCGAGCTGCAGTGCAGTCGAGTGAGGAGCCGCCTTGGCGTGTGCAGTGTAGGTGTGAGAGACACAGAGGCGCCGACAAGCCGACAAAGGCGCCAACGTGCCGCTCGCCGCCGCACTCTGAGCGGTCTGGCAACGTCGCCAACAAATACATCGCGCGCACTGGCGATTTCGGTACCGAAATAATATCGGTTAAATAAAGGTTAATAAAGGTATAACGCTACAGGTACCATAACCTTTATCATAACCTTTTTCCGTTTACCTTTAAAACTTATACCGGTACCGTAATTATACCGGTAGCTTAACCCTGTACCTTAACCGAAAACGATCCCTGAATAGAACTCAAAATATGTTTTCTGAACTTTTTGTCTGTCTGTCTGTCTGTCTGTATGTTTTCGATAAACTCCGAAACTACCGAACGGATTTTTTCGCGGTTTTCGCAGATAGATTAAGCTTAGCTCTGAGCAACATATAAGCTATGTTTCATTCAAATCGGTTCACTCAATCAGAAGCTACACTAATGTAAAGTATCAAATTGCCTGTACGATAATAACTCACAAACCGATTCAAACTGAGTGCTCAATTACGAGTTTGGCTTACTTTTGAGCAACATAAAAGTTTAGTTTCATTGCAAACGGTTCACTCAGACAGAAGGTACGCTAAGTTTCATGCGGCGGCGCAAATAACTCACAAACTATTGAACGGATTCAAACGAGGTTTTCAATAAACTGTCAAGCTTACTTCTTTGCAAAATATTGGCTTACTTTCATTGAAAACGGCTCACTCAGACAGGTGCGCGAAATTTCCAGCGGAGGCGCCAATATCTCACAAACAACTGAACCGGTTAAAACGAGGTTTTCAGTAACGTATTCGGCTTACTCCATGCAACATGTATGCTTAGTTTTATTGCAAACGGTTCACTCAGACATAAAATTCACTAAGTTTCAAGCGGCGGCACCAGTAACTCACAAACTACTAAACGAATTTAAACGGGGTTTTCAATAACGTGTTTGGCTTAATTCTTTGCAATGTATAAGCATATTTTCATTGAAAACGGTTCACTCAGACACAAAATACCCGGTTTCAATAGGCGGCGCCAATAGCTCACTAACTACTGTACCGACTCCAACCGGCATTTCCATGACGTTCTTGGATTAGGTACTTCCGTGCAACATATAAGCTTAGGTTAGTTGAAAACGGTTCACTCAGATAGAAGTTATGCAAAGATTCAAGCGAAGGCGCGAAGAATATATATTTTGGAGGTGGCTACATTTGTAAAACTTAACGATAATTTTTTCATCACATCAGTTACAAACACAAATTTAAGACCCTTTGATACCATATGACACGATACCATTCCAAAAAGTGCAAGATTTGTCAAAAAATTGTTACGGAATGTGTGTTACCATATACAATAAAATACCTGTTGCCCTTAAAAACATTGAATGCCACAGATTTAAGAAATTTCTAAGAATCTGGTTGCTCAAACATGTATTTTACTCAGTTAAGGAATATCTGGAACATAATTTTGATAACTGTTTGATTTGCTCTACCTAAATGTATAATTTTTTTATTTTATTTTATTAATTGACATTTTTTAATTGACTTAGTTTGACATTATTGTAATTGAAATATTTTTGTGTATTTTTCGTATAGTATACCTATGGCTGGAGCTAATAGTCCATTTCAAAATATTTGCATGCTATTTAAGTAGGCTAGATATGTAGAACTTATACTGCTGTTTACTACCATCATGTTGTAACCATATCTATAGCAAAAAAAAAAAGATTTGATTTGATTTGATTAATTCAAAAACTTTTGAGCAGATTCAAACATGGCTTTCAATAACGCGTTTGGCTTACTCCTGTGCAATAAATAAGCTTAGTTTCATTGCGATAGGTAGGTTCACTCTGACAGAAGATACGCAAAGTTTCAAGCTGCAGAACCAAGAACTCACCTACTGAACTGGTTCAAAGTCAAACGAGGTTTTCAATGACGCATAGGGCTTCTTTTTGAGCAACATATAAGCTTTATTTCATTGCAAATGGTTCACTCAGACAGAAAGTTCGCGCACCAATACCTCACAAACTACTTGAATGACTGAAACGGGGTTTTCAATTACGTATTTGGGTTGCTTTCGTGCAATATTTGAACTTTTTTTATTGCAATCGGTTCATTCAAACAGATAATAGGCGAGTTCAAAGTTTCAAGCAGTAAAACCGAGCTGAAATCAAACAAAGCTTATAATTTTGTACGGAAGAAAGCCAAATACGTTGTTGAAAATTCCGTTTGATCCGGTCCAGTTGTTTGTGTAAAAGTCGTGGGTTGGTAAAATCTAGATTTAGTTTTATTGTAAAAATAATAATAAAAAAATTCCTGTTTCGGCATGGCAGTGCAACAATTGTAAAAAAAAATATGAAAGTTCTACAGTTTTGAAAACTTAGGAATTAGGTACTTATAAACGAAATACTTCAAAAAACAAAGAAGAGAAGTGAATCATTGTTTTTTAGGAATTGTCTTTTAAGGTGATCTGTTGCGGCCAGCTTAGCCCCGAACGCAACTAGGTGGAGCCACTGCTGCAAATATAAGGTTTTATTTTTTAATGCAATAAGTACCAACTATATATGTGCAAAAAGTTGATTCGCGTAAATTTCATCGTGCAACTTCAACGCCTAACAACAATTTCGATAAGAAAAATATCTCCATATGTCCACTAAAGTCAATTACTCTCGTCAGTCCGTGTTTACACGAGTACGATCACTCACACATGCAAACAAAGCACAACCGTACAGTTTTGACCGCACGCCCACAATCGTGATATTGAACCAAAAATTGCAAACAAAAATAGTACTTTCAGTACATTAACTGTATTTTTGTATAAATTAGCGAAAATTTTTACTAACAATAGCAGATCTTCTCAAAACCAAATTTAAGCATTTTACTTCTCTATCGTATTTAAATTAAGTAACATAATGTCACTTTTCTAATTCTTTTTAAGTTTCTATTTCATTCAGGACACATATCTGAATTATTCTTGCTCTATAAATAGCAATTCTAAATATGTGTTGTTGAAACCAACCTGTTTTAAGTTCACGTGCCACTTTTTTGTAAACAGCTGTTGGTTTCCTCAATAAATAAAAAAATGGTGGTGGCGATGATCTCTGAGCAGGTAATTAGTTTAGTTTAGTTTATTCATTTATTGCAGTCATGTACAAGTAAGTAGGTCTTAAATATAGCTTAAAGGTAAAGTACATGCACCCTGTCAAATTATGGAGGCTTGCAAGACTTGCCAGCTTTCAAACTAATCAAACTATGTAGGTACCTAAGTGTCATTTAGCAATTGAAATTGTTACGTCAAGCTAATCAAAATTGTAAATGCGAATATAAAATCAGACCATTTCGGTTATGGTGCCGCACGAGGCCCAAGTAAGCTCTACAAAACTGTGAAACAACAAACCTTTATAGTTAACTTCCTATATGTATCTGGCTTTCCCAATGCACTTTTTTGCACAATTATCAACCTATTTACCACCGGAAAACTTCGGTATTTCCCAATAACCACCACTGAGCAATTAAGAGAACCAACGAAGCAATAAAACTATGTCATCATACTGCCTAGGAAATTGCAAGGTGTCTTAATTATGCCATGGTGCTATTGTATAGTATGGTATTTTATTCAAGAACTATTTAATGTTGGTTACATCTGTATCAGTCAGAAACTATCCTACTTCTGCCAACGATCAGACCACTGCCCGTCCTAAAGCTATAATGCCTCTGAATACAATAACAACTTACAGACCAAGGGCGAAAAGACTGTAACACCGCCACCGTTAGTTATTTACTGAACATAACGTAAATCATGTACCGCAGTTAACAGCGTTGTATGTAGCGTAGCGTTGTATGTAGTTTTTTTTTTTCAGAATAATTAATGCCGCTATCGTAGTCTTGGAAAGGACGTCACGGTTGTCTTTCAATAACTTATGTCTAGTATTCAACCAATAAGCTCTATGAGTTCAGCACAATGTTTCAGAATTAGTTCTAAATGACTACTCCCTACAATGTAGGGAACTAATTTTAACTTCTTTATTCTGTGGATGCATGTAGGGCCTACATGCAACCACAGAATAATCAGACTTCTTTTTAATACCATTAGACTTCTTTTTATTAATAGCATTATTGCATTCTAAATTACTTACTCAGTCACAAACAACGTGCAACTAAATAAAACTTTCTTAGCCACTAAATTCTTTCTGGCACTCGCCGGCCGCTGCCGTGGCACGCTCGCTTGTGGTCGCATGACAACCTAACCCAACCTAAAACTTTTTGATGCATAATAATTATTTTTGATGCACAATCATAAATTTTGATGTGCATAATATTATTTCTCAAATCTTAGCAGCTTACCTGGTCAAACAGCTCAAACAGAGAAGCAGCAGGCTGGTGTATAGTGCAGACCACAGTTCGGCCCTGTCTTGCGAGCTGCTTCAACAGTTTGACGCACGACATTGTAGTGACTGTATCCAATCCACTTGTCGGCTCATCCAGGAAGAAAACTGGAGGATTATTGACTAGTTCCAAGGCGATCGATAATCTGCAAAAGGGTACATAACATACAATTTGTTTACTCATACAATCGCGGTCAAAAATGCCACTAAGAAAAATAACACGATCTCACGCACAGCCCTACACCACACTTAAATCTTGTAACTTGTTCCTGTATCGAACACCCAAACACTCGCACATCTCATTCAAACCAGATTGGGAATCTTTCGGTTAGATGTGCCTAAGGTTTATAAACTATTGCATGCGTACGAGTATACATCTGCGCAAGCCGATATTCGTTTTGAATTATATACAGGGTGTAAAATAAAGCACGATTATACTTCTAAGGAGTGATTCCAAATCACTAATAGATTGTATAAAAAATATATTTTTCCTAAAAAATGTAGTTTTAGCTTAAGCGCGTGGAGGGTTCAATGACCTCTATGATCAGCTGGTGATGCAGGCAACGATATTTTTGCTAAAATATCCAGTCACTAGTACCTACTTATTACAATAATTACTGTAATGTAATTCCAAGCAAAATCAAATTTCATTGTCATTCAAAACTTAAAAAAAAAGGTCTTTTTAAATATTTTTTTTACAATCTACTAGTAATGTAGATTCACCGCTTGAATGCTAAGCTCAAAACGCAAAGAGTCTATTGCATTACTGCATACAGTGTGAAAAAAAATCATTCATATTCGTTTATTGCATGTCACAGTCATTAAGTTGTTATAATACAGAAATGGTTACAAGTACGGGTGACACTCTGTAAGGGTGTAGCAATATAAGTGCTAACGAAAATTACAAAAAAGTTCGGCATTTAAAACTGACAGAAATTAATTAAACATTTAAAAACTGATGATCATTTTCTGATCTCGTCGAAGTTTATTTTTTACGGACTTTCTAAAATACGTAGAGCTAATTATATTTCAATAGTATTTTAGTAGATGCATTCCGAAACCTACACAATTAACTTCTAAGTATATGACTAATGCATGCGGATGGCAAGGCAATGGCAATCACATGTGACTATGACACGTTGTATGTATGCCTGTAGTTTTCCGTACTTATTATTTTAATTCAATTTATTCACTCCAATATTGCTTCCATTACAATATTTCAATTGTTTATCAATAATCACGCTGTCCTACTTACATAATTCCATCGTACCCAGACAGTGTATTTATTGACAATGATTTCCTTCATTGGACCTTGTGCCTTTTACTCGTGAGATTATTTATCGGCTATTGTCTTGGTAGATGAGTGAAATCTGTAGCTATGCGTTCTTTAAGTAACTACGTACTATTTTACTAGTAAATGCCTACTATCAATCACGTTTCCTTGATGCAAATGTAATCGTGTATTGTTCTTAAGAAATAGCAAAGTCAAAAGTGTTAGGGAATGTAGTGGTAGTTTAAAGTCTACCGTATTTTTCTTTTTTAATATTTTTGTAAATTGAAGTAACATTTTTATGACACATAACTTTAGATAAGATCGCTACTAAACAAACCCCGATGGTTTTATCTTTCAATTTATTAATGATCATCAATTTAACAGCATGGTCAGTACGAGTATACCTAGACCTAGTGATTGAGTATCTCTGACTGCGTAAAAAACAATAAAATACTAAACTTATTTCTAAACTCACCGTTTCTTCTGTCCTCCAGATAACAGGTCAGTCTTCGTGTGCTGATGCTCTAGGAGCCCCAATTCCTGTAATATATCTTCTGCATGAGCCTCTGCTCCTTTGGGTACTTTCAAACTGGCTGCAACGTCCATTGCTTCTCTGACAGTCAGAAGGGGCTGTAGTAGGTCTTCTTGAGTAATGTAACATGATGATTTCTGGAATAATGCCTCGTTCCTTGGCTGACCGTTGACTAGAAGCTCGCCTGATACGCCTACTGATCTGTGGAATTGTCAGGAGCGTATGTAGGTAAAATGAAAATAGATTCAAAACTGTTACCAAGCAAAAATTATATAAGAAAGGTTATTATAAAATATTAGATTATCTAGAAGAGAAAAATCCATCGAATTAGGCTACGGTTCTAACAGGCTAATTCAAAATTAAAACTGACTTATGTTTGTTGTATATCAAATATATTCCCACTATGGCGCCATCTTGTTTTTGAAGCGATGTAGTTTAGCTGACGTCAGATTTTAATATCCAACAATGATTAAACGATTTTGAATTCTGAATTTTAGAGCAATTTACAAGTGGTTGAAATTTGACAATCAAGTCTACTTGAAGGACTTTTCTTTGGTGAACATTAACCCGAAGCAATCATCTTTTTGCATTGCACATTTTGATGTGTTTTTAATACATAAGTTTTTTCTAAACAAAATGAACGTAGGAGCGGAGGGTAACTAAATAAATTAAAAAGTTTATGTTTTTAATGAAAATCGTAATTGAGGGTTTCCTTAGAAAAACACAGTTCTTACACAAAAAAACATGCAGTTATACATTATCTAAGTACTAATGTTATTATTATTTCTGAATAATCTTTTAGCAGGCCTGATCCCAATAATTTTATTGTCAGTGAAACATGTCAATAGTTTCAATTGACTTTGCCATGCTCTTTCGCCGTATTCTTGACATTCATATATTTCTACCTGAGTGCTTTCTACTCAACATCATCATTCTTTCAGGTCTTTTCTCTACTTTAAACTCTTGTTTGTGTTTGTTTTGTTTCTGAGTGTTATATATTTATTTATATTATATTTGTTCATAAGGTCATTTATATTATATTTGTCCCACAGAAAAAGTGAACATAATTTTAGCATGTTACTTAGATATTGAAACTGAACAACTTTCCTTAAGGAACATAAGTCGAAATACGAACAATCAAATTAGGTCCCCCATATAAAAGCGTTCATAATTTATATAGGATGGTTTGTGAGGTCGCTCATAGACTTTGCAACTCACGCGAAATTGTGATGATGATATTATTATGGGAGGTCAAAAATTAATTTTCGTATTTCGACCTAAGTTAGGGAAAGTTGTTCAGATTCATGGTCTTAGTAACATAACATACTAAAATTATGTTCACTGTTTTAAAATTAAGTTACGCCGAGTTTGGGATCAGATGACCTTGTGTGAATGAAATATCTCTCCATTAGTCTTTACATTTTATCCATACTTACTTATAACCAGATACAGCGTTCAGCAAGGAGCTCTTCCCAGCTCCCGAAGGTCCCATGATGGCCACCAGCTGCCCGGAGATGAATCTCCCGTGCACTCCTTTGACCACATCCCTCTTGTTACCTACAACAAGCAAAATAGGGCGTTTTTGACGACAATAATAAAATAGGGTCCTACCTATCATTAGGGGCTTTCTATTTCATAATAGTGAACATAATTTAAGCATGTTACGTAGACCATGAAACTGAACAACAATTCCCAAAGATTTCGGACCTCCTTGCTTCGCTCGGAATAGATACCTTGCTAATTTATTTTACTATGGGATGACATCTGCCAACATGTCCCAAATTTTTATGTCAAATCATCAATGATCACTAGGAAATATTCAAAATAACCCGTCAAATCCATAGAACGACGCCTTCACTACCTTGTGACGAATTAATTCTTTGATCCTCCTTCTAATTACCTTTATTTTTCTGTGACAATTCCCAAGGAACATATGTCAAAATCCGAAAAAAATGCTTTGACCTTGAAGGATTTTTTTTTTATTTCGACCTGTTTCTTGGGAAAATTTTGTCAATTTTTATAGTCTAAGTGACACGATAAAATTATGTTTACTATTTCAATAGGGCCTTAAACAGGGTGTAAAAAAAGTTTATGAACTTCTAAGGGATGATTCTACATCACCGACAGATTGTAAAAAAATAAAAAAATTAATATTTTTTTTTTTTGGGTGATCATGAAATTTGATTTTCCTTCGAATTTATTTTTAGTGACTGGATATTATAAGTATAACATCTTTGTCTGCATCACCAGCTGACCATAGAGGTCATTGAACCCTCCACGCGCTTTACTTTTCTTAGATCTAAAACTACTCTTTTTAGGAAAAAGTATATTTTTCATACAATCTGCTAGTGATGTATAATCACTCCTTAGACGGCTGGTCGTACTTTTTTTTAAATCTTGTATATTTTATTTTAATACATTCAACCAATTTTTTATTTATATTTTTATTTTAGCATTAATTAACAATGAGCTACACAAAGTTTGACACTAAAACCCTTAAGGGGTTTAAGACGTGTTAGTTGTTACTTAAATGAAACACAAGTGACGTTGGCTATTAGTAAGATATCACTTTGCAAAACAAGACTACAAAAACTAATAATACTTATCACCAAAAAAAGTAAGGTATAACTGAAATGGCACTATAAGTTTCACGTTGTAAAATTCAAGTAAAAATAAAGATTCTATTGTAAAATAACAATTTTTTGCCAATACATGGAAGAAAAGTATTTCTGCGTGGATTATTATAATCGTGACTTCATAATTATTAAATCTGAGAATAAGAAGAATAAATTATTTATTTATTATCAACGTACATGAAATAGAAGCTAGGTATAAAAGGCGTACTTTAACTACAATTTTTCTACAGAATGGAAGGGTTATTGACTGTCTGAGTATAATGTTGGTATATTTTGATTCGTTTCAAAAATCGTATGTAGGTATTACAACTATTGTTTGTCCCCAGACCGAACAAGAAAAAAAAACTTCATTCAAAGTCACTGGCGTAGACATGATGAGTGATGAACTGTCACATTGTAATCTTTCACCTTCAAAGTGGTATGTAGCCATGTTATTCTTAATGTTAAGAGACAATGAAAAGGCTATTTTTATTTTTGGGTAAAGTTGCAGTCAAAATCCTCTCGTTAACAGTTATCTTTTGTTTGTTCATACATTCCTGCACTTGTTACATACAGCGACCGACGAAACGGGATCCTGGTCACGGCACCAACTACTTTGTCTAACAGTGTGTATTCCAGTCTATCGATTCTATGGATTGAAGTGCACGCATTCGAAAATACTAGACAGGTCGAAAAACTTCTTCTCTTGCTACCCGATTACACAAATTTTTACGGTATGCGGAAATCGGAGTATGTTATACCGCACCTAATTAATAATTTGCCAAAAGATATCAAGGAGGAAATTAACACTAAAAACTTAACATATGTTCTCAAAAGATATTTCCTACAACAACTGAATTTTGACAAGTAGTTAATATATAGTTAAATATATAGTTCGACCTTATATCTGGAGCAACCTGTATAACGCGCGTCAAAACAGGTTTGGTTTGCGAAGATGCGCAAGCGCGTACAGAACAGGGCGCTTGGCAACGCAACGTAGAGTGAGTGTGATTTATTAATTTATTTCGATAAGGTACCAAACTACAATTAGTATACAAATTGAGATATGTTTGTTTATAATTTATTTAAATATTGTTTAATGTAAATGTTAAGCTCGATGTAAGTTGGCATTACGTAAGCATTGAGACAAACCCAATTAGGGTTTATGAAATGCTTTTTCAATTTTATTTTGTAAAAATGATATATTGTAACGATGTCAAATAAAAAAAAAAAAAAAATTGTATTTGAGAAATTACCGCATATTCAGATAGAAAAATGTTTTTAAAGAAGAAATAGTTAAATAATTATCAACATATCAAAAGCTAAGAACGGCCCAGAAAATCTCCTCATATAATATAGATTGTCAAAAAAACAGTAGTACTTTATATTTTATCACTAAACGACTCGTGAGTGTTACACATAATGTACTTCGACGGATAAACTCACGTTTGACTTGTCGGCCCTATGCTGTCAATATAAAACGTGAGTTTATCTGTCAAAGTACATACTTAATTAGTTTATATTTAACGAATAACTATAATAATATCATTCTTTACTATTGTTTTTAAGAAAAACCGGTGATTTTGAATAATTTTTTTTGGTGATATTTTACCACCCAGTGATATTCCTAACTTGACCCTTTTCTCAATAAATGAATGATATAATCATTACTAGCCAACCTACATTCCGAACATCGTTTTTAAACGTCCACTTCCTGTTCGGCATGCGAAATTGATAATAAATATTCATAGAAATAAAGTTTAGACTATTTTATGTACAACCTTTAGTTTTGTTGTAGACGTAGGTAAAGAATATGACATGAATATGACATTCATTTTGTTTGTGTTAGTAAGTACCTTTGACGTCTTACAACTACCTACTTTTTAGGGTTCCGTACCTCAAAAGAAAAAAACGGAACCCTTATAGGATCACTTTGTTGTCCGTCTGTCTGTCTGTCTGTCTGTCCGTCTGTCTGTCTGTCTGTCTGTCTGTCTGTCTGTCTGTCTGTCTGTCAAGACCCTTTATCTCAGAAACGGGTAAAGGTATCAGGTTGAAATTAATAATATATATTAGGATCCATGAACCACACAAGATCTGAAAATTTCAATTTTTTACAATGACGCAATCATAAGATATGGCATTTTATGTCCTCATCTCCATACATTTATGCAAAAATGCAAAACCTACAGGGTACTTCCCGTCGACCTAAAATTATGAAATTCGGCAAGAAGCTAGGTCTCACAGTACAAATAATGAGAAAAGTCTGAAATCATTAAATATTACAACTTTTCTCACAAGTAATGGTAACCAATTGTGGTGAGCTCCCGTTTCAAGAACATTCATATAAGAGAGCGGTCAAGTTGGATGGTCGCTGAGGCGATTTTTGTTTTAGTTCTATTTTAAAAACGGGAACACATGCAAACTTGAAAATTGGTATGTTTATAGTGCATAGGCTATAAAATAACAACAAATAATAAAATATAGTCAAGCGCGTGTCGGACTAAAAAAATCTTGCACATTAACTTACTGAAATTTCAACTAATACAATTATGATTATGTGGTGGTACGGAACCCTCTTTGAGCGAGTCCGACTCGCACTTGGCCGGTTTTTTTAAGGGTCGATGGGTGGTACGCTAGTCTCTGACTGATGGGATGGTACCTTACTTCTTTTTTTAGACTTTGTAAAACTTGGTCCGAGTTGTAAAATATATATATGAAATCTTTTTACAAGAAAAAAATGTAACAGGCATTTGATAGAAGCAATCAAACTGACCATTTTCATACTAATTATAATGGTGGCACTTGGGTGACACACTATTATGGTTGTTCCTCGTGCTTGAAAAGAGAACATTAACCTCAACAGGATGGAAAAATAAACATTGGTAGAAAAACATGAGATTTTTTGTTTCTTTATAAATGACGACTTAATTGCATGTTTTTTTTTATAAGAAGTCAAAAAGCCTCCTTTTTTCCTTATTACTTATTGGTAAGATTTAAGAAGCGGCATAATCTCCAAATGGTAAAGGTTTTTCAACCTACCTAGGTCTTTTTAGGGTTCCGTACCTCAAAAGAAAAAAACGGAACCCTTATAGGATCACTTTGTTGTCCGTCTGTCTGTCTGTCTGTCTGTCTGTCTGTCTGTCAAGACCCTTTATCTCACGAACGGGTAAAGGTATCAGGTTGAAATTAATACCATATATTAGGATCCATGGACCACACAAGGTCTAAAAATTTCAATTTTTTACAACGACGCAATAAAAAGATATGGCATTTTATGTCCTCATCTCCATACATTTATTCAAAAATGGAAAACCTACAGGGTAGTTCCCGTTGACCTAAAATTATGAAATTTGGCAAGAAGCTAGGTCTTACAGTACAAATAATGGGAAAAGTCTGAAATCATTAAATATTACAACTTTTCTCACAACTAATGGTAACCAATTGTGGTGAGCTCCCGTTTCAAGAACATTCATATAAGAGAGGGGTCAAGTTGGATGGTCGCTGAGGCGATTTTTGTTTTAGTTCTATTTAAAAACGAGATCACTTACAAACTTGAAAATTGGTATGTTTATAGTGCATAAGCTATAAAATAACAACAAATAACAAAATTTGGTCAAGCGCGTGTCGGACTCAAAAAATCTAGCACATTAACTTACTGAAATTTCAACTAATACAATTATGTTTATGTCCCTTCGTCCATTTGGATCCATTGGATGGCTCCATTGATGGATCCAAAAAAACTTTTTCCTCCTTTTTAATCCATCGTTTAAATCAATGGATTCAAAAACACATTAAGGGTTCTGTTGGATCCTCTAATGAGATTGATATTGACCATAACACTCTCTTTCAAGTACTACTTAATAGAAAAGTGACTGGCCACTTGTAAATAGATATGCTATATATGTCATATTATTATTTAAAAGTCAAAACGTCAATGAATTTCTATTATTAATTTTTATTGAAGAATGGGTGAGAATGGACTTATCAATAAATAAAATTAAATATAAAGGCGGATATGTGCTTCTACGTGATGGTTACAAGTACCATAAAAAGACTGAGTATAAAAATGGAAATATATTGTGGAGGTGTTCGTTTTGGAAAAAAATCAAGTGTGGTGGATCATTGACCATAAAGGAAGTACGTATTTTATTAATAAAATATTATTTGTAAAGGTTTGAATGAATTCTTGACTGCTTTTATAAAATAATACCCCTTTGAATTGTCTGTCTGCAAGTCTGTTCGCGCGGAAAGGTAAAAAATACTACACGAATTAAAATGCGGTCATTTATTAATACTTCGATTTTGCAGTTATATTGCTAAACTAACTTACTTTCGTCGTCTTTATTTTTAGGAAAATACGCTTATAAAAAGTAAACCACATTGCTGCAAGCAAGATAATGTTGGCAATGAAATATTGTTAAAGTTAGACGAATGCAAAAAAGAAGTCGTTTCGCTTGAAAATCCTTCCATTCCAGCTATATATGAGAACTTTGTTGTATCTGTGAAAGACTCTGGACTTGATTTAATCCCGGATAGTAAGATACCGGAATATAATTCTATAAAGAGCGGCCTATACAAGTTACGAAACTCAAATTTAGGATTGTCAAAAACGACATCAAAAGAGGTGCATGATGTCAAAGTTCCGGATAAATTTACGTACTTCTTGTTTGCCGACTACGAAGATCAAGGTACACGCATTATTATTTTTTGTCTAAAGGAGAATTTGGAAAAAATATCGGACATAAAACATTTATTTATGGACGGAACTTTTAAAAGTACCCCAGTACCATTTGACCAAATATACACCATTCATGGTGATTTTGGAAGTACTCATACACACAACCA
Organism: Athrips mouffetella; assembly: GCA_947532105.1. Classification (NCBI taxonomy): domain Eukaryota; kingdom Metazoa; phylum Arthropoda; class Insecta; order Lepidoptera; family Gelechiidae; genus Athrips; species Athrips mouffetella. The sequence goes on from OX383971.1 coordinate 10,264,166, forward strand.
TGTCATACCAATATTTTATGTGTTTATGACAAACCGAAACACAGAGTCATACGAAATACTTTTCCAAATATTAAAATCTCGAGTGCCAGAGTTAAATCCAACTAAGATATCAATTGATTTTGAAGTAGCAGCTATTAAAGCGGTTCGCAAAATGTATCCGGAAGCTGCGATAATCGGTTGTTGGTACCATTTTCAACGAAACCTATGGAAAAAGGGACGAGAACTGGGTTTGAATAAATCAAAAGTGAAATGGCGAATAATTTCACTGTGCGCTGTATTGCCACTCTTACCAGATACTGTCACAGAACAGGGTTGGAATTATATCTGTTCACAAATGACCAATAATAGCAATCAGTTTAAAAAACTACGGAGATACATGGAAAAATTTTTGAAACCAACAAGTTTCTGGCACAAATTATGGATCACAGTTGGAGAGAGGCAACAAATAACTGCGTAGAAGCATGGAACTCGTTGATTAACAAACGGCTCGGAAGAAAAAAACCGAATTTTGTGTCGGTGTTAAATTATTTAACCAAAGATGCGAAACGTAACGCGATCCGCATAAAACGTAATCGAAAAAACAAACGAACTCAAAAACAAATTGAAAATGATAATTTTATACAAGAATGCCAATTAGAACTAATTAATAATGAAATTTCTGTTCCGCTCTTCCTAGAAAAAATTAAATAATATAATTTAGTAAATTGTTTTACTCATCACTTTTCTATTTTATAGTACATCAAACACAAAGAGAATTTAGCTATCAATATTAGAGGATCCACCAGAACCCTTAATGTGTTTTTGAATCCATTGATTTAAACGATGGATTAAAAAGGAGGAAAAAGTTTTTTTGGATCCATCAATGGAGCCATCCAATGGATCCAAATGGACGAAGGGGTTTATGTGGTGGTACGGTGGTGTGGTGGAACCCATACATACCCGTGGGTGTCGTAAGAGGCGACTAAGGGTTAACTGGAGGATGGGCAGCAGCATCCTCCTTTGTATCTTACATCTTACTTACTGCGGTCACATAAAAACGCGGTCCATGGTGCCAGCCGTAACGCTAACAAGCGAGGTGACTACGGTAGGTACTTCCCCTTCACATTTTTCCAGAAAAAGCTGGAATTCTGGAGGGAGCTCCCTGTCCTGTAGTGGACGTTTCATGGGATGTTATGATGATGATGATGGTGGTACGGAACCCTCAGTGCGCGAGTCCGACTCGCACTTGGCCGGCTTTTTTTTTTTTTCAAAACAACTTTCGACGCAGATAAATAATTGCAATTATGCAAAAACGTAAATGCAAAAGAAAGAAGTCTTAAGTAAAAACAGCTCGTGAACTTTAATTTCAGCTACACATACGGAACCGGTTTGTTCACCCTCAAAATACACTGATTTTGATTATTTGCCCAAACTGGTCTTGTGCAGTCCGAGTTAATTGTGATCAATAGGACAATGACCTGCTGATTTCCTGAGACCTTGAAAACAAGTAATTCGTAAGGCTTTCTTCTTTTCGTATAGAATCCAATTCTTTGTGGAGCACTTTTTTGTAATGTTAGGCTAAAAATGCACTGCAGGACCTGCTACTAGGTCCTTTCTAAGCGCCTAGATTATCGTTTAGGTTTCATACAGGTACAATGAAACTAGCGGTAGGTAATGCAGGATTAAGATAGAAAATATAATACTTCCATAGCGGCGACGTATATCTGTCCGCTATGGTTATCAGGATGATGTTACGAGAAGTAATTAAAAAAATTTAACTCAACTTAGATTATTGATAGGCCTCCGCGGCGGGCTCGCGTATACCTTCCAATAATCTAAGCTAGCAAGCTCAAAAAACTTAACTAGGTTATTGAATTTATACCCAATCAACGGCGTATGTGTCGTAACTACTGAAACTGCACTTAAAATAATTTCGTATAGTCAAAGATTGCTTTTAAATTGCATTGCCTCAATAGTGACCAGTGAACACCTTAAGAAGATATGAAAAGTAGTGAAAACTTTTTACCTCCTAATGCTCAGCGAGGTCCTAGCGCCTGATTGCTGTTGTTATTTTTATAACTTCCAGTTTTTCGGCTATAACTCATTAACCTGTAAAGCCTTCTTAGCAGATATAGTCTCCCTTTTAATTTCATCATATATGTTACTTCTTTGAGTTTTTTCACATTTTCATTGACAACCGTTTAGCTGGCAGGGGAGGACACTCGACTCCGACAAAAATTGTGCTTTAAAGCTAAATATTTCGCAAACGGATCCCTAAATCGATAAATGACATATGAAGACTGACATTGTTTTTTAAACGACACGAAGTACACAAGTAAAAAATAATTCACCCCCACTTTACTTCTAGGGGGGGAGGTACTTTAAAAAAAATGTTTTAAGATTTTATTTTACCACTTTGTCGGCGTGGATGTCCGCACTAAATTACAACTTTCTAGTACTAAGGATCTCTGAGCTTAGCCGCGGACAGACGGACATGACGAAACTATAAGGGTTCTATGTCGACTACGGAACCCTAAAAATGGATTATAAGTACCTACTTATCGTAGGAATTTCTGAGGAAATTCTAGATAAACTCCACTTAGAACTCGTTCTATAATGCCTTTCTAAATCAAATTAGCCTGAATTCTAGTCCAGGTAAGTGAATGTCACCTAGACAGATTTCTTCTACGATAGCTCTGCAATACCTTAGAATGTAGGTAGGGACAAGATTGAATAAGATTATTTAGATTTTGTGTTTAAAAGTAGAGTGAATTGTATTATTTTCTGCTGAAGCAATAAAAAAATAAACATCAAATGCACGCATATAAAATATTAGTAGCTACTGTACCTAGTATTTTACTGTCAAGACCTTCATGCATGGTTAATAACTTCTATTTCATAACAGTCTGGCAGATATCAAAACATTTTTTTTAAATAAAAATATTAGACTAACATCACAGGTGGTTACAAAATTCGTAAGAATAACCTCGAATATTTTTAAAAGGCATAAACCTCAAAATTTCAACAGTATGGTTGCAAATATATACTTAATAGTAAAATTTGTAAACCGCAAAACCGCGCTCTCTACCTAAACATAAACAACGCGCTTAGCTTTCACGCGCAAACTTGTAGAGTGCGCATACGCACCTGACTCAGTCATACATACATACTACGGTCACGGACGATCGTGACGTGACGGGCGTTGACAACGACAAAAGGGTGCGCGCACGGTAGAGATTGAAAAGCGATTTAATGATAACATTTCATGTCTGAAATGCATGTATGAAAGGATTGATGAAAGTACAGGAAGCGAGGGAAGTATGTCAAGATGTCAAGATCGTAGCAGGCGGAGGAATGTGGTCTCTGCCTACCCCGACGGGAATGAGGCGTGATGTGATGTATGTATTTCACCACTAAACTTTTTGGCTAAATAACTTAAAGGATTTCTGTTTTTTTCGGCATGTCATTAATGGTGTTAGTGACAGAACTGAAAAACTACTAAACTACGGAATGGAGATATAAATTTAAACTGGATTGGAGAGTATATGGATATGCTTGTTCTGCCTTCCGCTTGTAAATAATTAATTTGTTTATTATGCATAAATACAATACTTAAATATCATCGTTTATTGCTCTATGGTATCATCATTATTTACTGCAACAATATCACGCAGTTCAAGTCTCATAAAAATTCATAGTTCTAGTTCTAAGTTCAAAGCCGTCGATAATAATTTTTATCATCTCACGTTTTCACCTATGAAACATTTTCTAAGCATTGCGATAAAGCCGACCTTGCCTTCATTTGGTTTGCGTTGCATTGCACCATTTCTGGACCTGATTTGTTGTTCCTTTCTACTTTTACTAACCATAAGCTCGTGTTCAAGACCATCATCAAAATGGCTTTTGACTGAATGAATTGGAAAAACAATAAGGTACTTAGCCGTACTTGTAATGAAACAGCCGGTGAGAAAATGACAACCAAAGACTCACTTAAAGTACACTGACCGACCACCTGTACAATAAAACTGATTTTTCTAGTGCAAAGAGTTCTAGTGTTACTTAGACAATGTGAGAGAATATTCACTGATTCACTAAAAGCAAATTAAGGCAAAATTAAATCATAAGATATTTGTTGATTATTCTGTAAGAAAAACCAGATTCAGAAAAACACGGGGACAAAAAATCATTCTAGTCATGTCTGGGATTTTTTCAATCGTGAATCTACGACCTAGAACAACCAAAATTCCCTAGTTTGTTGCCCCATTTGCTGTTATAGCGACAACAGTAATTTATGATCTGTGAAAATGTCAACTATCTATCTTTTACAGTTACAGCCCGCTGACAGACTATGGCCCTATTTATGCCTCCGATGTTTGTATACAAACATCGGAGGCATAAATTGGGCCCCGTTTTTACCCTTTGGGTACGGACTCTATATAAACTATAGCGAGATTCAGAAACTTTATAGCATCATCTGTGGGTTCGTTTTGGTGTTGTTGATGAGAGAGTGATATGAGTTTTAAGATCATCGCTCTGTCTCCCATATTTACTTATACCTATAAAATTCGCTGAGTACCTAAGTAAAGTAACGTTGTTCGTTTTTCTCTTGCACAATATCCACACCCAAACTTTATAGCGATTATTATGCAAATTGCTCTATCCGCTTATTGTACGCATACTTACTATTGTTTACTGTAGTGAAAGTCCCATACTAAGTCCTTGTACTTAATCCTGCTCATTCTTAAATATCACTGAGTAACTAACGAAATAAAAAAGAAACAAATAGTTTTAACCAAGTCTTTTCTAGTCTTGCTACCAAATAGCCGTTCCAATATTCAAACACTTTCATATTATATAGATTTTGGCTTTCCTTTATATATCAATCACTTTTTCATCTTTTATCTGTCATAAGCACAGACCTAGGAGTTCGCTACGCTAGTCATTAGCAAGTGTCTTTTTTAAAGCATCTATGATGCCTCTTTATTTTACATGTTATACGAGAAAACTTTGACATTTAACCCTGTAGTAATTTTCCAAAGAATCCCCGGAAAATGGAAAATTTATTGAATATACACTGATGTTCAAAAATATGCCCTAATGCGTAAAAACGTATTCATTTCCATTAATTAAAATTTTGACACGGTACTACAGAGGGAAGTAACCTCCGAGCGAAGAAAGAAGGTCCAATTTCTTTGGAAGTAACGAAATGTTTCCTGTAGATTTTCATATCCAAGTTTTTAGACATGTTCCTATGAAAACGATTTTCATTTTTGAAGGGATGAAGAAGATTTTTTTGTGAAATAGGTGAGCATGATGATAATGTAGTTGAAGGATTTGGAGGGCCAAGAAGACCAAGAACGCGATGGACTGTGTTAAAGATGAGATGAGAAAGAAAGGATGACGGCTGGTACGAGTATAAATAGAACACGAAAACAAGAGCGATCGATGATGAGTGTTGTTGGACGTACCCTAACATCCTGTCAACTTTTAGTTAGGTAGCATAAAACATTCGATATATTTGCATATCGCGTAAACATCTGGCATGTAATTCACGATCGTTCTACGAACTGATGGTCCATCGCCACGCTGACAGGGTGTGCATCACAAGTACGACTAAATATCGATTAAATGCATCGGAATAATAACGCATAGCTCTTTGTTGCAATTGGAATTAAATATTGTATCAAGTTTACTGGGCTTTTAATCATTCACGATTCTAAATTAAAACTAACATTCTAGTGATATTTGCAAAATTTAATTTACTGCAAATATCGAAAGTGCTATGGTACAGTACCTATACATAACTTTTACTATAATCATCATAACATCCCAAAAAACGTCCACTACAGGACAGGGATTTCCCTCCAGAATTCTAGCTTTTGCTGGGAAAATGTGGAGGGGAAGTACCATAGTCACCTCGCTTGTTAGCGTTACGGCTGGCACCTTGGTCAGCGGTTTTAGGTGACCGCAGTAAGTATGATGTAAGATACAAAGTAGGATGCTGCTGCCCATCCTCCAGTTTACCCTTAGTCGCCTCTTACGACACCCACGGGTATGTATGGGTTCGTACTATTCTTTGCCGGTACCACACGGGTGCTATTACTATAAGACCAACTCTGAATTGCAAAAAAACTACTGTTTTACGTTTCAGGCTGGATTCTTGCCGTTTCTTCAACGTTGTCATAAAACCTAAAAACGTTACTAGTTTTGCCAATTTTTAATAATTTATACTTTAGTGATCTGTAAATAATCTACCTTGCATAAAAATCAGTTGAATAATTTTGTACACACGGCCGCACATCAGTAGAAACACTTTTGAACCTTATGGCGTGATAATAGAGTTGAAAAAGTTTCTACCGACAAGAGGTTGACCGTACCTACTCATTTCCAATTAAAAACTATGAAAAAGATGATACCTATTTTTCTTGCGATTATTATAAGAGCAATTGGTCTTGTTACTTGTTACTAATTGCCCACTCTGGTCGAAAAGTTTGTATGAAGAGGTCAAATTCTTTTTTTATTTCCCAACATATGTTTCTTTGGGAAAGTTGTTCAGTTTCGTTGACTGAGCGCGCCCTTTCAGTTTTTGGTACACCGTCCCTTACACCCTGTACCTATTTAGAAACAATAAATTACATTTATCTACACTCATGTCGTAATCTGTGAATTATGATTCTAAAAGTTGGTACATAAGGCTGAATATTACGCAGAGTATGCATAAAAAATTAAAAAGTTACCATTACGTAACGATTTTTGTATGAAAATTTTGCAAAGGTGTTACGTAATTTAACTTTTTAATCATAACATAACACTTGGATAAAATTCTTCTTGAACCTAAACCTTTTTAAAGAAGACTGAATATAAGGTCTTTTAGAGAGACGGTTATAAATGTAACAGTTTTTCTTAGTAGCTGTCAAATATTAGTAGCATATTTACAAAGTGTGCCTTATAAACAACCTATTATTTTGGAGCAGTTACAGTAACAGTTACTATATTTACAATTATTTTATCTGTAGTGGAAAATATGCGCACGCAGCCTGAAATTAGAAGGACTTGGAAATAGATATTAGATTTGCCGCCATTTTCAAATATTTACCTTTTTCAAGTTTTTTGTGCCCGTGAAAGCAATGAGAAAGTTTATTGAAAAAGAAGATAAAGTGATGCAGTCAGGATACTGCAGTTACACCAGAAGATACTCAATAACTTATGATCTTCTCCCAAATTAGTCTAGGACATTTTATGACATAACCTTATACATATATATAACCTACAATGAATTGGGAAAGAATGAAAATCGAAAAGAAAACCATGTCTTGTTAAGAAAATGTTCTGCTTGTATATTTCAAAGAAGACCTAGCGGATATATTAAGGCGGCTTCTTCAGACTCATATCAGAACTGTAATATACATAATATAAGTTACCATTGTTGTTTACTTACTTTTGTTTAATTTTTATAAGTAAAGAAACCTATTGCATGAGTGAAGATAAAGTAGTATACGCAACTGCATATAATATGGTATTAAAACACTCGTTTGATGCTATTATCACATTCGGCTACGCCTCATGTGATAAACCCAAACTCGTGTTTTAATAACCTGTTTTATATGACAGTTGCATAAACTACTATTTTAAGACCGCAAAACTAAATTTTGTAAAGGTTTTTTGCAGATTTCTAAAAAACAGTGCTACATAGAGGGATCGTTTTATTTTTGCTGTAACATTTACATAAACGTCTATCAACTACAATCAATTATATATATAGGGTGACTTTTAATTAGTTCTTGATAGAAAAAGGTACGAATGTACTCATGATACTGATCAATATTCCCGAAGGAACATAGGAATACAAAAATCAAGTTTTGACCTCCCATAGAAACTGCATCAACTGATAGCGCATTTTGTATGGGTCAATTTGGTTTTTCGTATTTCGACCTATGTTCCTTGGGAAAAGTAGTTCAGTATCATGAGTACATGCATATCTTTTGCTATCAAGAACTAATTATGTTGCGGATTAAGGATAGTTTTTGGTTTGTGTTCACATGACATAATAATTTTTTAATTGAGTTTTTTTTTTTGGACTTTATTCTTCACCACGTGCATATAATTAATTATTTTGTATTTATCGTCCTTTATTTATGAGTCATACAATTTTATAGTAATAACAAATCTATAAGAACGCAATATAACGAAGTCTAAAAGTCATGCACTCTATTACTACAGATTCATCTGACTTAACAAAGTATGGTTGGATTTTGCACTATTATCTATTTTATTTTGTTTATTTCAACACTTACCAACACATTTTATACAGCTATGTCAAATAAAATCGGGTAAATCGGGTAAATGGGTCATGGCCATAGTAGTGGGACTACGGGTCAAAATTCTCTGGTTTTAGTGTCATGGCTGCAAAATAGATTGGTAGGTGTGGGAATAAACTAAAATAGAGGATCGTTCAAATACTTGTTGCAAATTCTGATTGCATAAGTACGTAGGTAGTGTTCAGAACGTAAACTTTACATAAACTTCTGTCAACTGTAATTAATTCAGATTTTTCCTTACACAAACTTCGGAGATAAGGGGGGGGGAATGGTATTTTTTGTGACTTTTTTCATCATAACTTGAAAACTAAGAAACGTAAAAAAATACAAAAATATGTTTTAATATGTACAAGTAAAGCCCTTTCATATGATACCCCACTTGACCTAGTAGCGACCATTTGAAATTTGGCCCCCCCTATTTTGGCCCACTTTACATTAATAATCATATTTTTTTCAAAAGTCTTACATGTGCAATTAAGTTGGGCAACTATATTCTAAAACCATTCCAAATTTCAAGTCGATAGCATAAGTGGTTGCTGAGATATAGAGGTGTGACAGACAGACGGACAGACAGACAGACAAAGTCGCACCATAAGGGTTCATTTTTTTACCATTTTGGTATCGGAACCCTAAAAAGAGAAGTAGCTGTGTTCCTATGATCCTCTCTTTCTTCAAATCACTACAAACATTTGTGAAATAAGGATAGATACTGGTTTCAAATTCAACTTTTTAAAATCCCTCTAATAAACTATACTAACTCCTTGGTGAAAACGAATTTTCCCAGACATGAGACCTAGCTAGATCGATTTTTTGCCCCCAAAAACCCCTGTATACAAAATTTCATCGAAATCGTTAGAGCCATTTTCGAGAAACCGAGATATACATATATTGCTCGTTTAAAAGTATAGGATAAAGCAGTACTTTACTGTGCCCTTAATAGATAGAGAAACAGTAATTGGCAGTCCAGTAAATACTCTATTAATCTTAATGAAACGTGCAAACCGATGAGGAATTGTTATAAATAAAAGTCGCGTAATATTATTTCCTGCTTTCAATGCCTATTTACTCGAAAAGTCCGTTCTGTATGTAAGACAGACTCGCATAATTTGCATACTTACTACATTTTAATTCAGTGACGATACTTTGCGGTAACAAACATAATAGGCTCAGTATTTTATTCACTTACAAATCGGGTCGGGCTATGGATGAGTAAATATTTTAAACTATTGTGAAACTCCTTGGCACACTATTGTAGGTTTAAAATCACTGCAATTTGCGGTTTCAAGATTAGTACATCAGCTACTTAGGAATTAGATCTTGCTGAGTGTTTCTGTAAGACTCAGGTAACAGAAGAGATAAGTTATCCTCGAAATATCTTCAGGTCATTAGGTAATAAAATATACTTCATTTTGGCTATACATGGGTGCAAAAAAGTGCCTAATCTTAGAACATAAACAGTGAAAAAAAAACATGAAAATTGTGTTTTAGTATTTTTGCTTAATCATCTCCCAAGGAGGTGAATAGGGGGATGAAAGCAACGTTCCAAAAGACAGGGATGAAAAGGATTTGTATGAAAAATAGAAACAAATGCGTTTTTCAACCCATATTTTGTGACTAATGATTCCATGTTAAGGAGGAAAGGATTATCATAAACATTTTATTTATACTTGGCTCTAAAAGGAACTTCTGCAGCAGGTACGTTTCTGAATCTTAAAGAGAAGTAATATGTTGGCTCGCAGGTTTGCTCGGTGTACTAAACAAGGTAAAATAACCCTTTTCAAGGCATTTTGTCAGGTTTTGTACACCAGCAGCTTGTGGGTCAACTATACTCAAAAGGCGTACAATGCTTTCCGGGTTCAGTATAACAATGCCTTCAGGATGCTGTTGGGGCTGCCCCGATTTTGTAGCGCATCGCAAATGTTTGCACAAGAGCGAACTGATGACTTTTACACCATCAGGCGTAAAAGGATATCATCACTGCTAAGCAGGGTGCGGGCTAGCCCCAACAGTGTCCTGTCGGTCATTGCTGATAAAATCGACTGTCCCATTCTCAAACACTGGGTGGGACTTATAATCAAATAAATTTATGACATTGTTCACTAACATAGGCTAAGTATTTACTAACATAAATGGATTTTGTGGTCTGATCTAATAAATGATAATAATAATAAAGAATATTTAGGCTCTATTTAGGCTCCTTCATCTTCTTACGTTGAGTTGTTTGGAGATGGTAAATCAAATATAAATATTATTTTCGTGCGTCAGCCCAAGTTGTAACATCAAATAGAAAAGTCTGCACAAAGATATTTTGAGACTCAAAAGGAAAATTCTAAATCAGACACAGATGAGAACAGAGGCAGAGAGACTTTCTTGAGTGGGAAGACAATTTACACTCGACTAATTCATTTTTAATTGCATACTATCTCTTAGAAATGGCTTTTATATTGCATATTATAATTATAAAGGAAGATAGTGTTTTCCTTTTAAATATGAACGGGTATTCCTTCGGAGAATAAAAGCACAAAATTTTTATAAGATAAACACAGCAACGAAATAAAAGGAAAACAACTGTCTGTACATTAAAATATTACTACCATAGAAAAAGTTTGCTTATAGCATTTCGTCATAACATCCCATGAAACGTCCACTACAGGACGGGAGCTCCCTCCAGAATTCTAGCTTTTGCTGGAATAATGTAGAGGGGAGGTACCGGTCACCTCGCTTGTTAGCGTTACGGCTGGCACAAGGACCGCGGTTGTAGGTGACCGCAGTAAGAAAAATGTTAGATACAAAGGTAGATGCTGCTGCCCATCTTCCACTTTAAAACCCTTAGTCGCCTCTTACGACACCCACGGTTATATAAGCATTTATTAATCCTAAATTACCGATGCTTGGACTAAATAAGTAAATTCTGGGTAAGCGTCACTCAAAAAGCATAATATATCATATTTTTTGTATTTAAAAGCTCATGAGCCGGTTATTTTCTTATATAATAACTTCTTTGCTTTTAACCAAATGTTTATGCTTTGGAGGTAAACCAATTGGGCTTCACGCTTCTGAGAGCCACTCCTATGCCTATAATGATCTATTATAGCCAATCCTATATGATAAATTTCCTTAGTCAGTCTTCAAAATAAGCTGAACATTTGCCTAGGATCGAGAGTCTGGGCCTCCACAGGCTGCAATGAGTGAATGCCCTCAGTTGCCAGACTTCGACTATGAGTTAGTAGAACTAATTCATAGTAGAAGTCGGACATTTTAGTGCATCACAGATTCAGATTCAGATAATTTTATTCAATGTAGATTCTTTACAGAATACTTATTGAATGTCATGCAGAATACAATGCAAATAGAGCGAGTCAACGCCGTTTCGGATCGTGCTATGGCAGCGTAAAAGAAACGGCAAGAAACCACTGCAGCACGGCCTACTTTAAGAGTCGGCTTTTTACGATGTGTTTCTTGTGTTTCGCTGGAATATCAGAGCACCATACCTCTTTGTCATTCATATAGTCATACAATCTATAGTAAGCTTTTTTACATAACGTTTGCTTTACACATTCTTTAAACTTTCTCTCAGGTAATTGCACTATATTGTCAGGTATTTTGTTGTAGTATCGTATACACAGACCAACGAAAGATGTATTGACTTTAGTTAATCTAGTATATGGTTGATCAATTTTATGCTTATTTCTAGTATTAAAATTATGCCTGTCACAAATTTTAGGTAATTGATGAATTATCATAGCGGAAAATCAGGTGAAGTGAAGAGGCGTTTCGTCACTCTGGGCCCAGAATCTACACTAAGGATGGGTAAGTGAGATTTTTGAAGGGATAGAACAGTCCATATGTGGACGATGTCGCGGGCATAAGCTCGTATAAAAGGAGGTCGTTCACGGACCCGTTTATTTCTCGTCTACACAGATAACAAGGTTAAGGATCTTAGGACATTGTCAATGTTACTAAGTCGATAGCATAGAGGCCTTAGTTAGACACGATAGTAAGTTTTGTCTTCAGTTAAGGTGATGTAGAACTTTATATTATTGCTTGTCCCTTTGATAATTTATATTGATCATGAAAATTTATATACGGCACTTGGCTTGAAAGTCTAGTTTAGTAATTTATTTTATTAGTAAACATAACCAACACCGACATTTTCAACATAAATTTAGTCATTTATTTTTTTATCATAGTTATACCTTTACGAGCCATATTATCTTATTACATTTCCTGTTGAAAGGTCGACTTTATTGGTCTGCCGAAGCTTCATCTTCCACGTCTTTTAAGGTTAAATCTAAAAAACAAGATTTTTTCGTTGATATGTCGCAGGCAAATCGTACTTATAATTCGGCGTTTACAAACAACCGGCAAATTGTATCATCATAACATCCCATAAAACGTCCACTGCAGGATAGGGAGCTCCCTCCAGAACTCCAACAAAAACGCTTGGTACACACGACCGCACATCAGTAGAAACACTTTCGGACCTTATGGCGTGGTAATAGAGTTGAAAAAGTTTCTACCGACAAGCGGTTGACCGTACATTGGAGGGGATTTACCATAGTCACCACGCTTGTAAGCGTTGCGGCTGGCGACCGCTGTTGTTGGTGACCGCAGTATGTAAGATGGTACGATACACAGAAAGATGCTGCTGCCCATCCCCCTGTTCATAGACCCTTAGTCGCCTCTTACGACACCCACGGGCATGTATGGGTTGGTACTATCCTTTGCCGGCACCACACAGGACCCCACGGGCATGTATTTTGCACGGGCAAATTGTATACGATCGGTAAATTGTAAAACGGCATCGGCAGATTGTAAACGGGGTTAGATCAGTACTGGTGCATTTTAGGTTAGTTAGTTAAGGCAAACCCAACCTAAACGATTCTATTCGTCTCATCCCGTTCGGGATCGGCCGAGCGAGCGAAGGTAGAGTGCCGCGGGAGCGGCCGGCGAATGCCAGAAATGATTTACGCGTGTTTATGTAAAATGCCGATGACGAATTTAAAAATTTCTCGGCATTTTGTAAAATGCCAAGGCGTTATGTGAAGCGAAAAATTATACAATTTTCCTGCGACAGATAGATAATAAAGTACAATCACAGTGCGGAAATAAACTAAAGCAACCGAGTTATGCCCCGTGTGGTGCCGGCAAAGAATAGTACCAACCCATACATACCCGTGGGTGTCATAAGAGGCGACTAAGGGTTATAAACTGGAGGATGGGCAGCAGCATCCTCCTTTGTATCTTACATCTTACTTACTGCGGTCACCTACAACCGCGGTCCATAGTGACAGCCGTAACGCTAAAAAGCGACTATGGTACTTCCCCTCTACATTTTTCCAGCAAAAGCTAGAATTCTAGAGGGAGCTTCTTGTCCTATAGTGGACGTTTTCATGGGATGTTATGATGAACCGAGTTATAATACTCCTTTTATTATTTTTCTTTTACTATTCCAAGGCATTCTGTCCTAAGAAAACATATCAAAATAGCGGTTTCATATAACATCATTCTAACGAAAATTCATCAGACAATATGGAGACGACCTGAATCTACAATTGCAATTTATTAATCATTGTGCGTGTACACAATTCAAAGTCCACTCCGATAAGGAAGACTCCGCAAATAAGGAGTTGTTTTTGCGAAACCTGTTGACCGATGACTGAGACTCAATTTTGTATCAGTGTTTTAAATCAATCAATCATCGTAATGAGAAGACATCTTCAAAACGACGTAATAAAATAATAAAACTATAAACTCACTAATCATACAAGGTGTAACAGAAAAAAACCGGCCAAGTGCGAGTCGGAGTCGCGCACTGAGGGTTCCGTACCACCACATAATCATAATTGTATAAGTTGAAATTTCAGTAAGTTTAAGTGCTAGATTTTTTGAGTCCGACACGCGCTTGACCAAGTTTTATTATTTGTTGTTATTTTATAGCTTATGCACTATAAACATACCAATTTTAAAGTTTGTAAGGGTTCCCGTTTTTAAAATAGAACTAAAACAAAAATCGCCTCCGCGACCATTCAACTTGACCCCTCTCTTATATGAATTTTCTTGAAACGGGAGCTCACCTCAATTGGTTGCCATTAGTTGTGAGAAAAGTTGTAATATTTAATGATTTCAGACTTTTCCCTTTATTTGTACTGTGAGACCTAGCTTCTTATCGAATTTCATAATTTTAGGTCAACGGGAAGTACCCTGTAGGTTTTGCTTTTTTGCATAAATGTATGGAGATGAGGACATATAAAGCCATATCTTTTGATTGCGTCGTTGTAAAATATGGAAATTTTCAGATCTTGTGTGGTTCATAGATCAATTTCAACCTGATACCTCTACCCGTTCGTGAAATAAAGGGTCTTGACAGACAGACGGACAACAAAGTGATCCTATAAGGGTTCCGTTTTTTTCTCTTGAGGTACGGAACCCCAAAAATATCAACACTGAAGGATGTGATTCTGCCAATGAAATTAAACAAATTTTCCTATTGAACATAGGCCGACATACGAAAAACAATTATTTTTGAACTCTCATACAAAGTGCGCTACCAACTGATTCAGTTTCTATGGGAGGTCAAATTTTTTTTTTTTGTGTATTTAAAATTGGGGACATGTTATATTTTTTACCGAGGTCCGCAAAATGTCAAATGCTGGGTGGGAAATATATTCCTTTAACCCAATTAAAGCTCAAGACAGACAGAGGCGGTATGATTGCGAAAGCGGTCCGGGGCGGTTTGGCGGGAACAAAATACCGCGCCGCGACCGCTTTTCAATGTGACAGGGTGCATAAGAACTCATACTTTACAAAAAATACCGGCCCCGGAACGCTTCCGCTACCGCCTCTGTGTGACGCGGGCTTAAGGGTTAAGTGATATTCACGAATTAATCCCCAGTACCAAACTGTTCTTTGTTAGGTTTGATAATCAATGTACCCATGTTGTAGGTTGTGCAACGTAAACTAGGAATATTATCGTGTTGTTCGTATTATATGGGTTTGGCAACTTTATCTAACTGGAGCAAGCATGACCATCACAAAAATGATGAATGATGAGTCGGACTCGCGCGCCAAGGTTCAGAAATTTCAGTAACTTACTGTGCTAGATTTTTTTTTCATACCCTACATTATTATGACACATTGCCGTAACACGCTGTTCCTTTAGGAAAGTTGTTCAGTTTCATGGTCTAAGTAACATGCTAAAATTATGTTCAATATTTTATTAGGAGTCTATATTTCTAGTATTAAACTTTTCTGAGCTAAGCCGCGGACAGACACACAGACCGATAGATAGACATGACGTATTTAAAAGGGTTCCATGTTGACTACGGAACCCTAAAAATTGGCTTAAGGGCATCCCTATCGTTAAAATTATAAAGTTAGTGAAACTATTCACTTAATAAGGGTAATAGATTACGTTATCTTTCGTTGCAAGGCCACGAGGACTTGGGCATATTGACTTTTGGGGCATGCTCACAAATCGACCTCAAATAGGTAAACAGTACAGGATGTTCAAAAAGTAGTAAGAATGACCCACTTTCTGCTGTAAAGTCGTTTGATGGTTTAACAAGTACATATTGACAATTTATTTCACCACGAAGACGGTAAAAAACTAGGCCATTATGTTAAGAAACTTATAAATAATTAAGTAGTGTGGTAAAGATATACACACTTTACGTGTAGGTACGTTTTGAAAATTAAGAAAATCAAAATTAAAGATTAAGAACAGGAACAGGAGTACCTACTTCTGTATATATAAAACTAGTTGTGCCCGCGGCTTCGCCCGCGTGATACTCAGACAATGTGCAGTCTCTCCCCCCTCCCCCTCCCTCACTCTCTCCCACTCCCTCTCTCTCTACCTCCATCCCACTCCCTCTCCTTCTCCCTCTCCCTGCCCCTACCCCTACTTCTATCCCTATCCTTAAAGCCGTCTTAACTGCTATCCCTATCCTTATATAAACATAGAAACGACACCCATATTGATTTTTAGACATTTTAACCCTATCGCACACCAACCCCATCCCCAGGGGATGATGGTATTTCACGTTCACCACCTTAGATTTCAAAATTGTTGTAGTTTTCTTAATCAGCGATCCGATAAACTATACAAACGACACCCATATTGATTTTTAGACATATCAACCCCCTCGCACCCCAACCCCATCCCCAGGGGATGATGTTATTTCACGTCCACCACATTGGATTTCAAAATTATTTTAGTTTTCGTAATCAGCGACCCGATAAACCATACAAACGATACCCATATTGGTTTTTAGACTTTTTCACCCCATTTCCCTCTTTGAGGGGTTGAATTTGGAGTGGCATTTCAATAACAGTGATGTATTTTTCATAGAATTACAACCCTAATGCCTAAATAATAAATTTGAAGGAGTGAATGTGAATGAAGGAGTTTTAACTTCATCCCCCTTTTACTCCTTTAGGGTGTAGAATTTTCAAAAACACGTAAAACTTAATTTTTAGGCATCAGTCTAAATACAAATTTTGAAGATCCTAACTTCAAAACTGACGGACTTTCATACAAACTTTCATCCCTTATTTCACCCCCTTAGGGGATGTATTTTGAAAAATTCTAAAACGTACTTTTTTATTTTTTACCATGAGCTCGGAACCAAATTTCTATAATTCTACCTTTAAAAATGAAAGACATAAAGACCAACATACGGAAAAAAAATAAGCCTATATCCTGCACAAAGAAGCACTTTCAGAGCATGAGAAGTGAAAACATATTTTTTTACCTGAATTGTTGGCGGAGTGAGTAAATATTTGTAAAACGTGCAGAACTTTATTCCTGTGGCGTCCGCGTAGCTTTCAAAGCTTTTAGTGCTGTAATTTTAAAAATTACAGGGTATAACAAAAAGGGTATACCAACCCCGAAGGATGTGAATCTGCCCATAAAACTGAACAACTTTCCATTAAGAACATAGGTCGAAATAGGTACGAAAAAAATATTGATCTTCCATAGAAACTGAATCGGCTGATAAGGCATTTTGTATATGGGAGGTCAAAAATTTTTTCGGATTTCTACCTATGTTCCTTAGAGAAAGTTGTTCAGTTTCATGGGCAGAATCACATCCTTCGGTGTTGATATACCCTTTCTGTTACACCTTGTATATTACATACTTTCTTTATCTTTCATCTGTCCGGCTGGGTACTAAATTGCCACCCAGCTATGACCGACCATTTTTGACAACAGCATGTATAGTAGAAAATTATAATTAATTGAATATCTCGATAGCCTCTTGATCTAAAGGGCAAGTTCAGTTGAAGTCGTGATTATTTAGAACTAGGTCAGAGATACCAGATATCCTTTTGTTTACTGTAAGTCAGAACGTACAATCAGGTAAGTCCATTGACGTTTGAAAAACGCTGCGTAGTTTCCAAAATCTTTGGGTAAGTCCTATAATATTAACGAGCAATGAGGCCCATCGATAGACGTTCAAACGAAAACATTTGATGCCCTATACTGAGGGGTATCCAAATCACCCCCTTGTACGTGGGACACTCAGAAATATTTGCGACACTAAAAAAAATTGTTCTACAGGTACATATATTTTTATTAAATCTTTTCAAAGTACTCTCCACCAGCCTCTATACAAAGATTCATGCGTCTGAACCAGTTTTCAAAACACTTTTTCCAGTCCGCCGTAGACACCTCGTTTACAGCCTGCTCGAACGCAGCCAGCGCATCTTCCGGCGACGAAAATTGTATCCCCTTGAGCTGATTTTTTATTTTTGGAAATAAAAAGAAGTCACACGGTGCTAGATCAGGGCTGTAAGGAGGGTGACCCAGGAGTTTGACTGGTGTGCTGTCCAGGAAGTCCCTCGTTTTGAGCGCGGTGTGTGCAGGCGCATTTTCGTGGTGGAGCAGTAGTCCGCGGAGCCCTGTGTTTGGTCGCTTGTTGCTCACAACAGAAAAAACTTCTGGTAAACATTTGGTAGTATACCATTCGGCGTTGATGCTTCTTTGATCTCGTAAGGGAATTGAGGCCAAGTGGCCAGTCAAATTAAAAAAGCTGGCGATCAAAATCTTCCCCCCGCTTCGAGATCGCTTCACTTTGGTAGGCGTTGGTTCATTTTGAAACACCCAAACTGTCGACTGGCGCTTGGTTTCTGGATCGTATTGATAAATCCAGGACTCATCACCTGTTACGATGTCGTAAACACGCCGAGACGAGCCTGCTTCAAATTTGTTCAGCATATCACGGCACCATTCCACCCGGGCCTGCTTCTGAGCGTCGGTGAGGTAGTGCGGCACCCAGCGCGATACTATCCTCCTCACGCGAAGATGCCCGTGTAGAATCTCGTGAACGCTTCCCGATCCAATCTTTAATATGTGCTGAATCTCCTGATATGTAATTCGCCTATTATCTTGGATTAAATTTTTCACTGCTAGCACGTTTTCTTCCGTAATAGCCGTCAAAGGGCGACCGCTTCTTTCTTCATCCCCCAAGGTTGGTCGACCGCGCCTAAATTCGTTATACCAACGATACACGGTTGCCTTGGAGGGGCCTTCATCCATAAATGCCATTTGAAGTCTATCGAACGATTCATCCGGTTTCAGGCGACACTTGAAATCGTAAAAAATCATAGCTCTAAAATGTTCCCGGCGCAGATCCATTTTTCAGTAAGACACGATACTTTGAATTGGCTCGCAAAAAATGTGGAGGGAAATTTTGAAAATGGAACACACATATTTTTACTTACAAGTAATCATATTTTCGAAAAAGATTCTGACCGGCCAGTCTCCCATATATAAAAACTATTTTTCGCAATACTTTCTGAGTGGCCTGGTATGTTCCGCGATTACTTGTCGCTTTCGATTTCGAATTATTTTAATATTTTATCAAATTTTCTACCGAAGGAGTTATAAAAAATCATATCTTTTTTTGGACAAGGTATTTTTAGGGTTCCGTGCCTCAAAAGAAAAAAACGGAACCCTTAAAAGATCACTTTGTTGTCCGTCTGTCTGTCTGTCTGTCTGTCTGTCAGTCTGTCTGTCTGTCTGTCAAGACCCTTTATCTCACGAACGGGTAGAGGTATCAGGTTGAAATTAATACCATATATTAGGATCCATGAACCACACAAGATCTGAAAATTTCAATTTTTTACAACGACGCAATCAAAAGATATGGCATTTTATGTCCTCATCTCCATACATTTATTCAAAAATGTAAAACCTACAGGGTACTTCCCGTTGACCTAAAATTATGAAATTTGGCAAGAAGCTAGGACGCACAGTACAAATAATGGGAAAAGTCTGAAATCATTAAATATTACAACTTTTCTCACAACTAATAGGAACCAATTGTGGTGAGCTCCCGTTTCAAGAACGTTCATATAAGAGAGGGGTCAAGTTGTATGGTCGCTGAGGCGATTTTTGTTTTAGTTCTATTTTAAAACGGGAACACTTACAAACTTGAAAATTGGTATGTTTATAGTGCATAAGCTATAAAATAACAACAAATAATAAAATTTGGTCAAGCGCGTGTCGGACTCAAAAAATCTAGCACATTAACTTACTGAAATTTCAACTAATACAATTATGGTTGTGGTACGGAACCCTCAGTGCGCGAGTCCGACTCGCATTTGGCCGGTTTTTTCAATTTTCTTTTTGTGTCATGATCGTCTTGAATGTTACTTTGACACATAAAATAATAAACCTTTTTACATTCCTGCTAATTACTCAAAAAGTATGGTAATAAAATTTTCGAAATTTAATAGAGTAGATTCAAATTTTGATCATCGATTTAAAAATACGAAACGGCTCCAACGACTTCGATGAAATTTACTATACAGAGGTTTTTATTATTTGTATGGGAAAATTCGTTTTCACCGTTTTTAGGGTTCCGTACCTCAAAAGAAAAAAACGGAACACTTATAGGATCACTTTGTTGTCCGTCTGTCTATCTGTCTGTCTGTCAAGACCCTTTATCTCACGAACGGGTAAAGGTATCAGGTTGAAATTAATACCATATATTAGGATCCATGAACCACACAAGATCTAAAAATTTCAATTTTTTACAACGACGCAATCAAAAGATATGGCATTTTATGTCCTCATCTCCATACATTTATTCAAAAATGAAAAACCTACAGGGTCTTTCCCGTTGACCTAAAATTATGAAATTTGGCAAGAAGCTAGGTCTCACAGTACAAATAATGGGAAAAGTCTAAAATCATTAAATATTACAACTTTCTCACAACTAATGGTAACCAATTGTGGTGAGCTACCGTTTCAAGAACATTCATATAAGAGAGGGGTCAAGTTGGATGGTCGCTGAGACGATTTTTGTTTTAGTTCTATTTAAAAACGGGAACACTTACAAACTTGAAAATTGGTATGTTTATAGTGCATAAGCTATAAAATAACAACAAATAATAAAATTTGGTCAAGCGCGTGTCGGACTCAAAAAATCTAGCACATTAACTTACTGAAATTTCAACTAATACAATTATGTTTATTTGGTGCTACGGAACCCTCAGTGCGCGAGTCCGACTCGCACTTGGCCGGTTTTTTTTTAGTAATTTCGCTGCGCCTTTTAGTGCGTTTAAGAAACCTATAGCGCCATCTGTTGTTAAGTAGCATAGCTTGCTCACCCGATGATATTTTAATTATACAAAGAATAGCTCAGTCGCCCGCAGGTACTATCTAATTATTTAAACAGTTAGGTCTGTGTGGTGCCACCACCCCATCTCTACCGTCTGGTATATTATTATTATTTTTTTTCAGATAGGTATATCTCCTAGTCTAGGCAACGAAGCGGATAGTTGTATGAAGACCCCCGCATTAAATCCTCAGTCGATGAAACTTTACTGGGGTATTACACTACATGAGACAAACCTTCTATAAAAAAATCCAAAAAAAAAACTGTACTTTTAATTTGTCCATACAAAAATTACAAAAAATGTTTGAAAAAACTTTTTTGTAAATTTTTTTTTGGATATTTTGAATTTATATTTAAGTCATGATTCTTTATCATCCTGTCAAATAAAATCTGCCTGAGAAATTTATGTTGGGGTCAACAACACATTACCATGTGTAAGTATATGTGTCACCACAAATGTGTGCAATTCAGGAATTCTATACATTCCTGGAAAATGTATAAAATTCCTGGAATAAGAATTCCGGCTGGTCCACCGGAAATGTGTAAGGAAAGGTTAGGTTCAATAATGAATGCACAGTCAAGACCACATCAAGCTTGACATATTAACCTTGTACCGTTCTTATTTCAAGAGACTTATGTGCTAGAGTCACGCTGCGAGTGTCAAGCTTGACCTGTCGTTGACTGTACTACATTTCCTAGGAAAAGTAATACATTTCTATTTTAGGAATTGTACGCAGTTCCTAGAAATTGTATAAAATGACGGATTTCATAATTTTTCGTTGACATAAATTGTGATATGACACTGGTTTTGTTCTGGACAGAAATCCACAAGACTGTAATGATATTTCATACCTTTCCAAGGATTTAGTCATTATATTAGAATACTGGTATTTTTTTAATAAATTGTTTATATTTATATTTTTATTATGCTTTATTACGTCACTATACTTAATTACCAAAGTGTCAACAGTGTCAGTGTCACAGTGTGCTATGTCAACTTTTAACCTCACTTCCTGCGTTCGACGTCTTATCTAAAAACACAAAAATAAAACATTTGTTTATTTACTTAATTATGTCACTAAAATATTTGTTTAGCGAACCTGCTTTTTAAATCAATTAACTATTTTATTTTGGGCGCGGAAATGAGTTGGTAGTGGATCTTCAAATAAATCTCCACATACAAAGCAACAATGTTAAGTTTATATTAAGAAAACCTACACGTGTAAAAAGATATTTATATGTACGCAGAATCTTCGGTAGCATAGAATATTCCTATAAATACTTAAAAACTATAGTTCATTAGGGTTGATTTTCAATTCGGAAATAATTGTTATAAAAGGTTTTATTGTTGTAATAGCTTCCATTGTTACCCAATATTACCATCCTAGATTTTCCTCCTCGGCAGAGTTGTGCTTAAGTGGTAGAAGGTAAAAATGTACCCCCAAAAAGTTATTTTTTCCGATTTGTTATTTTATAAAGCACTAATCATATACTATTAAACGAGCAATATTTGTATATATATTTGTAAATATACTTGTATATTTGTAAACGGTTTCTCCAAAACGGCTCTATCGATTTTGATGAAATTTACCATATGTTTATGGCGGCGAAAAATCGATCAAGCTAGGTCTTATGTCTGAGAAAACTCGTTAACTCTGTGTTTTTAAGCATTTTTTAAAAATGCCGCATTTTAGACAAAAACATACAGCGCCATCTGTTGGCGGGTAGCATAGCTTGCTTACCCGATGACATTTGAATGTTAAGGGGCTGATAAGAGCTAAATACGCTTCACTTGAGCAGGTTTTTAACGAAAAGTGATGAATACGAGTATATGGCCGTGAAAAAAAATTATGTGATAATTAAGCATCTTTCCAAGAATATGGCCGACTCCGAAACACGTTAAATATATTTTGTACGCCATAAAAAAATCCAAAGTTATCTCTGCTTTTACTTTTAAACCGTTTTTCTTAAGTACCCATTAATCTATGATGCCAAAACTTTTACACATTATTCAATACATTATGCATAATAATATAGCTATTTGATAATTAATATTATGGGTACAGATTTTGAGAAAAATGCAACAATTAGCGAAAAACGTAAAACAGCGCGAATCCGCTCCGTTCTCTAGTAGTCCATTGAATAAAAAGTTCTAGAGTGCGTGAGTTAGTAACGTAAGATGTTTCTTCGGAAACATGTCAAGAGTCCCTAGGTAATAAACATACTAAAACCCCGGGACACTAGGAGGAGCCCCGGAGTGGGGGGAGGGGGGGAAAGGGTCCATTTTTTCATTTTTCGCTTAAATCTCAAAAACGGTACATGTTAGAGAAAAACTTTCAAGGCGAAGTTGAAAGGCCATAAAATTATCTACAAGTTGTACCTAAACAATTTTTTCCTATATCCTACCGTTTCTGAGTTACACGCAGTAAAAAATGATTTTGGCTCAAACGATTTCCCCATACTACATACCCATGTTTATCACATCAATCGATCAAAAAATATTTCTTTCTTCCAAAAAACTCAAATGTGCAACTTGTGACCGGTACTGATAGATTGCTCTTAATTAGGTCTATAATTGGTAAAAAAAACACATTCCTCCATGGAAGCCTTTAGGAGGAATCGATTGTCAAAATATTATATTAGGGTAGTTTGAGTTACTGAACTTGATCTTTTTATTTTTTTCTTCCAAAAAACTCAAAAGTGCAACTTGTGACCGGTACAGATAGATTGCTCATAATTAGGTCTATCATTGATAAAAATACCAAATTCCACCATGGAGGCGTTTGGGAGGAATTGAATTTTATTAGGGTATTTACGATAATTGAACTTTTTATTTTATTTTTCTTCCAAAAAGCTCAAAAGTGCAACTTGTGACCGGTACCGATAGATTGCTCATAATTAGGTCTATCATTGATAAAAAAACCAGATTCCACCATGGAGGCGTTTAGGAGGAATTGAATTTTATTAGGGTAGTTACGATACTTGAACTTTTTATTTTTTTTCCTCTAGTGCCTCTCATATGACATCAATGTCCCAACATTATCCGTTGTTCGGATTTTTTCGATGAAGGTTCACACGTAGCATGGGAAGGGGTCCGCCCTCGTTAAGCTTATGCTAAAACCCCATGCTCATCCGTGTGAACTAGAGAAACGGGGGCGAGGCACCATGGAGCCGCTACAGACCCATGGCGCCACTTTGCCTCAGCAGGGGCTTACCCAACCTGTAGCTCGAAAACGGCTGCGAATAGAAAAAAATGATTTAGGTACAACTTGTAGATAATTTTATGGCCTTTCAACTTTTCCTTGAAAGTTTTTCTCTAACATGTACCGTTTTTGAGATTTAAGCGAAAAATGAAAAAATGGACTCTTTCCCCCCCTCCCCCCACTCCGGGGCTCCTCCTAGTGTCCCGGGGTTTTAGTATGTTTATTACCTAGGGACTCTTGACATGTTTCCGAAGAAACATCTTACGTTACTAACTCACGCACTCAAGACCCCCCTTGGAGGGACTCATTCAATGGACTATAGCACGCGCATTCTGCCCTTTGTTAGAAAGGGAGGTAATTCAGCTCTTATCAGCCCCTTAAGGCGGCTATTATAGAGCGAAGCTTGGACGATCAGGTACTGACCTACTATGTTAGTTAGCCAAATCAAGTCACGCTTTCAGCTTTCAGCGGCAGCACGATCCGTGTAATTCTAAATACATAAAATCTCTCGATGGGTAATGCACCCAAGTAACTGAACGACTTTTGTTCTACAACTATAGGAAATTAAAATTAAAAAAAATCGAATCCTCATAAAAAATTAAAATCTGATCCGGTCAATTTGTATGAAAAACCAATTTTATTTTTTTTATTTCCAAAAGTTGTTTAGTAACATGGGTAGAACTACCGCTTGAGAGGTTTTGCGTATTTGGAATTGCACTTTGTATTAGGTCCTACTTATACTGAAATAGTGAATATAACTTATAGCATGTAACTCAGATCATGAAACTGAACAAATTTTCCAAAGGAACTCAGGTCGAAATAGGAAAAAGTTGATTTTTTATCAAGGGAGCAAAGAACAATTTTAAGGGCAAGAGCGTTTTTTGGATCAATGTCCAATCTTTCGGAAAAAAACTTGACTTGAAAACGGTCAAGGTCTACTGTGCTGTGGTCTACTGTAACTTGAAAATTTACAGGGGCATGCCCAATTGCCCACACCATTGCTTTACAGGAAATATCCAAAGAGGAAATATAAAGGAATAATTTCTATGTAGTAGAGTTAAGCCCGCCTCTGTAAAAGTTGGTTTACTTTCTGTTTGTTAAATGTGCAATAAAGAATAAACCTACATATTGTGTTATTGTGAAATGTTCGATTAGAGCATTAAAAATAAATAAATAAAATACAATCATAGCGTTTTATTGGTATGAAATTTATCAAAATATTTGGTCACGGAATGGAAATATTTGTTATTTATTGTTCAGGAAAAGTAGTAATTACTCTTATTGATAACTTTTATTTCGAAAAAAACATTAGCAAAACAACATAAGTACTCTAATACTGACGTAATAAAAATAAAAACTCTAAAACTCTAATATTTAGACGTAAAATTTTGCACTACATTTTATTCAAGGGAATATGCATGAATTTTTTTTATTTTAAAAAAATCTCCTCACTCATGTAATAAACAGTTTAGTGAAACCATTTTTCGAATAACTATGAAATTAAAAAAGATATAAGCCATCGAAGATTTGTTTCTGTCTCTTTCTAGCAAAACGAAATTTAATACGAAGTTTATATGGCCGTAGTGGCATGTGACGTCACATGCCATGTCGGATCTCTCTGTCTAATCGGCGCGTAATTAATAGTTTTAAATGCTTATTTCAGCCGTATTTCTTAGCCGATTTAAATTTTAATTTCATTTATTTTCATCTCTACTACGGTTTTTCATATTTTGTTAATAAATGTGACAAAAAAAATTATGCATATTCCCAATTTTTATGAAAATGATCCATACATTTGTATCAATTTTTATGAAAGAAATAAGTCGTCAATTTGAATCTTTTGGCTCTGTTCTTTTACTTTACATCTTAATACAGACAGGGTACCGAAAACGGAAACGACGTGCTCAGTCAATAAAACTTAACAACTTTCCCAAAGAAACATTTTTGGGAAACGAAAAAAAAAATGACTTCTCCATACAAACTGTTCGACCAGAGTAAGCAATTTGTATGGAGAGGTCAATTTGTATTTTTTAATTTCCCAGAAATGTTTCTTTTGGAAAGTTGTTCAGTTTCGTTGATTGAACACGCCCTTTCAGTTATTGGTACACCTTACTTTACACCCTGTATAGCACGCGCGGTAGAGTTGAAATCGACTATTAACTAAATGTAAAATAAATAAATAGATGCGCGTGGTGTGGGATTTGATCTAATTATAAATCCATTCAACTAATTTAAAATATCTTTAGCGCATAAAAAACCAACACAAAAACAGTGGGCAATTCGAAATTACTTCTTCCATTAACAAAATGTAGGGTATTTCCTTTTCATCCGTAAATACTCTTTCTCTGCAGTATATAAATAAATCGTTACAATTCACTTAAACGTATAATGATATTCTAGGTTAATTACAAACATAATAATATGTTCACGTAATATGACTTGAATTTCGTCTAAAAAGAAAATGGAATTGGCACAAAATGTAGGGTCGAGGTTGATGGGCAGACTATACAGGGTCAGGGACAGGTTGGCAAATACTGAAAGGGCATGATCAGTTAACGTAACTGAACAACCTTCAGTAAGTAACTCTTCCCGGAAATTAAAAAAAAAATCGGGCTCTCCATACAAACTGTCCAATCAAGTCTGATTCTTATTCTTATAAAATATGTCAGAACAATTTTGTATTTTGTGTTCTCAAATACGTGCGTAGACCTGGGGACCAATTCTTGAAAATAACCGGGTGATAAAATATCACTCAAAAAATTCAAAATCACAGATTTTTCTTTTCAAAACTTAAGATTGATCTTCTTTAAACATAAATCAGTCCTTGATTGTTAATTTCATGTATTTTTAGGGTTCCGTACCTCAAAAGAAAAAAACGGAACCCTTATAGGATCACTTTGTGGTCCGTCTGTCTGTCTGTCTGTCAAGACCCTTTATCTCACGAACGGGTAAAGGTATCAGGTTGAAATTAATACCATATATTAGGATCCATGAACCACACAAGATCTGAAAATTTCAATTATTTACAACGACGCAATCAAAAGATATGGCATTTTATGTCCTCATCTCCATACATTTATTCAAAAATGAAAAACCTACAGGGTACTTCCCGTTGACCTAAAATTATGAAATTTGGCAAGAAGCTAGGTCTCACAGTACAAATTATGGGAATAGTCTGAAATCATTAAATATTACAACTTTTCTCACAACTAATGGTAACCAATTGTGGTGAGCTCCCGTTTCAAGAACATTCATATAAGAGAGGGGTCAAGTTGGATGGTTATGAGGCGATTTTTGTTTTAGTTCTATTTAAAAACGGGAACACTTACAAACTTGAAAATTGGTATGTTTATAGGGCATATGCTATAAAATAACAAAAAACCGGCCAAGTGCGAGTCGGACTCGCGCCCTAAGGGTTCCGTACCTATCTACCATATGATATATTAAAAGCTTTTGCTCTTTGATTTTAAAAACTCCGCGACCATCCGACTTGACCCCTCTTTTATAGAAAAGTTCTTTAATTGGTTACTATTAGTTGTGAGAAAAATTGAAATATTAAATTATTTTAGACTTTTCCCTTTATTTGTACTGTGAGACCTAGCTTCTTGCCAAATTTCATAATTTTAGGTCAACGGGAAGTACCCTGTAGGTTTTGCATTTTTGCATAAATGTATGGAGATGAAGACATAAAAAGCCATATCTTTTGATTGCGTTGTTGTAAAAAAATTAAATTTTCAGATCTTGTGTGGTTCATGAATCACAATATATGGTATCAATTTCAACCTGATACCTCTACCCGTTCGTGAGATAAAGGGTCTTGACTGACAGACAGACAGATGGACAACAAAGTGATCCTATAAGGGTTCCGTTTTTTTCTTTTGAGGTACGGAACCCTAAAAATAATAAAATTTGGTCAAGCGCGTGTCAGACTCAAAAAATCTAGCACATTAACTTACTGAAATTTCAACTAATACAATTATGATTATGTGGTGGTACGGAACCCTCAGTGCGCGAGTCCGACTTGCACTTGGCCGGTTTTTTATTTACCTATTAACAGTTTATCAGGGCAAATGGGAATTTTTAAAGTCTCAAAAGTGATATTTTATCACCCGATGATTTTCAAGAATTGAGTCCCTGTACTTTAAATTAGAACATAAGTATACGTAAATAACAGGAAAATCGTTTCACATCCTCATGATTTTATGGTTATTTCACATTCTTTAAAACGCGTTTTTAGCCAAATCTGAACAATTAAGTAGTGTAACAAGTTATCGAAATAAAGCCTTCACAAAAGAAGGAAAACCGGTTCTTCCACTTCTGCATTTTTAGGGTTCCATACCAACCTAAAAGATGCCTAAAGGAATATTACTTGGCTTTAAGTCATTACCTTATTCGTCTGTACGCCTTTCTGTCTCTTACCTCTGAAGGGCTATGATCTTTTATCGTTTAAAAAATCTTTTATTTTCTACTTAAAGTTTCCTTAGATTGTACTTATTTATCAAGGACTTTCCCCCAGCCAACTAGCGCCCCCATCAGTTAAAAAATATTACTCGCTAAATACAAAACTTATCGAAAACCTGTTTTACCAGATTGAAGTAAAGGTACCCTAGTTTAATTAGAATCTATCAATCCTGAAAAATATAGTTCACTGTAGTTACAGATACAAAAACTGTTAACATGGCCGTTTTTCGCACTTTTTGTATCTGTATCTACAGTGAACTATATTTTTGATAGGTTCAAGATTGATAGGTTCTAAATAAACTAGGGTACCTTTACTTCAATTTTGTAAGACAGACATTCGATAAGTTTTGTATTTAACGAGTAATATTTGTTTAACTGATGGGGGTGCTAGTTGGCTGGGGGAAAGCCCTTAAACGACTCCGATACTCGTTCGTTCTACCCACAGAAAAATAAAGGTACTTAGAAGGAGGATTAAAAGGCGTTTTTGTATGGATTGGACAGGTTATTTTGAATATTTTCTATGGATCATCGATGATGGGGTTGTGACATGTTGGCAGATGTCATCCCCTACTAAAATAAATTAGTAAGTATATTCCGAGCGAAGCAAGGAGGTCCGAAATCTTTAGTTCTACCAGTATTATATTTCTCTGTGGTTCTACGCACAGAAGATTAGGTTCTGCGATCATGGCATGCGGTCCATGTAACTGCATCAACATATCGGGTAGACATATTTTCCGTTTAAAATAATTCTAGAATATAATATTTATGTTTAACTAATTTATTCAATAGTTTATTTAATTAGGTAAATTTTGTTGAACTGGTTTTGACTCAATCTGAATACAAAGCATGTTATATAGATATCCGGTTATGTTAAAAGGCGATAGTTTGGTCCTACGTAATACGTTCTATGGATCATCTTAATTGATTTGCATAAATAAATATTACAGACTACATTTATACATTAAAACAATTATCAGTCATTTTCAAGATCTACAGGGTGTAAAAAAGTACGATGATCCTTCTAAGGGGTGATTCTATAATACGCACAGATTGTAAAAAATAAAAAAAATACTTATAACTAATAATTATTTTAGGTGATCATGAAATTCGATTTTCCTTCGAATTACATTACTATTTATTTTATTTATTGAAATGAATAGGTACTAGATATTATAACAAAAAACATCTTTGTCTGCATCACGAGCTGATCATATAGGTCATTGAACCCTCCAAGCGCGTGAAGCGCTTCTTGAGCTAAAATTACTTTTTTAGGAAAAGAATTTTTTATATTTGATTCATGCAATTTATTAGTGATGGAGAATCAGCCCGTAAAAGGATCATCGCACTTTTTTTACACTTTGTATACTTAATTAGGAACAACACAGACCAAACGGCAAAAAGCTCGCGCATGCCATGTTTCTAATTTGATGGGATAATTCAACACTGGGACGTTCATGCGTGAATGTGTTAGACTGGTATATTGTAATAATGCACTTTTGGCGGATGAGAAATAAACGGAATTATTAATAAGTTAAATTCAACAATATTGAATTTTCAATATTGTTGGAGGAGAAACGCGAGCAGCCACGAGCAATTTTTGTGCCTGTCAGGCAATTTTGCATTTATTTCTATGGAATTAAAGTTCATTTCGCAATTATATCAAAAAGTGCTTTTCTGTGCTCTGCTGTTGTCTCGGTGTGCGCGGACCCTAATGAAGAAGAATCACTACGTGCTTAGTATTTTGTTAGCTTAAGTACATATGGAATAAATTTTATTAAGTCGATTTTCCTTTAATAATATGCTAATACAGTATACGAATAAGTTCATTAAACTAACTTTTTGCTGCCGTTAGTAAAGTTAAGTTCGCTAAATGATATATACAAAAATTTGTAATCCAAAGAATGAAAACGTGATGAAGTTAAATAAGTATATTTGACTAAGTAAACTTAAATGTCCTTGAAGGAAACAAAACCCGTGAAGTGCGAGTCGTACTCCCGCACCGAGGGTTTGTTGTTATACATATATATCACCAATTTAATAAGAATCTTAAATTGATCAATTTCTTAGTAAGTTGATAAACTTTTGAAAAATAATAAACTCGTAGGAAACTCGTAGATCCATAGGTCCGTTGCCTCTACAAATCCCGAACGGGATTAGTAAGGTTGTGTTAGGTTCTCTTTCGATTCGACCAAACGCACAAGCCAAGCGAGCGAAGCGAACGTGCTCCTGTAGCAGCCGGCGAGTGTGCCAGAAGGGAATTCAGTGCAGTTTATTATTTTTAAAAGTTGATCACCTCACTAGGAAATTGATCAACTTCAAATTCCGTGGTATTTTCCAGTGACAATACATTAATCATACCAACCGTTGCCGTTTTTACAATAAAAATAAAAAAGTCAATCTAAAAGAAACTATTTTTTTATTTGCAATGTAACTAAGTATTATTTTTATTATTTATGAGGTAATGCGTCAAAATAACACATTTTATTGTTTAAAAGTCAACTAACTACCTACGCGATTTCGTCCGTACTTACCTGTTAAATAAAATAAATAACAGTTTTTAAGTGTAATATTAGATTTGAAGCGCTTGGTGCATGTAATTTCTTTATATTTTTAATTGAAATACACAAATTTAAAAAATAATTTAAGTCAAACTATTAGCTATCAAAAAAAAGTCTCATTAAAATCGGTTCAGTAGTTTTTGCGTGATGCTCGAACAAATAAACAAACTGACTAAAAGTCCAAAAATCTGTTATTTTTATTTAGGGGCATCAAAATAGCATAACGTTATATTTTTATATAAATATCTTCAAAGTATTCAATTTTCAATTTTATAAAAGTATAGAGCAGAGAAAGTTATTTTACTGTTAATTTTCCTCGTGTAAGTCTTCAGACAGCCAGACTTGACAGACTGTAGATCCCTAAAAACTACATACAAAATGGCAATTCACACTCAAATAAACCGGTGCGAGGCAGAATTGCAAAAACCTGATAGTATTGGTTTATTTTTTCTAAGGAAGTAGTAAAAATATATGGCATGTGAATCGGTGTGCAAATGTTGTAGTTCTTGTTCTGATTCGATGCAAATTTTTTGTATATTACTCTATGCCTATTTTTAGAAAGATAATTAAGATTAAAAGTTGATTTAGCTAAACGTCAATTTACGATTATCTTACCTGTGATTTAGCATAAGGGCTCCCGCACACGACCGAGAATCGGTGGCCGATTTTTTGTCGGCATCCCGCTCTGACGTGTTATCACCTGAATCTTCCGTCCTTGTCCCGGCCGATAATCGACCACCGATTCTCGGTCGTGTGCGGGAGCCCTAAGGGTAATAGAAGGTAGATTGATGAAAATATGTGTCAAAAGGTATTCTGACATTCATTCAGGAAATACTGCATGCATAAGCGTCGTTCTATATATTTTTAATCGACGAAAAAAAAACGGACGTGGTTCTCAAGTCGACGCGTATATATTTTTTTTTATGTTTGACCACGCATAACTTTTTACAGATTAGTCCGATTTTGATAATTCTTTTTTTATTGGAAAGGGTAGAGTGGTTTCAGTACATTACAATCAACAACCACTAGCAGAAACACTACTCCACCTACGACCCAGAGCGATGCCATAAACAACTATATTCTTCCTCCATCATCTTCGAATGCTGAGCAAGCACAGATGCTACAGCCTAGACGTAGTGGCAGAACCACACGAGCCCCTCGCCGTCTCATTGACGAGATGTAGTTTGGAACTCAAGATAGAAGACCCCGACGTTGGTCCCACATAAATTTGGAAAAAAAATCTAACCCTAAGGGTAGGAAAACAGGGGATGGTTGATTGTTCACTGACTGATTGTAATGTATGACCACGCATAACTTTTTACAGAGTATTCCGATTTACTCTAAGGGTAGGAAAATACAATTTATAGCCACAAAAAATTGTAAAAAAAAAACTTTTTTACAATAAAATTAAACCGCCAAAAAAAATAAAAAAAATAAAAGCAAGAAATAATAAAACTTTTTTATTTAACCTTAATAATAAAGTTCTTAAACTAATGTCAGTATACCCGAGTAATTTTGAGTCGGCGCCAAACAAGCAAATTAATTAATTACGTAAAGCGTGATGCACGGCGGCGGCGCCGACTCAAAAATACTCGGGTATACTGACATTAGTTTAAGAACTTTGTTATTAAGGTTAAATAAAAAAGTTTTATTATTTCTTGCTTTTCTTGTTAAAAAGTCTTTTGTATGAGGATGTTCTCAGGGGTCACGGAAGTCCAGCGCTACAGCAGCGCGAGGTGCTGTAGCATAAGCTGAGTTGGCTACCTTTTTTAGTTGGAATAACTAAAATAAACATTTCTTTATTTTTTTCTTTCAAATCACGTTTCAGAGTATTATTATTCTATGTCACGTTTGATGATTTGACATTTCAACTTGGGACACAATGGCAGATGTCATCCCATAGCAAAATAAATTATTATTCCTTCTATTCCGAGCGGAACAAGGAGTCCGAATTATTTGGATTTAGCTTTATTTTTAAATAAATAAAAATGTTATTATTCTCTCACATAGATAATAGTACAGTATGGATTAGTAAGACACACTAGTAAAGCTGGTTTCTATACTAGGAGACCTGTATGACAGACACCAGCCTCTCCTACACTGGACCGGGAGCAGATGACTTAGTGAGTACTGACAAGCAGTAAGAATTGACATAAAAATGCTGATCGGGTGAGAGGAATGGTGTATATTTAGGTGTATGATATAGCTAAGATAAGTACTAACCTTTCGTAATTTTACTCTGAACTGTAACCCGCAGGTCTCGAAACTCCAGATCCATGGTTTGGCTGTAACAAAAAAAGTATGATTATAATATGACTGTGTTATTATTATGTTTAGCACCTACCGCTTAAAATAATGACAACCATATTTCGTAACACTGTTTGTCTTCAATTGGATTGACAATGTTAAACACCTACAATTAAGAAACTCTTTTTTTATCTTTTTAGGGTTCCGATACCAAAATGGTAAAAAAAAGGAACCCATATGGTGTGACTTTGTCTGTTTGTCTGTCACACCTCTACATCTCAGCAACCACTCATGCCATCGACTTAAAATTTAGAATAGTTATAAAATATAGTTGCCCACCTTAATTGCACATGAAAGAATTTTGAAAAAATTATGATTAGTAATGTAAAGGAGGCCAAAACAGGGGGGGCCAAATTTCAAATTCTCGTTACTATGTTGAGTGGGGTATCATATGAAAGGGCTTTACTTGTACATTCTAAAGTATATTTTTATATTTTTTTACATATCTTAGTTTTCAAGTTATGATGAAAAATGTCAAAAAAAAATACCCTGTCTCCGAAGTTTGTAAAAGGAAAAATCTAAATTTTATTTATTTTTATTTAAAAGAATTACATACTAATCTTAATACAAATTTACAATTTATGTAAGGTGTAACAAAAACCTAATTAGGTTTGTCCGTACACTTACAGATTCGACGGCGGAAATTAATTACAGTTGACAGAAGTTTATGTAAACGTTACAGCAAAAATAAAACGATATTTCTAACTAGCACAGTTTTGAAGAAATCTGCAAATAACCTTTACTTACAAACAAATTTAGTTTTGCGGTCCTAAAAATTGTTTCCAAAATTGCTTCCAAAAATACAAAAAGTATATCGGAACCCTCGGCGCGCGAGTCCAACTCGCACTTGACCGGTTTTTTTGTATTTTGGTGGCACGACCCCATCCACCCACAAACGAGCCATAAGCCTATATTGGGTAAGTGATTGTACGCATGTGTTTTGCCTAATAAAATATTTTTATTTATTTTTTATATAAATTTTGTATTGTGTGTAACGTTAATGAAAGTAGAGGAAGCGAGGGAAGTAGGTCAAGATCGTAGCAGGTGGAGGGCTGTGGTCTCTACCATCTTGTTGGGAAAGAGACGTGATGTTATGTATGTACAGTGTGTACCATAGAATACATGGTGTGTACCGTTCGTTACCAACCCAACCCTTTTAGGAAACATTAGTTTTGGTGGCCCAGCGGGGTTCAGGAAGGCGTAGATTGTTCCATTCATATCTGCGTGCTTTTTTTCCACATGGCGGCACTTTGTTTGTCAAGTGACGTAGCTTTTGGTTTAATTGATGTCATAAAGTGATTAAAAAATCCTAACATGAATAAAGTATACTTTGACTTAATTGGTCTTGATCTCGATCTAGTCTTGAACAAAGATGAGGTCGACGATGAAACGTGCTTGCCAAGAAGAAGCCTATTCACTCGCGACTCAACTAAATTTGGACTATATCATCTCGGAAACACAGACGCAGGCAGAGAATACCACTTCTCTAAACGATTTATGTGGTGATAGATGTGGATTTGTGGGCTTGATGCCGCCAGCAAACGCCTATTAAACAAGGAATTGTTTATCAAAAATGGCGTTAGATAGAGCAAAGAAATCAAAGCTGCGTCAATAGCCTTTGAATAGCAGTCAAGTGGAAGGCGAAGACATCTATCAAGACTGCTGGACTAAGTTCGACTCGTGTAAGTAAAAAAAAAGTTAAAATTTACGTCATAAAACTGTTTTAATAATAAATACATAGCAAGACAAACAGATTCTAATCAAGAAACTTCACAAGAAAAACAAGAAAATCATGAAACTTAAAATACGTCCCAAATAATTTACTTTAATTTAAGACATAATAATAATATGTCAACTACCATCCCATGCATTTCATGACTTTTACTTTCGTTAAATGACACGTTGTTGTCTAGACCCCCTGACCCTCGTGTATCAAATTCTCAATACCTAAAGAAAAAAACATTAAAAAACAAAAGAATCAAGGTCATCAGGATCGAGATCAGGATCAATCTACAATAATAATCCACAATATTCTACAATTAAAGCTAAAAACATTGTAACTAATTACATCACTTAC
The DNA here is from genome assembly GCA_947532105.1 of Athrips mouffetella. NCBI lineage: Eukaryota > Metazoa > Arthropoda > Insecta > Lepidoptera > Gelechiidae > Athrips > Athrips mouffetella. The sequence goes on from OX383971.1 coordinate 10,299,692, forward strand.
CTATATGCGAAAACGATTCATTCGGCGTTTCCAGTATCCAATTAATACCTACTCAAAAACGAGTAAAAAACGCAATATAAATAAGGAAAAAGAAACGGTCAAGTGCGAGTCGGACTCACGCGCCGAGGGTTCCGATATACCTTTAGTATTTTTGGAAGCAATAAAGTCCACTTTTAGGGCCGCAAAACTAAATTTGTTTGTAAAGGTTTTTTGCTATTTCTAAAAAACTGTGCAACTTAGAAATATAATTTTATTTTTTGCTGAAATATCTACATACTTCTATCGACTGTAACTAATTCAGATTCTGATAATCAAAATTTTTTTTTGTTCTTTCATGTGCAATTAAGTTGGGTAACCATATTCTAAAAGTATTCTGAATTTCAAATCGATAGCATGAGTGATTGCTGAGTTATACAGGTGTGTGTGAAAGACAGACAAACAGACAAAGTCGCACCATAAGGGTTCCTTTTTTTACCATTTTGGTATCGGAACCCTAATAATCATCAAATAAAACAATAAATACAAAACCACCTCTTCGAAAAAAATTTTAGAGATTTTAGATAAAAGGTACTTCAAAACCAGACCTTAAACAGCTCTCAATCCGGAATAGAAGGTCTGACGGTTTAATTTCCGGTGTCAATCAATGTCAAAACAAAATCCCAATTCCTTTTCAACATTGCAGGATAAATCTCCTGATTGACCGAAAAGTAAAATGATTCCGTGCTTCGGAAGGCAAGTCAAGCCGTTTTATGTAAGCCGTAGCCAGAGGATAAGCACAATGAGATAATTTGTGATAATATCTTGATCATTGTAATGTCGAACTCGCGAAAATAGCCTTCATATTACATCCTTTACAAAAACATACCAAATGAAGATCGGCCTCTCTTATCAGTTTTGCATTTTCGTTGATGTGATTTTGGGGAAAGTAGTTCAGTTTTTCGAATTAGCATGACCTATTTTTGGTTCATTTCCTTTACTTACTGAAATTCACAAAAAAATTGTATGTAAAGGGCTCCAATAATAAATAAGCTTTTAAAATGAAAGGTAAAAGGGCGATTGATAACATGATTCACGAATTATACTGTATAAGTCGATTCTTGTGAATTCTTGTGAAACATTTCCTCATGTAAATAATTGTAGAGGTGCTCAGTTCAGTGTCGGTCACAAGTCTCTCTATACGGGGTGTAAATGCAAAACCGAGCGGCAGCTCAAGGGTGTGCTCACACCACGAAACTCAACCACTTTTCCAAAGAAACATGGGTCAAAAGTGGAGATATTTTTTTGGCTTCTCCATACAAACCTTCAACAGTGGACAGTGCATTTTATATGGAGATGCCATAAAAAATTCTCCGATTTCGACCCATGTTTCTTTGGAAAAGTTGTTCAGTTTCGTGGTCTGAGTAGACCCTTGAGCTGGCGCTCGGATTTGCATTTAAACCCTGTATAGGGTCCTACTAAAATAGTAAACATAATTTTAGCATGTTACTCAGACCATGAAACTGAACAACATTTCCCAAGATACAAGTCAAAAATTATATTTACTATTTCATTAAGACCCTATATACAGGGTGTTTAAAAGGTGGTTCTGTCTCATTAAAGATCGTATTCACACCATCATCATATCAGCCAAAAGACGTCCGGATCGTATAACAAATACAAAAAAAAAAAGATTTATTGAAAACGTTTTAGGATCAGCTTATAACGTAGACGAAAATTATCTTGTGATATTATAAAGTCAGATACACCATATTATAATTCCATCCGTCTTCAAATGGATATGTAAGATAAAGACCCGACTCAAATCACATGAGGAGGTGCTTAGAAGGGACGAAGACTGCTGTGAGAAGGGTGTGAATCTGCCCATGAAACTGAACAACTTTTCCCAAAGAACACGAAAAACCAAATTTGAACTCCCACGAAAAATGCGCTATCAGCTGATGCAGTTTCCATGGGAAGTCAAAAAATAATTTTGTTCTATGACCTATGTTCCTTAGGAAAAGTTGTTCAGTTTCAAACGCTTAGTATTATCACACCTTTCCGTTACAATTTGTAACACGGTGTTAATTTGATTGCGTGCCATAGCTTAGGGGGTGGTTCAGTAACGATAAAAGAACTCAAAAAAATTACAAAAAAAAATCCTACTTAAAAAAAAATAAAAGTCCATTGAAACTAAAATGACGCGGAGGGCAATTACCCGGAGCACCACGCTATCAAAAGCGCGCGAAAAGTTATGTATGTCCTTGGCCCTGAGTCAAGATGCTTTCTACAATCGCAAACGCTATAGAATAGAATAAAAATGTATGGGATTGACATTAGCTGTGACGCAACATTTCTATCGCTAATGTCATTCCCGTACATTTTCATTCTATTCTACTAGCGTTTGCGATTGTAGAAAGCATCTTGACTCAGGGCCCTTATCCAACTGATACTCGCGCCAAAGAATATATAATATTACGCTAACGCGTCTCGCGCGCTGGCTCGGTGATAGCGCGGTGCTCCAGGTTTTTTTTTATTTTATTTGTGTTCCTTTATCGTAACTGAAACATCCCTTAAGCTATGGCACGCATATAAATTAACACCCTGTATATATTGCGTCTGAAAAGGCTAATCTGGCTTTAGTTATGATAGTCATACAAACTTTCACTATACACCCGGTATTAAAGAATCGTATTTTAATGTGATGACGAGAAAATTAAAATACTTCATAAAATGTTAAGTGGAGTTAACGTTTCCGGGACAATAAAACTTGTATAACATGTCACGTACGAAGCAGGAAAATTGCCCTTTACTTATCATTTCCTACTTGTATTGTCTTCGGGGTAAGTTTATTAACACGTGGGAGCACGGCACCGTGCCCCTTGATCAACGATAAGGAAAGCAAAGAAGTATGTATTCAGCGAATTTAAACGTTAATAATAATTATTTAATTTTTATGATTTTATTGTAAGTTAAAGTGACCTTAAACGATAGTGATTTTATAAATATTTCATTTTTTTATACATATTATATACTCGTACGTACAGTGGGCAAAGAAAGTCACCCATTGGATACCTCATGACGGGTCCAGACGCCGAGGTAGACCAAGAAAGCGATGGCGTGACGACCTTGATGCCTTCTGAATGAATTGGGAAGAGGTTAGTAAAGATCGTGACCAATGGAAAGCCGCGGGGGAGGCCTTTTCCCAGCAGTGGGATCTAGTAGGCTGAGGGAAAAAAAAAATATATATACATGGGGGACATTTAATACAAGGTCATCTGATCTCAAAGTAGGCAAAGCCTGTACTAAGGGTACCAAAGACTGATATAAAGACATACATAAATAGATAAATAACACCCAGACTAGACACAGAACAAACACTATATTACTGCTAAAAAAAATGGAATGTCTTTTCTCAAATAAAATTACTTATGATTATATTTTCGTCGGGGCTGCTGCTGGTGAATTCAGCCAGCGCAATGGTTTGTTATTAACCTCACTGACCCTATCATACAAAAAATTCGCAATAATCTATGCAATTAAAAAGAGGGTTGCGAATTTTTACGGTCGTATAATATGGCCTTGAACCCCGGCCGCCATTGACCGACTCAAATCGGTCGGATAATGCCACGTGACCAAGATTTTCAAAAATTTTGAACTTTGGCGCGTCATACAAGAAATTGAGAAAATAAATAAGCTTTGTCGCACGCGCAGTCAGTCCCACGCGCCGTCAACTCATTCAGACCAAAATACAAAAAGATATTTTGTCTTCTTAGTTATCAGGATGGGCAAAACGCTTTGCTGTCTTAGTGGTGTCAAAATATGCCACAGATAAGGCAGAAGGTGTTTTAAGGGGGTGTCGTGACCATGACCACTTACCATCAAGTGGTCCATCTACTTGTATGCTCAATTGTGGCATAAAAAATAAAATAAAGCATTATTTTTTTTTTTCAATAAATAAAAAAAATAAGGATTACTTTATTTTGTATTCATTGAACAATACATGAAAATACATAATGCGTAATTAATTAATTCCGTACCACGAAAACTCATAAGGTTTTTATGGGTTTCTTACCTACCCAGACAATCACGACATGATTACATTTGCAAAAATCCCAAAGTCGAATTCACTTTTTGCCAAAGTTTATTAAGCTGAGAATGATGACTTAACGATCAATGATTGCCTCGTTTAAGAAACTTTTTTGTTCTAATCACTTTTTACTTAAGCGTCGGAAAATGCGTTAGAATTGCGTTATCATCGTTGTCGTTTCGATTTTGGTCAATGACGTCAATGTCAAGAGATCATAATAGCTCTTTAACAATGAAATTGCCGAAATTTTCTTACAGATTTATGAAATCATAATTCCTATAATTCCAAAGCTATTTTATTGTTTGTCTTATATTTGAAAGTTGACTTCAAGGTTATCAATTTACGCATAAAATTAAGTTTTTATTTTCAGTTAGATATGTAAAATTGTCCCGTGTGGTGCCGGCAAAGAATAGTACCAACCCATACATACCCGTGGGTGTCGTAAGAGGCGACTAAGGGTTATAAACTGGAGGATGGGCAGCAGCATCTTCCTTTGTATCTTACATCTGACTTACTGCGGTCACCTACAACCGCGGTCCATGGTGCCAGCCGTAACGCTAACAAGCGAGGTGACTATGGTACTTCCCCTCTACATTTTTCCAGCAAAAGCTAGAATTCTGGAGGGAGCTCCCTGTCCTGTAGTGGACGTTTCTTGGGATGTTATAATGTAAAATTAAGGATTCGAAAATTGTTCGACTTAAATGTCGTCCGATTTCAGCATTAAATTTATTATATATATTGTTTTTTAGATAATATTTTTCTAAAATTAAATTTAAGCTTCTGTAAGCTTCCCAATCATACTTAAAAAATATTTAAAATTTTGATTATTAATTCCTAAAAAAATACAAAAATGTTAGTACTTACAAAAAAAATTAGTTTATCTAAATTTCGCCATACAAAACGGCAATTTCATAGTTAAAGACCCAATACTACTTTTTACTCAAAGGGCTTAAAGATTTACTCTTTGTTCTAATCAAACATTTTATTCTGATCAAACATACACGTAACTTTTAGTTTTATATTGGTATTGTTTTGTATACTACAATTTTTTAAATTTATTGTTTTAATTATTATTTGTATTTACTTTTTACAAATTTTTAATCGCAATTTAATCATCCGAAGACAGACATTATTAATACAAAATCATTGTGTCTTTTATTGTTTTCAAAAGCAAAGAAAAACAGACAATTTAAGGTTAGAACGTTTAACTAGGGTCACTGCTTCGTTTTCACTGAGTAAGTATCTCCCTAGTACCTACCTATGTTCTTGATAAAATCTGGTAATTTAAATTTAATTTTATGACAAAGTACCTTATTTATCAAGTTATGTGATTTTTTTTTATCGCATATAAATTTTTTACAGGTTAAAGCCAGGTAGAGAAACGAAACATTACGTAAGTAGGTATTTCTATTATCTATTAACAAATAGGTTCTGGTGGGTCACACACACGAATAGATAAAACAATAACAATTTATGTTTTTTATACGCACGTGATTTCTGTAAAAAGAGATGTAAAATTTTACTATGGGGGTTGGATTTTTATTTCGAGGGAAAATTAACAGGGTTCAAACCAAGTTCATATGATAGATAGAATAGTAGATAATATTGTGGTGAAGAAAGAATATTTTTACAGGCCACCATTTTTTTACAATCGATTTTTAAAGTTATTGAAATACGGCATCACTGATTGGAATATGGCAACACAGATTGGACTATGACAACCCTACTTACAAATAGTGTTGCGATCTATCGATTATTTATTCCGAGATATTAGTGTGAGTCAGGTCACCTGCGTCAGTTTATACCTCGTAACGTCAAAAAATTACATTTGCCCTTTGCCTAGAGGCTCGTTCTAAGTCGGCAGATCATTTGACTGAGAGTTGTCAGTTTCTATGAGTCATATTAATGAGTTAACTCATTTAAATAATTTGAACCATTTGGTCAGTTTCTATGAGTCATATTAATGAGTCAACTCATTTAAATAATTTGGACCATATGAGTCCGAGAAGTAATACAAGATCTTATGACACGCACGACAAGCAGTCATCCAAGTACTATTAGGCCGGATATAAAGCAGGTTGTAGCAGACAGACCTCTGTGAAATATTCCCGCGCAACGTTGGAATTGTTCTCTAATTGCGTCACTGTCAGTGTTCAATTGTCAAGAAACTACCTAGTAAGAGCAGGCAAAATGTCAATCTCGTCGGCCGACAATTATTGAGGGATCGAGGGGAGTCATGGCTCCCCCTGCCTCTACCACGAAGGTCATGAGGCGACCAAAGGCCACTCACAACGTCGCCCAGGCCACTTACCTTCGCGAAGAAATCGCCGCCAAGCTTTGCAAAAGTGCAGTCGCCCGCCTTACCGCCGCTTCACCGCACCCCGTCGAAGCCCCCCGCAACCGCAACCGCGGGCCCTCGACAGCCGCTTGCCTGGGCTGTACCGCCTTTGCCACAGAGCCTATTAACACGGTCTTCTCCCCACAAGCCGTGGGAGTGAAGACGAAGCACCCGGAGGTGTCAACAACTTCAGTCACACACGAAGCCATCGACCTTGCCATCGAGCTCCTGCTCTCCGTTCTCAAGGCCTTGAGAGCAGGCACAGACCTGGTGACAATTGTCACGGAGGGTGTCTCCATCCTGGCTCGCATCCCCTCCCCTCCACACCAGGTAGCCTACGTTCACTACGCCTCGTCGAGTAGTTAGGACTGTGGGCCCCTCACAAAACTGATACAGTGGATTTATTTTTTATACAAGAGAAAAAAAGAAAAAAAATGGGTTATCACTTTAAGGTACTAAAACGATAAAAACTAAACTGCGTTAGTTTTAATCGTTTTTGTACCTTGTATTCCTTGAATTTTCATCGTGTTCAGGTCTAAATCGACAATTTCAGTTTCATTTCAGGTTACTCTTTATTATTTCATTTACCTATTTTAAAATAGCTCCGCTACATATTACAATAATTAAGACAACACATCAAACAAATACACTTAACTAATTCAAGTGAGTGAACTGACTCACTCATTTGAACTATTGATACCGTTATCTCTACGGCTTTCAAAATGAAACGCTTGCTTGACAGATATAACCTAAAATACGTAGGTAACCTTTTTCCTCACTTCTTTGATATTGGCTAATTAAATAAATAAATCAAAGCAGTATTGATAAATATGTGTATTTTGTAGAATCGGGTTGTCAAGCTCACGAGATGTCTGTGAAAGTACATTCTTGGAATAAACGATAAAAATGAAATACTGGAGTTGAAATCAGTGCTTACATAGCCAGATAATTTACCACACAAAATAATAGATAGGCTCTAAGTCACCAGCCACTTTTGGCCGCACCGTGTAACAAGCTACCCAAAGAATACATCTATACATAAATAAATACAACATAGACTTACAAGAGGAGACACAAGACTACTCAGAAATTAATTAACTTGAGGGATCAAAAACTAAAACAAGGAATGAGTGCAGACTCACAAGATCTTAATATTGTAATATCAAGTGCCTTCGGACAATACTACACTAATATGTTATAATGTGAGAATACAATCATCCAGGCTCTACAAGCAATAAAATCAAGAAACATTACAAAAATAAATATTAGTATAGTGTAGGACAGCACATCAGTTCTACTAAAGCTGAATGGCCGCTATACAACCTCAGGATTGATACTACAATGCGATGAAGAACTATAAAAGTCATCAGTCATCACAAAATAGCATTATTAAAGGACATTTCCCTGGGAAATGATGCAACGGACTAACTGGCCATTACTTTTAAACCAGTTCCGGACTGAAATACAGATACAAATGTCCTTCACTCGTGCACAAGCCCCTACCAGGATTCAAACCTAGGACTCTCGGCTTGGCAGGCAACCGTACCAATCTGGGTGTCAACACCATTCTAGTCATCTGGCTGATGACATTGGTATTCCTATGTATTTCTCATCTGAATTCTTTCTAATTAAACCATGAGTAAAATAATCACAAATACCTGTGTTTAGATATTATCTTCCTTAATCAACCAGTCTACAAAGAATATAATTTTAAAAAATTATATATTGGGAGACATTTCACACAAGGTTATCTGATCCCAAACTAGGCAAAGCCTGTACTATATGGGTACCAGAGACTGATATACATACATAAATAGATAAATAACACCCAGAGACAGAACAAACACTTGTGTTCATTACACAAATGTTTGCCCTGGGCGGGGATCGAACCCGCGGCCCATGGTGTGAGAGGCAGGCTCACTACCAACCACACCAACGGGCTTGTCAACCCAATGTAAAAGATCGCACATTTTTACCCGCAGCAATTATTATAATTAATATTTATGTTCATCTGTTGCCTCATAACTTCTATACAACTTATTGTAGTTAAACAAATGAGTAGCGTTAGATTAGAAGCGTCTTGATCTTCCTCTGGTTATAGGATATAAGATGTTACATTACATTGAATGTGGCGCCATCAGGACATTAACTCATGAATGACCAAAATAATATTTTTATATGATACCATGTTGGGTGTCAAATAAAAGGACATTATCTGAACATCACTATGAATATTTAGTGGCAAATAAGCATGCTGCTTCACCCAAGGGCAACTGAACATAGTGGGTCTTACTCCGTGGTCTTACTACAAAAAAGTTAGACATCTGTTGAACACTTGATTTAAAAAATGCGCACAAAATAACTGGCTATGTCAGTTGATGCGCAGAAGTCAAGTCATAATAAAATAAGTCATTTTTGACTTCTGCGCATCAATGACATAGACAGAGTTATTTGGTACGATATTTTTAATCAAGTGTTCAACAGATGTCTAACTTTTTTGGTGTAAGACGGAGTGTGTTTGCTTAAGATGAGGCAATGAGGCATGTCCAAGCAGCTTCATGCGGCCAATAACAACTTTACACTAAGTGTAATATTATTCATCTTATATTAATATCTGTTTATCTAAAAAAATCTTGCTAATTGTGTAACAGATAGTTAACACTTTGAATTGACATAATAAGCCTATTATTATTATTTCTGGTGGAGAATCTGCGCAGACGGGTGATCAGATCACTTAAATAGCTATTTCATTCACTATCCCAGCTAGAAACGGACGGTGTGGCCTGCTTCACTGTAAGCCCCATCCAGGAAGATGGCCAGTTTATGCGGCAAGCTGCTCTTTTGGCTTCATTGGGGTATCCCCATTTTCCATTCCCCCTATCTACTGATTGAGATGTACTAAATAAGGACCCTGAGAGGACCTCCGAAGCTTTTCACACACAATTCTGTGTCCCCTGGTGTGAGGCTCTCTGCACCACAAGCCAATCTGCCGAGGGCACTGGTTTACTGGTGCTGTTAAGTCTTTTTTCTATCTATATCCCTTGATGAAGAGTTTGGATTGACGATACCCCTCCACATTTTCCAACTGTGTGATAGTTCGTCTCCATGTCCTGTATCGTTGCATTCTGTCGGGTTTTCTTGTGCTTACGGTAAATGAACAAAAACGCGTAACACCCGCAGTAAGCTAAATCACTCGAATTCTTCATTTTTGTGCACTTTTAACATATTTTCCAGCAAAATACACTATTTTGATCACTTTAACCTCTTTCGTTTCACAAATGCAAAATCTCTGACACAGCCAGTTGCACAAAGCTACTTTAAAATTAAAGCTCCTTTAAATCTACTGCTGTCACTTTCTTTGTCAGCAGAATAGAAAGAGTCCGCAATAGACTTAAAGGAGCTTTAACTTTAAAGATGCTTTGTGCAACTGGCGGTGAGAGTAGGATAGCTTTATGTTACGTCCATGTTTGTGGTTGAAACACACTGCTGTCAAAAAAAATATTACTTTGAAAAACATTACCCTTTGACAGCAGTCTGTCTTGACCACGCACACGGGCGTCATATACAGCTATCCTGCTGTCAAAATAATATTTCCTGTTCTGGAACGCACGTTTATACGAAGAAAAACGAAAAGGCAATTGAGTGTTGCCAGTTTATTTTGCTTTGGTGGTGCCAGTACTTAAAAAAAAAGTCCACTACAGATTTTTTTTAAAAATTATTTAAAAAAAAATGGCGGCATTAAAAAAATAATTCTTAGTCATTCTTCTTTCTTCTTTTTATTCTCCTTCATGTAATATAAATTTCAAGTCTGTTAATTTTATCTTGGAATAAAAAACCACTAGTATACATGTCTTTTCCAATCGTAAAAGTGATTTGCCAATATAACCGATGTTCACCGACATCAATATTTATTTGACCTATTTTTTTATTGTTCGGGTTGCAAACAGCTATTAATGCAATGAATTGTACAAATGTTTACACAAAACTATGTAAATTAATATTATTAATTTGGAGCAGAAAATCAGACTTAATTCTTGGTTTAATTACTTAATCGGTGCAAGCCCGTGTCTCTACATTTGTAAGTATCTTACTGTCAAAGTTGTACGAACGGACTTAACCAATGTGGACTACATACCTACTAATAAATATCAACGGTATTGTACTCTTGTATGAGTTTAATAACCCTAGAACCAGAGACATGAGTACATTTAATTAATCTTACTTATTATGACCGTGTAATACTCTGCGCAGGCGCGCAGAATTGTGAAAGTTCGTTCGAGAAAGATCCGTGTGGAACTGAGCGTATAGGTGTATCGCTTTTACCGAGGTATATTCCAAAGAGAGCACCAACATTTTGTGCTTAGGAAATGGTCACCTACATGATGTAGTTTAGGTAAGTTTTATTTCTTTAGACGTTTCAGTGCATTGCCTTTATTATTCGCAACCGCAAGCTGACTGAACATTTGCAAACATTTATAAACGTTCATTTAATGTGATTAAATGACAACAGTAGCGATGCCTAAGATATTGGAGTGATAGAGACACGTATAATTTCGTCCTGCTCTCACGCCTTTGCACTCTGTCTTGCTGTCCTGTCATTCTAAACAAGCTTCATTATTTCTACTGTACCTATTAGTACAGTTTACGCTAGTATTTTAATGCTCTATGGTACAGTATACTTTGGGTGCGTTTTCTTGGGGCGTCCCAGTGCATTACTCGTTACCGCAATCTGACTCAACCTAGCTACAGTGCAGCCGCATGCCGCCAACAGCTGCGGATATGGGCTGGGCTACCTCAGACATTCATGTTGCGTTAGTGACACTGAATGAATCTATCGATGTTTATTACATAGCTCCGTTAGTTATGTACGATCACCTACGTGAATGGATTTGAGAGTGTAATGACCAATGGGTAAGCGCGTCTTAGACATTTTCTAACACAATTGCGAGGAAAAGCTAAGAAAAATATGTTTACTGCACCGGAACGCTCGTAAGATGCATGTAGCAACTTTTTGTTTATGATACTAATAGTATTTTGTGTCTTATTAGTTTCGGAAGTTCAGGAACTACATTAGGTAATTACTGTTTTTAGGGTTCCGTGCCCAAAGAGTACCAACGGGACCCTGGAGCCCTGAGTATATACCTATGTCGTCTTTCTGTCTGTCCGAACCTTATTTAAGTTTGTAAAAATAGTGAGCGTGTGGGAGGCACTGGATAAGATTCCAAACATTATAAAATAATAAAATTTGTTGATTAATATACTTAAATCTTTCATAAAATATGTATACATGTTTACATAACCTATAGGTTAAATATATAAATTAAGATATATAGGTTTTTGATCGAAAACAATTTATTAATCTACACTTCTACACTAATATTATAAAGAGGAAAGATTTGTACCTATTTTTGTATGTTTGTAATGAATAGGCTCCGAAACTACTGGACCGATTTGAAAAATTCTTTCACCATTAGAAACCTGCATTATCCGGGATGAACATAGGCTATAAAATCTTTAAAAAAAAGTTAGGGTTCCGTATGAAAACTTCGATAATGTAACCCAAGGTGTGAAAAAAATACTAAATAGCATTCTTATATCGAGTACGCTGCCGAAACTATTAACAATAGAGCAAAGTAATGTACTACAGAATTAAAGAAGCCATCAATATCTACAAAAAAGTCCGCGATACCATATGTCTAACTATTACAGTTATGTCACAATAACTACTTTTTCATGTTAAAATATGTAATAGTAACGCCGGTACAAACTATATAGGCCACATTATTCGTACCTATTAATCCTTATCCAAATAAATGATTTCGTATTCAAGGCTATATCAGTACCTGTAAATAACTTTTTGAATTATTCAAATCGGACATACCATTCAAAAGTTATCATGAGTGTAATCGTTATCAAAATTGAAATTAAAGAAACAGCGCCCTAAGTGACTGTAATGGTTTTATCTACAACAGAGAATAGACACAAAAAATTTGACTGTCCAAGTGCGTGTCGTTCCGTGTGGTAGCGGCAAAGAATAGTGCCAACCCATCTCAACCTGTAGGTGTCGTAAGAGGCGACTAAGGGTTTACAAACCGGAAGATGGGCAGCGACATCTTTCCGTGTATCGCACCATCTTACATACTGCGGTCACCAACAACCGCGGTCACCAACAACCGCGGTCCATGGTGCCAGCCTTAATGCTAACAAGCGTGGTGACTAAGATACTTCCCCTCCACATTCTTCTAGCAAGGGCTCGAATTCTGGAGGGAGCTCCCTGTCCTGTAGTGGACGTATTATGGGATGTTATGATGGTTTTGATGAAGTGCGTGTCGGCTCGAGCGAATTTAATGCACTTCTGCGTGACTAAGATGGTATGACTGCCCATAACTAGGACAGTATTTTTACCTTAGTGGTACGGAACCCTTGGTGGGAGTCCAACTTGCGCTTGGCTGGTTTCTTTAGTAACCCCCGATGCAACAAGAACCTATATCTACCCGTGCGAAGCCGGGGCGAACCGCTAGTACAAAGATAAAGCGAGTTAAAATATGTATGTAAAATCATTCTATCTTTACAAGGTGTAACAGAAAGGAGATATCAACCCTGAAGAATGTGATTCTGCCTATGAAACTGAACAACTTTCCCCAAGGAACATAGGTTCAAAATAAAAATTTTGGCCTCGCATACAAAATGTGCTATCAGCTGATTCAGTTTCTATGGGAGGTCAATTTTTTTTTTTTTTTCATATTTCGGCCTATGTTCCTCAGGGAAAGTTGTTCATTTTAATGGGCAGATTTACATCCTTCACGGTTGGTACGAGTATACCCTTTTTTTTACAACCATAATTGTTTTTAGAAGGTTTTGAGAACCTATTAGTCGTGATAACCACGACACAGGCCTAGCCTAGTGTGGTTATTAGAGTTTAATTTGTTTTTGTAAGAAAGACATTATAATAAAAGATTTAGTTTTTTTGTAGTTTAGAAGTTATCGCAAAAGTTGGTTTGTAAGGGAAATCACAGTTCCAGGGGACCCTTCTTGTCAGATGAAACAATTTTGGACTCTTTTTTGGCAGTGGGGGCGATTCTAGCGTGGCTGATTAAAATTTGACAGGTCTAAAAGTGATGCTGTCTTTTTTCAGCCTTAAGGCATTAACAAAGATAGCAACATTATTAGACCTGTCAAATTATAATAGCTTTAAATTTAGCGGCCACGCTAGAATCGCCCCCAGTGGCAATCTGAACAACAAACCAGTACCTATTTGAAGGTTTATAAAATTTACAAATGTCTTATACCAGCATAACTAATTTATCTTTTTTCCGTGTAAGTAGGTAGTAATGACTCAGGATTACATCCTCAGGATGAATCATCGTTGTTTTTATTCTAAAGCTAAGTAGGTCTTTATAAAGTATCCAATCTACAAAGTGTAACAAAAAGAGTATTAGTGTAGGGACACACCTGTGGAAATTTCGACGCGGAGAGTTACGCGACCGAAAAATCTGTCAAGAATGATACCAGCGGAAACTGCGCCAGATGTGTACTTAACATCACGCCTCTTTCCCTTCAGGGTAGGCAGAGACCACATTTCTTTACCTGCTACGATCTTGGCATACTTCCCTTGCTTCCTGTACTTTCATCAATCCTTTCATAAATACATGCTCGTCGGTTTAGGGCACTTTTAAACTTTTATCTTTGCGGGAAACAACACCTTATAGATGGGGTGCAGGTAATCGGAAACCCATTGCGTATGTATCAAAACGCAATCAATTTGCACATTTAAAAGGCACATCTTAAAATACAGGGTTGCCTGGGTGCAACTTGGCAGGTTCGCAAAACAATTTGTTACTTTTTTACCTATTTGAGTATCAAGTAAGTAGGACACTGTTTTTAGGGTTCCGATACCAAAATGGTAAAAAAAGGAACCCTTATGGTGCCGCTTTGTCTGTCTGTCCGTCTGTCTGTCTGTCACACCTGTATATCTCGGCAACCACTCATGCTATCGACTTGAAATTTGGAATAGTTTTAGGATATGGTTGTCCAACTTAATAGCACGTGAAAGAATTAAGAAAAAATTATGATTATTAATGTAAAGGGGGCCCAAATAGGGGGGGCAATATTTCAAATTATCGGTACTAGGTTGAGTGGGGTATCATATGAAAGGGCTTTACTTGTACATTCTAAAATATATTTTTGTATTTTTTTACAACTCTTGGTTTTCAAGTTATGATGAAAAATGTCAAAAAAATACCGTTCCCCCCCTTATATCCGAAGTTTGTGAATGGAAAAATCTGAATTAACTACGGTCGATAACCGTTTATGTAAATATTACAGCAAAAATAAAACGATCTTTCTAAGTTGCACAGTTTTTGAAAAATCTGCAAAAAACCTTTTATAAACAAATTTAGTTTTGCGGTTCTAAAAATGGACTTTATTGCTTCCAAAAATACTAAAGGTATATCGGAACCCTCGGCGCGCGAGTACAACTCGCACTTGACCGGATTTTTTCATGTAGTGCGCATGATATTGGTCGTTTGTAGAGTTGCCGACTGTTGTCTTCCTAATCTATAATATTTCATCTTAATTCATACACTGGTATTCATAACGTAGGTGTGCTGCTCGTTAAGGTCAATGCTCTATTCATCATAACATCCCATGAAACGTCCACTACAGGACAAGGAGCTCCCTCAAGAATTCTAACTTTTGCTAGCAAAATGTAGAGGGGAAGTACCATAGTCACCTCGCTTGTTAGCGTTACGGCTGGCACCATGGACCGCGGTTGTAGGTGACCGCAGTAAGTAAGATGCAAGATACAAAGTTGGATGCTGCTGCCCATCCTCCAGTTTATAATCCTTAGTCGCCTCTTACGACACCCACGGGTATGTATGGGTTGGTACTATTCTTTGCCGGCGCCACACGGGGCAATGCTCTATTAGTTGTACATATATACTTTCTATTAAACCTTGTATAAAGAACGACACTTACCTACTTGCCGTTTCAATAGTGACCTACCTGCAACCACCCGCCTCACTGCATTGCTATTATTAGCACTTGCTTCTAAGCAAATAAAACAATCAAGTTAGAAAGTAAAAACCATTATAACGTGTTAATGAAGAATAAAAACCCATAGAGTAACACGATTTTCGCGCGGTTTGACGCGTTGCTCTAAGATAAAAACCATATACCTATGGCAAGCAAACAAGAAAGTTTCGTTTTGACATCAATAAAATCTAGTGATTTTTTAGGGTTCCGATACCAAAATGGTAAAAAAAATGAAACCCTTATGGTGCGACTTTGTCTGTCTGTCTGTCCGTCTGTCTGTCACAGCTCTATATCTCAGCAACCACTCATGCTATCGACTTGAAATTTGGAATAGTTTTAGAATAAGGTTGCCCAACTTAAATGCACATGAAAGATTTTCAAAAAATTATGATTATTAATGTAAAGGGGCCCAAAATAGGGGGGGCCAAATATCAAATTTTCGCTACTAGGTTGAGTGGGGTATCATATGAAAGGGCTTTACTTGTACATTTTAAAATATATTTTTGTATTTTTTTTGTTACTTAGTTTTCAAGTTATGATAAAAATTGTCAAAACAAATACCACTCCGCCCCCCCTTATCTCCGAAGTTTGAGTAAGGAAAAATCTGAATTAATTACAGTTGACAGAAATGTATGTAAACATTACAGCAAAAATGAAATGATCATTCTAAGTTGCACAGTTTTTTAGAAATCTGCAAATAACTTTTACAAACAAATTTAGTTTTGCGGTCCTAAAAATGGACTTTATTGCTTCCAAAAATACAAAAAGTATATCGGAACCCTCGGCGCGCGAGTCCGACTCGCACTTAAATAAAATAATAAATAAATAATTTTTTATTCCCAAAAAGTTACAATAACATTAGATTTACATTTAGCATCATTAAACTTAACATACAAAGTAACAAAAATGTGCAATACATTGACTCCCACACTAGGTCAAGCCTGTATCGTGGGCAGCCTAAAAAACAGGGTAGAAAAGACACAAAGATATTCAGAATTCTCCATCGATGAAAAACTTAAAACAGGAAAATAAACAGGGGTTGTTGACAAATACATAAGTAACATAATATTATTTGGAAATAATATTAAATTTCCTACTATCTAAAATTACCTAAAAACTAAATGAGGATAAGGTGTTACAACTTAAATGTGTAAGTGATTGTGTGTGTGCGTGTGTGTGTATGTGACAAAAACTAGAAATCATAGCAATGGTCTGATGAGGTTTTCTGTTTCTGAATATGAAAGAGACAATAAGTATTTAACTACTAACTGTTTAGCTTGCCGACATGTGCAATTTTTTACATCGCATTTCTTTGCAATTTTATTATATACAAAAGCAGATAGATACGTAAAAAAGCGCTGGGAAAAACGTGTTTTAACAGAAACCGCATTAACTTTAAAAACTCTCTGTTTTAACATAGTCGGGTATTGCTGGGAATTGAGGACTAGCCGATGAGTAAATAAAACTATTTTTGAAACATAAAGTTGTCGAACATTTAGCACCCGTGCCTCTCGATAAAGGTCGTCCGTAGGGTGTCTAAAAGGTTTTTTATACATGACCTTTAGCACTGCTCTTTGAGCCCGCTCCAATATTATCATATAGGAGACCGCAGCTCCGCCCCATGCTGAGATACAATACCCAAGTATGGACTCGACCAACGCTGTGTAAACAAGTTGTAAGACTTGTTTATCAGCAGAGCTCCGCAATGACTTCATAACGTACATGAGTTTCCTGACCCTTAGAGCTGTAGTATTGATATGAGTTTCAAATGTCAGATTTTGGTCGACTGTAACGCCCAGATATTTTATTGAGCTTACCCTTTCAATAGTTGGACATGAACATTGATGTGAATTACAGGCTGAATGAATCTTAATCTTTGCTTCGGTTAATAATTCGGGACGAGATGCTCGTGTTTTATGAAAGCTAACAAATTTCGTTTTAGAAGCATTCAATGTCAGAAGATTGAGATTAAGCCAGGACTTAATACGGCTAATACCTTGTTCGGCTTGTTCATAAGCAGTTTTCCATAAATCCGCTTGAAAGAGTAATACGGTGTCGTCTGCGTAGCAAATTGTTATGGTGTCACAAGGCGTTACTCTGTGGATGTCGTTTACATATGCAATAAAAAGCGTTGGACCCAAAACGCTCCCTTGCGGAACCCCAAAATTAATGGGTAACTGATCACTAACATGTTCACCGACTTTCAAACATTGACGCCTCCCTGTAAGGTAGCTCTTGAACCATTCGAGTGGTAGCCCCCTTATTCCTAAATGCTCTAACTTTTTTAGAAGAATTGGTATTGAAACAGAGTCAAAGGCTTTAGCCAGGTCAAGAAAAACCCCAATAACCTTTTTTCCCTTATCCAAGCTTTCCGATACAGTGTTAACAAGTTTCAAAACCGCAGCCTCGGTTGATTTCCCTTGCCTGAAACCGTATTGATCAGCAGCGAGCAGACTATTCGACTCGAGATATCGCATTAAACGTTTATTGACGATTTTCTCAATAATCTTGGAGAACACTCCAAGCAATGATATCGGCCGATAATTTCCTGGACTTTTCTTATCGCCACTTTTGTGAATAGGTGTAACTAATGCAAGTTTCCAGTCATGTGGGAAGGTTCCAGTAGATATGCTTAAATTGATTATGTGTGTAAGCGGAGATACAATAGAATCCTTTATACACTTCACGACTGCCGTACTAATGCCATCAAAGCCAGCAGCAGTATTCACTTTTAATGCAGTTATGACAGAACCAACTTCAAAAGTATCAGTTGGTTGCATGAAGAACGATTGTGGCACCGCAGTTCCTAAATTAATGTTCTTTAACAAATGCTCCTGAGTGGTATTTAGACTGTCTAAAATATTGTTTGCTAAATTCTCACCGGTATCAACAAAATACTGGTTGCAACGATTAACTGATTCTTGAAAGCTGTCACTAATCGACAATAGCTCTGACGCAGTACTTTTAGTTTTCCCGGAAACATTTGCAATTTTATAAATAGTTTTCCAAAACGCCCTCGGATACTTTTTATTGTCTGACAACTCTTTGCCTTCGTGCGCGGATTTTAAATTGTGTAACAACACGTTGCAAAAACTCCTATACCGAGTGTATACCAGCTGCTTACTTTTATCTTTTGGATGGTTTCTACTATCCAAATGCAAACGGTCACGATGTCTCATGCATCTTAAAACCCCAGGCGTGATCCAAGGTTTAATTATGTACTTAGAGCGACTAACCTTTTTCTTAGTAGTATGGCGTTTAACACATTTACAAACAACATCGTCAAGAGCCCGAGTTGCAGTATTTACGTCACTAGTCTGCATAACATCAGACCAGTCAACATTTCTGAGCTCCTTGACCGGTTTTTTTATGAAAAATACGCAAATAAATGTTAATGTCACCAGAAAATAATACGAATCATAAGTTGATCAATTTCCGCGTCTGTTGGTCAACTTTCGAAAAATTGTTTTGCAAACAATATAATTTAAAGAATATTATTATTATTTTTGTAAATTGGGGCTTTAATTAGGGGGGCAAAATTTTAAATTGTTGTTATCTCCGAAGTCTGCCGAACAAAAATGTGAATTAATAATAGTCGATAGAGTGTTAGTAGCACAGTTTGTTTAGAAATCTGCAATAAACCTTTACAAACAAACATAGTTTTGCGGTTCTTAAAATTGACTTTACTTGATATAGTTTTCTTTTGCACTATCAGTTATTTTTGGTCCTTACTTTATAATGTTACTCAGAACCTTTACTATACATCACTACACTACCACATTATACTATACTACTATTTCTATTCCCGGCACAAGGTTTAAAAGATAAAGCCAAAAAGAAATCTTACAAGGAAGAGGAGGGTCGATGGACTCTTCATTCCAAAACGCCATAGAAACTAGACCAGATCTGTTTATAGTTGAAAAACTGATCACAGATAGCAAACATACAGTGGAAAAAAAAATCTCTTTTGTCGATCCAGGTTTCTTCGAGAAAGTTGTTCTGATTATAGTAAAAATAAATAAAATATATTTGAATAGATAGGTAGGTACACAAGGCCGCACGTCTGAGCGGGTCTCTGGTTTCGGGTGTTTGTAGCGCAGCGTTGGTTCAGCTTATGCTAAATTTGTTTCCACGTGCTTGCTGCCTTGCGTACCTACCTAAGTACGCGAAGCGATGGCTCGGGAGTGCGGGCGATATGTATGGCGCGCCATACATGTCACCCGCACTTCTGAGCTGTCGCGTACCTGCTGTAACTGAATAACTTTTCCTAACGAACAAAGGTTGAAATACGAAAAACCAAATTTGACCTCCCATACAAAATGCGCTATCAGCTGATGCAGTTTCTATTAGAGGACATAAATTGATTTCGTTCTATGACCTATGTTCCTTGGGAAAAGTTGTTCAGTTTCATGGGCAGATCGTGTACACCCTTTAATATTATCTCACCTTTCCATTACCTACATTTACTACTAACTAATGCTCTACATTTTGAAGCATCAAGAGAGCCGAAAACGAAAAAAAATATGCAAATTATGTAACTTAATAATAATATCGGTTTTAAGCCGGCTAAGTGCGAATAGGACTTGCGCTCAGACGGTTCCGCATCACCAAACGATATATTTTCATTATTTCGATTTTTGTTGCGTTAAACTTACACTTCAAACCAAGTTTGACGCTGGTTTCGTTTTTAACGTGGTACCAAAGATTTCGGACTTCCTTGCTTCGCTCGGAATAGATACCGTGCAAATTTATTTAACTATGGGATGACATCTGCCAGCATGTCACATCTATGTCACATCATCACTGATGATTATGATATTCAAAATAACCCTACCAAATCAATAGAACGACGCCTTCATTGCATTTACAAAGATAATAGGATTATGTAATTTGTTGTGACTTTACATTACACATCCCAAACTTGTGACGAATTATTTCTTTAATCCTACTTCTATAACCCTTATTATATTTTTCTTAGCGTGGAACCCAGTATTAGTTAGTAAAAATTCTACCTACGCGACCTACGCGATTGAATGCGTTCAGTCAGATGTTGTATTGGCTGATTGACCAGAGGCGCTACCGCCGAACTCAATCGTTATCGATTCTCTCATTTTTTCTATACCAGAAGAAACGAGAGATTCGATAACGATTGAGTTCGGCGGTAGGGCGTCAGTTTATAGGTCGGCAAGCCGCGTCACGTTACGTATGATACTAAGCCTACCCTGACCATGTGTCTGTCTTACTATTAAAATATGAATGTAGGTATCTTTTAACCGTAACAGACAAGTAGTAGATTTTTTGCAGTAAATATATTGATATTACTCTTCAACTCTATAGGCGCATACGTAACGTGACGGGGCTCGCGGAAATCCGATTAGCTGGCAACTTACGGAACCCTAAAAACCGGTTAATCAGCCAAGTGACATTTTAAATATTTATGAGTGTACAATAAACATTTTTGATGTTACTATATTTATTATACATATCAAGTTTTTCAAGTATTTTTAATTCTATAATCTTTATTTACTTTTTACCCGACTACGGCAAAAAGGAGGGTTATGACTTGACCGGATGATTGATGTGATTTGATATGATTTTCCCTCATAACTTCTAAACTACTAATCGTAATTTAACCAATGAGGTATCGTTAGAAGCGTCTTGATTATCCGCTAGTTATAGGATAGAAAACGTCACATTAAATTGAATATGGCGCCCTATAGAGGAGAAGTGAAGAACGAAAAAATAAAATTTTTAACCGTGTTGGGTATCAAATGAAAGGGCTTAATGACCACATTTAAAATATATATATATAGTAACTATATTCATGCTTTTATGAAGAGTCAGAAGGTGTCTCACAACGTCTGGCTGTTCATAGAGGCATTTTGGTACCAACACTGATGTACGGCAGTGAAAGCTGGGTATGGCAGAAAAAGCATGAAAGTAGAATTAATGCAGTAGAAATGAGAGCACTGAGGAGTATGATTGGTGTGAAACTGAGTGACAGGATTAGAAATAGTGTGATAAGAGAACGTTGCGGCGTAAAAGAAGACGTAGTGACTAAAATTGAGAAAGGGATGCTGAGATAGTTTGGTAATGTAGAGAGGATGAATGAAAGAAGATTGACGAAAGAGATCTACAAGGCGAGAGTGCATGGGAACAACGTTGGAAGGGGAAGGCCTCGGCGAACGTACCAGGACCAAATTCAGGACGTTCTGAATAAAGGTCAGGTTAAAAGTACCCTAAACTGACGAGCATGTATGAAAGGATTGATGAAAGTACAGGAAGCAAGGGAAGTATGTCAAGATCGTAGCAGGTGGCGAACTGTGGTCTCTGCCTACCCCGACGGGAACAAGGCGTGATATTATGTATGTATGTATGAGTGTAGGGAATTATTGTTGTTGAAGAAATAATTTTACTTTTTTCATAAACTTAAGGGAGGCCCAGCGCCTGATTGCAAATGGATCTTTGTATCGAGAAATGTTTTTTTTTTCAAATTCAATATTTTTAAAAGATGATTTATTCTTCAACATTGTCGGCGCGAATGTACGGTCAACCGCACGTCAGTAGAAAATTTTTCAACTCTATTACCACACCATAAGGTCCAAAAGTGTTTCTACTGATATGCTGTTGAGTGTACCAATGCCAAATTATTGCTTTAGGGTCTTTGAGATAAGCCGCGGATAGATAGACGGACAGAAATGACGAATTTCAGTCTATGTCCTTCCCAAGGGCTCAAAACTATCTTCATATCAAAATAAAATCAAAATCATTTCAGGGAGCCAATTCTTGAATATCACCGGGTGATAGAATATCACTCTTGAGACTTTCAAAATTCTTTATCCTAATAAACTTTTAAAAGGTAAATCATAAGACATTATAATATACAATTATATATAACAATCAAACGCCATTCTGTATTTAACGAATATCATTAGGAAAAATCAGTAAGTTTGAATTTTTTGAGTGATATATTATCACCCGGTGATAGTCAAGAATTGAACTCCAGGCACGATTTTTTAACAATGATAATTTTATATTTAAGTAAGTAGCTACTTACGAGCTTTGTTTACATCCTTGTAAGAAAATTTTGGACATGTTTTCGACCAACTGTATTGAAAAAGTAGATATACGTGCCTACCTGCCTACTTAAAGGTAGGTATAGCATGCAGAAAGTAATTGATTCCTTACCACACTAAACAACAGGTACTCGTACTGGCGAGTAGCGACACAACGCCAACCTACTTACTAATCATTAAAAAAAAATATGCCAGACAACTCTATTTTAAAAACAAATCGGTATAAACTCGTAATTTAATAGAAATAAAACATCAAACTAAAATCAGTGTAGTCAGTTCCTGAACAAACTAATTTAAATTAAGAAAACGGAGGTTACGTTTATTTACTCCAATAACCTAAAAATACAATAAAATCGTAAAATTTATTTAATTAAGTTGTTTATTTAAGTGAAGCGCGTTTTTAATATGCACGGATAAGAATAGCAATATTAATACATAATTAAACTCTGTCCAAGTAACCTGGCCTATTATTCCTTAACAGGAAGTGTAAACTTATTGACGCAGAAATACCTAATGTGTCTTTCATTGTTTGTTAAATTCTAGTAATTACTGTCCCGTGTGGTGCCGGCAAAGAATAGTACCATCCCATATAGGTACATACCCGTGTGTGTCGTAAGAGGCGATTAAGGGTTATACACTGGAGGATGGGCTGAGGTCACCTACAACCGCGGTCCATGGTGCCACTCATTCGAGTTCTGACCACAGCCACCACCGTTGCTTAACTTTCGTGATCTGAAAGAAAGAGGAACTACAAGCGCTACAATCCCCTACCTGATATACCAAAGTAATAGTGCGGTCAGTTAGCTGTTTCACGTAGACACGCCTTACAATTTCACCAAATTTTTTCCAGGTACGGTCAACCGCTTGTCGGTAGAAACTTTTTCAAATCTATTACCACGCCATAAGGTCCAAAAGTGTTTCTACTGATGTGCGGCCGTGTGTACTAGTTAGGTACAGTCAAGAGCACATCAAGCTTGACACATTGGGCTTTGTACCGTTCTTATTTCAATAGAGGCACGGGCGAGAGTCGCACTGCGAGTGTCAAGCTTGACCTGTCGTTGACTGTACATATACTTAGCTCTCAATTTTTGATAAAAGCCAATTCTTGAATTTTCTATGGAGATTTTTTGAAATTCAAGAATTGGCTCATCAAAAATTGAGAGCTATGTACCTAGTACCTAACTAGTACCTAGTAGAATTGGTTGGCGATATAAGACTATAAGGGACCGGACTATAAACAAGTAGGTAACAAATAATATTGAATAAAATATTTGTGCAGTCCACTTCTAAATTCGATGTCGTTTTAATGGCGGATTAGAGCGTGATAAAAAATACTTTTATGAATGAATGACGCATAAATAACATTCAAAGCAGCCGTCTCACCAAATAAATAAAAGACTACGATCTATCTAAGTTAATGATTGTAACGTAACAAGTTATTATAAACAGTTATACTCGTATATGATGGATGACTTGATGACTCTATTCCATATTCAATGAATCTAGGTCAACAACTCTTCATCTTATATGTCACCGGAAAATTGTACGGAATCGTATTTTGTTCAATTTCCTAGTAAGTTGATCAACTTTAGAAAAATAATAATCTGTACCGAATTCGCTTCTGGCACTCGGCGGCTGCTGCCGAAGCACGCTCGTTACGCTCGCCCGGTTCGTGTACTTGGTGAAAAGAGAACCTATTCGGAATCGGTTAGGTTGTGTTTGCCTTACCTAACGGACCTATGGATCTAATTTCCTACAAATTTATTATTTTTTAAAATATGATCAGCTTACTAGGAAATTGATCAAATTACGATTCTTTTTATTTTCCGGTGATATATACAACGAGAATTCTGCCCTGTTACGCCAAACTAACGTATCTTGAGTTACATTAGTTACGCGTAATAGAGCTTAATCGTATTCTACGAATCTGGTTTAGTTGGTATTTTTAAAAGTAGGTACCTTTGTAAAATTTTTATATATAGGTGACATACCAAACCAAATTTCTACATTATCTCGCATAGGTAACAGGTTTTTTATGAAACTTAATGAAGCAAAAAAAAAGAAAATTGCTATAAGATTATTTATTTGCATCTTATAAACACATGTTTTGCAGCATTTGAAGAAAAAAAACCGGTCAAGTGTGAGTCGGACTCGCGCGCCGAGGGTTCCGATATACTTTTTGTATTTTTGGAAGCAAAAAAGTCCATTTTTAGGACCGCGAAACTAAATTTGTTTGTAAAGGTTATTTGCAGATTTCTACAAAAACTGTGCAACTTAGATCGTTTTATTTTTGCTGTAATGTTTACATTTTCTGTCAACTGTAATTAATTCAGATTTTTCCTTTCACAAACTTTGGAGATAAGGGGGATGGAGATGGTATTTTTTTATTTTTCATCATAACTTGAAAACTAAGAAACGTAAAAAAATACAGTTAAGGTAAGTACGGTAAAGGTAGGTACTACACTTATAAAAAAAAAATACAGAACGATTAGAGAACTTCTTCGTTTCAATTATGATGTAAAAAAGTTTTTTTAAGTACCAGAACCACTTTATAAAGTGATCTTATCGCAGAAGTACCGTCTTGTTTCATCTGGTCAATAATACTTAAGTTGTTTAGTACTTACGTTCGCCCAGGACTTACAGCCTGGAGTGGGGTTTTAGAAACTTTTTGGCTTTAGAGTATTTAAAATCGTTTATTTATATCAATAAAAATCTATAGTATAACATAAGAATTTTAATAATATAAATTTAATTTAAATTAACAAATTTTAATAATTAAAGAAATATGTCGAACGAACTTTGCAATATCGTTAAACTAATTCAGAGTAGGTATTATAATTTATCAAGTTCACTTTTTTAACCTCTAGTCGAATTCGCCTTGACCGTTAAGTAATTTTGCAACTCTTGTAGCGAAAGTTTTTAACTATCATTTAATTAATGCTGAGTAAAAATATTTTCATCCCGTCTATTCCATAAGAGCTGGTCGGTTTTTTGTTAATAAAGGCGAACAAAATTTTAGTGTTCTATTTTCTCCAAGACATTTAGTGATCTGCGACCAAAGAGGTTCGAGCCTCGAACTGTACAGTGGGACAGCGATATCTGTGGAGCTCCGAGCGAAGGAAGGAATCCGAATTCTTTGGTGGTCGCACTGTAAACAAGGGGGTGATCGTGGTAAATTGAACGATATTACCGAAACAAACACGTTCGCCTCAAACGTTACGTTGAACTTTAACTAAGCGTTTTAGTCGTAGTCGTTTTTGTTTTGGTAATATCGTTAAAATTACCACGAACACCCCCCCCCCCCCCCCCCCCCCAGACTACAACCAAAGTAGTTCTGTTCCTTACTATTACAACAAAATCAATAACATTTTCAGTTGTTACAAATCTTATAATTTTTGACGATTGATTAATATTATTTAGGCAGGAAACAAAAATGTTCATTTAGGTGTTCGTGCCTTCGCTTGAACCATATTTGAGATTACACTCCCGTATCTCAGCCCGTTTCACTCAGATTTCATATCTTGCAGCGCCCTCTGGCGACTATTTTGGTTACTAAGGTCCCCCACGCCCGTCACAAGCGCCCGTCTGTTCTTTGAACAGTACGCTTTTGTATCTCAGCCGAGTAACACGTGCCTAGTGAAATAAAAAAATTTAAGTTTTCTCGTTCTGTTGTGAATTCCGCTCGGACTTTTAGCCCAGCGACGAGACGCAGCTGCCTCTATTAGGCACCGTCATTACCGAAGTCATTGTAAAATGATTTTTCGTGCAACACTGTAAATTCCGCTCGGACTTTTGGTTCCAGTGACGAGACGCAGCTGCCTCTCTAGGCACCGTCATAACCGTCGTCTCATTGACCGACGTATGTTGCCACATACGCTGCCTTCCTTAAGCACCGTTATTGTAAATGCCATGCTTTCGTGATACGACGGGTGTCGCTTCACGAGACAACGTGTCGCTTCACGAGATGACGTGTCGCCTCACGAGACGTCATGTCGCCTCACGAGACGTCGTATGTCGCCTCACTCATCGACGTCGTCTCACGAAACGACGCGTGTCGCTTCATTGGCCTGCGTCGTTTCACGTGACGACGCAGGTCCGGCGTCGTCTCACGAGACGACGCGTGTCGGCTCATGACACGACAAGGAATAGTGGCCAGTTTTGAAACTAATCTTACAAGCCGATCATCATCATTGCCCTGGCTTTGTTCTAGGTGACCTATCCTAGGGGATTTGACAATAGCACTGGTATTCTCAAAGAGCGACTGCTATCAGACCTCTGCAACTCAGAGGGAAGGTAAACCAAATCAAAACCTAGACAAGGTTTTATAAGGCTAGTGGCCAGCCTGGATGTCAGAGCCCCAAGCCGTCAAATGGCCTCTGACTTGGCTTAATTACTATCATTGACAGGCCGGGATCAACGGCTTAACGCGCCACCCAAAGCACGGAAACGCTCTAGTCGTTGTGCCACTATAGTCTAGCTATAGCGATCTCCCGTCCGGGTTCTGAGCACGGCCCACATTGCTTAACTTTCTTGATCAGAAAGAAAGAGTAACTACCACTCGACCACGAGCGCATCTCTTACATGTTAGTTACAGAACATGGCAAGTACTTCCACAGTAATTATGGACGGTCTGCAGTCTAAGTGGCCTATGCATGTTGCCTCAATCAATGATCTTTGTCGCCTAACACAAAACCTTGTTGTCAGCTAATGGTCATCCTTTCATTTTGAAATTTATAATCAAAATAGACCAGGGCGCTAAGCTATTATCTCTTCAAACAAAATCATTTGTTTTGATGACTTGGACTTGTGAGAGGTCAGATTACCCGGTGTTCTTAAAATTGAGAGAACTTTGTGTAGTTAATAGCATCAGACCGTTACCTTGCGAAATTCCATTATAACAATTTATGGAAAATATGTAGCAACCTCCAAAATAGATGCCATGCACTCACTTTTTGCCGCTTGCTTGTCCGCAAATAAATGTGTAGGCAACAAACAAACAACAACACGACAAGGGAGGTAATCAAAATTATTAAAAAGTCACTTCGTAACCTCAAAATTAAGAAGATATTTTGTTGCCTCAAAGGACGTTGTATCCAGAGTAGCAGTGTGGCGCTTCAAAGCCGACACGGTTCATACTTAAACCACACACTGTTTATCCGTATGAGAGACGAAAAACAAAATATTCTTAGCCACTTGCGCCGAAGTAATTGTAACGTATCCTCCCTTCATTCCTTTGTTCTTACAGACAAGCGAAAATTTAAAGTCTTATACGTGGCTTACAGAACGATTCCTCGACAAGTTGGGACATAAGTACTAATAAGAAAATATGAATTTCCTTATCCCACCACAAAATTATATCTTTGCTTGCATGGCCATAACGATTGATGTTAATAGTTTGTGAATAATAATAACACAGCACACCTACCTTGGGAAGTACATTCCCACTTTCTTCTGGTAGATAGAATGAGAGGGGGGGGGGGGACAATAAAAACTACCAGTCCAACAAGGACAGCCTCACTCTCAGCGAGGGGAAGAAACGGTTTCACCTATCTGCTCCCCGTCTAAGTGAATTTCTGTAAAGTGAAACTTACAATTTTATTCACAGCTGCAGCCTGATGACAATAGCTACACAAAATATTCATTATTCACGTCAAATTTATTTTAAAACTACTTCTAAACGTTTTTTTTTTATTGTCCACAAACGCTTACATACAAACACAGAGTAAGAGGTTATTACAGTGCGTTCAGGAAATGACGGTTATTTTCTGCGCTTGGGTGACAGGCGGAGAGCCAATGAACGATCCGCTCGCCCCTGGGGGGAGCCGCGCTCACCCCCGCGACTCTTGACTTCTGCGCATTAACAGTCACAGACGGAGTTATTTTGCACGCAGTATACAAAGACGAGTTTAGCTAATAAATCTGAGTTCCTGCCAGCTTTCCTAAACTTGCTTGTTGCGTGATAGCCAGTAAGCGTATCAACACTTTCTATTATTAATATTTCTATAACCCTGACATCAAAAGATTTTGGCCTCTGAGATGATTAAGTCTCCACTAACCAAGAAGACAACTGCGACCTTCCGAAGCACAAAAAACGCTATAGCCGCCGCAGTTAACCATACCCAGAACTTATGTTGCGTAACTTTCTTTATTTGTAAGGAAAATTCATCTAAGCTATAACCGTTTCTGTGAATATGATGCTATTATTCACGAGTCGCAAGATTAAATAATATTGCACTTAAAGACTAAGACAAGTACACGCAACTTTAGCTTCTCTTGTCAAAAAGCTTCTTAACCATCGTTTTGTGCTTACAAAAACAGTATTAAATTATCCGATGCCAGGATCTAGTAGGTACTTTCTTCACCAAATTTTGGGCATTTGACGAAGGCTTTTTCCAGCAAGTAAATAATGAACATACAACTAAAATGTGTTGTTCTTTCGAGCCGATTCTGGCGTGATACGTTTAGGCATACTTTATTGAGCAAACAAAATACTCCACCACACATGACAGGCAGCCAGCACATCGGTGGTATCGTAAAGGTCATCGTGTAAGAAAAAGTAGGTAACTTTCGCCAATATAGACCTTTTGGACCCTATTAACTAAGCTACATGCTTAAGATAGGTAACCAACATGTTAACAGCTGGATTTGTGATACCCTTAATTGCTAATTACCTATAGTAAGCTAAGCGTCAAATCATTGCTATTGAGTAAGCAGATGCAATCAAGTAGGCAGCAGTAACCATTTTACTTCTTGCTTGTATGAGTTTTCAGATCCAAAAGATGATGTCGTAGATCGAGGATCTCTTGCAGATGCCTCAGTCAACCTTACCCAGACTTATGTATTTGCTAACATTAATCAATAGCTATATTTCCCAGATGATGCTCATATCCTAAGTGCGACCGTACAAAGGGGAAACACCCATGCTAATAATAATATCAGGTCTATCTGATAGCTATCACGACCCGCTAAAAGTATTTGAATTCGGCCTGTTAGAATTGACAAATTATTGTTAAATCTGCAATAATGTTCATATTTAATTTAAACTTTGCTTCGGTTGCTCTGGAGTTTAGTTGTTCTGTAGTTTTGTAGTTCAGTAGCCTTTTTGCATTGTCATAAATGCACTTTTTCAGTTTGATTGTTTTCCGCTGTAAAGTAAAAAGATTTCTTGAACAGTCCAAAAATTCTTTATTCCGCTACAGAGTTAGTTTCGAAAAACAATTTTTGGTCGGTTTGCTATAGTTTGCTTTCTTATAACAGCAACAGCTTGTTCCGATGAACTTGTGGTAAGATCAAGGTTACCCGTATTTTGTTGGTATCCCAAAAATCACAATACTCTAGTTCCAACTTGTATGCACCAACAATGAAGACTTCGACACCTTTTGCATTAAGGCCTTTGTTGTAAATTAAAAAAAAAAAAAACATCAATAATAGTTTAACATAAATAACTCTTCACTATATTTTTATCGTGGTTTGATGGTTTTTACAAAAATCCTTGTTACCTTTAAGCATTCTAGAATACTTTTGTAAGTACAATGACATAGTGAAGTAGTAGTTTTTGATCCCTAACCATCTCAACTCTCGACGAATCTTCTTTGCTCTTTCAGCATGATAAGACTATTAAAACAAGAAGTCACCTCGGTAAATTGAAATTGTTTTGTTATATTCTGCATATGGACTAGACCAGCCAGTTTTCAACATCGCTATAACATCTGGTTGCCTCGCCACAGTATTGGATTTTATCTTTGGAATTGGTTGGTTGGTTGGACATTACAAAATAAAAATTCAACATCCAAATAATTAAAATAAATCGAATTGATCGATCGATCATTTTGTTCAGCCGTTTTGTTCCTTCTCATATTAACATGAGATCAACACGAAATCACTTGCGATTTTCATTCATTTTGTAAGTGGACCTCACCTTGTTTATACTCAGTATTTGCTGAGTACCTAGAAGAGCGTCATTCGACAATTAGAATATTCACACGGCTCCCACTGCAAACTACTTCAATTTATGGATATAGACCCAAATTTTTATTTTCTCACCTTGAAGGCTTTTCGTATCCATTGTTATACGCTTGGAATTTCCTGTCACTGTTATTTGGAGTTTATAGATTTACCTAAGAATTTTGTATTTGTTATACTTTGGGCATTTCCTATAACTGTCGTTGCTTAATTTATATATTTACCTTACCAGATGTCCCTGAGAAATAACTCGTATTGTAGTCATTTCACGAATTCAATGAGGTGTTCTAGCCATTAGCGCTGGGCGCGAATAATCAAACGAATACCGTCTAGAGCACTAACCACCGCAAACAAGTTGGATGCTTAGACTGGTTGTAATGTGCAGGCGATACCTAAGTAACTTTTACAAGTTGTGAGTCCAAAAGTTTAATTTTCCATAGAATAAACAATCAAAGAGCTGTCGTAAGAAAAATTACATATACTGCATATTTACATACTAAACTGTAATATACTATTTTTCAATCACGCATTGTAGTTAATAAGATAAACGAGCCCTACTCATCGTCGCAAAGCGTCTGGTGTAGTGACTGATTACTGAACGCAGGAAAAACTTTGAGCATTGATGAGAGATTTAACTACTTCCAAGAAAGATTTGACAGGTCAACAGATTTATTTGTTAGCATCATCTCAAATTGCCTGCAGTTTTTCAATATTTGCTGTTTGTAATCTTACAATTATTCGAAATTATCTATACAATTTATTATCATTAGTATTAAAAATAAAAAAAAATAAAGTATTGCAACCGTGTGCAACGCTAGAAAATCTAGACAAGAAAATGAAATATTTAGATTTTCTTTTACTAATTTGTTTCGTGAGTCCTGTTTATTATGAAGAAAGTTTCGACAAGACCGTTTGATTAAATTTAAAAATACTAATTTAAAATTCCTAAATTAACTCTGTTATAAATTACGCATTAAAGACAAATTTTACTAAATGAGACAGGTCACAGTACGCCCGCCAAAGCGCCGTCAGAAGTTAAACACGTCTCAAATATGGTTCAAGCGAAGGCACGAACACCTAAATAGAACCGTTTTTCCCCCGAAGGGTAAAAAACGGATATTTAGGTTTCTGCCGAAGCTTGAACCATACCTGAAGGCCTTGCCGGCTTAATTTAAAGGTACTGATCAAAGAACAGACGGGCGCTTGTGACGGGCGTGGGGGGGGACCTTAGTAACCAAAATAGTCGCCAGAGGGCGCTGCAAGATATGAAATCTGAGTGAAACGGGCTGAGATACGGGAGTGTAATCTCAAATATGGTTCAAGCTTCGGCAGAAACCTAAATATCCGTTTTTTACCCTTCGGGGGAAAAACGGTTCTATTTAACATATATTTTTCTTCAATTTGTCACTTTAGGTCAGATAGCAGAATCTGTAGTAACAGAATTACGATTACAAAGAACGATTGAATTAATTGTTTTATTTCAAATGATAAAATCGATTCTGATGCTAACTGTACTAAAACAGCAATAAAAATTCCTTCGGGCGAAACCCCCCATTCTTAAAGTAGGCATTTTAAAAGGGAGTGATTCGCCCGAACGGGCGAACGCTGGACGGGCGAAACAACGAATACCTCATCATACGAGTAATCAACTGTACAGTAACTCGTCCATTCAATTTGTGTAAAGTCATACACGTCTTTACAAATAAAAAATGTCATTTAACGCGTTGTCATTTGTGTAATATTTTACGAAATTCAAATCAAAATGTTCTTTATTCATTAACTACTACTACTAGAAAACTAGCTATTCTAATTTAATAATTTCGAAAATTCCAAGGTTCCAAATCAAGTTGAGCCTACATCATACGTGTATAAACTATACAACGTATACATATATATATATATATATATATTATATATTTGTATACTTTTTTATTTTGAAGTAAAAATAGTGGTGGTCAACGCGGGGACCGCGAGCTATCCACTCTTTTTATTTATTTATACTTTATTTACAAACTAACTGCTTGTCTAGTACTGAACAGGGACTCAATTCTTGAAAATCACCGGGTGATAAAATATCACTTTTGAGACTTTAAAAATTAACATTTTGCCTGATAAACTGATGAAAGGTAAATCAGGAAATATGAAAATTAACAATCCAGGACTGCGTTATATTTTACGAATATCAATCTTCATTTTTGAAAATAAAAATCTGTCATTTTAAATTTTTTGATGGATATTTTATCACCCGGTGCTGAATACTTGTCTCACATTTCGACCTATGTTCCTTTGAAAAAGTTGTTTAGTAGATAACATGAAGAGATTTAATCCTTCAGACTGCCTACCTACTTCTTCTAGCCTACTCAACACACGCTGCATAAAAAAAATATACCCTACTTAGCGAATTTCGTCACCCTATTTCAAATAGTCACCAGCAAATAGAAGGCAACTGGTTTCGTAGTGTTGATGGATTTTACGTAAGCACAGTGTCTTAATATCCATTCTTTCTAGAAGCATTCTGAAATGTGATTACTTTAGGTACTAAGAAGAGATAAGACTACGTAAACAATGTATGAAACTGAACAACTTTATGGAAGGAATATGTTTACTTACTTGACCGTAGCAAACTATTATTATAGGAACAACGTGAAAAACCTCTTGGGTGATAGTTTCAACCGCATGTAAACGAAACACAGTTTAGCAACTAAAACTTTTTTCATTAAACTTTTTTTAATTAAAATTTCCATTAAAACTTTTTAATGGAAGTTTTTCGCTATTAAGGCGAGGTGTTCCCAAAAATAATTGCTCTATCATATTCTTTACGTGTAAGGAGTACCATAAAATAACCACAGTTTTGTACATTTACAATGTTTTTTGTCTTTATTATTAGGTATGAAAACTTTAAAAAGCTTAACTAAAAGCCTGGATTTTCTGAACTGACATCACCTTAATTTAATCAAGGCCATACAGTGAACGAACTCTTTGGAGAAACAGTGATAAAACTTTTCCACGATGCATAGTTTTATTGTTTTGAACGATTTCCTGTTCATAATGACCTTCGCCAATTATTTTATTATTATAATTGCTCATTGCTCGTCCTGTTTTGATAGTATATATTTCTCAGTGCGACCGTGACCTTATTATAATAAAGAATTGATAAAGAGTTTACTAATTACGTGGTTTTATCATCTTTTGCGCAACAACTTTAACTTTAGTACAGTCAACAGTAGGTCAATTTGAAAAAGCATTTATAAGAACGGTATAAGGGTTGGGATACATTGATCGACGGCGATCGACGGTTTGCCTATACAAAACGAGCGCAAAGTATGGAAATCCTTTCGCCACGTCGATCGCCGTCGATCAGTGTGGCCCAACCCTAAAGTCAAATTTGTGAAGCTTGATGTGCTCTTAACTGTACCTACAAACGTTTACAGGGTTTTATCAAACTTGATGTATTTTGTTCTGCGAATTTCGAAAATTCATAAAAAAATTATTTTATACCATTCTCCCTCTAAAATGATTATTTTATTCACTGAAAACAGTGAACAATAAGCACTTTTAATCACTATTTTGTTGTTTGAATTTAGAACACACCAATTTATTCGACCTCATCTAATGTGCAATTTAATTAATTTAACCTTCCTTTTTTTCTTCATTAAATGTATATTTTCGTTTAAATCTTTCTTTTTCTCGTAGTCGTGGTATAAAGTATAGTATGCAACTTTTGAATAAAAGGGATTTAAGTCCATGAATCACTCGCGTCACTCAGGATCCTAACACTTGAATCACGAGCGTACGTGATTCAGTCTTTAGAATCCTTCACTTGCTCGTGATTCATCTCTGGACCTCGCTTTAAATCCGTCTTTTATTCACCAATTGCATAATATACTATTATGCGGTATTGGAAAAAAAAAACTGATTGATCATTATGTACCTACGATAAGTACTTTAAACACAAAAACTCACAAAACTACCTTCACTACTTTACACACAAAACTCACAGAACAAAACACTAATGTTTTTTTGTATCTTCACCAGGAATGGTTCCTCTTTGATCAACTTACTACGGTGCCTATTAAAATTAGACTAGTGACAAAAACATCCACAGATACAAACTGTTATAAGTACTTACGATGAATCAGAACATACATGTAGTAACATAGACGCATACGCAGTATCACACAACGCACAGTCATGTATGAGCAACAAACTATTGACATCTGTTGGAAGAGGGGCTTTATTGATATTGATTAAAACGCGCTCTAGTTATAAACACACATTTTATACGTACACCCAACAGCAGATCAGTAGAAACACTAGACTTTATGGCTTGGTAATAGAGTTTAAAAAGTTTCCATCGACGTGCCGTGGACCTTACTCACTATCTCGTTCCACGTAGATTCACGTTATACTCAGGTATAATATTCTGAAATGTACTATTATTATTGGTAAAGAGTTAGGCCTAACTTAATTACAAATAAATCAATAAGCTGTAAGTCTCTAAATCTTCATCAATATGACATATCTCTGTAAATATCGTGATATAGTGTTTCTTACACTTTAATTTTAAAAATCCTACACAAAAACATATGTGTTCAAAGCTAAAATACCGTCAAATTTACTTGCTTCTAAAACTTCATAGCAATTTTTTTTAACTATTCTTAAATATTATCACGTTATGTTTCTATTGTTTTTACATGAAAACGTACATTTAATGTAATTTCTGTCGTTTTAATAACTAGATAATTTTAAATGTATTTCTGTTATGTTTTATTATAAAGTTTGCTGAGACTATCTGAAACTTTGTTTAGCTGGCCTCACTTTAGGCCGATTAAAACTGAAGTTGAACTACTAAAAGCAAGCATTTTGACTTGCTAAAAGGTTTTTTTATTCAAACGAAGTAGTACCCGGAATAAACACATAGAATCTGTAGGAAGTCTAGGTCATAGAAATAGTAAAATTTATTAAATATCATAACATCTAATCACAATATCTACAATTTATAACTTACATAAACTTTATAAACTAAAAATTTCTTCAAGGGCATCCCCACAAGACATGGTTCCCAAAAGGCTAGCAGCGTTGCCCCTTTGAATGGCGAGACTCAGCCTTTGAGCAAAAAAGCTGCCAGCTCTTCGGTCACCAGAGGTCTCATTGAGACGCTCCGAGAGATCCTTGATGAACTTTTTGGTTGATGGACCCCAAGTACCCATTGTCTCGAACCCTAATGGTGAGAACATGTAAGACTCCGATAGCTCGCAATATTTGCGGGTCTTTAAATTTTCGGCGTTACTCGCTGCAGCACCGGCTCGTTCACAGGTGGCACGCACGTGAGATGGGGCCAATGTGTCGACGCAGGTTACATCCCACACCAAGCATCTACCCTGTTGCCAAGGGATGAGCGTCAGTCCGTCGGGTCTCTTGCCGTCAGACCTAACAATTCCGTTTGGTTCTAACTTTGCCGGAATGTTAACTGAGGCGAGAGCCCGACGAACGACGTCATTGAGCGCTGCGTGCCGTGGGATGCGACCTGCGCTTCTTTGGCAGGAGAGGCCGTGGTGGCCCAGCTCGTCGACCGCTGCCCCACATTTGCATAGGTGCGGTTGGTTGGTCCTAAGGCCCAGTCTGAGGCCAACTGCGAGGGAAAGAGTGCATTCGTCTAGACATGTGCCAATTTTTGACGACGGGAGTGCATTTAACCAGT
Source organism: Athrips mouffetella (assembly GCA_947532105.1). NCBI lineage: Eukaryota > Metazoa > Arthropoda > Insecta > Lepidoptera > Gelechiidae > Athrips > Athrips mouffetella. Next base: position 10,335,868 of record OX383971.1, read on the forward strand.
AACCGGACTCTTTTTCGAAAGCAGCGGGGAGGCGCGCGCGCTCTGTCGTGCTCTGGCATCCGGCAAGTAGATCCTGTTGAGTCTTCTTGCATAGAGGCTCGTCCCATTGTCGCTGAGAATGCAACAAAGTCGGAGCGTCACAGCGACAGTGAGACGTCCACTTATCTAAGGCTTCCGACCTATGAAGAACTTCAACCTGATTCAAAGCAGGGCCAACAATATGGCCGAATAATTTACTGCAACCAAAGGAAGAAGCCAAAAAAGCAGGTAAAGCTACCGCGGAAACCTTGCGTATCCCGATTCCGCCAAAGCGAACTGGAAGTGAAGCTTGGGACCATGCTCCTGAAGTAAGCTGGCAATTAAGAACTTTAGTCAGCAGGTCAGAAATAAGGTCATCTATTGTCAAAAGCAGGCTCTCAAATTTCCACAGATGGCAACTGCGTAGCACATAAGTAAATTTCGGTACAAAGAGGCAAAATTTTGTTATAGATAAAGCCATATGTGAATTTATGTTAAGAAGGCGATCTGATGACCGTCGAAATTTTTCTATTTGCTCTTCGATAAAGAGTGGGATGGAATCATCAAGGAGAGGAGCTCCTAGAAGGCGTAATGTTAAATCATCAGGATTCTGAATGTGGGGAGCAACCTCTTCAAAATTCGCTAGAATTTTCCGTCTCAAGTCTGGTGCCACTGAAGGATGGATGTACAGCTCGCACTTAGAAAAGTTTAGTTTCAAGCCAATTTGTTCAAAGCCATTTATTAGTCTTGATAAGTCTTCCAAAACCACGTCAGCTTGACCTCCTAAGGTACCATCGTCGAGATACCAAATATTAAATTTTGAATGCAGGGAAGAGATTAATGGGTGAATTCCGAGGCTAAATATTGCAGGGCCCAGGGGATCTCCCTGCTGACATCCTACTGACGATAGTAGAAGCTTATCCTCGTATACCAATTTCGATGGTTTGCTATAGCATTGCCATAAATACGGAAAAACGGCAGGGATATGTTCCTTGACCTGGGCCAAAAACGCACCACGGTCAATTGAGTTAAAGGCATTTTTGACGTCAACTTTTAATAGAACCTCTCCAGCGTCGCTATTAAGAAACGTACGAGTTGCGTGTACTGCAGCTTCACAGCCGCTTTTAGATCCGAATCCAACCTGAATGGGCTGAAATTTATCCCCTAAGAAACGCATAACGTTTTTACACGCAATTTTGGATACTAACCGCCTCAAAGTGGTTCCAACTGCAATTGGCCTTATACCATTGGCATAGAAATAGGATGAGAATATAGAAATGAATTTATTGCCTTAACATATTATCACCTCATCTGCTTATTTCATTAATGTGTTAGAAGTATTTTGTAATACTATTCACGATATTTTTTACCTAATGTGTTAAATGTAACGTTAACAAAGTAATTAGAAAATATGTAATATTATTGCAACAAATACGTAGGTAAGGTACGGTCAACCGCTTGTCGGTAGAAACATTTTCAACTCTATTACCACGCCTTTAAGGTCCAAAAGTGTTTCTACTGATGTGCGGCCGTGTGTACCTACCTATAGGTACATTTCAAAACAAGTTATTGTTTCCTGCGACTTTACTCGCATAATACAACGTGCAACGGAAAGGTGAGATAGTACAAAATTGTGTGAATCTGCCCACAAAACTGAACAATTTTCCCGAAAGAACATTGGTCGAAGTACGAAAGAAAAATTTCGACTTCATATACAAACTGCATGCATAAGTTGAGCACATTTTATTTTTCGTATTCCGACCTATGTTCCTTGGATATACCTAGTATGTTTAGTTTCATGAGCAGATTCGCACCCTCTATCACACCTTTCTGGGTGTAACAAAAAGGATGTGATTCTGCCCATGAAACTGAACAACTTTCCGTAAGAAACATAGGTCTAAATATAAAAAAAAAATAACCTCCTACAGAAACTGATTAAAATTTTATTCGTATTTCGACCTGTGTTTCTTAGAGAAAGTTGTTCAGTTTCATGGGCAGAATCACATCCTTCGGGTTTGATGTATTAAGCTCCTACTGAAATAGTGAAAAAAATTTTAGCATGTCATTTAGACCATGAAACTGAACAACTTTTCCAAACAAACGAAAGTCAAAATACGAAAAAAAATTCGACCTCCTCTTTTTTTCGTATGTCGAAGTATTTTCCTTGGGGAAATTTGTTCAGTTTCATGGTCTGAGTAACATACCAAAATTATGTTCACTATAAAAATAAAATAAAAACCGGCCAAGTGCGAGTCGGACTCGCGCACTGAGGGTTCCGTACCACCACATAATCATAAAATTGAAATTTCAGTAAGTTAATGTGCTACATTTTTTGAGTCCGACACGCGCTTGACCAAATTTTATTATTTGTTGTTATTTTATAGCTTATGCACTATAAACGTACCAATTTTCAAGTTTGTAAGTGTTCCCGTTTTTAAATAGAACTAAAACAAAAATCGCCTCATCGACCATCCAACTTGACCCCTCTCTTATATGAATGTTCTTGAAACGAGTGCTCACCACAATTGGATCCTAATATATGGTATTAATTTCAACCTGATACCTTTACCCGTTCGTGATATAAAGGGTCTTGACAGACAGACAGACAGACAGACAGACGGACAACAAAGTGATCCTATAAGGGTTCCGTTTTTTTCTTTTGAGGTACGGAACCCTAAAAACTATCACTAGGTTAAATGCATTGGAAACTATTCTCACATGTAGATTCAGACCATGAGACGGAAGCAACTTTCAAAAATATTGGATAGTTTAATTAGATTTCTTCAATATTTAATGGCTCAGGCAGGAAGTATTTTTGGTGATAAGAAGTTTTTTTTATTAAGCAAAAGAAACATTTATTGTTCCAACTTAAATAAATATTACCCTGAGAAATCTTAGTTGCCAGTTAAATGAGTCCCAAATATTTTGCAATCGTGCCAATCTTTCCTGCAGAGTTTTTGGCAGTCATTAAGATTTTATAACCAAAGACAAAAGATGTACGTACTTCCCCTTATAGCAGTTTCATTTTTATTCCATTAAATACTAGCTTTTGTACGCAAGTTAAATAAAATATAACAGTGTTTAAGACAAATTATGAGCTTTCAAACAAGAAAAGTTCAATTAAAATCGGTTCAGTAGTTTTTTCATGATGTTCGATCAAATACTTAATTAAACAAACAAACAAACAGACAGACAAAAAGTCCAAAAATCTGTAATTTGGATTCAGGAGCATCGAAATAGCATAACGTGATTATTATTTTTTATATATCTTCAATTTACAGACAAAATCAATTTTACAATTTTGTAATAGTGGAGTTTCCTAAAGTAATGTATTTTAAAACCCATAGTTTACTTTTAATACGTAACACAGGTCCCGTGTGGTGCCGGCAAAGAATAGTACCAACCCATACATACCCGTGGGTGTCGTAAGAGGCGACTAAGGGTTAACTGGAGGATGGGCAGCAGCATCCTCCTTTGTATCTTACATCTTACTTACTGCGGTCACCTAAAACCGCGGTCCATGGTGCCAGCCGTAACGCTAACAAGCGAGGTGACTACGGTACTTCCCCTCCACATTTTTCCAGCAAAAGCTAGAATTCTGGAGGGAGCTCCCCGTCCTGTAGTGGACGTTTCATGGGATGTTATGATGATGATGATGACGTAACACAGACGAGTACTAGGTACTGAGAATGAGAAACTTAAATAATAAATACCTTAGATAAAATTATTATAATTTTGAAGACGAAAAGCAACAATATTTATTTCGTTCGATACATTTCATCCTTAGATTATTGATAGGTGTCCGCGACCTTCATTTAATCTAAGAGTACCTGAGAGACCGAGCTATGCTCTGTATGTTTAAAATATAATAGACTAAGCAAGCTATGCTACTCAACAACAGATGAAATATAAAAAAAAACGGTGAAAACGAATTTTCCCCGACATGATACCTAGCTAGATCAATATTTTGTCACCAAAATCTTCTGCACCTATACTAGATTTCATCGAAATCGTTAGAGCCATTTTCGAGAAACCGATTATGGTATAGGATGTCATCGTTGCTTGTACGAGCTTCTTATAAACTTTTGATAAAAGGTCAGATGGCATTCCATCTAGTCTAAATTAAATTCGCAGAGTAACTAATATATGTATATTCATCACAGTGTTACATACACAGTCCGTCACATACATAGTCTGTAAGAGGTAGTCGACTGTGGCTAGTCGGCCAAAAATCCCGGTTATGTTTTACAAAAATCAAGAAATCTTTAAAAATCTAATGTTATAGCTAAACTTTGTTTGCGAAAGTGAAAAAATATATTACTTTACTTGTGAATTGATCATTAATACTAAGAAAGAAAGCGTAAATGATTCGTAGGTAGCCATGAAGGAAAAAAAAATTACGCGCGTAAATTTTTTTTTCCTTCATGAATAGCCATTTTATGCGTGATTTTTAACAACTTTTTTTTCTTGAATGGTATGTATTTTCACCACAAAAACTGTGGTAATAACATTTATTAGTCCCAATAAGTCACATATTTCTCAGAGAAAGAAAAAAAAAATCTTATTAAGGATTTGATAAAAATTCATTAACAGAAAGTGCTGCTACTTAAACATCCTTGATATTTACTATAACTGTCTTAATATACTTCCCGTGACCGTAAAACAAATGTGAGTATGCGTACATATTCTAGAATTTATTAGTTTTTCTTTATTTTTATTAACAGGTTCTTACTTTCTACAATGCAAGTGATCGGCAAAAATGTGAGGCAACCAGTAACCTTGAGAATCTCGATCTAAGTTGGTGTTACGTAAATCAGATTTTGGCAGGCTTATTTAAAAGGGATTAAGTGACCTTGCAAGCGTTATGTAATATTACTGTTACCTATATATAAAGGGTGTTAGGACAAGTGGGTTTTTTATTGTCGCTTTTTTTTTCTCACATGGCGCCATTTTGTTTGTGAAGCGACGTAAATGTAACTGAGGTCATTAAGATATTGGTAATATCCTACAATGAATAAAGAACATTTTGATTTAATTTTTTTTAGTTAAGTACCTAGAGTCTATACTTTAATTAAACCATAGTTACTGCACTCTTTTTTTAAGGAAACGTTTTAGATTACAATGGAACTCCGGCCATTTCATAGTAAAGTTGTTAGTTGACATACATTATAAGAACGTCAATAAATGTTTTGATTATAGTTTAATTCGGCATAGTTTACTTTAGTTTACCTGATTTATTTTCATAATATGGTCATAGTGGCAACATACAATGTATTGTCAATTGATGTGACCTTTGTATGTAAAAAGGCCGACAATACATATTTCAATGTTTTCAGTTTTGCTTAGTTGGACCCTGAAACATAAATGCATTGCCACGCCATATCGCACGATCGAGTGTATTTTTGATGATTTTTCTCGTTTAAACTACTAATAAAAAAAAAACCGGCCAAGTGCGAGTCGGACTCGCGCACTGAGGGTTCTGTACCACCACATAATCATAATTGTATTAGTTAAAATTTCAGTAGGTTAATGTGCTAGATTTTTTCAGTCCGACACGCGCTTGACAAAATTTTATTAATTGTTGTTATTTTATAGCTTATGAACTATAAACATACCAATTTTCAAGTTTGTAAGTGTTACCGTTTTTAAAATATAACTAAAACAAAAATCGCCTCCGCGACCATCCAACTTGGCCCCTCTCTTATATTGCTGTGAGACCTAGCTTCTTGCCAAATTTCATAATTTTAGGTCAACGGGAAGTAACCTGTAGAACTTCCTTCCATCCCATCTCCTTTTGTCACGAATGATGCTCAACTCAGACCACAAAACTGAAAATCGGTCAAAATACGAAACATATTTTTCAATACATTTTTGCTCATGAAACACCTCTATTTGCACTGTTCCATAACCCAGCTTATTAAACACGCGTGCTTTTTTCATTATACTAACGCACTCGTGTTTTATGGAGCAAGGAGATTATGCTTATTAAGAGCAGCGACTCATACTGTAACAAAACGTATCCTACCTAAATGGATATTGCGACTAGGATTTAATTATTTTAATTCTGTAATAATTTTGGCCATGAATGCGTGATCGTCTTACTTTAACATCTAAAAGACCCATACATTGTGGATTAGTTATTAATTTAAGAAAAAAAATGATTTGCGAAAATAACTGTAAAGTAAATGAAGTTAAAAAAAATAAAAATTACACATTCAAATAAAAGAATTGAAATGAAACATACCAATTCATCCCGCTAGCTTTGTGTGATGTCAAACCACGCGCTGCAGATTCGTCTCGATCGCGCGTCACTTTCAACTTCTAGGTGACCTAGGTTTCCTAGATCTAGACCTTATAGTGGGAAGCCAAATTAAATTAAGCACGTGGTCTCTTCGTCTCGCGGTGCTGGAATGAAAGTGACTCAAAACCAGGGATAGGGTTTGGATAAAGACTTGAAAGTCTAGAATTAGGTTTCCTATAGATTTAGATTCTCAGAGGCTCCCTTCCAATTCCTAGCACCTCTGCTACCCATCAAATCCTTAGAACAATCCTACGCCCAAAGTTTTAAATAGGTTACCTTGCAAACCATCAAACACATTATTCCGATCATCTCAAAATAACATCCATCTCCACCTGCCTAAAATTAATCTATGATTAGTAAATTGTTTTATATCCATTTGATCCAAACGAAACAAGATTCGACACTCAATTTTAACGTGTAAGAGTGCTGAATATTGTCCCTCTATAATACAGGCTAGGCGACTTAGGTAATCTAACCAGTAGTATATTCGTGGAACATTAGACAAAACCAATTTACTAAAGTAATATTGTCTTATAAATGCATGTGTTATACCGATTAATTTTATTGTGTATTCATCGATATAACATTATAATACCTACATCACATTTTAGTGTTAAACACCCATCACCACCTAAGTGCCCTAATAACCTAGCATCAAATGAACTCAACCTAATTCTCACGCTGGCTCCATAAAACACAGTATTCAGCTGCACCTAGATTTAACTCCGAAAACTCGTCGTTGATCACCCCAGCACCTTCTCAGATGACCTATCATTTCAAGAGACCTAGCTAGCACTTTTAAATGAATAAGTAGTAGGAAATCTGAAATAAACTCACCAACAACGAAGCCATAAATTCCCGGCGGGAAAGACACAAACACGAAGCCCTCTCGAACAATACCAGTAGCACGTTCACTGCACTAAATTGAAATATAATTATAAATTACTTTACACAATTTTACACTTGCTAAAAAAAAAAAAGTAAGTTAGTATTCCCTATTGCAATACGCTTGACACTTCTTTAATCAGTAAACCTCCACGTCTAACATTTAACACTAATGCGCATTAGGTACCTAAATTAATACCTAGCCTACTGAACCGCAGTCGCTAAGTACAATATCGTACGTAAAGTTAGGCACCGTCTCTAAATCAAACCCTAATTTTAACCACTAAAGTACTATAATCAGGCGGCCGCCGAAAAAAAAAATAATTTGTGCACGTAATCCCTATTCTAAAGCCTAGTGCTGACTGCCCCCTGCATCTCCCTCTTTCAAAATTCCAAATAATCCTTACAATTGTATACCTGCCGCGTCTCTTCTAAAATGAACCTTAAATCAAAGCAGTAAAAATTACCACATGTGCAATTTGGCTGCAGTGTGTTACGTCACTGCCTCGCTATGCCTTTTTTTCTTAAATTTCTAAGAAGTATTGTTTTTACAATAATACGTCCACTGCGTCTTTTTACCAAAATGAATCTAATTACAAGGCATTACAGTCCACTACGAGCGCAATGCTATTTTGTAAGCGGGAAGTCTATTTAGATGTACAGTCAAGAGGACATTCAGCTTGACACGTTGGATTTTGTACCATAACTATTTCAATCTCCGCAAGAGCTAAAGACAAACTGCGAGTGTCAAGCTTTACCTGTCGTTGACCGTACCTGTTGTGAATTTATTAGTGGTGAAATATTATAGGGTCTTATTTGTTTTAACTTAGTAAGTCTATATCATTTTATACGTTTATTATGAAATTCTTAAAACTGTGACGAATATGATCGTTACATCGCCCCTTTATTTCCGAGTTGGATTGATATTTTCTATAAATAGCAGAAGACAATGAGGAAATAACAATAGGAAAACTAAATTTGTGCTTGTCAATATCAAGATCACTTCAGTAGTTTTTTATTATTATTATTGATGTCGTACCCCTTACACTAAACGTTTTAAATCATCTTACACAGGTACTAGCACTCCTGTTAATGTTGTATTCCCACATCATTTACCACTGCTGTCAATAAAACTCAATTTACCTTACGCCCCTAGCTTTGAAAAATCTTTCATACTCGTACTTCTTATAAGAGTAATATCTTCCTACATCATTCAACCCTTCTTGTTATAAACCTAGATAAGACAGACTTACTTTCAGATATTCAGTTCAGTAATTTTTGCATGTTAGGATGTTGTTTGATGCAAAACGCCCCTAAGAATTCAAGAAATATGCATACTTTTTTTTTTATTAAACCTAATAATGTACTTCCAGTATTATTTCAATATACACTTAATACAATCTCATTTCGACTTTATCTCTGATAGGATTGTGTTTGTGTCCTATTGGAATAGTCGCATAAAGTTAAGACCCAATTCTGATTGTTAAATGGCTCAGTGGTAGTGCACTTGCTTACCGTGCAGAAAGTTTTGGGTTCGATACTTGATCGAAATCGATGTCAGAATGTAACTAATGATTTGAAGTCTGAGTATCTGTGTACTGATATTCTACACTTTTCTTGATAGTAACAATAAAATAAATATTTTGAAATTAACCGTAACTATTATTTCCTTGTCCGTGTGGTACCGGCAAAGAACAATACCAATCTGACTCTACCCGAAGGTGTCGTAAGAGGCGACTAAGGGATCATGAACCGGAAAATGGGCAGCAACATTTTTCTGTATATCGTCTCATCCCAACTGCGGTCACCAACAACTCTAGTCTCCAGCCGCAGCGCTTACAAGTGCGTTGGTAAATCCCCTTTTAGTACCAAGCGTTTTTAGTGAAGGTCTGCAATGAAAGTTTAACCGGGCGAAATATTATGATGATGATTCTTTCCTAATCACAATAACAAAAGAACATCGACTGTGGTGAAAACCTAAGTAGATAAGGCATAGCAGTAAGAAAAGAGATGTTTCTCTGCTTCGTAAGGCATGTTAAGTCGTTCAAACGAGCTTTGTTTCCTGCCAGTAGTCATTTAACTATATCAAATATCTTTATAATAAAATTGTGCGATGGGCTGATTTTAGCAACTAAACGTTAAGCAATGCCCTTAAAACTATTTACTGACTTGAAAAACTTCTGACTCTGACACATGTTAACTATTTAACTAACAATATACTCCGTGGACTAGTGGCTAGAGTGCTCGGCACCCGATCCGTTGTTCCGGGTTAGTTTCCAGGTAAGGACACAGTTAAACAAAATCCCATTGAGCAACCTCTCCAGTTTGGTTAAAACATTAATGAATTAATAATCTGGTTTTCCGAAAAGCAAGATGATTCCGTGCTTCGGAAGGCGCGTTATGTTTTTGGTCCTGACTACTATCTACGGATGCAGTCGTTAATGAGCCATGTCAAAGGCTTTTGGCGGCTCTACAACTCTGACACCAGGATTTGTGAGGTTGGTCATTGACCTTGAAACCCGTATGATATGATGATGATAATGATGATGATGAACACAATCCATTAAAGTCCACTGCTAAACATATAGGTAACATTTTTTTCGCCCCTAATTTTAACTTAATTTTTGACTCAAAGCAAAAAAATTGAAACTCAACAAGCAACACGTATAAAACTCATACCGAGATTAAGTAATTTCGCCCCTTTAAATTTTATTTATCTGTTTAAAATAAAAGCGACTTCATAAAACTATTAGGTACAAATAACATGAGTTCCATTTTGCATTTTCAACAGATAGTAGAAACCTACATTGATATAAAATAATTGAATCAAATTATTTCGCCCCTATGAATTTAATCCATTTGTTTATGATAAGCCTACTGTTAGTTCCACTTATTTTAAATAAAAAGAGTTTTTTTAACGTACAACTGAACTAAATTGCATTTTTCAAACTACTTAAAAAAAATCTCTGTATTCAAACTGTTAAATTGATACCTCAAAATTATCATTTTACTGACAAAGAAAGCAATACTAGGTCTTTGGATTTAACAAAGCTTAACATTTAACACAAAATTTTAGGGTTCCGTCCCTCAAATTTGAAGATTAAAAACCCTCTTATGATAACGTTGTGATCCCTTGGTCCGTGCGTGTGTCACGTCCTAAAGATTTATACGTTGTTCTTTGCATATTAAATAGTCAAGTTTTTATTAATAAAGAATACCTATCTGTATAAAATTAAACTACAAAAAAAATAGTTTAACTACCACAATACTCATTTTGTTTACTATATCAACTTTTACGATTATGTTTAATTATAGGTAACCCTTTTAAATGAACATTAAACACATCACCTATTTATTCGGCTAAAGGTCTTTAAAACAAAAATGTAATAAGGCACAACTCATAACTAAAATATAAAAGGTACAGAACCCTGTCGGAGTTTGATTTTCACACTTGACCGACTACGAACTAGGTCTGGGAATCACCGAACTTCACCGAACCCACTCGACTCACTTCGTCCTCAAGCGTAAACAAATTGCCACTTTTGTACTTATGTGTCAAATACGACCAAATTTATTACTTCAAAAGTGATTCTCAAAATTCTTTGAACTGAAGTGGATTACCTAGCACGAGAATTATTGGTGCACTTGAGTTATCGACAACTTCAGAAAACTTAAGCACAAAATAATAATAAGTTGTTTAACGCGTTTTTGTTTTGAAACGGAGGTCTTTGCTTTTGAAACAGAGGTTCCCAACCTTGGTCTATAAAAATCTTGGTTGGTAAAACAGAGTCGATAAACTTGAAAACTAACACAATATATATAATTAGTTTTAAATGAGGAATAGTATTAATGCAAATAACTGAACGATTTTGTGTGCTGTTCAAATTCACCAAATAAAAATAAAATATTAGCATTAATTAAAGTTATGCTTGAGCGATTAGGTTTGAAACTTGCGTAATGTACTTTTGAAAACAATTCAAAGCTCAAATTCAATTTTTATTTATTACTTTTTTTATGAAAACATATATCTTCATACTTTGGGTATGATTTACTGTTCTGAACTTTTTCAAAGCCCGTACTTTTTTTAAGTCCAAATGTTGTTAACCACTGACTTGCGACGCACAAACATGTGTTACAAAAAAAAACTGACCTGCCCATGGTACGAAATAATAGAAAGTTAAACTGTGCCATAAAACTATAGAACCCAAGGGTCCGTTTTTTTTCATTGTTTGACTGATATGACCTGCTCCAAATATAGATGCCTTTAAAAAAATAATGCTTCTATTCATTTTTAAAACCCATGTAATTTTACTGTGTTTATTTCCTAAATATCCTTGAATTCAGATTGTTTTATACACTTTCATTGAGGCAGTCCTATTTCTTTTAACATCTTATAAAAACATTAAATTTAATGAGAATATCTACCCAAAATTTTTACTTACCTCCAAAAATCTATCTGCTTACTAAAATACCTATAATACCAATCCTACAAAGAGTACTAAATACTCGTATGTTTGTACTAAGTACGCCGACCGCATATCAGTGGCAAACTCCGATCCTGAGCGAATCTCTGGCTTCGAGCGTTTGTAGTGCGGAGCAAGTTCAGTTTATACTGATTTTGTTACCACCTAATTCCAGCTGTGTTTATTACTTTTATCAATAGATATGTTACCGCTACCTGGAGTTGTAATAAATATAACTACCAATCCACAATTTTTATACCCTTCCTGCATAATTATTGTAATTCACAAGACATTAACGTCCAAAAATATTTTTTTATGTAACAAGTGACCAAGCGCTCTCGCGAGCTACCTGATGGTAAGTAGTAACCAGCGCCAATAGTGCCTACTGTCTTATTAGTAGTATAAATGATAAAAACAAGACAGCAAAACGCGTTGCTCACCCTAAGAACTAAGTTTGTTTGTCTCATGTGCCAGTAATTTGACTAGCTCTTTTGCCCTTCAAACTGAAACAAAGTAGTGCAAGCACTGACGCTTTACGGCAGAAAAAAGCAAAGGGGCACTGCACAAAAGCCCTACCACCTTTCATCTCTAGCATCCACAGTACAATTTTTTTTTGTTAACTATTCACAAAAGAACTTAAACTATTTAAACTTAGATGTCAAAGGATTCCTATTTTTATACCTATTTAACCATAAGAATATGACGTTCGATACAAAAACGCTAAAATAAACCTAAACTTGGCAAAAGAAAACACTCTAACATTGTCGAAACAAAAAAAGTGCATCCCATTTCGAAGGGCATGTGGCGTGGCCGGTAGCGACCCTGTCTTCTGCGCGCGCTATGTTGAGTTGCAGGTTCGATACTTGGCAAAGCAAACATTTACATGATTAAGAAAATCATTTCTTTTTGTGTCTGGCGTTATTTATCAATTTATTGTTTCAAGTTAAGGATCAAATTACACAATATGAAATGTCTAACGTAATTTATCTATGTGTTTGTGTACAATATTGTCACAGATATTTCACCATAACAGGCATGTTTCAAGATGATAAATGACCACCATACCCACCTTTTTTTCATTCTTATTTCTAGCCTATTTTGTGTCCCACTGCTGGCCAAAAGTAGGTATAAGCGTACCTTAGTATATCTATTTATAAAACTCTTTATGCTATCACCATCACATAAAATTCATAAAACAAAAAAGAATACAAACTAGTCATACATTATATTTGTTTGTAATGCTGTTCTCTATAAAACGTCTCAAAAAGTGAAAAACACAAAAAAATTCTAGTCATCCTAATAAATGACCTATGCTTAGCTATATCTACACGTAATAAAACAGGTTCTTTTATTGTGTGTTCGAATCAATCAAGATCCGCCCTTTGAGAACACAATTCTGCGTCACGAGGCACCAATGTAACAAAACGTATCCTACCTAAATGGATATTGCGACTAGGATTTAATTATTTTAATTCTGTAATAATTTTGGCCATGAATGCGTGATCGTCTTACTTTAACATCTAAAAGACCCATACATTGTGGATTAGTTATTAATTTAAGAAAAAAAATGATTTGCGAAAATAACTGTAAAGTAAATGAAGTTAAAAAAAATAAAAATTACACATTCAAATAAAAGAATTGAAATGAAACATACCAATTCATCCCGCTAGCTTTGTGTGATGTCAAACCACGCGCTGCAGATTCGTCTCGATCGCGCGTCACTTTCAACTTCTAGGTGACCTAGGTTTCCTAGATCTAGACCTTATAGTGGGAAGCAAAATTAAATTAAGCACGTGGTCTCTTCGTCTCGCGGTGCTGGAATGAAAGTGACTCAAAACCAGGGATAGGGTTTGGATAAAGACTTGAAAGTCTAGAATTAGGTTTCCTATAGATTTAGATTCTCAGAGGCTCCCTTCCAATTCCCAGCACCTCTGCTACCCATCAAATCCTTAGAACAATCCTACGCCCAAAGTTTTAAATAGGTTACCTTGCAAACCATCAAACACATTATTCCGATCATCTCAAAATAACATCCATCTCCACCTGCCTAAAATTAATCTATGATTAGTAAATTGTTTTATATCTATTTGATCCAAACGAAACAAGATTCGACACTCAATTTTAACGTGTAAGAGTGCTGAATATTGTCCCTCTATAATACAGGCTAGGCGACTTAGGTAATCTAACCAGTAGTATATTCGTGGAACATTAGACAAAACCAATTTACTAAAGTAATATTGTCTTATAAATGCATGTGTTATACCGATTAATTTTATTGTGTATTCATCGATATAACATTATAATACCTACATCACATTTTAGTGTTAAACACCCATCACCACCTAAGTGCCCTAATAACCTAGCATCAAATGAACTCAACCTAATTCTCACGCTGGCTCCATAAAACACAGGATTCAGCTGCACCTAGATTTAACTCCGAAAACTCGTCGTTGATCACCCCAGCACCTTCTCAGATGACCTATCATTTCAAGAGACCTAGCTAGCACTTTTAAATGAATAAGTAGTAGGAAATCTGAAATAAACTCACCAACAACGAAGCCATAAATTCCCGGCGGGAAAGACACAAACACGAAGCCCTCTCGAACAATACCAGTAGCACGTTCACTGCACTAAATTGAAATATAATTATAAATTACTTTACACAATTTTACACTTGCTAAAAAAAAAAAAGTAAGTTAGTATTCCCTATTGCAATACGCTTGACACTTCTTTAATCAGTAAACCTCCACGTCTAACATTTAACACTAATGCGCATTAGGTACCTAAATTAATACCTAGCCTACTGAACCGCAGTCGCTAAGTACAATATCGTACGTAAAGTTAGGCACCGTCTCTAAATCAAACCCTAATTTTAACCACTAAAGTACTATAATCAGGCGGCCGCCGAAAAAAAAAAATAATTTGTGCACGTAATCCCTATTCTAAAGCCTAGTGCTGACTGCCCCCTGCATCTCCCTCTTTCAAAATTCCAAATAATCCTTACAATTGTATACCTGCCGCGTCTCTTCTAAAATGAACCTTAAATCAAAGCAGTAAAAATTACCACATGTGCAATTTGGCTGCAGTGTGTTACGTCACTGCCTCGCTATGCCTTTTTTTCTTAAATTTCTAAGAAGTATTGTTTTTACAATAATACGTCCACTGCGTCTTTTTACCAAAATGAATCTAATTACAAGGCATTACAGTCCACTACGAGCGCAATGCTATTTTGTAAGCGGGAAGTCTATTTAGATGTACAGTCAAGAGGACATTCAGCTTGACACGTTGGATTTTGTACCATAACTATTTCAATCTCCGCAAGAGCTAAAGACAAACTGCGAGTGTCAAGCTTTACCTGTCGTTGACCGTACCTGTTGTAAATTTATTAGTGGTGAAATATTATAGGGTCTTATTTGTTTTAACTTAGTAAGTCTATATCATTTTATACGTTTATTATGAAATTCTTAAAACTGTGACGAATATGATCGTTACAATACGAAGTACTAGGAGAACATGAATTTTCAAGAGGAGGACACCAACTGTGGGCTTGGAGGGGCATAAATTAAAAAGTAGGCAAACCGGGTGCTAAAACAAAAGTGCCAGGATATAATCTACATAAGCTTGCCCAACAAAGGAAAATACATTTTACTGCAGCACTGCACTTACTTTCTAGCAATATACTAGAGTCATCATCATCATAGACCATCATCAACATCATAGTGTGGATTGCAAGAACGATGATCGACATTCGTAACATTTTCAAAATGGTCCGGTGGACAAGGGATTAGCAAATTTTCGTATTTTAACTCGCAAATGTGTTGAAAAACTTCGTAAGATGCACATGCGCATTGTCATTACACTCTCGGCTCCATTACGCCATCGCCTGCGGTTCAGGCTGCAATTCCTGAGCGTCGACTGTAATGAGCAAACTAGCGCACTTGCATCTTAATGTACTATTAACTTTAAAATAAAAATTTCACGTCTTGTCATGTACTGGTCATTTAAGTATTAGGTTGTAAAAAATATTGTATTTCGATTCGACTTACCGTAAAGTTAATTAGTTTCATGGGTAGCATGATTTCAGATAGATTTATGCAATGTTGATTATTTACAGAATAGTTATTGAACGCTAACATGCTGAATACTATGAAAATAAAGCGAATCCACTACTGCTTCGGATCGTGCTATGCCACTTAGGTAGGTAGGCTATCTACAATCGCAGTGTTTATGGGAGCATTTTGTTACCCTGTGTTTATTGTCGATCTGGGATAATATAAATAACCCTATAAATTTTTTAAATATGTCTCTTGTAAATGTTGCCAGGTGTCCACAACGCAAGGCCAACATGCATCTTGATGTGGGACTAGACTAGCAACACGATCCTTCCAGAAGGCCTTAAAAGAAATATAATTTGAAGATATTTTGCCTTAACTATATTTTTTTCCGCATGAAGTCCAAAGTGTTCATAAAATGTTTTCTTTTTCATATAATTATAAATTAATATAACAAAAATGTAAATCATGCGCTGGATCTCGCTGGACCTTAAGAGGCCAGAGTATATAAAGAGTTGTGTTGTGAAGCACCAATTCACTATTATTTTTTTCACAAATCCTATACTATTAAACAAGCAGTATTTGTTTGTAATCAATCATATATATATTTGTAATCAGTTTCTCAAAACGGCTCTAACGATTTCGATGAAATTTAGTATACAGGGGTTTTTGGGGGCAAAAAATCGATCTAGCTGAAACCTTGCTACCTTGCCTGAGAAAATTCGTTTTTACCGCCTTTTTTAATATTTCTTAGCGCGTTTTAGTGCGTTCAAGAAACTTACAGCGCCATCTCTTGTTGAGTAGCATAGCTTGCTCACCCGATGACTCGGTCGCCCAGGTACTTATAAAATAGAAGGTGTTGCGGCAAAGTATATTAATAGCTCTTTGCTTTACTCAAATTATGGAAGAAAGTAGGTAGTGCCTGTGCCATAGTTATTGTGACTTTCTTACTTTTACGTGTTTCAAACAAAGAACGTAAAGCAACAATCGTCCGTCAAGTTGTCACAGTCATCGCGTACGCAGCAAGCGACCTAAATTACGAGTAGGTATCTACGAACTTTCTCACTTTCATGATCACGACCACGAAGGCCTACGCGCCGACATAAACGAAGCGGATGATGCGTATGCGCAAGTCAAATACATTTTAATGTTTCACTTTATTTATTATATTCTGCGATCGACCATTTAGCCACATTTCATTAATAAGTGTATTTTTTTAGCATCTAATATTTATAACTCAACAAACAATCTGTTTCTTTTGTATAAAATAAAAAGAATAGGTACTTATTTCTATACTTATTTTTAATTATGTCGCAATACATAATAATATTAATAATATACAACATACAAACACTACAATAAACCATCTCCGACTTTTAAATATGTAGATATGAATACAAAAATTAAATATTTATTATTAAAATAATCAACATTGCTACACTATACAGTGTAGGGTAAATAGTTTAATTTATTGATATGTTACAGCAATTGATGTCGTTTTATACCTAGATCCAAACTACGCAGAAAATAATCAATTAATCATAGGCCTATAGCAATTTATTTTAAATGGTATTGGTAATATGTGATTCTGGTTATTGCAAGAAACGTTCTCTCAAGTTCTGTGCGGCAAGAGAAACTTGCCTCGAGGTTTGCAGATAGAAACTGTTAACTGCATCGGTACAGCCGGCTACGGAAACGGTTTAAGGAAAAGAAGAAGTCCGCCACTTGTAAGTGTATTTTCTGCATTTAATGAAGTAAATAAAGACTAAAAACGCCACGAATTAATATTTGTAATAATTAAACTGAATGACAGACTGTTTTATCTACCGATAGCCATATCTCAATGAAAATTCAAAATATGTTAAATGTTTTAAAGTTTTAAAATGAAGTAATACTTTAGAGTCTCCTGTATGATTGTTATGTGTTTGTGTGTGACAATAAAGAATTTATCAATCTGTCTACTTTTTATTTATAAAATACAAATTTAATTCTTTAATACTTATTTTCATGTTTAATAATTAGAGTTTTTTATTTGTACGTATGTACCTATTAGTAAAAAAAAAGCTACCTAAAGGCGGAAAATAAGAGAAAAGATATTCAAGAACGCAGAAAAATATGTTGAATAAAGCAAATGTTTTCTTGTAAATAGAGCGAAGTCCATTAATTACTAGAAAATTACGAAAGAAGATTAGATACTTATACATCACTTAATTAGAAAATAATACCTGACAGAAACAGATTAGCATATCACAAATCCATAAATTACGTACCTACTTTCAAGGCCACAATATGTCGAAAATGAATAAATATTCCACAGATACGCACCGATTAACTGATAACAGGCGTCCAAGTTTGTAACATACACGTGAAATGTGTCAGTGACTGTACTGTGATGAAGCAAGTTTCATTGCGACGGTCATTGCCGTCGAATTCGATGTTTTGCGATTAGGAAACACTTTTATTGAGATGTATTTTCTATGTCAAAAAAATAATAAAAATGTTTCTGTTTTGAAAAAATATATTAAGTATATTAAAAATATACTACGGAATTCGTAAGTAACGTTTTTATCAACGCGACTGCTAACATATAAATATGGTAGGTACGCGTACTTTTTAATTTTTAATTGCAAAAATAAACATTTCGTACCTGTAGATACCCATTTATGGAGCATTTGTGATGTCTGGAGTAAAATATAAACAATCGGTGAATAAGAAAGTTCGGGGAAAAATAAATAGAAGACGTAAAGTGCAAACGAGAATGTCCTGAATTCGGCAAAACTATAACATTGGATTTGGAACACTACTACGTTCTTAAAGCTAAAAATAAAATTAGTTGTCTCCAGATAAATTAGAGGAAAATTTTGATATTATGGATAACGAATACGAAACACAAACAATACGAATATTATAGTCCTTTTTCTGCATGTAGGTACCTATCTACTCTACACTAAATTTAATATTTGTACTTTATAATATTGTTTCACTTTCTTTATTGCCTGCTTTTAAGTGTGGTGTATCTGAACAATTTAATTAAAATAGAAGGCACTTTCATCCAGCGAACTATGTTCAAATTATCGATCTTTTCTTACCTTTCGTATCACCCCTAGTTACGACGTTAATCAAGATGAAAAGCGTAGCATACACGAAAACACAACGCAACAAGAATCACAATATCACTGAACGTTTACTATTTTAAATAAATAATAATAAATCAGTACTGGCTGACGACCAAAATCAGTCATGAATTGATTGAATACGATCGCGAATCAAGTTCCGATTGGTAAGCGCACACCCAGCGCTGTTAGGCGCAGCGGTATACTGGCAGATGGCTTGCGGCTGCCAACTACCGTCAGCTGTTCGGAACAAACTGAGTGCGCCCATGCGCGCGACGCTGCAAAGGGCGCTTCCCCGACAAATCAAAATAAACTAAATATAGTATTCGACGTCGATTCGTGTCGTGCGTGACGCATCACAATGCACTCAATAGTCACTGCACTGGTACTGCCAGTTGCAGCAAAGGTACTTCCCTTCCGCTACATAAAGTTCCATAGAGCTTTATTAAAAGCATTAACGCAATATCTACTTAAAAACAGGACCAATGTAAGAAATCCATTTAGACGTTTGCTTAACACCAACACACAGGGTTAATTTATTTGGGTTTATTTATTTTCATTTTTTTTTCGTTGCTGTCATGTCACAACAGACCTATTACGATGGCCTTACTTTTAGTTGCATTTGAAAAATCTCGACAGATCAATTTAATTAAATTATCAATTATTTTTAACTGACTTAAAAAAAAACAGGTTATCCATTCAACCCCTATGTAATATTATCAAAAACTTTTTAACAAAAAATTGAACCGCCGAAAACACTGAAAAGCAAGAAATAATTAAACTTTTTTATTTAACCTTAATAACAAAGTTGTTAAAAAGTTTTTATTTTACAATTTTTTGTGACTATCAATTTTTGTTTCCCACCCTTAGGGTAAATCGGACTACTCTGTAAAAAGTTATGCGTGGTCATACATTACAATCAGTCAGTGTAGTTCAGTGAACAATCAATCATCCCTCGTTTTCCTACCCTTAGGGTTGGATTTTTTTTTCCAAATTTATATGGGACCAACTTCGGGGTATACCCTTTCCAATAAAAAAAGAATTATCAAAATCGGACTACTCTATAAAAAGTTATGCGTGGTCATACATAAAAAAATACCTCCGAAAGAACCTCCTCCGTTTTCTTTTCGTCGGTTAAAAATACACAATTTTCGCGTATATGTTAAACTACAGGGTGAAATTGAAAACATTCGCCAAATTTTGAGATTGAGTTCAGACCGCGAAACTGATAAATTTTCGCCTAGGAACATAGGTCATCGGACAAAAAAAAATACCCTTTCAAATTAAAGTCAGTCAGCTGACCATACATTTTGTACGGGAGATCGAATTTATTTTTGTCTTACGACCTAACTCAATCTCATTTGTCGAATGTTCAAATTCACCCTGTATATGTGGTTGTAAACAAATGTACTTACCAAATTTTATAAGAGTATGTATGATTGTATGTTTGTATTTTATGCTTGTCCACACATATCTCAGGAACTAAAAGTCAGGTTGCAATAATTATTTTTTAGTTGAACAATTGTTCAATTTAAGGTACAGTGCAAGTTACAATATTATCAGTTCAGCAGTTCATTAAAATCGGTTCAGTAAAATTACAAAACACCAAAACAATTGAGTAAAGGTCGAAACTCGAACGAAAAAATATAACCTACTTATAAGTAGTTTCGATTACACCTGAAATTTAAAAAAATACTGAATTAAAAAAAGGAGACAAATAAATGTTTTAATTAAGGTCGGTGCCAGAATGAATATTAGGAATAAAACACGTTATGTATTACGACTACCAAACCAAGTGACACGTTAACGTGTTTTATTCCAAATTCAGGCTGGTAACCAATCTCAAAAATTTTTATTTTCCCTTTTTTAGTCTTTAAGTCGGGCATTTTTTTTTAAATAACTTTTTTATAAGTACGTACCTAACCTGCTCACAACTCCACTTGATTCTAACGCAAATATAGATATCTTGCGAGAAATTGTTGTTTTCTACATAAGTATTAGGTACTTACATTCATTCCTGCCCAGGTGAAATAATAGTAAATGGATAGGTACTAAGAGCTACTACGTACAATCAAATTAGTTATCTGTTGGTAAGTTGGTAAGGCAATTTTTAAAAAGTTAGTAAAATTACAATACATTATGGAATACTTACACAATATAAGTGAGATAAGATAGATAAGAGGATAAAAACATTTACGAAAACATTATTATAATGCCGATAATGATAACACTTTAATTAATTATGTTGCACGTATTCGTACCAAGTAAGTAAGTAAAGATGTAAACAGAGATATCCCGAAAATTAACACTGCGGGTTTAGCTTACCATAGACCTTGAAACTGAACAACATATCTCATCTGCATCATACGCAAATATTCTGAAACATGTGTTCCTTTATTTCTTATTATTAGCTAAAATCCAAATTTTTATCCGTTTCATGACAAAATTGTAGGATTTCCATAGAAACTTTCATCCCTTATTTCACCCCCTTGGGAGATCAGTTTCGGAAAATAGTACATTATGGTACTAGTGTGTAACATTGGTGATTACCGCCGAGGCGCCGCCATTGAGACCCGAGCCGTAGGCGAGGGTCTTAAGAGAGCCGAGGACGGTAATCATCAATACACACGTGTATCATACGACGTTTTTCAACACACTTGTGAATAAAATAACAATAAAATATAAAATTTAAACCAATAAAATTATCTACAACTCACTAGTGAGTTATAGCAATGAAAAAGTCACAGTTTGATTATGGGTGTTATTCTGTGCCTAATTGCGGTGACCATAGAGCCACTTTATGAGCAAGTGTGTTAAAAAAATCTTATTTGTTGGTTTTTATATGCTGTTAACCAGTGTATAAAATTACGCCAGTACGGCTCAGCGTTGATGAATCAATCGAGACATGTTCTACAATATACTTGAATTTTTCAATTTCCTCTCTCAAGATCTTTTAAAGTCAAGATATTTGCTATGTGTCTTAGTTATAGAGATATTCATGAAAAATAAAAAAGAGGTACCTTTCCCCACCCCCCTAACCTCAGCCGCTGACGTCCAGTAATTTTTGTATGTTGTTGTGGAAACTTTCTTCTACAATTGTGACAAAATTGGCTCTCCCACGAATTATTTCCCCTATTCAGCCTTTTCCGGTCTTCGTTGGACGGGCTACTATTAGATCTCAGGGCGAACAACGCGCTTGGCTGTCTTATCAGAGACAAAATACGTTACCTGCACACTTTGTATTGTAGTCGGTGGTGACTACTAACCATCAGTATTAAGTAGTCCTTTTGTTTCTTTTTAGGGTTCCGTACCTCAAAAGAAAAAAAAACCGGTCAAGTGCGAGTCGGACTCGCGCGCCGAGGGTTCCGATATACCTATAGTATTTTTGGAAGCAATAAAGTCCATTTTCAGGACCGCAAAACTAAATTTGTTTGTAAAGGTTTTTTGCAGATTTCTGAAAAACTGTGCAACTTAGAAAGATCGTTTTATTTTTGCTGTAAAGTTTATATAAACTTCTGTCAACTGTAATTAATTCAGATTTTTCCTTACTCAAACTTCGGAGATAAGGGGGGGGAATGGTATTTTTCTTGACATTTTTCATCATAACTTTAAAACTAAGAAATTTAAAAAAATACAAAAATATATTTTAAAATGTACAAGTAAAGCCCTTTCATATGATATCCCACTCGACCTAGTAGCGACAATTTGAAATTTGGCCCCCCCTATTTTGGCCCCCTTTATATTAATAATCATACTTTTTTCAAAATTTTTTCTTGTGCAATTAAGTTGGGCAACTATATTCTAAAACTATTCCAAATTTCAGGTTGATAGCATAAGTGGTTGCTGAGATATAGAGGTGTGACAGACAGACGGACAGACAGACAGACAGACAGACAGAGCGGCACCATAAGGGTTCCTTTTTTTTACCATTTTGGTATCGGAACCCTAAAAACGGAACCCTTATAGGATCACTTTGTTGTCCGTCTGTCTGTCTGTCTGTCTGTCAAGACCCTTTATCTCACGAACGGGTAAAGGTATCAGGTTGAAATTAATACCATATATTAGGATCCACGAACCACTCAAGATCTGAAAATTTAAATTTTTTACAATGACGCAATCAAAAGATATGGCATTTTATGTCCTCATCTCCATACATTTATTCAAAAATGCAAAACCTACAGGGTACTTCCCGTTGACCTAAAATTATGAAATTTGGCAAGAAGCTAGGCCTCACAGTACAAATAATGGGAAAAGTCTGAAATCATTAAATATTACAACTTTTCTCAAAACTAATGGTAACCAATTGTGGTGAGCTCCCGTTTCAAGAACATTCATATAAGAGAGGGGTCAAGTTGGATGGTCGCTGAGGCGATTTTTGTTTTAGTTCTTTTTAAAAACGGGAACACTTACAAACTTGAAAATTGGTATGTTTATAGTGCATAAGCTATAAAATAACAACAAATAATAAAATTTGGTCAAGCGAGTTTCGGACTCAAAAATTCTAGCACATTAACTTACTGAAATTTCAACTAATACAATTATGTTTATGTGGTGTTACGGAACCCTCAGTGCGCGAGTCCGACTCGCACTTGGCCGGTTTTTTTTTCCCTTCCACTGGTTTTATTAGTATGACGACAAAAAAGTAAAGCACGTAATAGTTAGCACATGGTGCTCTTTTAAAAACGAATAAGTTGTTGATTGAAACTTGTCAGGTATCTGTAAGATCAGAGTATGGTGCCTACCTTTACTTTCACTTCTCTGTAGGCTGACGTGAAAGTCTGGTTTGTCACTAGATTCAACACAGACCGGAAGATCGTTCGGAACGGCTTATTACATTTAGCACTTATTTATTATTTTATTTTCTTTATAAAGGGCATGTACATACGTGCGCACGTCAGTGGAAGGAGTTTGTAGCGAAGTGCTAGTGTAGTACCTACTAAGACGATCTTTTTTATATACCTACACCGTTAATTTCCATTTCTTTCGTTCCCGAATCCACAAGTTAGATGTACCTAAACTGACGTGCGCAGTCGATATCATACATAACAAAGTAAGAAACACTTTTCTTTCCAACTGTATTTTCTATTGTTTACCTACTACTAAGGAATTCGTGATCAGATGGCACTTTTTGATAGGTATTTTTTCAACGTGACTAGATGGGAGTGTGACTAGATGGAACGAACCCGTCCGAATGCCCAGTAGATGATTCTACTCATAAAAGAAATATAAGTTTTACTCGAAAAGAGTTTTTCGACTCTCCAGAGAAGGACTCTCGACTCATATTGTATGGGTAGTCGAAAATTTTTATTCGAGTACATTTTTAGGGTTCCGTACCTCAAAAGAAAAAAACGGAACCCTTATAGGATCACTTTGTTGTCCGTCTGTTTGTCTGTCTGTCTGTCAAGACCCTTTATCTCACGAACGGGTATAGGTATCAGATTGAAATTAATACCATATATTAGGATCCATGAACCACACAAGATCTGAAAATTTCAATTTTTTACAACGACGCAATCAAAAGATATGGCATTTTATGTCCTCATCTCCATACATTTATGCAAAAAAACAAAACCTACAGGGTACTTCCCGTTGACCTAAAATTATGAAATTTGGCAAGAAGCTAGGTCTCACAGTATAAATAACGGGAAAAGTCTGAAATCATTAAATATTACAACTTTTCTCACAACTAATGGTAACCAATTGTGGTGAGCTCCCGTTTCAAGAACATTCATATAAGAGAGGGGTCAAGTTGGATGGTCGTGGAGGCGATTTTTGTTTTAGTTCTATTTTAAAACGGGAACACTTACAAACTTCAAAATTGGTATGTTTTTAGTGCATAAGCTATAAAATAACAACAAATAATAAAATTTGGTCAAGCGCGTGTCGGACTCAAAAAATCTAGCACATTAACTTACTGAAATTTCAACTAATACAATTATGATTATGTGGTGGTACGGAACCCTCTGTGCGCGAGTCCGACTCGCACTTGGCCGGTTTTTTAATTCAATAGAAAGTTGCTTGTTTTCATGAGTACAATCAATAGGTTCCGGAAGCGAAACCAATGAAAAGTCGCAGTGTATTGTAAACATTATTTTAAAATAGTATTAATAAAATTTAAAAGTATAGCTATTACAATAACAAAGTAGCAATAAGATATGAAATATCCTAATATGAAAAAAATAATTTTAATTTGATTTCTGATGATATTTTTTTCACGACTTCCTTGTACAGTTTTTTGCGAGGTTTTATGGTCTGAGTTATAAGAAAGTAAATTGTTTTAGAAGGATCCTTTATTTCCAATGAGATTAAATATCTTACGAGGTTACTTCCAGTTGCATAACAATTATTCTTAAAGATTACACATTAAAACGGAATAAAAACAAGAAAAAGGAGCCCACGCAAACTGTAATGACATAGATCGGAACATTCCGATGAAACAAAGGAAAATTGTTTAGCTGCTTTATAAATCCAGTTAGGGAAGTTTATAAAACGTGGGAAATAGTTATCTCAGTAAATAAGTAGTGTAAGCATGCAGAGCTGTTTGTACCAATGGGTAAAAAACAGCTCTACATAGTCCACGCGGTCCGGGCGGCCCCCTAGTTTCTGATAGATCACAACCAATTTAATATACGTTTTTCGCTAAAACTCCTTAAGAGGCTACCTCCCGTCCACTAGCGCCCCCATCAGTTAAAAAAATACTACTCGCTAAATACAAAACTTATCGAAAATCCCGAAGATCAGATTGAAGTAAAGGTACTCTAGTTTATTTACAACTTATCAATTCTGAAAAATATAGTTCACTGTAGATACAGATACAAAAAGTGCGAAAAACGCCCACTTTTAGCAGTTTTTGTATCTGTAACTACAGTGAACTATATTTTTCAGAATTGATAAGTTCTAAATAAACTAGAGTACCTTTACTTCAATCTGATCTTCGGGGTTTTCGATGTTTTGTATTTAGCGAGTAGCATTTTTTTAACTGGTGGGGGCGCTAGTGGACTGGAGGTAGCCCCTTAATTATCTGAATATGAAGTAAACTACCTAACTAAACCTTTTTTTGTATAGTATTACTATACAACGTGAATTTTTATTGGTTTTGCTCCCGAAGCCCAGTGATTCTACTCATGTAAAAAACAACTTTACCGAAGAAAAAAATTTTTTACTCGAAAAAAATGGTACGGAACCCTAAAAAGAGTACATTTTAAAGAAAATTTGGATATTATTTTTATTTAAATGTTTAGATACTTAAGTAATAGACAAAGCTAGATTTCTAATCATCACATATACTTACTCTTTGATGCTCTTGTCTGCCTACCCCGTGAGGAAGGGATATAGGCGTAAGATTACACTCAATTACACATACAGGAACATTTAGCCAAATTTTACGATTAGTCATACTTAGAGCACAGTTTCTTAAATTTCAATTTTGATAATTATTACACTCATGGTAGCTTTTGAATGGTAAGTACGTCCGATATGAATACTTCAAACAGCAATTAACAGGTACTGATATGGCTTTGAATAAGAAGTCATAAGGATTCATCATCACCATCATCATCATATCAGCCGAAAGACGTCCACTGCTGGACATAGGCCTCCCCTAAAGATCTATGACGACCGGTCCTGCGCTGCTCGCATCCAGCGGCTTTCCGCGACCTTGACCAGATCGTCGGTCCACCTTGTGGGGGGCCTGCCAACGCTTCGTCTTCCGGTACGTGGTCGCTACTCTAGAACCTTCATGCCCCATCGGCCATCGGTTCTTCTTGCGATGTGCCCTGCCCACTGCCACTTCAGTTTAGCGATTCTCAGGGCTATGTCAGTTACTTTAGTTCTTCTGCGGATCTCCTCATTTCTGATTCGATCGCGCAGAGAGACTCCGAGCATAGCCCTTTGGGTGACTTTGAGCTTTCTGATAAGGCCCATCGTGAGCGGCCACGTCTCGGTGCCATATGTCATCACTGGCAACACACACTGGTCAAAGACTTTCGTCTTGAGACACTGCGGTATTTCGGACATAAGGATTAATAACAAGGTACGAATAATGTGGCCTATATATGTAGTTTGTACCGGCGTTTAAATATGAAAAAGTAGTTATTGTGACATAACTGTAATAGTTAGACATATAAAATTTGTGGACTTTTTTGTAGATATTGATGTCTGCTATAAGACTGTAGTACATCACTTTGTTCTATTGTCAATAGTTTCGGCAGCGCACGCGATATAAGGATGCTATTTGGTATTTTTTTCACACCTTCGGATACATTATCGAAGTTTTCATACGGAACCCTAAATTTTTTGAAAATACTTTATAGCCTATGTTCATCACGGAAAATGTAGGATTCTAATGGTGAAATAATTTTTCAAATCGGTCCAGTAGTTTCGGAGCCTATTCATTACAAACATACAAAAATAGGTACAAATCTTTCCTCTTTATAATATTAGTGTAGATAGTGTAGATTTCTACATGTTCTTTAGGAAAAGTTGTTCAGTTTCATGGGCAGGTTTGCATCCTCCAGGTTTTATACCTACTCTTTTTGTTACTGTTGGATAAACTAGAAAAAAATGTTTATGAAATTAAAATTCAAAAGATAATGCTATTTCTTTGTTTAAAGTCAAAGACCTCAGAGATAAATGTTGTAGCTTAAAAATAGGCAATTTTTCCGTACCTACTAATAGTTCTAAGTGAATGAAGTGTAGGTAATTAATTTATGTAGGTACACTCGCATTCTAGTTTCCATGGCAGGTACCGGACTAGGGTTTTAGATGTTCCGGGCTTTTTTCATTCCCGAGACCCGGGATTTTTTGACCAAATTGCCGGGATTCCCAGGAAATCGGGAAATTTTCTTTGCTTTATTTTTCTTGGTTTTTTTACCTTTCCATTTTCGTATCGAATAAAAAAGAAAGAAATAAAATTAAAAATATTTTTTTAAAGTAGGGGAGAGCGGGGCTGAAAGTGCCGATTTTGACATAATATCCTTTAATAAATCAAGAAATATGAATGATAAGATTGGTAGTTATGGACTATTCGACGTTAAATTTAATCTACTTTTAATATTTGAAAAGAGTTTTTGGACAATCTTAATAGTTTTTTACAAATAGTGATTTTTAGAAGCAGTGGCGGCTAGGCACAACCAACCCCTCTCGGGGGCAAGTTGTGCCGGGGCTGAGGTTGGTTGTGCCGGTCGTAATATTAGATTATTTTAATGGCTTAAAATGGATTAAGAAATCGGTAACCATCAAATATATCGACATTTTACTAACCATTAACTGATTTTTAATAAAAAGACAGCCACCTGGTCTTTTTTATTCCTTGAAACATATTTAAATATTTCATGACAGAAGTTTTGGTCAAATCAACTAGTGTTCGTAATCAAAACTAAACAAAAATATTCTAACTTCAAAGTAGATTTCTACTGAAAATAAAAAAATTGTTTGTACATACTTTTTATAAAGAAATCATAATTAAAAATCAATTTTAACAACCTACGACAATAGTAATAAAATGAAGTGCGTAATTTGTATCCATAAATAACATGTATTCTTAATCGCAGCATCAGCAACCTTTTGTAGAAATTCTTAGGAAATGCTCCCTTTACGCTTCTAGGTTCTCATTCTATCAAATAAAATAATCAAAAATGGTAGGGGTTAGTACGGGATTCGCGGCACAACCAGCGCCAAATGAAAGGAACTTTTTACCCCATTTCGAAGACAATGAAAAACTTAAACTTTTTCAAAAAACACTGATACAAAGCATTAAAACTGCATAGATTAACATGAATGGATAAATTACGATCACTTCAATAAAACTCCCATGTACGTAGCACCATAAATTCCGACTAAAGCCCAAAAAGTATAAATTCGAAAAAATTGCTAAAGGGTTGCTGGACGACCGCTACCCACACACCCGCCAGGTCTGCGTCGTTGGCGCATCTAAAATGGCAGCCGTTCGGGCGCGACCGCTAGGCATTTCGCGGTGCATTAAGAAACTTTTGCTATCACTTTTTGTTTTTGAGATATTTGCGTCGGAACAACTTACCCCCGGCACAACCAGCCCCGCTCTCCCCTAATATAAATTGAGTAAGTAACTCAGTCACCATTGATTTTGATTTTTTGTTTTAATATTAGTTTTCTTACTTATTTGTATACATGTCATTATTTTCTTATGTAAAAATAATACCACCAAAAATAGTTACCACAGGTACCTACGTAAACCTAGTACTAACTAGGTGGTGCAAAAATAATGGCACTATAAATTTGGTTCAGCTAAACCTTTTTTTCTAAATAATAACTGATTAGTTTTTCCAATTACATTTTTGGGCCATAAAATGTCATTCAATCAGGAATTCAAGATGAAGTAAGTCTCTTAAACAGTTAGGTACCTCTAGAGTTGATCCCTGTAGTTGATGATTTTATTTCAAAATTGAATATGAGTGACGATGCGCATTTCCAACTCTCAGGGCATGTCGGTAAGCAGAATTCTCTGGGTTGAGAATCCTACAATTTTAAGTGAGTTCTTGATACCCAGTTTGGATGAATTTGGGCTGGAGCACATCTGGTTTCAATAAGACAGCACCACGGCACAAACAGCGCGCGATATTAGGGACTTAGTGAGAAACGCTTTTCTAGGCGGTGTTATCTTCCGTTTCGGCGATTTGCCCTGTCCTGCAAGATCGCTCGATCAGACCTGTTCAGACTTCTTTTTTTGGGGTTATTTGAAATCTCTGGTGTATGTAAATAAGCTTAGACTCTCGTAGCCCTATAGGAAGTGTTGCGGCGAGTTATGGGTATAAAGCTCAAATGTGCATCAACTCTGGAGGTCATCCATTTAAAAGACATCATCTTCAATCAAATCCTCAGTGAATGAAATTTCATGGCCTTAATATATAAAAGTATACAGAAAAAAATATCACAGCTTTCTTATTTAGAAAAAAGAAATTAATAGACATAGTAGAAGCTTGATAACTCGCTCTGAAACCTGTGTGAGCACTTTTTAGCGTCACAACCGAACAATGCTAAAAAGTTGTAAGAATTAAACTGTGAATTCAATCTTAATCCTTTAAATAATAAAAAACTGCTAATTTCTTTCTTTTCACAAACTTGCAAGAAGCATTAGGCACCAAATGTTGGGTAAGATTATATACTTCTATCAAAAAACACTGCAACCACCCGAGAGGTTTGCAAACATATACCAAACACCCTGTATAGGTATTCTAGCGTATTGTTATATCTGAGTAAAAAGATTGTTGTAAAATTCAGCTTATATTTGAATAACGCAGCATTCTATTGCATTCTATTTTTCATAAAGTATTATTTTTAGGGTTCCGTAGTGTCTGTCTGTATATCAAGACCCCTTTTCTCAAAAAAGGGTAAAGAAAGGTATCATGTTGAAGTAAATATCAAATATTAAGTTTATGGATCCTTGAAGCTGTGAAATTCTCAGCTTCTTCAACAACACTATAAAAAGATACCACTATTTATGTCCCATCTCCATACACGTGTACCCGTTATCCTAGAATCAGGAAATTTCGAGAGAAGTTAGGTCTTATACCACAGGCGAAGGCAAAAGCCTAAAATCATTACATTTTACCACTTTTCTCACAAATAAATAAAACCCAGGTGAGCTCCCGTTTCAAGTATATTCATATTAAAGAGGGGTCAGATTTGAGTGGACGTGGAGTTTTAAAATCAAAGGAAGAAAGCTTGGAGAATACCATAATGGTGGAAAGATACCGTTAGGGCGCGAGTCCGACTCGCACTTAGCCTGTTTATTATTCTAAAACTAGTTTTTATAAAGCATTGTTTAAAGACACGAGTGAACATTGTTAGGCAGGTTATGGGTCAATCTCAACAAATGCATATTTTCCTTAATTCATAATTCATTTATTCATGTAAAGTAATCAGGTAGGTACATAGGAGTTGAACATATAAATTTAGTCTCACTAAAAACTGCCTTCGCAGGCATTTACATGAAATTTTATAAATTTTACATTAAAAAAAAAAAAAAAAAATCAAAATGTCAATTTAAAAGCTTATGTCAAATTAAATTCAAAGTCATAACGTAATGTCAAATTAAAAATAAGTATTGTGTCAAAAAGGCTATGTCAAGCAATAAAATTTTATAACTGAAAATGTCGCAATCGATGATGAATCATGTCGCCTTAATTTTGGTGGCAACTTTTTTTGTTATGTTTTTGTGAAAAAAAAGGATACAGTATGGAAACAAATAGTTATAGCTTTAATAAACAACAAGAGGCCAAAGAATATCATGATATTTTTTTAAGATATCAGAGTTTAAGTGTAGTATAACCACCAAAATTGAAAAACGGACCACCAAAGTGAAAAGCGAACACCAAAATTTAAAAGTGACTACCAAATTTGAAAATCGACACCAGACTGGAAAGCGACCAACTAAATTGAAGAGTGACAACCAAATAGCGACCACCGGAACTGAAAAGGGAGGCTAAGGGGATGTTTCAGTAACGATTAAGGATCACGAAAACAATATTAAAAATCCTAGTTGAAACCTTTGTGGAAATAGATTTAAATAAAAAAATCTAGAAAATAAAAAAGTTCAAAGAAATCAAATATATTAAGAAATCATTACTTGAAGTTCTTTTTGTGTTTCTTTATCGTCTCCGAAACAGCCGCTAAGCTATGGCACGCAATTAAATTAACACCTTGTGTAATACAAATTTAAATTGTGGTGGCTTGATTTCAATTTAGGTGGCGTGAAATGCCATCAGCCACCAAAGTTGAGCCACCAAAGCCACCAAAATTGAGTCACTAAAATTGGAACAAGGCAAAAAAATCGGTAAAATGTAGATTTTAGATTGCACTTGAATTAACATGACGATTGATAAATAGCGAATACGAATCACTAAATTATTGCATGTTTTACTTATTAAAAATACTTTAAAATCAACTACAAATCGATCCACCAAAATTTAAGGAATCCTGTCTCATTTCAATTTTGGTGGCTTAATTTCAATTTTGATGGCGTAAAATGCCACCAAAGCCACATAAATTAAGCCATCGAAAATGGAACCAATAAAAAAATCATTTAAAGAGAAGATTTTGAGTTACAATTAAATTAACATCATGATAAATACCGAACCCGAATCTCTTCTAACTGAACGTTGTACTTATGAAAAATACTTTAAAATGAACTTTTTAGCGGGAAGTTAGGCTATATCTCAAAATCGCTATGCGCATGCACCGGCGCGGCGCCCAACTGAGGAATGCGAAGTAATAGAACGTCAATGGTCGCGAACGCATGAGAACTTCGTGATATCGTTTGATCAAGTGTCATGTGCTTTCAAATTTGATTTTCCACTTAGTGTTAATGTTTTTAGATCATGTTTTTTATGTTCATACTAATTTCATTATTTGCTTATTTAAATACTTTCAATTGATACATCGGATACTATTACCCTATTCTGTGACATCGGTGAAGGCAATTACACCAAAAGAAGCAATTGGAACAACCCACCAAACTGGAATTTTTAGGCGAATTACAGATACAGACAAGCCACCCGTATCTGCCCTATTCGCAATATTTTTGTTATCATTTTAGTTGCGCAAGGAATATTTATCTGATCCAAACTAGTCGTTCGCATTAGTAGCTGCAGAGCTGGGAAGAAGTCGAGCCATAGGGCAAAGAATACCATAAAGGTTTTTTTTTTTACTCTTTCGGTTGGACGCAACCCTAAGAAAAACTGGAATCGGCGCACTGGAATTTCGTTGTCATAAATGCAGCAGATTGTTTTAATTTAATAACTATCATCTTCCCCGCATCACAAAGAATTTTCCTCATTGTTTGGTAAACTCAACCAATTGTATGTAAACTTACGAATAATAACATTTATCTCAAGATTTTTATTGCGGACGCAGTTATGGAAACAAAATGTTAAACGAAATTTGAGAAAAAAATTGTTTACATATATGGAGAAATTTAAAAACACATGCAGATTTATTGCTTTCATCTTCAAATTATATTCTTGCTTGCATAGAAATTTTAAAACGAGAGTTTTTGACAACGCGCAATATTTAATGCGAGTAATTGAGTGATAAATAATTATAATTTTAATTAGATTATGTATTTATTTATTTTAAATAGTAAGTAGTGAGTTAAATTATATTATGTCAGGATTTAAAATGTATGTGTAAATGGCCCACCCCAGCTTCCGTTATATTGCTTTTTTATATATATTTATCTACACTCATGTCGTAATCTTTGACTTATGATACAAAAAGTTGGTACATAAGGCTGAATATTACGCAGAGTATGCATAAAAAATTAAAAAGTACCATTACGTAACGATTTTTGTATGAAAATTTTGCAAAGGTGTTACGTAATTTAACTTTTTAATCATACCATAACACTTGGATAAAATTCTTCTTGAACCTTAACCTTTTTAAAGAAGACTGAATATAAGGTCTTTTAGAGAGCCGGTTATAAATGTAACAGTTTTTCTTAGTAGCTGTCAAATATCAGTAGCATATTTACAAAGTGGACCTTATAAACAACCTATTATTTTGGAGCAGTTACAGTAACAGTTACTATAGTTACAATTATTTTATCTGTAGTGGAAAATATGCGCGCGCAGCCTGAAATTAGAAGAACTTGGAAATAGATATCAGATTTGCTGCCATTTTCAAATATTTATCTTTTCCAAGTATTTTGTGCCCGTCAAAGTAATCTGAAAGTTTATTGAAAAAGTTGATAAAGTGGTGCAGTCAGGATACTGCAGTTACACCAGAAAATACTCAATAACTTATGATCTTCTCCCATATTAGTCTAGGACATTTTATGACATAACCTACAATGAATTGGGAAAGAATGAAAATCGAAAAGAATACCATGTCTTGTTAAGAAAATGTTCTGCTTGTATATTTCAAAGAAGACTTAGCGGATATATTAAGGCGGCTTCTTTAGACTCATATCAGAATTGTAATATGCATAATATAAGTTACCTTTGTTGTTTACTTACTTTAGTTTAATTTTTATAAGTAAGTACCTACCTATTGCATGAGTGAAGATAAAGTAGTATACGCAACTGCATATAATATGGTATTAAAACACTCGTTTGATGCTATTATCACACTCAGCTACGCCTCGTGTGATAAACCCAAACTCGTATTTTAATAACCTATTTTATATGACAGTTGCATAAACTACTATACTAGCAGTAGGATTCGACCACAACCATTATATAATGAGCTATAAGCCCTAAATTCATAATTGTCATGCATCTCGCTTCTAAACAGTAGAACTTTCGTACTACCTATCTATCCGCCTATCCATTCCTATCTATCCCTATCCATGCCTATCTCTATCTATCCCTATATATTGCTATGTACTCCTATGTATCCATATATCTCTCTCTATCCCTACATATCCCTATCTATACCGATCTACCCTATCTTTACTTATATATCCTTTTTTATCCCTCTCTATCTATCTATCAAACCCTATCTATCCTAATCTATTCCTATATATCCCTATCTATCCTTCTCTATCCGTATTGATCACTATCTATACTTTAATCCTAAATCATGTACACATCTCACTTCTAAAGTTCTCCATGTACATTTGTTTTTTTTTTGTTGTTGTTATGTGAGCAATAAAGGGTTCTATCTATCTAAACAGTCAAACTTTCAACGTTTTCATTATTTTTTTAGGGTTCCGTACCTCAAAAGAAAAAAACGGAACCCTTATAGGATCACTTTGTTGTCCGTCTGTCTGTCTGTCTGTCAAGACCCTTTATCTCACGAACGGGTAAAGGTATCAGGTTGAAACTAATTTCATATATTAGGATCCATGAACCACACAAGATCTGAAAATTTCAATTTTTTACAACGACGCAATCAAAAGATATGGCATTTTATGTCCTCATCTCCATACATTTATTCAAAAATGAAAAACCTACAGGGTACTTCCCGTTGACCTAATATTATGAAATTTGGCAAGAAGCTAGGTCTCACAGTACAAATAATGGGAAAAGTCTGAAATCATTAAATATTACAACTTTTCTCACAACTAATGGTAACCAATTGTGGTGAGCTCCCGTTTCAAGAACATTCATGTAAGAGAGGGGTCAAGTTGGATGGTTGCTGAGGCGATTTTTGTTTTAGTTCTATTTAAAAACGGGAACACTTACAAACTTGAAAATTGGCATGTTTATAGGGCATAGGCTATAAAATAACAACAAATAATAAAATTTGGTCAAGCGCATGTCGGACTCAAAAAATCTAGCACATTAACTTACTGAAATTTCAACTAATACAATTATGTTTGTGTGGTGGTACGGAACCCTCAGTGCGCGAGTCCGACTCGCACTTGGCCGGTTTTTTTCCCTAGGACGAGGTTCCAATACAATACTGCTGGAAAACTTCTCGTCTTCTTTATTGTTATTTTAAGGAATTGGACTTTCATACAAAATGTGTACCCTTATTTTACCCCCTTGCGGGATGATTTTCGAAAAACGCTGACACAAAATATTTCTTTATTTTTTGTTTCTTTACTTTAATTGTCCATGCTTTAATCCAAATTGTTCATGTAACTTGCTACAAAACCATAGAACTTAAAACAAAATTTTTAACCCTCACATTTCACCCCTTTGCTGGGATCCCGAAACTATAGAAAATTTGTTACGTTAGCAGTGGAATTCTCTGCCTGCGTCTGTGTTCCCGAGTTCATATAACCCGAATCAATTCAAGTCGCGAGTGAATAGGCTTTTTCTGGGCAAGCTCGTTCCATCGTTGACCTCAAGAGCAAGCCCATTGACAATAAAAAAAAAGCTTCCAACCTTAAGCCGAAATAATAAACTTTGTGAAATTTACTTTTAAAAAAGAACTTCAAATACAAAATTTCATCCCCCTTTTCATCCCAATATACTGATATACGTTACTTTAGTTTCCAACCATAAGCCGAATTAATAAATTTAGTGAATTTTACATCAAAAAACCGGTCAAGTGCGAGTCGGACTCGCGCGCCGAGGGTTCCGATATACCTATAGTATTTTTGGAAGCAATAAAGTCCATTTTCAGGACCGCAAAACTAAATTTGTTTGTAAAGGTTTTTTTGCAGATTTCTGAAAAACTGTGCAACTTAGAAAGATCGTTTTATTTTTGCTGTAAAGTTTATATAAACTTCTGTCAACTGTAATTAATTCAGATTTTTCCTTACTCAAACTTCGGAGATAAGGGGGGGGGAATGGTATTTTTCTTGACATTTTTCATCATAACTTTAAAACTAAGAAATTTAAAAAAATACAAAAATATATTTTAAAATGTACAAGTAAAGCCCTTTCATATGATACCCCACTCGACCTAGTAGCGACAATTTGAAATTTGGCCCCCCCTATTTTGGCCCCCTTTATATTAATAATCATACTTTTTTCAAAAAATTTTCTTGTGGAATTAAGTTGGGCAACTATATTCTAAAACTATTCCAAATTTCAGGTTGATAGCATAAGTGGTTGCTGAGATATAGAGGTGTGACAGACAGACGGACAGACAGACAGACAGACAGACAGACAGACAGACAGAGCGGCACCATAAGGGTTCCTTTTTTTTACCATTTTGGTATCGGAACCCTAAAAATGAATAATTACATTTACAAAATTTAATCCCCATTTTCACCCCAAGGGTTGAAATTTCAGACACTGATTTTCGCGTTAGATTACAAGCCTTATGCCTATATATAAAATTTTGAGATTATTACTTTGAAAATGAAGGGTTTTCAACTTCATCTCCTTCGGGGGTGGAATTAGGGCTCCCGCCCACGACCGTATTTTTGTCAACCGTATTCTTGTATGACGATTAAGGAGGTGATCGATCAAAATAATATCGACACACGATGTCGATGATTTTATTGTTTGTTAGTAAGATAAGATCCCATGAACACATTTTTTTGTCTCGGTATTATTTACAAACTAGCGAACAATAGCAATATCGATGATTTGATTTTTTGTTAGTAATGA
Source organism: Athrips mouffetella (assembly GCA_947532105.1). NCBI lineage: Eukaryota > Metazoa > Arthropoda > Insecta > Lepidoptera > Gelechiidae > Athrips > Athrips mouffetella. The sequence goes on from OX383971.1 coordinate 10,372,684, forward strand.
CGGTAGCTATGTTTGTAGTAATAAATGTGAATGTTAGCAGTGAACTACCTGCCACTTACGGTTATAAAATTATTTTTGGAGTGACCATTTGCTAGATTTGATAGTCTACTTTTTTTGGGATTCCACGCGAACGAAGTCGCGGGCGGTCGCTAGTTTATAAATAATACCAAGAAAAATGCGTTGATGGGATCTTATCTTACTAACAAAACATAAAACCATCGACATCGTGTGTCGTTATTTTTTTTGATCGATCACATCCCTAAACGTCATCCCCAAGTTTGGGGAGGAATTTCCAAAAATCCGTCCTTAGTGGATGCCCACACTATTCAGGGTTAATTTCGGACACCTGGGCAAATTTTAGTATGTTACTCAAAACATGTGTCTGAACAACTTTTCAAAGGAACATGGGTTGAAAAACGAGAAAAGATGTTGGTCCTCCCATACAAATATTGTGCCGGCAATGGTGGGATTTGTATGGGATGACCAAATCTTTTTCTCATTTTTCAACCCATGTTCTTTTGGGAATGTTGTTCAGATACATGTTCTGAGCAACATACTAAAATTTGACCAGAGATACAAAAATAACCCTGTATAAATAAAGTACCTATCGATGTGCAAAATTTGGTTTGGGCTGTGCGTTCATATAATTATTAGTCAGTCATCCATTCATTCAATTAGTGTAAACTTTTACATAATTTTTTTTTTTGTGAAATGAAATAGATTTTTGAGCACTCCATCCAAATTGCTGACTCTGATCATACAGTTTGTATGGAGAGGTCAAAAATGTTTTTAATTTCCCAAAAATGTTTCTTTGACTGAGCACGCCCTTTCAGTTTTCGGTACACCGTCCCTTACACCCTGTATAAGAAGAAAATTGTGAACGTAATTTTACTCAGACCATGAAACTGAACAACTTACTTACCTACTCAAATACTCGTACTCCTGATGTCAGAATGGCTGTGCAAAAAAAACAGTTTCTCAAAAACTCATCGTAGGTAGCAATTTTTTATCATAAGTAGCAAATAGGTAGCAATTTTTGACCAAACTCTCACAGGCGAACTCCACAGGCAACCAGCTATTCTGACGGACATGTTCAAATTGAGTTCAACTAATAAATTGTCTGCGAATTTGTGGAATACCTAAATTGTATTTTGCTTACAACTGACGTTCAGGCGTTTGCAGAGCAAGAGGCCAACAAATATTCTAAGAGTTTGCTCGTAAATGATTCTCAGGCGTAATTAGGGTGTAAGGGACAACCTTCTCAAAGTGAAATGGCACGTTCAGTCAACAAATCTGAACAACTTCCTTAAAGTAACATAACTCAGGAAATGAAAAAGAAATCAGCCGCTCCATACGAACTACCGATTTCCTTGCAATCAATTTTATATTCATATTCATTTATTTGGTAATAATTATTGTTATTACATGTCAAAAAAAAAACAAATCATCACATTGTAAAAATTAACATTAAAAGAAATGTTTAAATTTTTATATTTTTTTAATTTTATTAATATAATATAATACAAATTAAAAATGTCAATAATGTAGAAATAAAATGTCATAATAACAAACTATCACGAAAATTTAAAACAAAGTCATAAAAATTGAAAACAAAGTCATAATACTAAATTAACTATTTAAAAAGATAGGTACATAAGTACTTATACTGTCAATTTACTATTGAGAAATTCCCCGAAGCTATAAAAAGTATGCTCGAGAAGCCAGTTTTTAAGTCTGATTTTAAAGCTATTAATTTTGAATATTCCTTTATGTAACAAGTGCGCAAACAAGCAGGTTAGTCAAGCAAACGAAGCGGATCGTTGTATGAAGACCCCCGCATTAAATCCTTAGTCGATGAAACTTTGCTGGGGTATTACACTATATGAGCCAAACCTTCTATAGAAAAATCGGTACTTTTAATTTTTCCATACAAAATTTACAAAAAATGTATAAAAAAAAATTTTTGGAAGATATTTTTTGGATATTTTGAATTTCATTCATTCATGATACTTTATCATCCTGTCAAATAAATCTGCCTCCTGAGGGTCAACTGCTTCGTTGCCTACACTAGGTGGGTTACCCACTACGCCCTACGCCCATCTTATTATGTAATGGCATACTTTGACATTGACACTTGAAGATCATATAAAATTGTGACGCTCCGTTAGGGCATAGCAAATATGGCAGAGGCCATGTGGTCTGTACCCTTCTATGTTTAAAATTATAACATAATTTACACACAGCAACATCACATAGCAAGTAGAAATAATATATAATAAATGTAACTGACGTCATTAAGATATTTTTAATATCCTACAATCAATATTATGATTTTCTTTTAATAGTCAAGTTGTTAATTTAATACCCGGGAGGAGATTCAGTAGCATAGCAAATATAGCAATAAGAAAACGTAAGAAAAAATATTAAACATTCAAAAACATCTAAATTTAAAAATATTGAATACCTCATTAATATAACGCAAAATTCTTATAATAGTAAATAGGAAGGTATATTGTCAAGAGCGCGACAAGCTTGACACATTAGACTTTGCACTATTTTTATTTCAATCATGAAATAGTACTGTGAGTTTCACCTTCTTCACAAACTATTGGCTGATCTTCAATTTACTATAGACCAATCTAATACATGACCTCTGCCCTCATATTCAAAACTTCAAATAATTAAAAGTTAATTATTTGTATTAGTTAGTAACTTGACTTAATTTTTCCTTGATATTCCATGTCGTACTTATTGCTTGAAAGAAGTTAAACTTATCGAGAACTTTTTCAATTTCAATGTAAAAATAAATTTGCTTACGTTAAGGAAATCGTATTCGATAGTTACAGCATGTTGCAGGAAAAATGGGTTACATATCCAAGCAAAAGCTACTTGCTCGGTAAATTGTTTCGATAACTTTAGAGTCTACCCGCCGTCCACTAGCGCCCCCATTAGTAAAAAAAATATTACTCGCAAAATACAAAACTTATCGGAAATCCGGAAAGACAGATTAAAGAAAAGGTGCCCTTGTTTATTTAGAACCTATCATACATACATAACATCACGCCTCTTTCCCGTCGGGATAGGCAGAGACCACAGTCCTCCACCTGCTACGATCTTAACATACTTCCCTTGCTTCCTGTACTTTCCTACATGCTCGTCGGTTTAGGGTACTTTTAACCTGGCCTTTATTCAGAACGTCCTGAATTTGGTCCTGGTACGTTCGCCTAGGCCTTCCCCTTCCAAAGTTTTCATTCACTCTCGCCTGGTAGATCTCTTTCGTCAATCTTTGTTCATTCAACCTCTCTACATGACCAAACCATTTCAGCATCCCTTTCTCGATTTTGGTCACTACGTCTTCTTTTACGCCACAACGTTCTCTTATCACACTATTTCTAATCCTGTCACTCAATTTCACACCAATCATACTCCTCAACGCTCTCATTTCCACTGCATTAATTCTACTTTCATGCTTCTTCTGCTGTTACAGATACAAAAACTGCTAAAAGTGGCCGTTTTTCGCATCTGTAACTATAGTGAACCATATTTTACAGAATTTATAGGTTCTAAATAAACTAGGGTAGGTACCTTCACTGCAATCTGTATTTCCGGAATTTCGATAAGGTTTGTATTTAGCAAGTAATATTTTTAATTGATGGGGGCGCTAGTGGACGGCAGGTTGCCTCTTAGGCTTATTTCCGTGCAATGTATAAACTTTAATTAATCTGATAAGTAAACAAATTAGGATGAAATATAATAAATGTCCCTCACCACAGAATCCGCACTTGGAAAACTTAATTAAAAATAATTTTTAAAAAATTGTTAAGAAATTGTAATAAACAGTCACCTATGTAAAAAAACCCGGTCAAGTGCGAGACGGACTCGCGCGCCGATATACCTTTAGTATTTTCGGAAGCAATAAAGTCTATTTTTAGGACCGCAAAACTAAATTTGTTTGTAAATGTTTTTTGCAGATTTCTAAAAATCTGTGCAACTTAGAAAAATCGGTTTATTTTTGCTATAATATTTACATAAATTTCTATCAACTGTAATTAATTCAGATTTTTCCTTTCACAAACTTCGGAGATAAGTGGGGGGAATGGTATTTTTTTTGACATTTTTCATCATAACTTGAAAACGAACAGTCGCAAAAAAATACAAAAATATATTTTAGATGGTACAAATAAAGCCCTTTCATATAATACCCCACTCGACCTAGTAACGACAATTTGAAATTTTGGCCCCCTTTTTAGGGTTCTGTAGCCAAATGGCAAAAAACGGAACCCTTATAGATTCGTCATGTCTGTCTGTCTGTCCGTCCGTATGACACAGCCACTTTTTTCCGAAACTATAGAGCTAACTATACTATTGAAACTTTGTAAGTAGATGTATTCTGTGAACCGCATTAAGATTTTTACACAAAAATAGAAAAATAACAATAAATTTTAGGGTTCCCCATACATAGAACTCAAACTCAAAAAATTTTTTTTCATCCAACCCATACGTGTGGATAGGTCTTCAAAAATTATATTGAGGTTTCTAATATCATTTTTTTCTAAACTGAATGGTTTGCGCGAGAGACACTTCCAAAGTGGTAAAATGTGTGACTTCTAAAATAAGAGAATGACAAAACTAAAATAAAAATATGATGTACTTTTTCATGCAAACTTCCACCGAAAATTGGTTTGAACGAGATCGAGTAAGTAGTTTTTTTTAATACGTCATAAATCGTAAACCACAATTTACCTTTCATTCAATCAACTCAAATATAAATTTTAGTTACTTACATCACATAAAAAAGTTTTTTAGCAATGAAAATACCATACCATAACTTGTACTTATATACGTACACGTTTTTAGGGCACCCTCAGTGCGCGAGTCCGACTCACACTTGGCCGGTTTTTTTTTTACTTTGATAATCATATTTTTTTATGTGCAATTAAGTTAGGCAACCATATTCTAAAAGTATTCAAAATTTCAAGTCGATAGCATGAGTGGTTGCTGAGATATACAGGTGTGACTGACAGACGGACAGACAGACAGACAAAGTCGCAACATAAGGGTTCCTTTTTTTTACCATTTTGGTATCGGAACCCAAAAAATAGTCGCGATATAATTCCGAAGTTACAGAACAGATTACTAGAATACTTACGTTACTTCGTTACAGCTAAAGCTTTGTGACAATTTTGTGGTGACGTCCCACAGAATCCTCGAATCCTGAGGCCAATAGATTTCTGTTAATACAATAAATTTGACAAATACAGTCGTGTACAAAATAATTACTATCTTTGGTGGTTATCAGTAAATTAGGTTTACGCGTAACCTAAATAACCTTTTATTAAGCAACCGGGACCGACGGCTTAACGCGCCATCAGAAGCACGGAATCATCCTACTTTTCGCAGAATCTGGTGATTCATCCTACAATGTTCTAACCAAACTGAGAAAGTCTAAAAAAGTAAAAAAGACTCAGTTTTGTTTGAAAGTCCGGGAATCAAACCAGAACCTCGAAATCGAAAGGCGAACGATCTAACCATTAGACCATTGAGGTTGTTTGTTTGCTCTCAATAGGAAGGTAAGTAGATTATGTGCAAGTACAGCATGTTTACAATTTTTGGTCCTAACAGATAGGTCAATCTTTATGATAAATTATGATAAACGTGATCTCATTAATCTATTAATAAATATGTTTGTTTATATTATTTCTGAGTAAGTTGCCGTAATCGGTAACTGACATTCTCATTCTTTATAGTCTCTCGCAAGAGCCGCAAGTGACAATTCAACAGCCTAAGTTTTTTGTGAATATAAACATCAGTGTCAAACTCGAAAGTCTTAACAAGAGTGCTTTGAAAATCGTTGAATATTTTAACTGGCGAATTTTAGAAATTTTTTGCGTTAAAGGAAAATTCCCAATAGAATTATCGGGAGTTCTTGTACGGAAGTATAAAATAGAGGTATTTCTGGGTTTCTTATCCATTTTGAAGAAAATCTTCGAGGGAAAGGCAGTTTATTCGTCATTTGGTACCGGTTGAAGGTAAGATCACGCTCTGACTAGTGGTAGGTCGTAAGACCATGTGTATTAACTTGAATAACCTAGTAAATTTAACTGTACACATTCATTTGTATTTGTTTGAATCGTCATAGCTAGGTCGCAGGAACTAGGTCGGTATTTCTTTTATTTCTCACATGATTTTTTTTTATTTCTTTAGTTTGTACATTACTAGCGGCCCGGCCCGGCTTTGCACGTTAAGCTCAAAGTTCAGGTTCATACAAAAATCCTATATAAAAAAGCACTTACAATATTTCCCGATTTTGTAACTTTTCTGGTAGACTTCCATATTTTGTTTTTTTTTTCACACAAACAGTCCATAAAATTATGAACACAAGTTCAAAAGAATCTAGTTTTGTTTGAGATTTTTCATTATTATTTTTAATTGCGTGTTTTAAGTTAAACGTCACTTGACACGTAATAAATTATTATATCTTTCTAGAACATTTCAAGTAAATTTTGAATTTATACTTTGATAATTGAAATAAACATTAAAAGTGCCAGGCTGCGGTTTGTTTATATTTTTGCCCCTTTTTTTTTCAGATCCATAATCAACGATGCAAGCAAAATACTTTCTTGTTATTGTCCTGCTCCTATGCAGCAGCGAGTATGTCCTGTCTCACATTTTAACTTCCTTGGCCAAGATGCAACTACAGTACTGTAAACAAAAGATGAGCGACGTTCTACGCAACGTCTACTGCCCGATGATAAACGAACAATATTTACCGATAGGTAATTATACTCTCTCTCTGTCTGAACTTAGGAACCGTGTTTTTGTCGGTTGATTCATCGCCAATGTTTCCTTGTTTCCGCTATTTCCTTCACCTCCTGATACGACCCGACCTCTACTTTCTCTTTGATCTGTTCCATAAAGTTTCTCCTCGTTGTGCCCCTTCCTCTCTTACCCACAATTTTTCCTTTTATGATGTTCTTTATAAACGAATCATGTCGAATCAGGTGGCCAATTATATTTCCTCTCCGGTGCTCTATAGTTTCTATGACAAATATCTGGCCTTTATCCTACAATTGTATATGAATTATAAATAGGTAAGCTACATTTGTAACCGTGACTTCCCTTCCCATATTAGTAGTGTTCACAAGACCGTGACTTAGTTTGAATTCGAACAAATAATATTTTTATTATTGTAAACTTACTTGTTTTAATTAGGAGAATAATTGGAGTTTGGGATTTAAACAAATGAAAATTCATGGTCGGTCCTATGCCGTATATAAATAAAACGTGAGTTTATCCGTTTAAATACAAGGATAACAGTATCTTTTTTTTTTTCAGAAAGCCAACAGTTAGACGATCTACCATCATTTCCGATTGAGTTAGACTATCCTGATAAGTGGACCAACATGATTGAGGAATGCTGCATGCGGCCATGCCGCATTAACGAAATCTTAACTATATGCTACTGAATACTAAACACCCATTGACTTATTTGTAAAAATTGGAACAAAATATACGTACATTAGTTAATAACAAGTGTTTTTTTTTATTAACTAGCACGTCATAGTATCATAGCGTCCGTGTAGTGCCGGTGAAGAATAGTACCAACCTATTTCTACCCATGGGTGTCGTAAGAAGCGACTAAGGGCTTAACCGGTGGATGGGCAACAGCATCTTTCTATGTACCGTACCATCTTACACACTGTGGTCACCAGGTCACCAGCCGCAACGCTTACAAGCGTGGTGATTACGCTAAATCCCCTCCAAAGTACCAAGCATTTTTGCTGGAGTTCTGGAGGGGAGCTCCCTGTCCTGCAGTGGAGGTTTAATGGGGTGTATGATGAAACTGTGATCAGAGTAGAATACCGTCTCGTCGTCGCACACTGATGGACGAACCTTGTAGGACTACTGGCTTGTGGCGCGGTTGGTAGCGGCTCTGCCTTCGATCACTGGTTCGATACTCGTTCAGACCGTTACCCCAGGACAAAAAATTGTGTGATGAACACAGGTGTTCAAGGTTCAGGTGTGTCTGGGTATTATTTAACCATGTGTCCGGTGACCGACTGCACAAACTTAAACGGTAGATTCTAACCTCGAAACTTAACAACTTTTCTTAAAGAACATAGGTAGAAAAACGAAAAAATAATTTCGACCTGCCATACAAAAAGTGCTATCAAATGATGCAGTTTGATTGGGAAGCCCAATTTTTTTTTGGCATTTCGACCTATGTTCCTTGAGGAAAGTTGTTTAGTTTTATCATAGAGTAATATAATACTGGGCGTCGTAAGTTTTATGGTTAGAAAATCTACCGTTTAAGTTAGTGCCGTCGGTCACCGGACACATTGTATTATTTGTATTTATGAATGTTAGTTACACCCTTAAAGTTAGGCTGCCATTTGGGAAAATGATTTGTTCATGATTCATTTTAATAGGGATGATACATCAGCTCAATACGAATCGATTTGGTCCTAAGAAGTTTTTCTGTGAGTCGCTGCGTTTTTGCGTTAAAACAAAAAAAAATAAGATACTAAATAATGTTTTTTTGTCTGACTTTGTGGCTGCTGTTTAAAATACTTCTGAAGATGTAGAAAATAGAAGAGGCAGACATGCAGGGCTTTGCATTTTCACGGGACGAATTAGTAGTTTATTGCATTTTGAAGCGCTGTAACTGAACCGCCTACTGTGAGGTCCTCCCAAAAATAAAACGAACGAATTCGGAAATGAGGTGTTTATTCAACCCCGCAGAACATCAAAACTTGAAAAGTTACAAAACCTTAAGTAGTTTACCGAAGACATGACGATAGCGAGTTTCAGATACTAACAACGCCATCTATCGAACATTTTATGTGGTAAAGATTATAAGTTACTCGAACATATCGCCCGCCAAGGACATCGTGATGTCCTTAATGATAGGATTTTACATCAAAAACATAAAGCAAATAATAAAAAAAAATGTAAAACTATTATAAAGTTCAATCTGGAAGGCGACATACTTTAGTAATTGGTCTCTTAACAATAGAGTTTTTGCACTTCACAGATATCACTCTCACTAAATTGTCTGTCCCGGGATGTGTTTCTGTCACTCTCCCAAGATGCCATTTGGACGGTGGCAGATTTTCGTCTTTCAGTAAAACTAAATCTCCCTCCTTGAGATTTGATTGTTTGTTCAACCATTTCGGACGCTGCTGTAAGCGAGATAAATATTCACTCGACCATCTCTTCCAAAAATTCTGAATCATTCTTTGTGTTAGCTGCCATCGAGTCAAGTGGTTTATGTTTGAATCTAAATAGCTCTCCTCAGGTACAATAGTTGGAGATTCTCCTAGAAGAAAGTGTCCAGGTGTTAACGGCGAAAAATCATTGGGATCGTCGCTGATTGGAGATATCGGTCGAGAGTTTAAACAGGCCTCTATCTGTGAGGTCACCGTAGACATCTCTTCGTATGTTAATGTGGTATTACCAAGAATCCGTTTGAGGTGGAATTTGATCGACTTCACACCTGCTTCCCATAGTCCCCCGAAATGTGGTGATGAAGGTGGGATATGGTGCCATGTTGTCCCATCATTGGCCAGGAGGTTCTTAATCTCTGTTTGTAAATTTTGGGTACTTCTTTCAAACATTATCTTAAGTTCTTTGTTACCAGCGGTTAGATTGGTACCATTATCGCTCCACATATTAGCACAGTGTCCTCGCCTAGCAACGAAGCGTTTAAATGCGGCGATAAAATCCTGAGTATTCAAGGATGTGACAATCTCAATATGTATGGCCTTGGTGACCATGCATATGAATATCGCAATGTAGCCTTTTTGTGTTTTGCAACCTCTACCTTTCGAGAGTCTCAGATCAATCGGTCCTGCAAAGTCCACACCACTGTTTAAGAAGGGTTTACAAGGTGTTACACGAACATTGGGAAGGGACCCCATCATCTGATTTCCAGTGCTTGTTCGGAATCTAGCACATGTCGTACATTGATGAACAACTTGACGGACGAGGCTCTTAGCGTGAACTATCCAGTATCTTCTGCGTAAGTTGCTCAAAAGCATCGTTGGACCGCCGTGTAAGGTACGTATATGGTAGTCGGTAAGTATCAGTTTGGTAAATGGATGATTTCCTGGTAGGATTATCTGATGTTTGGTGAAATTTGGTAAATCACTTTTCTGTAGTCTGCCTCCTACTCTTAAGATTCCCTTCTCATCTAGAAATATGTTTAGACTACGAAGTTTACTGTCTTTTTTAACGTTCTTTTTCATAGTAATTCTTTCTATCTCTTCTCCAAACATTTCCTTTTGACATAATTTTATACATATTTCTCTTGCTTCATTCATTTCTATTCCCGTTAGATGTATCTCCTTTGGTTTCTCTTTTTTCATGAATCGTAAAGCGTATGCTGTCACTTGAAGTAGTTTCGTTAAATTTGAATATCTCTTCAGTAATCCAAATTCATCATTTTCTGTTATTATGTTTTTGAAAACATTAATCTTTTCCTTTTTCTTTTCCAGGTCTGTTGTGTTTTCCTTTAACTGTTTGTAAGTAATTATTTCTTTCAGAAGTTCGTCAGGTCCAGTCCACCATAAGTCAGATTGTAATAGCTGACTTGGAGGAGCTCCTCGAGAAGCCACGTCTGCAGGATTTTTAGTTGAATCTACGTGACTCCAGCATCTTGCAGGTAAGATTGTTAGTATCTCAGAGGTTCGGTTTGCTATGAACGTCTTCCATTTTGAAGGATGGCACTGTAGCCACGCCAATACTATTGTCGAATCAGTGTAAGCATGTATGTCAGTCTGAGCTATACCGAAGCATTCAGCTGTTTCTTGAAGTAGATTTGCCAGAAGCACAGCTCCACATAATTCGAGCCTTGGAATGGAAACTGTCTTGATTGGAGCGACTCGAGTTTTAGCTGTGATGAGATTAGCATGTATAGTTCCGTCAGTCTTGACAACTCTAAGATAGACGACTGCTGCATAAGCCGCCTGTGATGCGTCACTATATCCATGAAGTTCTATCTTTTGATCATTGTTGTTTGTGTTTAACCATCGGTCAATGTATATATTTTTTGCTTGTTTCAGGTCATTGCAGAAGGTAGTCCATTCCGTCTCAATAACATTTGAAACTTCTTCGTCCCATGCCACTCTAGCCAGCCATAGTTTTTGTATAATTATTTTTGCTACAACTATAACCGGAGCCAGCCAACCCATCGGGTCAAAGAGTCGGGATATTTCGCCGAGAATGAATCTTTTTGTGACGGGTTTAGTTGAAGGTCTCATATTAATATCATATTGAAATTGGTCTGTGGCCTTATTCCACCGAATTCCCAAAGTTTTGATGATAGCCTCTGATTTTAGTACGTATGTCTCATCTGAATTGGAATTGCCATTTTCTACATGTGTTTCAAACTGTGTGTTGTTACTCGCCCACTTTTGCAATTGGAAACCTCCAGCCTTCATCATCTTCGTCATTTGAGCGTGTATTATTAAAGCGTCTTCGAAACTATCAGCTCCAGAAAGTAGATCGTCCATATAAAAGTCTGTTTGTGCAATTCGAGAAGCTATAGGGAAATGTTGTGCCTCATCTACAGCAAGTTGTTGAAGAGTTTTTGTAGCTAGATAAGGTGCGCTAGCTGTGCCAAATGTAAATCTAGTTAGACGAAATTCTTTTAATTCTCCGTTAACTCTCCACAGAATTTTTTGATAGTTGGCACTTTCCTCGGTGACTTTTATCTGCCGGTACATTTTAACACAATCTGCCGTAAAGGTAATCTCATGTCTGCGCCATCTCATGACTATGTGTCTTAGATCTGGTTGTAATTTGGGCCCAACTAACATGTTGTCATTGAGAGATTTACCGTTCGGACCTTTGCATGAGGCGTCAAAGACAATTCTTACTTGCGAAGTTGTTTTCTCTGGTTTTATCACAGCGTGGTGTGGCATGTAAAAGGAATTGTGTGTATTCTCGTCGTCATGATTTGTTATTTCTTCCATATGATTAAGTTCAATGTACTCCGTTAAAACCCTTGTGTATTCTGTCTTCAACTCTTTGTTTCTGTCAAGTTTCTTCTCCAATTGTTCTAGTCTTTTTTCTGCTATTGGTTTTGTGTTACCATAATCAAGGTTTCTTTGTTTGAATGGAATTTCTACTATGTAATTCCTTCACTGTCTCTCGTATAGGTTGTTTCAAACAATTTCTCACATAGCTGTTCTTCTTCTGTTAACAGTTTTCTATTCTTGTGCGTTTCTCCAGATTCAAGCTCCCAAAATTTTTGTAAAATGTCGTTTTCTCCTTCTTGTGTTGATATGTGCATGTTTAGGACATTGTGTCGTGCATTTCTTGAATTAGTTGAGTTAACTTCTCCGGATAAAATCCATCCCAATTTAGTTCTTTGTGCCAATGGTGAATCATAAGATCCAAGTTTCACACCCTCCATCACAATGTGACTATACACATCAGCTCCCAGAAGAAGGTCTATTGCAGCTGGTGTGTCATAGTTTGGATCAGCTAATTGTAAGCCTTGTATATGTTCTCTTCTCACGTTTATCCGTCTTGAGGGTAGTAGTCGTGTTAAAGTCCTAAGCACGTATGCTCTTACTGGAAGTTTGAATGTTTTGTCATAATCTGATTGCAGATCCAGTGTTACCAAATGTTTGGTGTTCATCACAATGTTGTTGCCCAACCCGCTGATTGTGCCATTGATTGTATGTTTCTTGAGACCAAGGATTTGTGCAGCTTTCTCTGTTATGAATGATCCTTCAGATCCTTGATCGATCAATGCACGAAATTGTAGTGTACGTCCGTTCTCGGCGGTCACTTTTACAAGTGCCGTGGCTAACAAGATGTTAGTTGTGTGTTGTGGGACATTGGATTCCATCGCGTAATGTGCTGATATGTTTTCCTTATTCTCTTTCTCTGGATTTTCTGGAGTTCTGTGCTCTTGGGTCGAACTGTCTCGTTGTTCATTATTTTCAGGAGTTTTGTTGGTGCTATACTTAGTATGAATAAGTGAATGATGACGTTTTCCACAAATGCGACATTTTGACTTCTGTTTGCATTGTTTTACTCCATGGTTAGGTATCAAGCAATTGAAACAGAGTTTGTTTTTCTCAATGAATGCCTTCTTATCCTGGATGGGCATTTGTATAAACCTTTGACATCTGTAGATGTAGTGATCTTCGTTACATAGCACACAACCCTCTTTAGGCGTATTGTAAAACACTCTTTTTTCTGTATTCGTAGTCGTAGGTCTCGTTGGTGTGCGTGGGTTCCCCTTTGTTGATTTTATTCGTTCTAGGGCTCTGAATCTAGATTCTAAGTATTTTGTAAGATCTTCAAACGTTGGAAGGGTCTCGTTCTCTTGTTTACTTATCTCTTGTTCCCAACCTTTCAAAGACTCACTGTCTAATTTACTTGTCAGTAAATAGAGAATGATAGGATCCCAGGAACTTGTATCTATTCCAATACTCTTTAATCCACTCAAACATTCAGTAGTTGTATCCAACAAATTCTTAATAGGAGTTGCATTTTCATTTGTAACATTTTTCAGTGTCATCAACCGTTGCAAGTATGAATTTATTATAACTCTTTTGTTGCTGTATCTTTCTTTTAATTTTAACCAGGCGGCATCGTAATTGTTTTCAGTGATAGGTATATGTTTCAGTAATGTTGCTGCTTCTCCCTTCAGGTTTTGTTTTAGCAAGTGTAATTTGTTGACTTTACTAAGAGTTTTATTGTTATGTACGAGAGAAACAAATTGATCATGAAATGGTATCCATTCACTATAATTTCCATCAAAGGTAGAAATTTGTATAGGAGGAAGCTTTATCTGTTGTGACGATACTTCTATGTTTTCAGGATTTTCCCTTTGCTGAGTTGGGTGTGGATATTCACACTGCTTTTTTAGCATAAGGTCCTTAGAATGTACATATTCATCTTCAACTTCACAATATTTATCGCAAACGGTTTCATCCAGCGGCTTACAACTCTCTATAATCTTTAGATAGTTTTCCTGATATTTATTCCATAAACTATCAAGTAATTTTATTTTCATTTCTACGTAATCCCATGAAAGACGATCCTTAGGTGTTTTCTTGAAATTGCTAAGGGATTTTTCTATTTGTGTTTGTAAAGCAGATTGCAGATTAACTAATTGTTCATATTCTTCACTATCCATTTTTAAAGAGTCAAAATTTTCTAAGTCCAAAAATAACTAATTTCCATAAATTTTTGCACTGGCAACACTATAGTTAATGTTCTGATAACTAAAAGCTAACTTCACTTCAATTAGATTTTTGAAAGCTAATGTCACTTGATATTGACAACTAAACGTCACTAGTTTTGACAGCTATTGTCTAATGATTTTGACAACTGAAACGTCACTAGAGTTTTGACAGCAAATGTATAATGATTTTGACAACTGAAACGTCACTTTAGAATTGACAGCTGAAACGTCACTTTAGAATTGACAACTGACGTCAATTGATTTTGACAGCTAAACTTCACTTTGGATCTGACAGCTAATGTCACTTGAGATTGTTTGTGTACACTGTTTACACTACACTTTACTCATACACACACACTGAAACGCACTTGTATACTACGAGTCCTACAACTACCTGACTATAACGCGAACCGGCTCGGGAGGACCATGAACCGCCTACTGTGAGGTCCTCCCAAAAATAAAACGAACGAATTCGGAAATGAGGTGTTTATTCAACCCCGCAGAACATCAAAACTTGAAAAGTTACAAAACCTTAAGTATTTTACCGAAGACATGTCGATAGCGAGTTTCAAATACAAACAACGCCATCTATCGAACATTTTAAGTAGTAAAAATTATAAGTTACTCGAACAGTAACTTTACAACGCAGGGCTAATTATGGTGGCAGACCATTTTTCTGTGGTCCTATACATTGTGATTAATCGGACAGTCGTAGTCCACCAGGTGTACGTTTCCTTATCAAATTTCAAAATACATAAATCTCAAAATATAAATTCAGATAATTTTATTAAATGCAGATTCTTTACAGAATACTTATTGAAAGTCATGAAGAATACAATGCAAATATAGCGAGTCTACGCCGTTTCAAACTTAATTCCTCAAAAACGCAGGGGTGTGGATGTCCGCCAATATTTTTTGTATCTTTTAGAGGATGCTTCTTATCATCAGACAAAGAGGTAGACATGAACAAATCATATAGAAATTTTGTCCGTCAGCACACTTACTAATAGTAACTGCATACAATTATGAACTTTTAGGAAATATAACAGCTGTTTTGGAAGTATCAGAACTCTTTAACCTTAAAGTAGTTACTTATTTAAAAAGTCAACTTGAAATCTAAAAAAAGCTGCTGTCAAAGAGCCCGCCCCGAACCGTACCCTGTGGAAATGTACTACCCATCACACTGGCTGCATTTCCGCGTGGGATGACCAGTGGGATGTGCTGCACCAGGTACCATTCGGCACCCTTTCTACGCAAATGCCGCCCCAGCTCCCTCACAAAACTGATAACCTGTTTGCACCACACACCCATCACCTCTACGGCAAAACGCAAGAAAATGCATGCGTTTGTCAGGTTGGCATACTTAATTTCCTTTACCCACAGCAAAGTCAATCCCTAGAATCGCACACTGCCAACAGTTTAAGTAGAAAGTAGGAGACAAAACATATAAAGAGCTCAAGAACCTGATGCAGGATGGAGATAGGTGGACGGAGGTACACCGATAAGAGCTTGGCTTTTTTTTTAATGAACCGTATTATCGACCAATCTGAATCACGACCCGCTTTAAGCTTATTTCCGTACAGACATTCAAATACATTTTTTTTTTATAGAAGAGGGAGGCAGAATTAGGTCCATTTTGACCGAAACATAAATTCAAAAAGTCAACGAAGAAAACCTTACTGTTTCCTTTCAAATTTGATTCAAAAGCATCGTCGTATAATTGTATTATTAGTTGAAATTAAGTAGCTTGATAAGAATGAGTAAGTATATATAATTTATTTTAATGTAAGTATATACATACAAAATTATATATGTTTGTATATTTATGTAATGTATTTATGTATTTGATATTTATTTTGAGTATTTTATGTAAATACAATGTCTTTTTTGTTTCTCATTTATGTAGTTTATATGAGTGCACTACACTGCAGAATTCTGTAAATGTTGATTTCGTCAAAAGGTTGTCTGGAAGAGATCACTCCTAGTGATAAGACCGCCTTTTGCCCACATTTTATTACTGGTTATGTGTAAATGTTACTTTATTAGTGTGCAATAAAGTGTTATTCATTCATTCATTCATTCAATGACAGTAGGACAGAGATATGCATAAAAGCAAGCCGGAGCTATACGTGTCTCTGTCGTTCTAATATCTTACGCATCGCTCCTTCCTGCTCTCACACTGCTGACGTTCTAATCAAGCAACTGTGGGATCCAATTAGGTCGATACAGTCGAAATAATATAGATTGATTAGAATAGAATAGTCCATCTTTACCCGTGGGTTTCGTAAAAGGCGACTAAGGGCTTATAATTCCTGAATGGCATTTTGGATGGGCAGGTATTGGAGTACATACACTTTATACCAACAAGATCTGTGCGCATACCACAATTATTTATCATTCCCTCCTCGAACAACAATGTGTCAACAAACAGTCCAATTCTAAGACTTTGTAGAAATTTTAATGCAATATGTGCTCACACAGACATTTTTGCTAGTAGCGTTCACACATTTAAGAAACTATTATATACAGGGTGTAAGAGACAGGTTGGCAAATACTGAAAGGGCATGATCAGTCAACGTAACTGAACAACTTTCAGCGAACAAATCTTTCAGGAAATGAAAAACAAAATCGGCTTCTCCATACAAACTGTCCAATCAAGTTAGCAATT
Source organism: Athrips mouffetella (assembly GCA_947532105.1). Lineage (NCBI taxonomy): Eukaryota > Metazoa > Arthropoda > Insecta > Lepidoptera > Gelechiidae > Athrips > Athrips mouffetella. The sequence continues at coordinate 10,389,558 of OX383971.1, forward strand.
TTGTATGGAAAGTTTTGTTCGCTGAAAGTTGTTCAGTTATGTTGACTGATCATGCCCTTTCAGTATTTGCCAACCTGTCCCTTACACCCTGTATAAGTAATCAACCAACCCCTTAATAGCTTGCATATGTAATAAAATTGTAATGTTCATTTTTTGATTGATTGAATAGCATATTTATGGAAAATTATGTGTACAATTATCATCGGACTTCAGGTTTACTAATGGTCCTCTATGAAATATTTAAGATTTATATATTAACTTGTTGTCTGTTTTTGTACCTAATTGATTAAAATAAATAAAATAAACCAAAGGATGGGCAGCAGATCTCTCTAAGTATCGTACCATCTTACATACGGCGGTCACCAACAACAGCGGTCGCCAGCCGCAACGCTTACAAGCGTGGTGACTATGGTAAATCCCCTCCTAAGTACCACGCGTTTTTGCTGGAGTTCTGAAGGGAGCTCCCTGTCCAGCAGTGGACGTTTCATGGGATGTTACGATTAGAATGACAGGAGGAAAAACTAAGCGTGACAGCAGGTTGGATCAATACTTGCCTCTGTCGATCCAATGCGTAGCGCATCGCTCCATTTTGCTCACCGCTTCTGTCATTCTAATCAATCTACATTATTTCGACCGTACGATCAACCACAAGTCGGTAGAATCTTTTTCAACTCTATTACCACGCCATAAGGTCCAAAAGTGTTTTTACTGACGTCCTGATGAATTTTCAATACGGAAAAAAATAAAAGAAAAAAATGCTCTTAAAACATACCTTTTAATTCCTAATGACTTCATACACATGTACACTTGTTAACCTATAATAGTCCTTCCATTTCCTTCATGAACTGCATGTAAGCGTCGTCTTTGCTCGGCGCTTGTTTGGGCATTTCAGTCTGCCTTTGGAGCGTGGATTTGATAGGTTTGGCCTTCTTGTCCTCACGTTTGACGCGCAAGGCTGAAGGAACGAACCTCGTGACGTCAGCTGAGAGATTCCTAATCTGTGGTTTGGCTGAGATCGTTGCACCTGTAAATAAAAAATTATGTTTGATTTAATACTGTTTGCACGAAATTTTAACGGTAATGTTAATTATGTTTTTCATTCATTTATTTATGCGTTTCGATTCGATGTGATCAGTAAAATACCATTCCTCCTAAGTTTTGTGGGTAACGCGCATTCTGACATATTTCGACACTTTTAAGACAGCTGTCTTAAAGGTGTCGAAATATGTCACAATGTATGTTAAATAGATGATAAAACTGAACAGGTCGATAAACTATTTTTATGACGTTCTCGTACAATACATTTTTTTTTTCTTATACTGTCTATATCTTTGATGTTTACTTTCATGGTCTGCGTAACACACTGAAAAGACCAAAATTGGTGATTTGGATTCAGTAAAACCTACAAACACCATATCGTCTTCTTTTTAGGGTTCCGTAGTCAACAAGGAACCCATAGTTTCGTCATGTCCGTCTGTCTGTCCGCGGCTTAGCTCAGCGACCCTCAGTACTAGAAAGCTGTTATTTGGTATGGGTGTATATCCATACCAAATTACAGCTTATTATACGTATTTGGTACCGAAAAAGGGGTATAACAAAATCTTGAAAAATGCTTTTTTAGGGTACCTCATCTACACGTAAAGTGGGAATGAAATTTTTTTTCTCGTGGACCCCATAGTATGAGGTGTCGTTAGATAAGGATTTTGGAAAATTCGTCTCCCAAGGGGGTAAAATAAGGGATGAAAGTTTGTATGAAAGTCCTTTGTTTCTTAAGCTAGATTCATACAAATTTGAATTTAAGCGTTTGGTAAAAAATAAAGAAACAGGTGTTTAAGCATTTCTTAAAAATCACCTTTGAAGGGGGTGAAAAAGGGGGTGATTTTATAACCGTATGTTGGTCTGTAAGTTCATTTTCAAAGTAAAATCCACTAAATGTATTATTCAGGCATTAGGGTTATAATTCTGTGGAACGTACATCGCTGTTATTGAAATTTCACCCCAAATTCAACTCCTAAAAGAGGGAAATGGGGTAAAAAAGTCTAAAAACCAATATGGGTATCGTTTGTATGGTTTATCGGGTCGCTGATTACGAATACTACAACAATTTTGAAATCCAACGTGGTGGACGTAAAATACCATCATCCCCTGGGGATGGGGTTGGGGTGCGATAGGGTTAAAATGTCTAAAAATCAATATGGGTGTCGTTTCTATGTTTATATTTTATAAGGATAGGGATAGCGGTTAAGATGGCGTTAGGGGTAGGGATAGGGAGAGGGTGAGGGAGTGGGGGAGGGGGTGGGGGTGGTTGGGAGGGAGAGAGGGGGGGAGGGGGAGAGGTAGAGGGAGACTGCACAATACTGCAGATTGTCTGAATTCCACGCGGGCGAAGCTAGTAGAAATATAAATCGCAATCAGCCGCTGGGCTTCGCTGGTCGTTAGGACGGAAAAAGTTTATGAAAAAATCCTCCTTAACAATAATAATTCCTAAAGCAACTTTACTACGGAACCCTACATTGCGGGTGACCCGACACGCACTTGGCCGGTTCTTTATTACATTGTAATTGTAAAAATCTTCAATGTATTGACACACTTGTTTGATATTTTTTTAGTAGCAAAGATCAGCGGTTCCCGAATGGTGGCCCGCGGAACCCTGGGGTTCCATCATCCGTATGGGTTACGGGGTTCCATCATCCGTATGGGTTACGGGGTTCCGCCAAAAATGGCGTTTAATACAAATTCGTCAACTCTAAAACATTAATTCGAATCAACTGTCTCACACTTGAATAACTTCATGATTGAAATTCAAGATGATCGTTGAGTTGTCGTTATCATGATTCAGCTGGTTGATGCAAAGCTGGCTTTTCAGCTTATACCCTAAGAGCTATCCTATTATTTAGGGAAAAAATTCATATCAGGCCAAATTTTTGTAAACGGCCTTTAAATGCAATTTAAAAGACTATATTTTAGAATCCACCCAAATTTTAAACTGAAAGGTACAATTTCAATTTCTGGAGGTTTCAATTTCGATATTGTTTTCTTGTTGGATTTAGTACACTATGTGTTAAGGGACGTTAATGAAACAAAAGCATAGAAAAACTGATCTGATAGGATTTTTATCATAGGTCTAATGCAACTTTGAGATTTAAAATTTTTTTTTAGGTTTAATTGTTTTTCTTTTACAAATATAGGAGGATTATACAGGGTGTAAGGGACAGGTTGGCAAATACTGAAAGGGCATGATCAGTCAACGTAACTGAACAACTAACAGCGAACAAAACTTTCAGGAAATGAAAAAAAAAATCGGCCTCTCCATACAAAATTGCAAACTTGATTGGACAGTTTCTATGGAGAAGCCGATTTCTTTTTTCATTTCCTGAAAGTTTTGTTCGCTGAAAGTTGTTCAATTACGTTGACTGATCATGCCCTTTCAGTATTTGCCAACCTGTCCCTTACATCCTGTATACTTATAAAAGTAATCAAATGTAAAGTAAATAATATTTATAGCATTTTTGACCTTTTTTTGTGGAATTTATAATACCTTTATTATTATTATTTTTTTAAATCATCCGGTCGTAAACTTGGGTGGATTACTAATGCATTATTTTATAGACCAGCTAATCTAATTTTTGACGAAAAAAAATGCTGATATGAATTTTTGTTGAATCTTCATACAGTGAAATAGTTTGGCTCTCAGGTTATGACGTCTACAATAAAAACAAGTTATCTGAACTAGACTGAATGCGTATTCAATTATCGGACTTTAATTTTATTTATTTCTTCAGTGCCGTTCTAAATAAGTGTGAAACATTTCTAATTAAAAATTTTATTTTAAGTCTAACATCCATGTAAAGATTGAAAGAAGAATAGTGTCATTGATCTAAAAATATCAATAACATAATTATTTTCAATTTACTTCTTTATTGTCGAGTTAGGGATCCGTCAAAAAATATGGATTGGTAAGGTATCCGTAGCCAAAAAAAAAATTAACCGCTGCTGGTATACATTATGATTTTTTTGGCCGGACAAAATGTTTTATTTATCTGAAATAGAAACACCTTGGACGCCGGATACAAAACAAAACACCAAAACATGAACATCAACAATTTCACGCATGGAGCGTGATACGCACAAACTTATCGTAAGTTAGAGGGCAATGTGACAAAGATTAGCTATTTCTTATAAATTCCATGTAAACATTCAAGTACACGTGTTTTACTAGTAGTAGTAAGGGTGATGAAGGAAAAATTTCTATATGATTTGCTCATGTCTGCCTCTTTGACTGATAAGGAGCATCCTCTAAAAGATACAAAAAATATTGGCGGACATCCACACCCCTGCGTTTTTGAGGAATTAAGTTTTAACTATTTTGAAATTTGACAATGAAACGTACACCTGGCAGAGTATGACTATCTGATTAAATACAATGTATAAAACCCCAGAAAAATTGTCTGCCACCATAATAGCCCTGCGTCGTAAAGTTACAGCGCTTCAAAATGCAAAAATTCACTACTTCGTCCCGTGATAATGCAGAGCCCTGCATGTCTGCCTCTTCGATTTTCTACATCTTTAGAAGTATCTTAAACAGGAGCCACAAAGGCAGACAGAAAAACATTATTTAGTATATTATTTTAATTTTTTGCTTTAACTCAAAAATGCAGCGACGCACAGAAAAACTTGTAAGGACCAAATCGATTCGTTTTGAGCTGATCTATTATCCCTATTAATATGAATCATGAGCAAATCATATACCCAAATTGCAGCCAGCACCCTAACTATAGGGTCGATTCCTGCGTGGAAGTTTTAAAGCCGGGTTTGAAAGGTTTATTTGACAGGTTTCAAAGTATTCGGGTTATAGTTTGTAGCACCATTCTTAGAACTGTAAAATTTTAGGCCTAAATTTGACACCACCCAGGAATCGAACCCAGTACCAAGCTAATAAAAAACCGGCCAAGTGCGAGTCGGACTCGCGCACTGAGGGTTCCGTACCACCACATAATCATAATTGTATTAGTTGAAATTTTAGTAAGTTAATGTGCTAGATTTTTTGAGACCGACACGCGCCTGACCAAGTTTTATTATTTGTTGTTATTTTATAGCTTATGCACTATAAACATACCAATTTTAAATTTTGTAAGTGTTCCCGTTTTTAAAATAGAACTAAAACAAAAATCGCCTCCGCGACCATTCAACTTGACCCCTCTCTTATATGAATGTTCTTGAAACGGGAGCTCACCTCAATTGGTTACCATTAGTTGTGAGAAAAGTTGTAATATTTAATGATTTCAGACTTTTCCCTTTATTTGTACTGTGAGACCTAGCTTCATATCAAATTTCATAATTTTAGGTCAACGGGAAGTACCCTGTAGGATTTGCTTTTTTGCATAAATGTATGGAGATAAGGACATAAAAAGCCATATCTTTTGATTGCGTCGTTGTAAAAAAAAAAATTTTGAGATCTTGTGTGGTTCATGGACCTTAATATATGGTATCAATTTCAACCTGATACCTCTACGGTCGTGAGATAAAGGGTCTTGACAGACAGACAGACGGACAACAAAGTGATCCTATAAGGGTTCCGTTTTTTCTTTTGAGGTACGGAACCATTAAAAAACCGACCAAGTGCGAGTCGGACTCGCGCCCTAAGGGTTCCGTGCCTACCTACCATATGATATACTAAAAGCTTTCGCTCATTGATTTTAAAAACTCCGCGACCATACAACTTGACCCCTCTTTTAAAGAAAAGTTCTTGAAACGGGAGCTCACCTTAATTGGTTACTATTAGTTGTGAGAAAAATTGAAATATTTAATGATTTTAGACTTTTCCCTTTATTTGTACTGTGAGACCTAGCTTCTTGCCAAATTTCATAATTTTAGGTTAACGGGAAGTACCCTGTAGGTTTTGCTTTTTTGCATAAATGTATGGAGATGAGGACATAAAAAGCCACATCTTTTCATTGCGTCGTTGTAAAAAATTGAAATTTTCAGATCTTATGTGGTTTATGGACCTTAATATTCGTTACCAATTTCAACTTAATACCTCTTCTCGTTCGTGAGAAAAAGGGTCTTGACAGACAGACAGACGGACAACAAAGTGATCCTATAAGGGTTCCGTTTTTTTTTTTTTTGAGGTACGGAACCCTAAAAATACCACCTTATCAATTTCTGAATGTACTTTTTAGGATTCCGTTTTATAGGTTTAGTTTAGAAGGAAAAATATTTTTTCGATATGCTCAATTTGGCCGGAAAGCCGCCAAAATTAATAAACGCAGTGTCACTCGCGCTATTATAGTATAGGCAACGACGCAGTTGACCCCAACATAAATTTCTCAGGAAGATTTTATTTGACAGGATGATAAAGAATCATGAATTAAATGTAAATTCAAAATATCCAAAAAAAAATTATAAAAACATTTTTTCATACATTTTTTGTAATTTTTGTATGGAAAAATTAAAAATACCAATATTTTTTTTTTCATAGAATGATTGTCAAAGTGTAGCAAAGTTTCATCGACTGAGGATTTAATGCGATCTGCTTCGTTGCCTAGACTAGATAAACGATGAAGTGAAAATCGGTTCAGCCGTTTAGTAGTTAAGCGGGAACACATAAACCGATATACATACTTGCATAAATACAGGTCTAATACAAAAACCCTCATTTGGGCTCCGCCACAGTCGGTTAAAAAACCGGCCAAGTGCGAGTCGGACTCGCGCCCTTAGGGTTCCGTACCTATCTACCATATGATATACTAAAAGCTTTTGCTCTTTGATTTTAAAAACTCCGTGACCATCCAACTTGACCCCTCCTTCATAGAAAAGTTCTTGAAACGGGAGCTCACCTTAATTGGTTACTATTAGTTGTGAGAAAAATTGAAATATTTAATGATTTTAGACTTTTCCCTTTATTTGTACTGTGAGACCTAGCTTCTTGCCAAATTTCATAATTTTAGGTTAACGGGAAGTACCCTGTAGGTTTTGCTTTTTTGCATAAATGTATGGAGATGAGGACATAAAAAGCCACATCTTTTCATTGCGTCGTTGTAAAAAATTGAAATTTTCAGATCTTATGTGGTTTATGGACCTTAATATTCGTTACCAATTTCAACTTAATACCTCTTCTCGTTCGTGAGAAAAAGGGTCTTGACAGACAGACAGACGGACAACAAAGTGATCCTATAAGGGTTCCGTTTTTTTTTTTTGAGGTACGGAACCCTAAAAATACCACCTTATCAATTTCTGAATGTACTTTTTAGGATTCCGTTTTATAGGTTTAGTTTAGAAGGAAAAAGATTTTTTCGATATGCTCAATTTGGCCGGAAAGCCGCCAAAATTAATAAACGCAGTGTCACTCGCGCTATTATAGTATAGGCAACGACGCAGTTGACCCCAACATAAATTTCTCAGGAAGATTTTATTTGACAGGATGATAAAGAATCATGAATTAAATGTAAATTCAAAATATACAAAAAAAATTATAAAAACATTTTTTCATACATTTTTTGTAATTTTTGTATGGAAAAATTAAAAATACCAATATTTTTTTTTTCATAGAATGATTGTCAAAGTGTAGCAAAGTTTCATCGACTGAGGATTTAATGCGATCTGCTTCGTTGCCTAGACTAGATAAACGATGAAGTGAAAATCGGTTCAGCCGTTTAGTAGTTAAGCGGGAACACATAAACCGATATACATACTTGCATAAATACAGGTCTAATACAAAAACCCTCATTTGGGCTCCGCCACAGTCGGTTAAAAAACCGGCCAAGTGCGAGTCGGACTCGCGCCCTTAGGGTTCCGTACCTATCTACCATATGATATACTAAAAGCTTTTGCTCTTTGATTTTAAAAACTCCGTGACCATCCAACTTGACCCCTCCTTCATAGAAAAGTTCTTGAAACGGGAGCTCACCTTAATTGGTTATTATTAGTTGTGAGAAAAATTGAAATATTTAATGATTTTAGACTTTTCCCTTTATTTGTACTGTGAGACCTAGCTTCTTGCCAAATTTCATAATTTTAGGTTAACGGGAAGTACCCTGTAGGTTTTGCTTTTTTGCATAAATGTATGGAGATGAGGACATAAAAAGCCACATCTTTTCATTGCGTCGTTGTAAAAAATTTAAATTTTCAGATCTTATGTGGTTTATGGACCTTAATATTCGTTACCAATTTCAACTTAATACCTCTTCTCGTTCGTGAGAAAAAGGGTCTTGACAGACAGACAGACGGCCAACAAAGTGATCCTATAAGGGTTCCGTTTTTTTATTTTGAGGTACGGAACCCTAAAAAAGGATCCCTCTTGATGCGATTTCATCCGTCTGACCGTTTGTTACAGCTATACATTACAGCAACAACTAATGCTATCAACTTGAAACAGGGAACAGTTTAATAGGCACTAAGACGCATCACATAACCCGGGTGAGTGTAAAATCCTATTGAAAGCTCCAGATCAAACGAGCCAACAAATACTTCTCTACTCTACTATAATAAAATTGAAAATTAATTTTGTCTGTCCATTGAAGATATTTATAAAAAAAATATCACGTTATGCTATTTTGATTCCCCTGAATCCAAATCGCAATTTTTTGGACTTTTTATGTATTTGTGTGATTGTTTATTTATTTGTTCGAGCATCACGCAAAAACTACTGAACCGATTTGAATGAAACTTTTTTGTTTGATAGCTATCAGTTTGACTTAACACTGGAACATATTTTATTTTAGTCTAATAATGGGAACCAGGGATATATTTCTTTTCTCAACCATGTTTAAGTGGGTGTTAACACTAAGTTTGGGGTTTTTTTTACGAAGAACTAAAATTTTAGAAGGTTACTCAGACCATGAATCTGAACAACTTTCCCAAAAGAACATAAATCAGACCTCCTATACAAAATGCCCGATCATCAGCATAGCCCGATTTTATTCAAGTATGGGGAGGTCGTTCCTAAGTACATTAGTATAGGGAAGTCGTTCTTGCACAAAATTCTACGCGGGTGAAGCACTACCCAAAGTACTTACAGACGAAGTCGCAGGCAAAAGGTAATATAGTCCAGTAAAAATACGGTTTTGCAAAACATTAAATGTTAATAGCTACTTTTTTGTGTATATCGTATTTAAATATGATGTTAAGAAGCAATATTTACGAATCTACCTAAAATTTAAAGCGGAACATTTTTTTCGAATAACAGCTAAGGCAAAAATAGTAATAGACAATTATATACTTTATGTCATAGATTAACGTATACTTTACATAATTATAGGCATAAAAATCCACCATAAATATATTTAAAAATATCAATTTGTTTCAAAATATAAAATCTACACTTATATTTACATATAAGATCCAATAAAGTAGAGGTAAAATAATATAAATAAACTGAGTTAAACTCAACCTTTTTAAATGAAAGTGATTCTTATATAAATTCACAAAAATTCCATACTAAATAAATAAAAAGTTTTTTGTAATCGCTGGTTTACAATGATTTTGTAAACATTTATGTTGGATTTGCCAAAAATGTGATTACTTAGCACTATTTAAATTATTAGAAAGCAAAACGGATCTATTACTATTTTTGGTTGAGAAGATAACCTTTATTTAAATTTCGTGCTATAAAAGTTAAACAATACAAAAACGCTAATATTTTTAGGTGGATTCTTGTAAAATATGAAATTATGAATATATAGCAAGCCGTAAATAAAATAAAAATCTATTAACATTTTTTTCCGAAATTCCATATTTTTTTAATGTTTGGACGGCAAAATAAATAAATAAATGAAGTCAATTTAGGTGGATTCCATTAAAAAGCTTTACACAGAAATATAATCTATCGATCTGAAAAAGATTCACGGCTATTATCAATTATTTCCGTTTCGCCATACAATCTCTCGTAATTTTACTGGAGTAATATTAAAATGTAAGTAATCCTGCGTGATGTCTTTATTATTTGAAGCTTTTAAATGGATTTATGGATAATGAGGATGTAGGTGTCGTGAATAGCGATGAAGCTATTTTAAAAAGGAAGATGTGTATCACAGCGTCTTTTTGTGTATCGTCACAGAATATATAATAGTAAACAAGTTTGTATCGTACTACCGTACTGCGTACCATTGGGTAATAATGATAATACTAATCTCAGCGGTCGCATCACTGAAAAGCGTGCGTGTCCAGTCCCCGATTCGTGGCAAATTGAAGTTGACGTTTTAAAAAGACGCTGACGCTTTAAAAAATAAATGCCTTGTGCTCCATTCTTCTTGGGTACGAGTTGCGGCGCGGCCGTGAGCACCGTTACGGGCGGCATCTGTTTAGTTAGACGGCATATTCAGCGTGAATTTATAATGGTTTCGCTCCCGAAGCCTAGTGATTCTACTCATGAAAACATGCAACTTCCCCGAAGAAATAAATTTTTTATTCGAAAAAAATTTTTCGCCTTCCCATGAGTCGATCACGTGACCACAAAAATTTATTTTCAAGTAAAATATTTTTTTCTTCGCGAAAGTTGCTTGTTTTCATGAGTAAAATCACTGGGCTTCGGGAGCGAAACCAATACAAATTCACGCTGTATGTAGCTCCAGATCAAGAAAGTCAACCAATACTTTAAGTATGAAAGGAATCCTGCGTGATGTCTTTATTATTTACTTGAAGCTTAAATGGACTAAAGTTTACTGATTTAGTTAAAAACTTTGTGCTCAGTCCTTCTAATTCGTAGACCTAGATCATGACCAATTTTTTGTTGTAAGATTGAAGTAAACGTTTTATAGACTGTAAGGCCGGTATTTCACTGGGACACCACGGTGGCGCGACTGGTGTCCGTAACTAGACACCAGTAAAGACACCAGTCACTACACCCTGCGGCCACAGTATTAAGAGCTATATTTCACTGGGAGTGGTAGCGCGACCAGCATCCGAGCTGGTTGCGCCGTCAAATTGGTTGCGCAACCAAACGGACACCAGGTGAGTAACTCTAGAGCTGTATACATTTTGTTCCTGGCGGCGACTGGTTGCGCTACCATGGTGTCCCAGTGAAATACCGGCCTAAAAGAGTTACCAATCTTGAGTTCCATCCTTCTTGGGTATGAATTGCGGCGCGGCTGTTAGCACCGACACGGGCAACCTCTGTTTAGGCTGTGGGGGTGGCACTAGGGGCCTCAACAGACGCGGGGGGGCACTAGGGGCCTCAACAGACGCGGGGGTTAGCCAGGCGGGGCCCCCGGAGGTTGCAGCATGACCAGTGCTTATTATTAGACCCCAATCTTCACCAACTTAGTTATAATAATAATAATCGCAATTTTACAAGTTGTTTAATTGAATTGAATAATTTTTAGGCTGTCTGCTTCCTCTGGTGCAATATCCATGCCATTCCATGTCGTTTTTCTTCTTCTTCTGTCTAGGCTGTAAAAAGTTACAAACCTTGAACTCCATCCTTCTTGGGTATGAGTTGCGGCGCGGCCGTGAGCACCGATATGGGTGGCATCTGCTTAGGCGGCGGGGGCGGCACGAGGGGCCTCAGTAGACGCGGGGGGGCGCCAGGCGGGGGCCCCGGCGGTCGGAGCATGGCGCGCGGGGGCAGGCCCGGCGGGGGCCCGGGCGGGGCGGTGGGCCGGCCCGCGGGGGGCCCGGGGGGCATACGGAGCGGGGGCGGGCCCAGTGGCGCGCGGAGAGGGGGCGGACGGAGACCTAATAATAACAAACAACATTAAAGTCCAGATATTTCCCTTTCAAAATAAAATTAAAAAACTAACGGCTGCCTTGCCGGCGGGCGGCGGCCACGGCTACAGCTGAGGTTGTTGAAACTGTGCTGAGCATAGAATACATGAAACAGAGTTAGAAAGGCAATGCTGACAATTTTGTACGGGAACCGGTGTCGCCAGTTTGCACACATTTACACGATAAATTATATTTTCACTACATAAAAAAACCGCTAGCTATTTGTCGTCTACTGGTGAATCTAAAAAGTCAAAAGAGCCAAGCAATTAAAAATTTACCGTATTACATTACGTTATAACATTATTTTCAAAAACGTCAAAATCTGACGTTTTTGGGTGAGAAAGAGACAAAGATAAAATGTGGCCATACTAATAAAGTTTGCACAAAACGGTTCAAAAAGTATCCATTGGATCTTTCTTTGTTTTAACTTTCCTTTTAAATATTTCCCTAACAATATATTGATAAATGTGTGCAACATTATGCATAATACTTAAAAAAATAATTTAGATTTTTCTTTACTGAAAATAGAAAGTTAGCGATTTTGAAATATTAAATTGTTGTGTTATACTGGTATCATTATTGTGCAAATGCTAGGGATGTATGTTTCATTGGGCAAATTATCGATAAAATGGATTATTGTACTCTGGATTACAACTTTTCCACGAAACAGATTTGTTTTCGATTCGTACAGCTTGCAATAACTAACTCTAGCGATGGCGGTTAATGCGCAGAACACAAAAAACGAGTCGCGGGCGCGGGGGTGCGCGGGGTATGGTGGGGGAAGGACTGCGAAGCGTTCATTGGCTCTCCGCGTGTCACCATGCGCAGAAACTAATCGTCACGCTAATGTTAGGTTGTGCAAGCTGTTTTATTTGTTATATCTCACTAAAATCACAGATTAAATAATACTAAACTAACGTTTACAGATCCGATTCTCAGGCGGCAGGGTGAAGAAGGACGTACCTGATGATAGGGAATCCAGGCGCTGGTTCTTATTAGAGGTCACACTGCATCAATCAATCTTTACACAAAACATTGTAAATTCAAAGTCACTTTGTATTATACACAGGTGTTTTTGTCGTTTTAGATATTATTTTCATAAGAACAGAATTGCGCGCGCGGCCATTGCTTTTTCATTGATGTTTCAGGCAGGTACGGGGGGGGGGGGGGGGGGGAAGAGAGGGAAGGAAAGGATGCGTTCTTAATTAGTTTTATTGTGTTGTGTATTGCCTGGAAACGCATCATAATAACTTTTGTTTGAGAAGCCAAGTATTTACTTACACCTTGTATACGAGTTTTAGTTTTATACTCATTCTTTATTAGGGTTTCGTACCGAAAGGGTGAAAAACGGGACCTATTAATATGCCTCCGATGTCTGTCTGACTGTCATCTGGGCTGTATCTCATGAACCGTAATAGGTAGAAATTTGAAATTTCACAAATTGTGTATATCTGTTGCCGCTACAACAACAAGATTTTGTTTGAGCTGTATCTCATGAACAGTAATAAATATATAAATTAAGTGTGGCTCCGATACTAAAGACCATTTTTAGGCGATTTTTGTTTATGCTCTATCTTAAAAACGGGAACACTTGAAAACAAGAAAATTGCAATGTTTATAGTGCATAAGCTATAAAATAACAAAAAAATAATAAAATCTAGTCAAGCTCGTGTCGGACTCAAAAAATCTAGCACAGGAACATACTGAAATTTCTAATACAATCGTGATTATGTGGTGGTACGGATCCCTCAGTGCGCGATTCCGACTCGCTCTTGGCCGGTTTTTTATTAGAAGATCCCTGCGTGTAAATATTCTTCAACAATAAAATAGATCATGAAGCATTGTTTTGTTTTATTATTTACATGATATTTACATTTTTCTTATTTATATCTCACTAATATTATAAAGATAATTTATTTTAGTTTGAATTTTTATATGTTTGGATGTTTGTTACTCTTTCACGACCCAGCCACTTAACAGAATTTGATTAAATTTGGCAGGAATATGGACTTAGACCTAGAAAAGCATAATATCTACTCTTTTTTCGAATCCCACGCAAATGAAGTCGTGGGCAACTGCTAGTCAGCAATAAGAAGAACCAACAAATTAAATTAATATACCAGTAAAGACGTGTGTGGTAAAGTTGGTGTCCCTCCGGGAAGTGATTTCGGTTTCTAACAGGTATAGCGTATAGCAAGAGGCTTTAAATGTCTTCTTTGTGCCGAAAAGATGATGTCACTCTCCAAAAAGTGTTTGGAGCAAGTAGAACTTGTTTTGGTGGCTAACCAATCTTTTTGCCCTGTGGCATCGATCCATCTTTGCTTTTCTTTTGGATCACCTGGGTAGCTGCCAAAAATCTCTTTCTAAAGTTGGGATTTAGTATGAGTGCAAACAATTTTTAATTTTTTAATTATTAAAAAATTATTGGTTAACTTCAAAGCTAAAAAATATATACAAGTAGGTATTCAACATTACAGGAATAATTCCAGTATACAGAAATTTATCGATATCGTTGTATTTTTGGAAGCACTTTTGCTCTGGTTTCGACCGGCTAAAAAATATTTTTGTTTTAACAAATATAGTGGATAAAAAGGTATTCAAAATGGTTATCGGTGGTACAATAGGCCTCCATTGTTCTAATTTTTATCTTTGCTGTGAGCTCGACGTGATAATATCGCACAAAACGGCATTTTCTTAAAAAATACGTCGCTGCTCTTTACGCCATTGAGTCGGGCAAATGACTGAAGGGGTCATTTTGAGGTTTTGACGTTTGTTTGTCCTACGGACCTATCCGTGGCACGCGGGGCCCGCCTACTTCGCCTTTCTAACTCTGTTTCATGTATTCTATGGTGCTGAGGCACTTATTTATATACCCAAATAACTGACTGATATCAAAATATATTTTAATATTGGCACATAAATATTAGAGCCATTTGTGTAAAAAAATTAAATGCAAGTAAATATGAAAATTCGTAGTAAGTAGCGAAGGCGGCATCTATCTATCTCAATGGGAACTCCTGCGCTAAAGAAATGCGGTCGTAACAACTGCACCTGCCTACCCTGGCTGCGGTTACCTGGTGGCAGTAGTGGGGACGGCATCTGCCTTATAGTGGGGGCGGCACCTGCCTCACTTGGCTGCAGTTACTGCAGTTACCCGGCAGCAGTAGTGAGGACGGCATCTGCCTAACTTAGCTGCGGTTACTGCGATTATCTGGTGGCAGTAGTGGGGACGACGGCATTTGCCTTGTAGTGGGGCGGCATCTGCCTCACTTCACTTGGCTGCGGTTACCTGGCGGCAGTAGCGGGGGCGGCATCTGCTTCATAGTGGGGCGGCATCAATCTTACTGGGCTGAGGTTACCTGGGGGCAGAAGTGGGGGCGGTATCCGCTTATTAGTGGGGCGGCATCTGCCTGACTTCACTTGGCTGTGGTTACCTGGCGGCAGTAATGGGGGCGGCATCTGTCTCATCTCGGCGCCGGGCGGTTCCAGCCCTGGTGGAGGGAACTCCGCTAACTGCGGCGGTAACGGCTGCAGCTGCGGTTGCTGCAGTTGAATTTGCGGTTGAAGCTGCGGCGGAATCAGCGGTGGCGGAATGCCGCTGAGCTCGCTGTCGCTGTCAGAGTCACTGTCGCGACCGCCGCCGGACCGCTTCAGTGCAGTTAGTCTAAACGGACAAGAATTATACTTATCAAATTGTTATAACTTCTAACAAAACGCGAGCACGAGAATATAGCGCGACTTTATCATAATGTGTTGAATAAATAAATTAACAAATTTTAGTTTAATACTAGAAATAAGCATAAAATTGGTCAACCATATACTAGATTAACTAAAGTCAATACATCTTTCGTTGGTCTTTTTATACGGTACTACAACAAAATACCTGACAATATAGTGCAATTACCTGAGAGAAAGTTTAAAGAATGTGTAAAGCAAACGTTATGTAAAAAAGCTTACTATAGATTGGATGACTATATGAATGACAAAGAGGTATGGTGCTCTGATATTCCAGCGAAACACAAGAAACACATTGTAAAAAGCCGACTCTTAAAGTAGGCCGTGCTGCAGTGGTTTCTTGCCGTTTCTTTTACGCTGCCATAGCACGATCCGAAACGGCGTAGACTCGCTCTATTGGCATTGTATTCTGCATGACATTCAATAAGTATTCTATAAAGAATCTACATTGAATAAAATTATCTGAATCTGAATCAGTCGCACGATCAGAATTTCCCTTTCGATGACACGCTCAGAAAAATTCTGTATCGTATTATTTTGCCTACCTATATCTCGAAATGGACACTGTCTGCCTAAATTGTTTTTGAAATTGTTTTTTTTTTTTCTAAGAACCCCTGCGCCCTGTATACAGTGGAAATAATTTTGATTTTTAAGAATAAATTTTGATTTTTAATAAATACTTGGGGAAGCCTGTACTATGGGTATCTGACTTATTTATACATACATAAATAGATAAATAAAACATACATAAATAGATAAAAAACACCTAGAGCAGAACAAACACAAAACATCAGACAAATGTTTGCCCTGGACGGGGATCAAACCCGCCGCGGCCCACGTCGTTTAAGGCAGGTTCACTACCAACCACACCAACGGGATTGTCAATGATCAGAATGATAGCAGAAATGAGCTATACGTGAGAGCAGGACGGAGCGACGCGAGTCTCTCACTACGGATTAAAACCTGCTCATGAGCTTTGTGTGCGGTTTTAGCGCGCTAATAGTCGGTTCAAAACTTGCTCGTATTCACTCGTTTAAGCGACGTGACGTCATCAGTGACGTCACTTTAGCGCGCTATCATTGCATACGAAAATGAGGTAGTGCAGCGTGTGCGAAACGTCAAATTCATAAGACATTTGTCATCAATCTTGTTTTCGAGAGATTTTTTTCAACTTTTTTTGGTTTTTTAGATTTAATTATCTTATCGAATAATCATTATCTCTCAATAATTTCTTAAAACGCACAACAAAATCAAAATTTAAATTTTTCTCAGTGACATTGACATAAGCGCGCTCTAGTCTGGTTTAAAACTGTATTCGATGATATTCGACGAATGCACGCATATAGAAATAAACCGACTATATTCAGTGAATGTGATGTGTGCGTTGATTTCAAGAAACAATCCGTAGTGTCTGTCGCTCTGACATCTTCATCGGTCCGTCATGCTCTCACACTGTGTCATTTTAATCAAGCCACATAAATACGGTATGGACAGAAAGTTCGGCTGAATGTCAGCCAAATAAATTTATAGTTGTCATTTCGCGCGAGTTGGATGGAGTGTTCAGGGTGGGGTGTGAATACAGCGTGCCCGCTATGACTACCACTGCCAAGAGCGTTGGTGTCATAAAATGTAGCTTGATAAGAACAAAAGCAATATGATGGCTAGCAGGTCGGAGCGATGCCTAAGGTATGTATGTATGTATACAGCAGGGTCATGGGGTCCCATTCCGTACTAGGGTTTTTTCGACGGAGTAAATAGCCCGAATTCATTTGGCCCTTTTGTTTCTAATAATTAAACTAAATGTTACTACTAGGTTGGTAGGTAAAGGTGTTAACTATGACATTAATACAATTTTAACATCCAGATATCTGCATCCCGGGAGTCTTCGGCTAACGACGAAAGGTTGTGTTCAGGGTTCCATCAGTGGCCCAACGTTCTGGAACATCCTATTAGATCCCCTATTAAACAGACTGGACAGGATGGGCATATATTGCCAAGCTTTTGCGGACGATATTGTCCTTGTGTTTTCTGGGAAGTCTATGGCAAACATAGAACAACAGGCGAATGAGACGCTCTTCCATGTTTATGAGTGGGGAAGCGAAAACAAATTAAAATTCGCGCCACATAAAACCACGGCCATGATCGTAACAAAAAAACTGAAATACGAAGAACCACACATAAACATGGGAGGCACAAACATACAATTTACAAACGAAGTAAAGATACTTGGTCTTATTTTAGACGCAAAGCTCACTTTTAATAGCCATGTTTCTCATGTTTGTAAAAAGGCTACAAACGTATATAAGCAACTCGCTCGTGCAGCAAAAACCACATGGGGACTAAACCCGGAAATCATAAGGACAATTTACGTTGCAGCCATTGAGCCAATAATTTTATACGCAGCAAGCGTATGGGCCCAAGCAACTGAAAAAAATTGTGTACAAAAGATGCTGAACACCGTGCAGAGGGGATTTGCACAAAAGATTTGCCGTTCATACAGAACTGTCTCTCTTAATGCTGCTTTGATTTTGTCAGGATTGTTGCCACTGGACCTGAGAGTCCAGGAAGCAGCAAGACTGTACGGGGCAAAACGTGGCAAGCCTCAAGACTACCTGAGCGGCAGGACAGTGGAAAAAAGGGTAAGTTTTCTTCGATCGCCGCACCCGTCGGAAGAAATTGAGATTAGTTTTGAATGTCTAGAAAACACTATTTCTGAGACATTAGATGAACATAAAATCAACGGACTTCTCATTTTCACTGACGGCAGCAAAATAGAAGAGAAAGTAGGTGCTGCCTTGTCATGCTGGAGAAATGGCGAGGAGGTGAAATCGAAGAAATTTAAACTGGAATCCTTCTGCACGGTATTTCAAGCAGAATTATTTGCACTGTACAAAGCCACCGATATTCTTGTCCATGGAAACGATAACGTAGCCTGTATTTTAAGTGATTCAAGATCGTCACTGGAAATACTAAAGACTCCTGAAAATTACCACCCGATTGCGTTTGACATTAGGGAAAACTTGAGGAAATTAAAAACGGCAGGAAAAACTGTAAATCTTTACTGGATTAGAGCGCATATCGGTACCGAAGGAAATGAAAGAGCTGACCATCTTGCCAAAGAAGCCGCTCTTTACACAAAAACTGCACCACATTACTCAGAATGCCCGCTGTCTTTCGTAAAGAGAACAGTACGTTCCGAAAGCATCTCTAAGTGGAACAAGAGATATCTGGATGGAGAAACAGCTGCAGTTACCAAGTTGTTCTTACCTGATGCGGTTTCGGCGTATAAACTTGTAAGAAAAATAGAATGGTCACCAGTTTTAGTACAGGTTATAACTGGACACGGAGGCTTTTCCAAATACTTACATCGCTTTAAATGCAAGACCAGCCCAGCATGTATTTGTGATCCCGATGTTGAAGAGTCTGTGGAACATCTTCTTATCGACTGTCCAAAACACGCTAAACAAAGATTCGACTTTGAAAGTAAAACGCAAAGTAAGTTGACCAAATCTTCTCTTAGCGAAATGTTGTTAAATGAAAATAGTAGATCTACGTTCATCGATTTTTGCATAATAGTAGCAAATTCTACTATAAAACTAAATAAAACATAGATATTAGTATTAAATTAGGTAAAGTTATATAAATCATGTATTGAATACATGTGAGTATAATGAAAGCAAATAGAATTTAGCAAGAAACTGTATATAAAATGTGTATTAATGGTAATACACTGATATATATGCATGTAATAAGTTGAGAATTGTAAGCAGTAGAATAAGAAAAAAAAAAAAAATGGCCGATAAAAAAAGACAAAATATATATATATATATATATATATATATATATATATATACATATACAAAAAAAAAAAACAAAAAAAAAAACGGCAAATAAAAGTAAACGTGTATAATTATTTGTTCTATGCCCTCCGTAATTCCCAATGATACCCCGAACTGGCATGAAAATGTAAAAGATGCATTGATAGGACTCCCGTATGAAAATCCGGAGCCCTGCAGGCTGCAACCCGAAAACATATTATGGACCAAGAGAAATCGCATGCATTCAAGTCCGTGTTCGACTAACAATGTCTCTGATTTCCATGTCAGAGGAAGACGAAGAACGCACAATATAAAAAAAAAAAAAACATCCAGATATCAATTTATTCTAAGAAAATACCTTATGGAAAAAATAGCCCGAACAATTTTCGGCACAAATTCGTTCTATGACGTGAGGCATCTGTACTAGTATAGTATTATATTATCTGTGACAGAGTGTAAGGGACGGTGTACCGAAAACTGAAAGGACGTGTTCAGTCAACGAAAGTGAACAACTTTCCCAAAGAAACATTTTTGGGAAATGAAAAAAAAATTTGACTTCTCCATACAAATTGCTCACTCTGATCGAACAGTTTGTATGAAGAGGTCAAAATTTTTTTTCATTTCCCAAAAATGTTTCTTTGGGAAAGTTGTTCAGTTTCGTTAACTGAGCACGCCCTTTCAGTTTTTGGTACACCGTCCCTTACACCCTGTATATTCTTTATTGCATCACAAATAAAAGGAAACAAATTACTAACAAAAATAGAATGCAAAGGCGGACTTATCCTTATCTTAGGTATTTTATTGGAGTGACGGAAACACATATCTATTCATCCTGCTCTCACGGATAACTGTCATTCTGATCGAGCTACATTATTTGGACTGTAATTTATAAATATTACCTGGCGGTCAAATCAGCTGCTCTATCTCTTTCCCTCTTCTTGTGAACCTCTTCCATCTCCTTCATGAAGTCGTCTATGTTTTGTCCCGAGAGCGCGAGCATGCGTTGCTGCAACGATGTGGGTTTTGGGGTAGCGTTTGCCGCTTTGGGTGATAACGGACGATCCGGATTTTCAGGTAACGCTTCTCCATCTAAATCTTCTGCTGGTTGAACTTGTATTTGTATTGGGACTTGGGGTTGAGGTAACTGAAAAAATACATTAATAAACACGGTTAATTAAAAAAAATTGGTAGTTACTTTAAAATTCTATAGGTACTATTAAACGATCAATACATACATTTTCTAACAATTTCGATGAAATTTACCATACGGTGGTTTTCGGGGGCGTAAAATCGATCTAGCTAGGTCTCATGTCTGGGAAAATTAGTTTTCCCCGTGTTTTTTAAGCATTTATCATTAAAATAAATAATAAAAAATAAATAAATAAAAATAAAATCAGAAATATAACATAGTGATAGATACTACTCAGGAACACTGGATTTTAGTAGGTTGCCATCGCATATCCTGGAAGAACTTTTATTTTTTTTCGTCGTCGTATCGCTATTTTGATCGAAAGGTGGCAGATCGAAACGTTTACTCATCGAAAGGGACACAGACACAGTACGACAACTGCGTTAACGGAAGTTGTTAACAATGCACTTTCAAATCAAGATGCCGGTAACGCTACTATACTGGTCCTGCTAGATTATTCGCGAGCCTTCGACTCTATAAATATACCCTTATTACTATCAAAATTAGCGCTTTACGGCTTTGACATATCAGTAATTAAATGGTTTGATTCATATTTAAGCGGTCGTTCTCAGCAAGTAGAGATCAAAACTTCAAGTGGTTCTACCCTAGTATCTCAAAAATACCCTATAAATAGAGGTGTACCCCAGGGCTCCATCCTCGGCCCTCTGTTGTTTATCCTTTACACCGCTGACTTACCTAAATCTATTCTAAATTGTAACTATCACTTGTACGCGGATGACCTCCAGATATACCTACCTATCAACAAGTCTAATTCCGCTAGCGATTTTGAAGCTCTTAATCAGGATCTCGATCGTGTTGCACGTTTTTTTTTTTTTTTTTTTTTGTGGCACTAGTGTTATCTTTGTGCCAATTTCAAGAAAAAGTGTTGCACGTTGGTCGGAGAAAAATGACTTGCTACTAAACCCTTCTAAAACCAAGTATCTAATCCTTGGCACTTCTAAACAAATAGAAAACACCATAGCACATAACCCTAAAATTATTATGCTCGGATCGGACATCGATCGTGTAAAGGAGGCAAGAAACCTGGGCATCTTAATGGATGGTAGTTTACGATTTGAGAATTTCGTTCTGGAGACCGCTCGCAATTTCTTCTACAGACTTAAGGTGATTTATAGAATTAGAGACTATATAAACTTGGATTTGCGTGTCTTACTTTGCGAAACATTAATTCTGTCAAAGCACAATTATTGCATCACCGTGTATGGTCCTTGTCTGCATGCTAGATCTCATAAGTTGATTTAACGAATACAAAACGCCTGTGCCAGATATTGTTTTAAAATCCCTCCTCGCAATCATGTCACGCCTTATCTAAACTCGTCAAAAATATTAAAAATGAAAGAACGGCTACAGCTTTACACCGCAACTTTATTATTCGGAGTTATTAAAAACAAAAGTCCTGAGCATCTATATAAAAAAATTAATTGGAGAACAACTCGAAATTCTAACATAGATTATCTTAGAACCTACACATACTTGCACACACTACTTTTTATTCGCACTTTACGTCTTCTTACAAATTCTTTAATTTATCGATCCTTTTCTGTGTCGCTTACGTCGACTCACTTAGGTTTCTGGCAGAATCACCAGCGTCGTAGCTTGCTGCGACAATATGCTGAGCCAGCGCCTTTCACTGTCGCACATAATACACATCACGACATAGTTGCCTCATATTTATTTTTGTAAACTCTTGACTATAAACAATGTTCATGGTAGCTAATCGTTTTATGTATTATGAATTACAATGAATAAATGTTATTTCTATTCTACATTTGGAGATAACAACCCGCATAGGTTGCCAGCCCAAACCCTGGCAGGTTTTAAGGTCAGCCATGTTTTATGAGCCCTACTAAAATTACAAAATGGCAACCAATTAAAATCCAGTGCTCCTAAGGAGTATCTATCACTATATTATATTTCTTATCTGCCACCTTGTGAGGTAGGGTTTCGTGCAACGGGAGCTTAGTCTATTATGGAAATGAGTGAATTTCGTAAAGCAATCGTTTTCTAGGTCGTCTGTTCAGCTTTTTGACACTATCGGGAAACCATACAATCGTTATCTATATTGTTGTCGGATGCTGTGGTAATGAAAACAGTTTCAGCGATTTACCACCCCGAATAAGGTTTTTGGATAGAAAATTTGAGAAAGTGGCCCGAAAATAGAGAAATTTGGGGAATAATCTAAGTGATTTTTTTTTTCTATTCTACGAGGTTTTACCTATAAAGTCACAGGCAGAAACTTAAGGGTGCATGCGAGGTCACGGGCACATACACTTAGTGGGTTGCACCATTTAACTTAACCATAACCGAATACATATACTTACATGTCTGTCTTGCTCTCTATAGGGTGGAAAGAGCAAGAGGCGTATATTCGGTTATGGTTGAGTTAGATGGTGCTAGTTCAGTTTATACTGGTGTTCTTGCTACTTCTTTGCTGCCGTGCGTACATAGATTAGATAGGCAAAACCCCTCAAAATACTTACACTCTCCCCGGGTGGTCCCTCATCCGGACAGTCAGAGAATCGGAGCACCTTCTTCTCCCGGTGGTGGTCAACCTTAGCCGCTTCCAGTATCAACACCACCAGGTCCACTGGGACCCCTGGGGGCACGCCTGGTGGCTCCGCGCCTTGGGGACGCTCCTAAAATGTTTACACTACAAACTAAGGTCGTATTAATAAATCGCTCTCAATATCGCTCTTGAGAGCATACGCTCTCAGCTGAGTACGCTTTTTTGAAATCTTTAAAATACTTACAATAAAAAATTATGGTCGCTCTTGAGAGAGTATGCTTTGTTTTGAGTGGTATTTCTTTATACGATCCTAGTATGATCCTAGTGCTACCCGCGCGAAGCCGGGGCGGTCCGCTGGTGGTTCGATAAAGCCATAAACGCTGGCGTAAATAACGATTATTGACTCCATATAACACCGCGAAATAAACTTGTTTCCTATTATATATTCTGTGGCGAAATACATTAGTGGGTTGCTTCTACACAATTTTTACATCGTGTGAGATGTAAAATCGATGATTTGCCTCACAAAGCCTGTTGTCAGAGTCATTGAGCTTCCAAAGCTTTTGACTTCTTTGTAAACATCATAGTAGCCAGGACGCATGGAATCGTTTGACTTTTCGAACAATCAGTTGATTTATCCTGCTATGTCCTTATGAAACCATAGATAAACAGTGTTTACTGCAACATGCTCATTTCATTCGGCTGGGTAATTATAATGCGGCCAGTCGGTAGTACCCAACTTATTTCGCAGCTTTATATGGGAGCATTGATCGTTATATGCCAGGTTATTCGGTGAATACAGACGGAGTTACGACTTGTCTTTATAAGAATATCAATGCAAGATAATCCACTCCAACAGTGTTTAAATGGGAACTAAAAATGCCAATGTCAAATAGTGTAAATGGTACAGTCAAGAGCACATCAAGTTAACAAATTGTACTTTGTACCGTTATTAATCCAATCATCGCAAGGGCTAGTTTCTCCGTGCAAGTGTTCTTGAGCTGCTCTTGAGCGTACTATGGATACGAATATCTAGTGCACAGTACAAAATCTTACTTTGTAAGCTGAATCCTTTTTTAATATAGGCTTGACAGGAATGTTGGGATGCAAATTATCAACTGGAAGAGGAATTTGTGACGGTACGTTTCCATATATGAGGTTTTCAGGAACCTGCAAAATAAAGAAAAGAATAAACCTTAGAAACAAGTCTTCTGTAACTAAGTACATGTCTGAACTAAGCACATTTCTTTTATGGGTATAACCGTTTTAATATGTCGTCTACTTAAGGTCCAAGGGACCCACCCATTCTGGAAAATAAGAAACGTAAACAAACAATGCTATACAACGTACAAAATAACTCTGTCTGTGACCGTTAATGCGCAAGAGTCAAAAAAATAGTCGCGGCGGTGAGCGCGGCAGGTGGGGGAGGCGAGCGAGTCGTTCCCTGGCTCTCCGCCTGTCGGCCATGCGCAGAACATAAACATAACCGTCATAGAAAAACTTGTTCTGAACGCGCTATTACTACATTACTAATCAAAATTTTACTTATTTTATTTGTGCTTTTATTCAGCAACCAATCTATAGCATTTTCGAAACTGATTTGCAAACTTCTTATAGTAAAAGTTTGTACCAGAATTGTTAGTGTGTTTGTATTTTAAGGTACCTAGTCAGAGGCTCCCATTTTTCCTCTAATCCAGCCTTTCTTTAAATACAAAGGCACCAGGAGTGCTGTATAAAACTGGCTCTTTTTCATGTCCAAAATGCGCTGAGGTAGTTAATACATGTGCATTGTCTATGTACGAAGACACTCTCACAACTTTTGCGGTCAAATGCATAGACTGAAAGGATGCGGGCGGCAGCACTCCACTGGTACCGAAACCTAAGTCCGACACGCACTTGGCCAGTTTTTGTTACTAACTTTGGCTTATACGTTAGTATAACTTATATCCATTCTGCGCTATAGCTTTTTTCCTGGTGTGGGAAGAGGTGGAGCTCTTCTGACAATGACAGTGAGTTTAAAATGATTTTATTTTAACACTTCCAGTGTTCGGATAAATCTACAAAGTAGAAAATCGCAAAATTTCACAACCACAGGCAGGATTCGAACCTGCGTCTTCTGCGTCAGTACCGCAGACGCTTTACCAACTAGGCTACTGTGGTCCTGACGCAAAAGACGCAGGTTCGAATCCTGCCTGTGGTTGTGAAATTTTGCGATTTTCTACTTTGTAGACAGTGAGTTTGGTGATTTGCAATGATACACTTGCAATTATACCCAATCTACATTTCAGGCTCATTGCCAGAAAAAAAGAAGAAGCCATAAAATAAATAATCAATAACTTACTTGCAAAGTAGGCAGTGGAATATCATCAACCTGCACCGACTGAGCGTGTTTTACGGACTCATAATATGAAATAAGATGAGCCCTACGTTTCTCATATTCCATTTCTTGGCGCTTCAACTCCACCCATTTTTCCGGCTCGTCTTTATCCTGTGTAAATATTAAAATATAAAAAATTGTTAGATATAAAATTAAGAAAATATGTTATAAGATTCTGCAAAAGCCTAATCAGTGGTAAATCATACTATGTACACACAGCAGCCAATAAGGGTAACAAAACCAGTATTAGCTGTACCAACAATACACTACAAATGCCGGAAATCAGAGACCTGCTCAAAATCAATGTGTTACCCCTTTAGGCCCATAAGGACCACTTCCCAAAACGTCCACTTCCCAAAAGGACCACTTCCCAAAAGGACAATTCCCAAAAGGACCACTTCCCAAAAGGACCACTTCCCAAAAGGACCACTTTCAAAAAGGATAACTTTCAACAAGAAGTTAAAGAAATGCAAATAATTATTTTTAAACATAAAAATAAATTAGTGCTTCGACTAATTTGTAAATAACCTTAAATATGTATGATCATTAGTCTACATCTTAGGTACATAATCCCAACCCAACTTATCTTATAATTAAGTTATAGCTCAATCCTACCATACAAACAAACTTAAACTTTTCTAAACTACAGCGTGTAGCGGAAAGGTGTGATAATACTAAAGGTTGTGAATATGCCCATGAAACTGAACAACTTTTCCCAAGGAACATTGGTTATAGAACCAAATAAATTTTTGACCTCCCATAGAAACTGCGTTAGCTGTTACCGCATTTTGTATGGGGTCAAATTTCTTGCCTCTGACCGTACCAGTAAATCTTAGGATAAACAAATATCACTAAGGATTAACCATAGTGTAATATCACTATAAACCTCACTAAGTTGCTGCCACTTATTTTGTAAAGCAATATCATTTATTTAACTGACTTCATTAGGGGACATTTTTATCTTAAAATGTAGTGATTACCTTTGTTCTCTACAATGAATAAAACATTTTTTTTAATCAACATGAACAAAGACGTTGAATGTGCAGGTTCAATTTTATACAATGTGTTAACGGAATAACCGAAACCCTTATAAACCCCAACAGATTTTTATTAAAATAAATCCATTCCCGTAAAAAAAATCTTAAAGAATTTTTTTTCTTCCAAATATTGTTATTTTAAAGTTTTATCGTTGTTCTAGTAGATTTTTAAGCTGTCATGGCGCGTCGAGTCGCGTCCACGCACGCCACGTCCACTCCCCTCCCCTCCTCACCGCTCATGAGCCGCGCGCCGGTCGCGCGCGTTACACGCGTATCTACAGAAGTATTTAGAAGCAGCAAACATTTAAATAATAAAAATTTGAAAAAGTACCCCTATCAAAACCCGTGAAAGTGATTCTACTCTCGATTCTGAACAAACTATTTTGTCAATTTCGCTTATTTCGTTAACATGTATATGCAATCCTTCCCCCACAACTCCAGTTGCTATAATAAAAATTAAAGATATTTTAGATTTGATTAACATGGAGAAAATAACAATTTTGATACTCACATACATCTTTAGAACTCTGTCAAAGGTTTCCCTCAATTTCTTCCTCTTTTCCTTCAAAACTTTTTCATTAAGTGGCGATGGTTGTAAGACATTATATTCTGTAAATTAAATAAAATAAAAACTAAATTAGCAGTTATAGGGACACATAGTCAACAAGGAACTCTTATAGTTTCGTCATGGATATACATTTTGTTTACGCGGACAAACTGGTACAATAATTTACAAGTAAATTGGGGGTGAATTTTGTCTATCCCGCAGTGTGAGCTTAGAACCTTAGAACCGCAATTTTTTGTTAGAGTCGAGTGTCTCTCTGCCAGCTACACGGATGTTATTGGAAATGCGAAAAAAACCGCAGTAGCATATAAGTATATCATCATAACATCCCATGAAACATCCACTACAGAATTCTATTTATTCTAATTCTAATTATCCCTCTAGAATTCTAGCTTTTGCTGGAAAAATGAAGAGGGGAAGCACCATAGTCACCTCGCTTGTTAGCGTTAAGGCTGGTTGTAGTTGACCACAGTAACTAAGATGTTAGATACAAAGGAGGGTGCTGCTGCCCATCCTCCAGTTTATAACCCTTAGTCGCCTCTTACGACACCCACGGGTATGTAAGGGTTGGTACTATTCTTTGCCGGCACCACAAAGGGACAAAAAGTATATACCAGGCCACTCAGAAAGTATTGCGAAAAATAGTTTTTATATATGGGAGACTGGCCGGTCAGAATCTTTTTCGAAAATATGATTACTTGTAAGTAAAAATATGTGTGTTCCATTTTCAAAATTTCCCTCCACATTTTTTGCGAGCCAATTCAAAGTATCGTGTCTTACTGAAAAATGGATCTGCGCCGGGAACATTTTAGAGCTATGATTTTTTACGATTTCAAGTGTCGCCTGAAACCGGATGAATCGTTCGATAGACTTCAAATGGCATTTATGGATGAAGGCCCCTCCAAGGCAACCGTGTATCGTTGGTATAACGAATTTAGGCGCGGTCGACCAACCTTGGGGGATGAAGAAAGAAGCGGTCGCCCTTTGACGGCTATTACGGAAGAAAACGTGCTAGCAGTGAAAAATTTAATCCAAGATAATAGGCGAATTACATATCAGGAGATTCAGCACATATTAAAGATTGGATCGGGAAGCGTTCACGAGATTCTACACGGGCATCTTCGCGTGAGGAGGATAGTATCGCGCTGGGTGCCGCACTACCTCACCGACGCTCAGAAGCAGGCCCGGGTGGAATGGTGCCGTGATATGCTGAACAAATTTGAAGCAGGCTCGTCTCGGTGTGTTTACGACATCGTAACAGGTGATGAGTCCTGGATTTATCAATACGATCCAGAAACCAAGCGCCAGTCGACAGTTTGGGTGTTTCAAAATGAACCAACGCCTACCAAAGTGAAGCGATCTCGAAGCGGGGGGAAGATTTTGATCGCCAGCTTTTTTAATTTGACTGGCCACTTGGCCTCAATTCCCTTACGAGATCAAAGAAGCATCAACGCCGAATGGTATACTACCAAATGTTTACCAGAAGTTTTTTCTGTTGTGAGCAACAAGCGACCAAACACAGGGCTCCGCGGACTACTGCTCCACCACGACAATGCGCCTGCACACACCGCGCTCAAAACGAGGGACTTCCTGGACAGCACACCAGTCAAACTCCTGGGTCACCCTCCTTACAGCCCTGATCTAGCACCGTGTGACTTCTTTTTATTTCCAAAAATAAAAAATCAGCTCAAGGGGATACAATTTTCGTCGCCGGAAGATGCGCTGGCTGCGTTCGAGCAGGCTGTAAACGAGGTGTCTACGGCGGACTGGAAAAAGTGTTTTGAAAACTGGTTCAGACGCATGAATCTTTGTATAGAGGCTGGTGGAGAGTACTTTGAAAAGATTTAATAAAAATATATGTACCTGTAGAACAATTTTTTTTAGTGTCGCAAATATTTCTGAGTGTCCCACGTATATATGATGAAATTATCTGAGTTAAGTCCTCACAGGTTAATGAGCCATAGCTGAAAAACTGGTAATATTAAAAAAAGCAATAGCAATCAGGCGCTAGGACCTCGCTGAGCACTAGGAGGTAAAAAGTTTATGTTAGGAATGTTATGGAATTCTTAATCAAAACCTGCTTTGCGATAAAAAAAAATAAAAAACTACGGAACCCTATACTGTGTGTGCCCCAGCATGCACTTGTCCAGTTTCTTTAATAAATTAGATACCTACCATAAGAAGTCTTTGTTGCCTGTCTAGTAATGAATTTTATTTTTTTCAATACTGACTGCATTGATGCAGAGCCATACTCAGAGAGACCGAGTTATTTTTTTATCACCCTGGATTGATGAAGAGGTGGTTATGCTTATGAAACTGAAAAAATTATCTCATAGAACATTTCACAAAAAAACTTTAAACCTTCCATACAAAATATGCTGTCAGCTGATGCAGTTTGTTATGAAGAGTTGAACTTTTTTTTTCGTATTTCGACCTCTATGTTCCTTGGGAAAAGTTGTTCAGTTTCATGGACAGAACTACCTCCTAAAATATCCGGGATGATGAAAAATAAGGGTGTACAGTTTTGCATATTGGGAAAGAGAAAGTGCTACACATTTATAGCCATTGTCTTTAATAGTTATTGTTTTGAATTTATACTTTTAGCCTTTTTAAGGTTAAGGTGGTGCTAGAGAACACTTCTATTTTTTCAAAGCAAGCACAAATGAGCTGTGGTATTTATTCAAGCAGATGTGACCACTATAATAGTACATTATTCCTTCCAGTGATGCCGCGACACACATAAGAGGGTAGAATGTCAGAGGTGTGAAACCATTTCAAAAATGTATTGCGTAAAAATTGAAATTTATTCAAGGTATCAACATTTTAGGTACAGTCAGCATCAAAAGTAGCTAAGCATTTCAGGTGTCAATAAAGTGTCACACATTCTGTGACCATAATAATCAACAATAAAAATTTTCAAATTTAGAAAGGAAGCCAATAATAATTTGAATATTATATAATTACGGTTACATTGAATTTGTGGAACTATGTACACTCGCGGAAGGAGAAGGTTTGCCAGTTTTCAAATTGATCCTTTTGAAACTGTGACACAGATTTGACTATTGCACAGAAAAGTATACTTTACTATTCAACAATAAAGTTCAAATTAATTCAGAACTTGTCCAAGAAGATTATATCATATAAAAATTTTGGTAAATTAAAACTTTCTTGTTGATTTGACTTCATCTCTTTGGTTAGGACAATTAAAAAGCTGTTGTCATTCTTAGTGTCTCCCAATGTCATAAACTGAAGTGTTTGTCACTTTATTATTGAATTGAAATCTGTAAAATCTCTATATTTTAATGTTTTAATAAAAATTATAGTGGGTAAAACAGACAAAACCTTATTTGATACCAAACTTAACATTTATTTAAATTTGGCAGTATTTTTTCTTGTACTAAGATGATGGTATGATTGATTCTGGCACTAGTGCAAGCAAAAACCAATTAGTGGAGGGCCGTAAGATTTATACCTCGGAATCCAGGGCTAGTCAATGAACCTTCATATAAATTATTGAAATGTGTTTTTAAAAGCATATTATAGAAAAATATGAAAAAAAATATTTTGCCCGATCTCAATTTTTATAAATAATTATTAATTTTTCGGATTTCTTTTTTTTTATTATTATTTTAAATTCATTCATTCATTCATATCGTGTGGGTTGCAAGGTCGATGACCGACCTCACAAACCCTGGTGTCAGAGTTGTTGAGCCGCCAAAGGCCTCTGACATGGCTCATTAACGACTACATCCGTAGATAGTAGTCGGGACCAACGGCTTTACGTGCCTTCCGAAGCACGGAATCACCTAACTTTTGATTCATCCTGCAATGCCCTAACCAAACTGGGGAGGTCGCACAAAGAGATTTTTGTTTGACAGTGTCCCCACTGGGAATCGAACCCAGAACCTCCGGATCGAGAGCCTCTAACCACTAGACCAGGGATCCCTACCTCAAAATAAAAAAACGGAACCCTTTAGGATCACTTTGTTGTCCGTCTGTCTGTGTCTGTCTGTCTGTTAAGACCCTTTTTCTCACAAACCAGTAAAGGTATCAGGTTGAAATTGATAACAAATATTAAAATCCATAAACTACACAAGATCTGAAAATTTCGATTTTTTAAAATGACACATTCAAAAGATACGGCTTTTTTTGTCCTCATCTCATTCATGCACTAAAGCAAAACCTAGAGGGTACTTTCCGTTGACCTAAAATTACGAAATTTTGCATGAAGCTAGGTCTGACAGTACAAATAAAGGGAAAAATCTAAAATCATTAAATATTACAATTTTTTTCACAACTAATAGTAACCAATTAAGGTGAGCTCCCATTTCAAGAACTTTTCTATAAAAGAGGGGTCAAGTTGGATGGTCGTGGAGTTTTTAAAGTTATAAATTGTTGTAATCAAGATCGGCCAATTTTTTTTTTTACTTTTTTATTTGAGATTTTAACAATGCAGTCCAACAGTTTTTATGAAGATTCATTGACTGGCCCTGGATTGCGAGATTTTACAATTTTTATGCCTTACGGCACTCCACTAAATCTTAAGATGGCGAACCTTTTCCTTACACAAGTGTACATAGACACTTCCTTACACAAGTGTGCTTAGTTACTTTTGATGCTGACTGTACAAGAAAATAGTTAAGTAATATAGGTCTTACCCATCTCATCAATTTTCTGCAACTCCTCAAGTATCTGGGTGGGATCTTTCATCTTCAGGACGGCTGCTCGCACCATTTGTCTCTGTCTTTTGTTTTTTTTCAATTCTTTTTTTCTTGCCTCCTTTCCTAAAAAATAAAAGTCAGAATAAAGTTAAGTTGTCAGCAAATAGAAGCGACCAGTTCATGAAGAGAACTTCATGAAGACGTATTTTTAATTATTAACTACTAGCTGGTGCCCGCGACTTCGTCTGCGCAGGTTTATAAATTGTAGTCTATGTGTTATTCTGATATATAAGCTATATTATTGTAAAGTTTCATTAAAATCCATTCGGTAGTTTTTACGTGAAAGAGTAACAAACATCATAAACAAGAGTAACAAACAACATATTAGTAGGATATTAGCTAATTATCGATAGCATTGCGTCTCAGAATTTCGATACTATCCATGATATCGATAGTATTGCTCTTCGTCAATGGTATCGTCCCATTTTGATCCTATCAATAGCCGAGCAGTGATGGTACATTTTATAACCTAAAATATAGTTTCAAAACGGTCAAACTACATAAGAACCGTTAATATCTGACTAGGAAAGGTGTTCTATAAATAAAGAAATTATATGAAAGTAATTTAGATTATAATTCGTATGAAATAACAATAAGATAAAAAAATTACTTACTGGCTTGGTCGGTGGGGTTCATGTATTTACCACTTTTTGTGGTGTTAATCGATCTTCGCCCCATTTTCGGTTCTTTTTTACTAAACTTTCAGGCTCTAAAACTGAATTTACTAATGAAATATTAAAATATTATCATTTATCACTTTCACTGCCCCGATTTGTACTCGACTCGAGAACGTTCCGATTCAAGCAAAAGTGATACGTCATGGCCCCTCTACACGTTCGAAGGCGTTGGGCAAGTCTAGGCCAACGCACAAGTGTAGAGGGCGGATACGTCGGGAGGGTTCGTCGCGGTGTCGGTATACATCAAAGAGATTCATGCTGGCGTTGGTCTGTGCCTCCTTTGGTTGCTCATTTAGTTTTAGTGAGCCCTCTACATATATACTAATCTGTGGTTTTAGTACGAAGCTGTCTGCGGGACGGTGAGGACATCCTCATGAAAAGCATAAAAATGAAAGGTAAAAAATACGAAAATGAAAAATTTACAAGATATATTTATTGAATTAAGTAACGTTGTGTTATTACTTACTTAACTAAAGTTTAATAATTAAGGTCTTAATTTCTAGTTTTAATCAACTTTGATGGCATAGAGTATACTTTAAAAGCGAGAGGTGAAAGATGATTTCAAGCTCTGTTAATTTATTATATCTCCCTCTAATTCAATTGCTCCACGTTCTGTCTCTACCCGGGTACATTCTACTAAAGCGTGGTACACATCCTCTCTCATCCCACAATTAGAATAATTTGGAGTTTCCCCCACCCTCAATTCTTTCGTATATTCCTGTTTTCGCTAGAACATCAACCTGCTTATTTCCTACTAGATTTACATGTGATGGGATCCACTGAAATATAACATTATTGCAACTTTACTAGACTAGACGGCTAATGAGCCTCAGGACGACCTCTTTTACTCGAAATACCAGCTGATGTTGAAGAGCACTTTGGGAATCAATTAGTACCACATACTTCGTTTGATCACAAGATTCTGTATAAGCTAAAGCTTCAGAAATTGCGTGCAAATCTGGTCCCATAATAGGTATTTTATTATTTAATTTAAAATTGGCTTTAACATCAACCAGGAGATCGAAAAATGCTGCTCCCACGCCCTCATTGTCCTTAGACCCATCCGTGTAAATCTAATAAAATTCTTCATACTTTATTTGGATTGTATGTATAGATTTTCGCAGTAGTAATGACTGATATATTTGGGCCCCTTTGTATCTATATCTAAGTTAACATGGGAGTTAGTATATACAGGGCATTACAGGGTGTTAATTTAATTGCGTGCCATAGCTTAGAGGGTGTTTCAGTAAAGATAAAAGAACACAAAAAAAAAATATTAAAAAAATCCTACATATTTTTTTTATCATCAATGATTTTTTTCATCATTTATTAGATATTACATTTTGACGATTCTAACCCCGTTAAAGTATGAAGGGAAAATTGGAGTCACACACAAAACAATAAAGAATTTCTTGATACTCGCGCGCTGGCTCGGTGACAGCGCGGTGCGCCATCCAGGCTATTGCCCTCCGCGTTAGTTTAGTTTCAATAGTTTTATTTTTTTTAAGTAGGATTTTTTTAAATATTTTTTTTGTGTTCCTTTATCGTTTCTGAAACACCCCCTATGCTATGGCACGCAATTAAATTAACACCCTGTATATTAGACATCCATGTAGGTAGAGAAAATATCTCCAATATTCCAGAACTGTGTATATTGGATTTCAACCAAAATTTACTTGCTCAGTATTTCCTTCTTATGAACAATGGAGGTAGACACAGCATTATCTATTGATAAGGCGTATAACAATGTACATCTACAAAGCATCCTATTGTATGTTCTTTATTAGTGAAACCGATTTGAATTTTGGTTATAAGCCGTGTCAGATTGTCTAAGCATGACTGAGTTTTGCGAAAGCCTATTGTATTGCTAGAGAACACATGTTGGCTCTCAAAGTACCATTCCGATCTCCTAGTAATAATATTATGTAGAGTTTTACAAAAACATGATATCAGCGATATTGGTCTCAGCGCTGAAATATTATCTGGATCTCGTCCTGGTTTTGGTATCGGGACAGCTTTAATATTCCGCCACTGCTACAGAACCTGGCCTAAAGATAGACACCTATCGAACATATCGACTAGAGCCTGTTTATTGAGAAAATGATAGATCATTGAATATGAAACTTCATCTATGCTTCGTTTATTGTATTCATTAATTCCCGCACTAAATAGGAACCTCCAATTGAGGGTTACTAGAAGTAAAAACAGGTGGTTGAGACGCAACATAGTCAGGTGTTAGATATCTTAAAAACTCACACGCTCTCTCTCGATCTTATCTATTTTTGCCTTAAAGCTTTTGCATTTCATAACACATCTGAGTACTGGAGACAGTTTCACAAATGCTATCACAAAACTTATGAAAGGATTCGGATAGAGCCTTTTTCATTAATCTTTGTGCTTAAGCTAGCTTCCAGCTATAAATATTGAGATTTATAGATATAGGATTTCTTCTAATCTGGGTCAGTGTAAAGCTACGTTCTGTTACGGCTTTTCAATATGGTTTCAATATGGTTTTGGAATAAATTTGCTAGCTGGATTGAGACAAATCTGAACAAGGGGAATATATTTATCGGCCGCAAAATTAATTAAATTATATAAGAGGTTTGCTGAGAGTCACCTGTTACATTAATGGTTTGAATGAATGAATGAATGAATGAATGAATGAATGAATAAATTCTTTATTGCACACATAAACATAAGAACACACAAAGAAAAACACTTAAGGTTAGTTATAGTGGGCAAAGGCGGTCTTATCGCTGAGAGCGATCTCTACCAGACAACCTTTGTATAGAGGAAAAGACATACATAAATAATCACAGCAGGTAGTGTACCAATAAAAAATTGCATACAAAAACATATATATATATATATAAATGAAATACAAATATAAAATAAATACAAAAATATAAACCAATAAATATAAATATATATAACTATAGTGTTACGAATACATGTATACTCAGTTGCAAACAGAAGAGGAGCGACTTAGGAGATAATTATGCAGTTTTGTTTTGAAAATAGCAAGCGACTCGGAGTGACGAACTTCAGAGGGCAAATTATTCCACAGTTGAGCAGATTTTAAAGCAAAAGACTCCTTGTAGTAGCCCGACCGTGTTAATGTAGCCCGCAAAATGTTGTCAGACTTCGTTTCCAACTTTTCTATTCAAATATCTCTATATTTTTGCCTGTTAAACCTGTACGTATATAAATAAAAGTTATGGTATTTTTAACGCTAAAAAACTTTATAATGTGATGTAAGTAACTTAAATTTATATTTGAGTTAATTGAATGAAAGGCAAATTGCGATTTACGATCTATGCCGTTTTAAAAAAAAACTACTTATTAGATCTCGTTCAAACCAATAGTGTACATAATACATATTTTTTAATTTTATCATTCTCTTATTTTAGAAGTTACAGTGGGGGGACACACATTTCACCACTTTGGAAGCGTCTCTCGCGCAAGCTATTTAGTTTAGAAAAAAATTATATGAGAAACTTCAATATTATTTTTGAAGACCTTCCATAGACGTATGGGTTTGATGAAAAAAATTTTTTTGAGTTTCAGTTCTAAGTATGGGGAAACCTAAAATTTATTGTTTATTTTCTACTTTTGTGTGAAAATCTTAATGCGGTTCACAGAATACATCTACTTACCAAGTTTCAACAGTATAGTTCTTACAGTTTCGGAGAAAAGTGACTGTGACATACGGACGGACAGACAGACAGACACGACGAATCCATAAGGGTTCCGTTTTTGCCATTTGGCTACGGAACCCTAAGAATCACAGTTGAAAATTTTTATGCTTATACACTGTATACCTTGATTACATAAACAAATATTACTAATGTGCGACTGGATAGACCTATGTGTCAAAATTGCTATTCCTCCATACGAGTCATCCCGGTCTTGTCTATATCGACGCTGTTTGACGTATTCGGGATCTCATCCTTTTTATTGAAGTTTGGTCGTTAAGCCTCTTGCCTAAAGTCTGGTACCGCGTACAAGTCACAGGCACTACAATAGGTACAATTAAAGTCTGCCACAAGTTCCCTGATCCTTTTTTCTTCTCGAAACACCTGGTATGTTTAGTCCAAGGCCAAATGATTTCCACGGTTCCAACTTCCACCGCAGTTCATGCATTTATAGATTGGAATCAAAGTTAATACAATTTTCGTGGAAGCTTCCGCATTTGGGACATATGACTTTCTTAGATGTACATCTGATTTTTTTATGTCCAAATTTCCAGCACTTACTTAGAGCATTGAGTTACTGGGAATACGTAGGGTTCTACTATAGTGCGTAAATTATCCACATTTATGCAAGGCGGTTTGTATTAACAGGTAATAAGCTAGTCGAATAACCTCACTAGTTTGGAGAACTATGACATTTATTAGTGATTGAACATGTAAATTGCAGATCAGTAAATTAAAGATCGTCGACCTGTAGCTCTTTTCTTAAATATCAGTGGGTGATAAATTATCACCCAAAGGAGAACTATGATATTTATTAGTGATTGAACATGTAAATTGCAGATCAGTAAATTTAACATCGTGGTCGATTAAAATAATATCGACAAACGATGGTCGATGATTCTATTTTTTGTTCGCAAGATAAGGTTCCAACAACACTTTTTTTAAGTATCGGTATTATTTACAAACTAGCGACCAATAGCAAAATCGTTGATTTGATTTTTGTTAGTAACGACGGTAGCTATGTGTGTATTAAGAAATGTATAAGTAAGCAGTAAACTACCCGCCACTTACGCTACACAATTTTTTTTTCGGAGTGACCATTTGCTAGATTCGTTAGTCTACTTTTTTTGGAATTCCACGTGAATGAAGTTGCGGGCGGTCGCTAGTTTGTTAATAATACCGACACTTATAAAAAATTGTGTTGATGGGATCTTGTCTCACTAACAAAAATTAAATCATCGACATCGTGTGTCGATATTATTTTGATCGATCACCTAATTATCATACAAGAAATCGGGCAACAAAAATACGGTCGTGGGCGGGAGCCCTTAATGTCTTCTTCTGAAAATTCCAAATCCACGTTTCTTACAATAGGGTATTCATGTCATATAAATTAACTGCTTTTTTATTTCCGATACTTTATTGCCCTGACATAACACAACATAACATAATATAACTTCACGCCTCTTTCCCGTCGGGGTAGGCAGAGACCACAGTCCTCCACCTGCTACGATCTTGACATACTTCCCTTGCTTCCTGTAGTTTCCTCAATCCTTTCATGCATGCTTGTCGGTTTAGGGTACTTTTAACCTGGCCTTTATTCAGAACGTCCTGAATTTGGTCCTGGTACGTTCGCCTAGGCCTTCCCCTTCCAACGTTTCCATTCACTCTCGCCTGATAGATCTCTTTCTTCAATCTTCATTCATTCATCCTCTCTACATGACCAAACCATCTCAGCATCCCTTTCTCGATTTTGTTCACTACGTCTTCTTTTACACCACACCGTTCTCTTATCACACTATTTCTAATCCTGTCACTCAATTTAACACCAATCATACTCCTTAGCGCTCTCATTTCCACTGCATTAATTCTACTTTCATGCTTCTTCTGCCATACCCAGCTTTCACTGCCATACATCAGTGTTGGTACCAAAACACCCCCATGAACAGCCAAACGAGCCTTGTGAGACACCTTCTGACTCCTCATAACGGCGTGCAGGGCACCATTCACATTGTTTCCAGCATTCACTCTTCTTTCAATATCACTTTCACACTTTCCATCTCTCGTATACTTTGAGCCCAGATAAACAAACTCCTTCACTTGTTCGACTTGTTCACCACCTATTAATATAGTACACTCTGTCATACATTCTTCTCTTTCAAGTACCATTACGTTCGTCTTGGTTACATTTACTTTCATTCCTTTCCTGTCCAAAGCCACATTCATCATTGTTACCATCTCCTGCAACTCGTCAGCAGATGACGCAAGTACAACTTGGTCATCAGCGTAGAGAAGACATTTGATGAGTAACTCATTCATTCTCAGTCCACACATACTCTCTTTCAGATCAATCAAACAATTATCCATGAACAGGCTAAACAGCCAAGGTGACGCTACACATCCCTGCCTAAAACCTTTTTCGATGCTAAACCATTCAGTGTGCGCCCCGTTTATTCAGATTCAGATTATTTATTCAATGTAGATTCTTTACAGAATACTTATTAAATGTCATGCAGAATACAATTCAAATAGAGCGAGTCTACGCCGTTTCGGATCGTGCTATGGCAGCGTAAAAGAAACGGCAAGAAACCACTGCAGCATGGCCTACTTTAAAAGTCGGCTTTTTACAATGTGTTTCTTGTGTTTCGCTGGAATATCAGAGCACCATACCTCTTTGTCATTCATATAGTCATCTAATCTATAGTAAGCTTTTTACATAACGTTTGCTTTACACATTCCTTAAACTTTCTCTCAGGTAATTGCACTATATTGTCAGGTATTTTGTTGTAGTATCGTACACACAGACCAACGAAAGATGTATTGACTTTCTAGTATTAAAATTATGCCTGTCACAAATTTTAGGTAATTGATGAATGTTCTTTCTAGCATACATAATATTTTCATAAATATACTGGCATGGCACTGTCATAATGTTGATTTCCTTGAACAGTTCTCTCAGGGAATCACGAGTCTTCAGGCAATAAATTGCTCTTATAGCCCTCTTTTGTAAAACGAATATTGAATGTATATCAGCTGCTCGGCCCCAAAGCATATGCCATAAGACATAATGCTATGGAAGTAGCTAAAGTAAACCAGCCTTGCGGTAGCTACATCAGTAAGTTGTCTGATTTTTCTGACAGCATATGCAGCCGAGCGCAATCGACCAGAAAGGGCAGTTATATGACGGCTCCATTGAAGTTTAGAGTCTAGTGTTAACCCTAAGAAAACTGTACTATTTACAAAATCTAATGGTTCATTATTCAATACTATGTTATGTGAAGTAGACCTTACATTTGGTAGTGCAAATTTAATACATTTAGTTTTTTTGGCGTTTAGGACTAAATTATTAACAGTAAACCATGCATGAATCCGTCGAAGTGCATCATTAACTTCGTTATAATTTTGTGATTTCCTACTTACATTGAATATTAATGAAGTATCATCAGCAAATAACACAATCTTTGACAGATTCTTCACTACAGTAGGGAGGTCATTAATATAAATAAGGAATAAAAATGGCCCTAATATGGACCCTTGAGGTACGCCAATTTTGACAACAGATCCCAGTGATTTCGTTCTGTTTACTTGTACCTTTTGAATCCTGTTTTCCAAATATGACTTAAAAAAAAAAAAAAAAAAAAAAAAAATACAAATATATTTATTTCAAGATTTAGTTTTTACAATAGTTGAATTGACCATGGTCCCCACACTAGGCAAGCCTGTATCGTGGGGTCCCAAAACAAAAACGTTACATTATAGTACAAGCCTCATAATCTAATTGAAAATTTACCTTATAACATCTACAAACACAGTTTACAAGTAAGAAGAAAATTAATTTAATTTAATTTAAGTAGTTTAAGTGAATTATTTTTAACACCGTAATGTTCAAGTTTTAACAACAATGTGCTATGATCTACGCAATCAAATGCTTTGGATAGATCACAAAAGATGCCAATAGCATCTTCAGATTTTTCCCACGCGCAAAAAATGTATTTTAAAAGTGCAGTTCCGGCATCCGTTGTACTGCGCCCTTTCGTAAAACCAAATTGATGGTCTTGTAGTAAGTTATTTCTATTAAAGTGAGAAAGCATTTGATTGAGTATGACCTTCTCAAAAATTTTACTAAGTACAGGTAAGACTGATATTGGTCTAAAATTACTGGGATCCTTTTTATCACCAGCTTTGAATATTGGAACTACTTTACTTTTTTTCATTAAGTCAGGAAAAGTACCATGATCGACACAATCATTGAATATAACAGCTAAATATGGAGATATAGTATCAATGATCGCACTACAGACTTTTACTGACATTCCCTATAGGTCCTCAGTAGTTTTCATTTTAATGCTTTTAAAGGCTTTAACAATTTCGTTAGGAGTGACATGATTGAACCCAAATTCAGTTTCGCAGGCGTCCACATTCTTTTGAAGTAAACCGCTAGCAAGTGAAGATGATGAATTGAGTAACTCTGTTGTTTTCAAAGGAATATTAGTAAAAAAGGTTTCGAATTCGTGAGCCACTTCTACGTTTGAACTAATGGTTCCGCGATTTGTATGAAGTGTGATTTGGTTGTCACGCGGTTTCACTTTACCAGTTTCACTGTTTATAACATTCCATACAGCCTTAATTTTGTTATCAGCAGACTGTATTTTTTCCGTAGAAAAAATGATTTAGCTTTTAAACAAACTAATTTAAACAATTTTGAATAATTTTTGACATATTCAATGAAACTGTCGTCATTTGAATAATTTCTTAGCTCATATAATTCAAAAAGTCTCTCTCTACTTTTGCGAATACCAGCGGTAACCTAGTCACTGAACTTGAATTTTACAATAATTTGCTTTTTCCTAATAGTGAAAATTTTACCGAATTCAGTATTAATCAATGTGAATAAATCTTCATATGAGTTATTAGGGTTGTCAGTATTATAATTGTGACATGGCAGTTTTTCTAGTAACGTGTTTTTGTACTTTTCTAACCTATCGTTCGTTAGACTCCTGGTTACTATATCCATCTTCTGGGTTACTCGAGAATAATTAAAAGTAACACTTTGACCAGAGTGGTCAGACTGAAGCGAGTTTATGATACTTTTCTCAAAATAATCGCAGTTACAAAATACGTTATCAATACAGGTAGCCGAGGATGACGTCACCCTAGTAGGTTCAAAAAATACATGCTCTAAATTATAACTTTTGAAAAGACTTAAAAATTTGGTACTATAAGTAGTATTTTCTAAAATATTTACATTAGAGTCGCCACACACTACCGCAAACTTATTTACTTTGGTCACTATTTTTAAAACATCTTCCATTACTAACTCAAACAAAGAAAAATTTTGATAAGCGGGAGTTCGGTATACACACACTACAACATGCTTGTCCAGCACAAGATATTTCAATACATCTTTCAACCGAAAGTCCAACAATATCTGTACGGTTCTTTATTTTAAAACTGTTACGAACTAAAATCAGTGAACCACCGTGTAAAGCAGATTTTCGATTGAAAGAACTGGCTATACAATAATTATCATAATTAATTAACATTTGGTGATCTTTTTGCCAGTGTTCAGTGAGACATAAAATGTCAAATTTAGTTTTTTATAACAACATTTCTAAAATTTTGCCGGAAAACCCTGAATATTTTGATGTAAAATTTTCAAAATATTAGATTTTTCCTTTGTCTTTGCTATAGGAAGTTTTTTGCCAGAAGATTTTTTTTTATTTACCTCAGTAAAAATTCGATCAGAAAAACCTTCTTTTGTCGTATCAACTAGTTTAAAGAATTTGAGTTAGTAATGTTACTAACTACAGAAATATTTTGTACATTACTTCCTATAACAGAATTATGTATATTATATGCTATTAATGTAGCGAGGTCTTTCTTAAACTTAAGGGGCAGATACATAGTCTCCTGCGTTAAAGTAAAATAATGAATAAAATTATTTATGTCAAGATATAAAATGTCACTATGACGACATGTCAAATTCTGTAAATATAAATTCATTCTGTGTATACATTTGTTGTGATGCTCAGTGATATTTGAGCAATATGGAAAGTTGCACAGAATAAACTTACATTTTATTTCATTTTGTATATTATTTAACATTGTCACAAAATTGGTTAATGTTAATCTACTGATTTTAGAATGATTGCCGACCACAATCACAACAGTGGTATTCTTGTCAAATTTGCCTGCAGCAATCTTTTTTACAAGTTCGTCAAAAGAAATATCCGGACTGCAAATATTAGTTACTTGCTGATTATGGCAGTAATTTAAAATAGACCCTAGACCTACTCCTAGCCTATCTGAAAATACTATGGTCTTCTTATTTTTCTTACAAGTTGACGAAAAGTCCCCGCCATCTGTGGTCTCTGCATTGTTATCGACGGGTGACTGTGGTTCTGCCGTGGCGCCACCGGCGGCGGCATTATGTGTTGGCAGCACTGGCGCCGCGGAGATGCCTTCACTAGCGGTCACCACGCTCTCAACGATGTGCTGCCGTGGTGCCACCACGATGACGTCACTCACAGCAGTCAGATCACGCGCAGCGGCATCTTGTGTTGGCAGCACTGGCGCCGCGTTGATGCCTTCACTAGCGGTCACCACGCTCTCAACGATGTGCCTCCGAGGAGCTACCACGATGACGTCACTTACAGCAGTCTGCTCATGCTGGCCTCTGCGCTGCTGACGTCGATTGAGCATGTGTCGCTTTCTGCGACGTTCTTTCCTCGTAAGGCGAGCTGAAAATCGCCAGTTAACAAACCATGACGTTGAACCGCAGGTTGAAGGCAGTTGGATACGTTGGTACATGATGCCTTTGGCAGTTCCAGGGCACAAGCGACTTCTTCGTCATTGGTGAGGGTGCCTGTAAGATGCTACTGGGTGGTATAAAGCTGCTTCAACTCTGCTGTAGCCATCGACATTTCACGCATGCGCTGTTCATTTTCTTTATACTCTAATCTCAACATGTCAAGGGAAGTTTGACTTTTATCATAAGCCTTTGTGATCTCGGTCAGTTTACATTGAAGCACATCAAGGTATCGTTAAGCCTTCGCTAATTCAACATCCTTGTTTCTTATTACTTCCTCCAATTCCTCAAGTTCCTCCCTGTGGTCCAACACAGTTGATAATTCGTGGTGTATGGAAACAGCATGCTTGTTTTCTTGATCTTCTTTCTTCTTGTATAATTCCGCCAGTTGTGCATGTGCTTCTTGCAGTTGAACTTGCAATAAACTGTTTCTATCGAGCGTTGATTGATGCAGATCCTGCAGGGACTTTAATGACTCAATATGATTTTGTAGTTGATTAACTTCAGTTTGGGAATCCTTAAAACTGTCTTGCAGTGCCCCAAATTTATTTATTTGTGTTTGGAGTTTGACCTTCAGTTGTCTAATTTCAAACTCATTCACGTCTCTGCCTGCAAGGAGGCGGTCGTTGAGTTCCTCTGCTTCTCTCAGGTTATTCTGAAGCTGCTGTGTTTTGGTTACACGAGGCATGGTGAACTGAAATGAATACAGGAGGAACTGTAGATAAACTAACACAGAAAAGACAAAGAAATAAAATAGGATTAACTAAAATTAAATAACCTAACCGAACAAACAGATAATGTATATTTAGTAGAGGGCCTATGCAACCGTCAACTAAACTATTAAGCATAAGTTTTGGTATAACTGTAAATTTAAATTTGATAATACTTGTGTACCTATCATATAAAGACCTGTCCTAGTGCATATAAAGTATCTCATGTATCAACTCAACTCGTAGGTATTCGAGTAAAATATAAGCACTAAAACGGTTCCCTGTATTTAAGTGCAGTGTAAAGTGTTTATCTGAGGTGTCCGGCTACGTTTAATCATCACATTTACTTCCACAATTCGTCAAGTAAAGAGAGAAGTAAACAAGGCGCCGATGTTATGTGGAAGGACGTTTCTCACAAAAGTGAGATCTTGTGGATTAACACAATGTTTTCTACGATCTAGTGTCAAAAAATACTGTCATAAATATGTGAAGATAGCGTATATCCTCATAGAGAGATTTCAGTGCTTGAATCAGATAACCGTTTACCCCATACATAGACAATGCTGACCACAATTCATTCCTCACCACTCGGTCATAGGCCTTTTCCAAATCCACGAACG
This sequence comes from Athrips mouffetella, assembly GCA_947532105.1. NCBI lineage: Eukaryota > Metazoa > Arthropoda > Insecta > Lepidoptera > Gelechiidae > Athrips > Athrips mouffetella. The sequence continues at coordinate 10,433,737 of OX383971.1, forward strand.
CGCAGTAGACTTTTTGGTTTGTAGCCAAAAACTTTTCAGGTATGTACTGCAAGGAAAAGACCTGATCTGTACATCCCATTCCCTTTCTAAATCCCGCTTGTACATCCCATATTTTTTCGTCAGTATCTTTCATCACTCTTTCAATCAAAACCTTTGCATACAGTTTGCCAACGACACTAAGAAGGCTTATCCCGCGGTAATTTTTGCAGTCCTGTTGTGACCCTTTTCCCTTGTACAGCGGCACAATCACAACCTTGCACCAGTCACCTGGTACTTGGCTGTTCATCCAACACAGGTTGAAAAGGCGGTACAATTGACTAGTCGAAAGCGGTCACAAGCCCTGGGCCCAGGCGAACCCAGAACTAGGCTAGCCTTGTCCTGGCATGCAGGCTCTGCCAGGATGGACCACAATCCCTTGCTACTCGAGGGAACGCAATGTTTTTGAATAAAAATAAAAACTTGAAAGGCGGCGATGTGGTTCGCAACCCATCACGTCCCGTTCCTCGCGGGGGCGAAAAGCGGGCATTGCCCTGGCATTACACCTAAAACATTATTTTCTTGTTAAGTGTGGATTTAAATACAGCGAGGAAAGTTCGAATTTGCAAAAGCCTCGCTTTTGTTCAAATCGAAACGTGACGTCACGCGCCATGTCACGCCATTAATTGGTGTCGATATACATACTGTGCTTGTTGTGTTTGGAAGAAAAATTGTTTTATTTTAGTGTTTTCCATTTTAGAATGTGATTTTTGGATCCAGTGCCATTAGAAAATATCAAGAACAATGACTGAAAGTGGTTCTATGCGCAATCGCAACCTTATTTATTTATTATTATTATTTATTAATTTATTGATACATATAAATGCAGACCTACAAACTATACAAAGTCCCACAAAACTGCACAGACAGTTTGACTGTAGAATATTAGTATTTATTTTATTTTATTAATTTTAGTTGTTTAATTATTTGTTGCTGAATACAAAATGTATCGAAAATCCGTTAAGAAAGATTTAAGTAGAGGTATCGTAGTTTACTTAGAACCTATTAACTGGAGAAAATCTATCGAGCTGTAGTACAAAAAGTGCGAAACAAAGGTACCTTTAGCAATTTGATGGGTTCTAAATAAACTTCAGTACCTTAAGTTCAATCTGTCTCACCAAGGGTTTGATAAAGTTTTATTCGACTTTTGTAATTTAGGTTTGGTGTAGCTCGATTTTTGTTAATCTAGCCCTGACAGTTATTTTCTGCGCATAGGTGATAGACGAAGAGCCAATGAACGGTTCGCACACCTGCCGACTCATTTTTGGGGTTACGTAATCAAATCAAATCAAATCAAATCAAAATCGTTTATTCATTGTTGGATATTAAAATCTCTTAATGACGTCAGCTAAACTACATCGCTTCACAAACAATGTGGCGCCATTGTGGAAAAAAAAAGAAGCGACAATAAAAAACCACGCGCTCTTTTAAATATGTTTGAATGTACAAGGTTGATATACAACATACATAGGTCAGTTTTAATTTTGAATTAGCCTGTTAGAACCGTAGTCTAATCCCATGGATTTTTCTCTTCTAGATAATCTGATATTTTATAATAACCAATGTTTTCTATGCAATGCTTTCTATAACGGCACTAATAATTTTAACTGACAGGCCATCTATATCGGCGGTCTTTTTCATTTTAAGTGATTTAAAAGCTTTAATTATAAGGGAAGCATTGACGTAACTGAATTTAAAATCTACATTGCAAACATCTACGTGTCGTTCGAGATAAGAATCTGTACTTATGATCTGATCATCAATCTTAAGCTGGAAGTCATTCCGAGGAGCTTTAGATTTTCCAGTTTCACTATTTATAGTTTCCCAAGTCGTTTTCGTAATGTTGGAACTATTTTTGATTTTATTTTTAATGAAATTTGATTTGGCTGCAGCACAAACCCGTTTGAATGTTTTTGAATAATCCTTTACAAATTGCGCAAATGCATCACTATTGTTATATGTTCTTTCCTCGTAAAGTTCATATAACCTTAGCCTGCTTCTGTGTATTCCCACTGTGGCCCAATCACTAAACATTAGATTCTCATTTACAGTAATTTTCTTTTCCTTGAAAATTGCATCGTACTCACTTTTAGTTAAAGTAAATAGAGACTCATACAATTTATTTGGATTATCACAATATGGTAAGTTTGGCAGTTTTTCTTCAACACTACTTTTGTAGCGGATAAGTCTACCTTCATTGATAGGTACGCACGTGATATCCTTTTTCAATGCTTTTTTAGTCGTGACTTTGAAAACTGCCAACTGGCCAGAATGATCAGAGCCCAACTTATTGATAATTGATTTATCTACTGGTTCTAAATTCGTAAAAATGTTATCAATACAAGTAGATGAGGACGCTGATATTCTGGTGGGCACCAAAAAAAGATTCACAAGATTGTAGCATAGGAACAAAGATTTCAATCTATTGCACACACTGGATTCTTCTAAAATGTTAACATTAAAGTCTCCACATACTATAATGCCTTTGTTGCTGTTACTAACTTTAATTAAAACTTCATCCATTGTTTTTTCGAACATATCAAATGATGAAGCTGGAGGTCTGTATACGCTTATAACAATAAGGTGCTCAAATTCTACACAGGCCAGTTCAATAGTTCACTCAACAGACAGGCATACAACATCTGTACGTTCCTTACACTTTAGCAACTTATTGGCAAGTATTAAGGAGCCACCGCGTATCGCATTGTCTCTGCTGAACGAACTAACAACCTGGTGGTTCTTGAAGTTAAACATGAACTGATGCTTCTTGAGCCAGTGTTCTGTCACGCACAAAATATAAATTTTACTACAGTTCATGAATAGCTCCATTTGTTATCAACAAGGAACCCTTATATTTTCGTCATGTCTATCTGTCTGTCTGTCCGCGGCTTAGTAAGTACTAGAAAGCTATAATTAGGTATGGATTTACTTATGACATGCCGACAAAGTGGTAAAATAAAAATGAAATGTTTGAGTCCCTCCCCTAGACGTAAAGTTGGAATGAAAAATTTATTTTCTCGTGTACTCCATAGTATGGAGTGTCTTAGGATATTTCTTGAAAAAAATGTTGTGAGTATTGTAGGAACGTTTCTTAGGTTTCCGTAGTAAACAAGGAACCCTTCTTTTCCGAAAATTAAAACCTTGACCTAACTAAGTTTGTAGAAAGCGAAAACAGTTTTCTTCATATATTTTTTTTGTTATCATCTTCCTATATCTTAGAAATACACAATTATAATGCAATAATACAATGAAAATATCCCACAATAATTTCTGAAAATCAAAATTAATTATTGTAAATCAATTTAACATCCAAAATCATTTTACTATTAATACATCCAAAATCATTTTAATATAATATTATAAAAATTAATATTAGTAAACTAACTGCATGCTTATTTTAAAAAATTTTTCTGTATGCACCTGTAAAAATAGTTCACACCAGTTCACACTGTCTAATACCGTACTGTAATTTTATTGGTTAATGTTTTGTGATACTATTGTTGGTGTATCCAATAAATAATAAATAAATAAACTCACGCTTGCCCAACACTGACCAATTTGATTTGATTGAAAGTTTTTCACTAAATCGGAACGCACTCTTGTTTCGATCGCACGATATTTTCGTTTCATTTGCCTTTTTTTACATATTTAAATATCTTTTTCAGCAATTTCGGTTTCTGTACCAGATCCTTGGAACCAGACATCTTCACAGTTCACATTGGCCCTGCCAGAACATAAATTTCTACCTAAAATAGTATAATAGCCAACGTGTGTACGCAAAGAGGATATAAAACACTGTCCAGCGTTGGAACCAACGTGTGGAGCCGGCGCAAAAAAATTTAAAGCACTGCTATACAAAAAAAAACCGGCCAAGTGCGAGTCAGATTCGCGCCCTAAGGGTTCCGTACCTATCTACCATATACTTAATATACTTAAAGCTTTTGCTCTTAGATTTTAATAACTACACGTCCATCCAACTTGACCCCTCTTTTATAGAAAAGTTCTTAAAACGGGAGCTCACCTTAATTGGTTACTATTAGTTGTGAGAAAAATTGAAATATTTAATGATTTTAGACTTTTTCCTTTATTTGTACTGTGAGCATACTGTGAGACCTATTTTCTTGCCAAATTTCATAATTTTAGGTCAACGGGAAGTACCCTGTAGGTTTTGCATTTTTGCATAAATGTATGGAGATGATGACATAAAAAGCCATATCTTTTGATTGCGTCGTTGTAAAAAATTGAAATTTTCAGATCCTGTCATAGATTTATATAGGTAGTCAAGATAGGGTCTTGGGAACAAGCGGTTCAAAATTTCCCCATACAAGAAAAAAAAAGCGCCATCTGTGAAAGATCGCATGAACTACGTTGTATAGTACTTCAAGGAGGTCTTTGTTCTGAGGTCGGTGCTAAATACACGGAATTGAAATAATATGGCAGGAAAAACAAAACAAAGTTTTTACTGTTATATATGTATACGTGACTTAGGCCCCATCCCCAGGGGATGATGGTATTTCACGTCCACCACGTTGGGTTTCAAAATTGTTGTAGTTTTCGTAATCAGCGACCCAATAAACCATACAAACGATACCCATTTTGGTTTTTAATCTTTTTCACCCCATTTCCCTTTTTAAGGGGTTGAATTTGGGGTGGAATTTCAATAAAAGTGATGAACGTTGCATAGAATTACAAACCTAATGCCTAAATAATGAATTAGGTGGATTTTACCTTAAAAACAAAGGATTTTCAACTTCATACCCCTTTTCACCCTTTAGGGTGTCGAATTTCCGAAAACCCTGAGACACGTGAATATAATCTTTTAGTCGTTAGCCTAAATACAAAATTTGAAGATCCTAACTTTAAAACTGACGGACTTTCATACAAACTTTCATCCCCTATTTTATCCTCTTAGGGGTGGAATTTTGTAAAACCCTTTCTTAGTGCACCGTTAGACTTTATAAGGAACCTACTTGCCAAATTTGGAATTTCTAGACCCAGCGGTTTGGGCTGTGCGTTGATATGTCAGTCAGTGAGTCAGTTACCTTCTTCATAACCATTAAATGCGTTTTCCCGTGGAAATGAAGCGTTTTCCCGCAGTAAAAAGTAGCCTATGTGTTATTCGACGACCTAATCTATATGTGTGCCAAGTTTTGTTAAAATCCATTCAGTAGTTTTGACGTGGAATTAGGCAGAATGTTTCTGTTGAAGCTGCAATAGTTGCATACCATGGATATATATCATCGGTACTTAATTACGGCCTTTTAATATGGGGAAACTCAACTGACATAGACAGGGCTTTTAAATTGCAAAAGAAATGCATAAGAGCCATATGCAATGCTTGGTTTATGGATAGTTGTCGACCTCTATTTAAGAAATTAAAAATATTAACTTTAACATCTATGTATATAAGGGAACTTAGTTGTTTCGTAAAAATGAATCCGGATTTTTTCAAAATGCGTCAAGAAGTCACTACAAGACAAGTAAGAAATAAATACAAGGATCTATTGTATCAGCCTCCATGTAAAACTGCAATATATAAGTCAAATGTATATAATATGTGTATAGATGTTCATAATAATTTACCAGAAAATTTAAGAAATATATCTAATGTAAATACTTTTAAAAAAAGTCTTTCGGAATGGTTAAACATTAAATGTTTTTATAATTTAAAAGAATTTTTCAACCACAAAAGTGAATTTGTGTTGAGATAGTTATAGTTACTTACCGTAGTTTTGTTAAAATTGTTACCTATGTAGTGTTAAGTTTTTCGTAAGATTGTTTTTAGTAAGATTATTAATTGTTGTTAAGGTAATAGTGTAGTGTCAGTTTTTGTTAAGTTTTTCTATATATTTTATATTTGCACGCTCGCTTGCGAGCAGAATACCTACTAAGTACCATGTACCTATTTACCACCTAAGACATTATGTTCTTGTTAATGTATTCTTGCAAATAAACGTCATTCATTCATTCATTCATTCGTGAAAGAGTAACAAACATCCATACATCCATCCATCCATCCCTACTTACAAACTTTCGCGTTTATAATATTAGTAGGATAGGATGGGATGACATTTGCCAACATGTCCCAAAATGTCACATCAATTATCACTAGGAAATATTCAAAATAACCTGTCAAATCAATAGAACGACGCCTTCACTACCTTGTGTGTGACGAATTATTTATTATAGTATCCTTATTTTTCTGTGGATATACTCAATAGGTACCAAAGATTTTGGAAACTACGCGCGGGGGCGTTTTTCTTACGTCACTGACTCATACAAAAAGTGGGGTAGACCAGCTGGGTCAAAGAGTATTATTTGGCCCATATATTTGACTTATAATTACAGAATTAATAATAGTACTACATACAGAACGGAAGCTCTCCGCCTCCCACCAATCGGAGTACCTCAAGTGCGCGCGCATCACCCCGCGGGGCCCTGCGCGATATCTCGTCCCATTTCTCGTCCTGTTGCCACGCGATATGCAACGCTTGCAAAAGTTGAAAAAATGGTGCGTGGTTGTGCAGTTTACGGTTGTCTTTCGACTCTCCAAGACAAAGTAAAATTTGGAATAAAGTTAAACAATAATAAGAAGCAATTATTATGGAATAAACACCATAAGGTAGACACAGATGTTTTCTTTCCTTTAAACATTTCTTTCATTGATAGATTTAATAGAGCATTTTTTGGGTTAAATGAAAAAAATAAAGCTTTGAATAGTATGTATTTATTTATTCCTTTCCACATTAAAGCAATAATATAACAGCATTTTTAGGGTTCCGTACCTCAAAAGAAAAAAACGGAACCCTTATAGGATCACTTTGTTGTCCGTCTGTCTGTCTGTCTGTCTGTCTGTCTGTCTGTCTGTCTGTCTGTCTGTCTGTCAAGACCCTTTATCTCACGAACGGGTAAAGGTATCAGGTTGAAATTAATACCATATAGGTATTAGGATCCATGGACCACACGAGGTCTGAAAATTTCAATTTTTTACAACGACGCAATAAAAAGATATGGCATTTTATGTCCTCATCTCCATACATTTATTCAAAAATGCAAAACCTACAGGGTAGTTCCCGTTGACCTAAAATTATGAAATTTGGCAAGAAGCTAGGTCTTACAGTACAAATAATGGGAAAAGTCTGAAATCATTAAATATTACAAATTTTCTCACAACTAATGGTAACCAATTGTGGTGAGCTCCCGTTTCAAGAACATTCATATAAGAGAGGGGTCAAGTTGGATGGTCACTGAGGCGATTTTTGTTTTAGTTCTATTTAAAAACGAGATCACTTACAAACTTGAAAATTGGTATGTTTATAGTGCATAAGCTATAAAATAACAACAAATAACAAAATTTGGTCAAGCGCGTGTCGGACTCAAAAATCTAGCACATTAACTTACTGAAATTTCAACTCATACAATTATGTTTATGTGGTGGTACGGTGGTGTGGTGGAACCCATACATACCCGTGGGTGTCGTAAGAGGCGACTAAGGGTTAACTGGAGGATGGGCGCAGCAGCATCCTCCTTTGTATCTTACATCTTACTGCGGTCACATAAAACCGCGGTCCATGGTGCCAGCCGTAACGCTAACAAGCGAGGTGACTACGGTAGGTACTTCCCCTCCACATTTTTCCAGAAAAAGCTAGAATTCTGGAGGGAGCTCCCTGTCCTGTAGTGGACGTTTCATGGGATGTTATGATGGTGATGGTGGTACGGAACCCTCAGTGCGCGAGTCCGACTCGCACTTGGCCGGCTTTTTTTTCATTTTCTGGAATAAAGTTTGGCAGATTTTTTTGCAGTGATGATAAGAGCAGATTCGCCATTTTCGCGATAGTCACCCTGGTGCACCGGCGGGGCGGCGGCCAGCCAGCCGTCAAAGTTTAGTGAAAAAAACCGGTCAAGTGCGAGTCGGACTCGCACGCCGAGGGTTCCGATATACCTATAGTATTTTTGGAAGCAATAAAGTCCATTTTCAGGACCGCAAAACTAAATTTGTTTGTAAAGGTTTTTTGCAGATTTCTGAAAAACTGTGCAACTTAGAAAGATCGTTTTATTTTTGCTGTAAAGTTTACATAAACCGCTGTCAACTGTAATTAATTCAGATTTTCCCTTACTCAAACTTCGGAGATAAGGGGGGGGGAATGGTATTTTTTTTGACATTTTTCATCATAACTTGAAAACTAAGAAACTTAAAAAAATACAAAAATATATTTTAAAATGTACAAGTAAAGCCCTTTCATATGATACCCCACTCGACCTAGTAGCGACAATTTGAAATTTGGCCCCCCCTATTTTGGCCCCCTTTACATTAATAATCATACTTTTTTCAAAAAAATTTCATGTGCAATTAAGTTGGGCAACTATATTCTAAAACTATTCCAAATTTCAGCTCGATAGCGTAAGTGGTTGCTGAGATATAGAGGTGTGACAGACAGACGGACAGACAGACAGAGCGGCACCATAAGGGTTCCTTTTTTTTACCATTTTGGTATCGGAATCCTAAAAATTATTGTTTTTAGAGTTTGTGAGATTATTTCAACGTGAGTTTGTTTGTTTTAATTGAAATTTGATTACTAAATACAACAAAGTGAGGTGACGAGTGATAGTAAAGTTATAATTCGTTTGTGAATTGTGTAAGTCGCTTTATAGTCGAACGAAAAATGTGCAACTCGAAACTGTAATAAAAGTATAATGCTAATGTTCTGTTATCTACGTTTTCTAGGGTAGGTAAGTGTTTTCTAGATACTATCAACCCTACACTCACACGTCTTTAACCCACCCACACATTTGCGCGTGTAAAAATGACAGCTGTCACTTTTGAGCCCGATTGTATGGAGCTTCCGAGGTGTGCTTATACGTTAGTATTATAATAATCGCCTTCCTCTCTGGATCTAGAGTCGCGTGCAGACCAATGATATTACCATGCATGATATACATTAAATAAATAAATATTGGGGGACATTTCACACAAGGTCATCTGATCCCAAACTAGGCAAAGCCTGTACTATGACAATCAGAGACTGATATTCATACATAAATAACACCCAGACACAGAACAAACGCTTGTGTTCATCACACAAATGTTTGCCCTGGGCGGGGATCGAACCCGCGGCCCACTGTGTGAAAGGCAGACTCACTACCGACCACACTAACGGGCTTGTCAAATACAATGGGCTTGTCATACCATGATATACAGACCAGAGGTGCTAGCACCGAACCACAACCGAACTCAATCGTTATCGAATCTCTCTTTTCTTCCGGTCAAGTGCGAGTCGTACTATAGTATTTTTGGAAGCAATAAAGTCCATTTTCAGGACCGCAATACCAAATTTGTTTGTAAAGGTTTTTTGCAGATTTCTGAAAAACTGTGCAACTTAGAAAGATCGTTTTATTTTTGCTGTAAAGTTTATATGAACCTCTGTCAACTGTAATTAATTCAGATTTTTCCTTACTCAAACTTCGGAGATAAGGGGGGGGGGGGAATGGTATTTTTTTTTTACATTTTTCATCATAACTTGAAAACTAAGAAACTTAAAAAAATATATTTTAAAATGTACAAGTTAAGCCCTTTCATATGATACCCCACTCGACCTAGTAGCGACAATTGAAATTTGGCCCCCCCTATTTTGGCCCCCGTTACATTATTAGGGTTCCGTACCTCAAAAGAAAAAACGGAACCCTTATAGGATCACTTTGTTGTCCGTCTGTCTGTCTGTCTGTCAAGACCCTTTATCTCACGAACGGGTAAAGGTATCAGGTTGAAATTAATACCACATATTAGGATCCATGAACCACACAAGATCTGAAAATTTAAATTTTTTACAACGACGCAATCAAAAGATATGGCATTTTATGTCCTCATCTCCATACATTTATTCAAAAATGCAAAACCTACAGGGTACTTCCCGTTGACCTAAAATTATGAAATTTGGCAAGAAGCTAGGTCTCACAGTACAAATAATGGGAAAAGTCTGCAATCATTAAATATTACAACTTTTCTCGCAACTAATGGTAACCAATTGTGGTGAGCTCCCGTTTCAAGAACATTCATATAAGAGAGGGGTCAAGTTGGATGGTCGCTGAGGCGATTTTTGTTTTAGTTCTATTTAAAAACGGGAACAGTTACAAACTTGACAATTAGTATGTTTATAGTACATGGGCTATAAAATAACAACAAATAATAAAATTTGGTCAAGCGCGTGTCGGACTCAAAAAATCTAGCACATTAACTTACTGAAATTTCAACTAATACAATTATGTTTATGTGGTGGTACGGAACCCTCAGTGCGCGAGTCCGACTCGCACTTGGCCGGTTTTTTTTTTTTAAATTCATGTGCAATTAAGTTGGGCAACTATATTCTAAAACTATTCCAAATTTCAGTTCGATAGCATAAGTGGTTGCTTAGATATAGAGGTGTGACAGACAGACGGACAGACAGACAGACAGAGCGGCACCATAAGGGTTCCTTTTTTTTACCATTTTGGTATCGGAACCCTAAAAAAGAGAGAGTTCGGTGCTAGCACCTCAGAATATTTGTTTTTAGTGGTATTCTCCTAGCCACCTAAGCAACCTATCACGAGCGCTAAAGAAATATTCACGAGCGCTACAAGAAACCTAGCTTCAAATTTTATGCGAGACGCCAAGTTTAATAAAATGCAAATGATACCTAATTTAATTTACCAATTAGGTATCATTTGCATTTTATTAAACTTGGCACTGTCATGCGCTTAATTTTTGAATAGGTAGGTATAGGAACTAGGTACTTATAATTTATGACGATATTTTATGGACTACCTATAGGCCGTTTTTGCTAAATAAGTTTGTAGACTAGGACAATGCAACTCACAACCTCAGGTATCCCTGCGGGTCAAGGAACATATAATACTCACCTACGGCGCTGCGGGTTCACATGTTAACCGGGAAAATTTTGACATGTGACCCATTAGTCAATTTCCCAAAACAACTACATTTTCTTTTTGTTTCTTCAAATTTTGACATGGTAATGGCCAAAACAACCTATGGCCAAAACAAAAATTAAAGAATTGGCGCACGGCAGTTCTCTAGCCAAGTTCAATAAAATACAGATGTAATTGATTCTATAGGATAGGCACAAAAGCAGGCGAGAATGCGCAACAAAATATTGGTTTTACAAGTAACAAAATATTCAATATTAAATAATTCAAGGGAGTGAGCCTCAGAACAAAGACCTCCTTGCTGAGTAAGCTGTTTGGCAGGTTAGTGTTTTATTTTTGTATTGTTTTTATAGCGGCAAGGTGCAAGGAGTTTCTATATCTATAACATTAATAATAATTTAATGAATTAAGAAACTGTGTTAGATAATATGATAAGTAAACGTTAATTAAACGAAAACATTGATTTTAATCAACTAACTAACTACAAATTCGTCTTTAAAGTAACAAAATATTCAATTTTAAAATATTTTGAAAAGTAGTATGTTTGATAGTGTAGTCATTGTCTCCTGCGCGCGAATATATAATCTGTGTCTTCGAAAAAAGTAATACGTTCGCCATTTTAACAGATATTTCCTGTTGTGAAATGTGTTTCATGTAATTTAAAAAAAATTACTTCTACAAATAAAAAAAACCGGCCAAGTGCGAGTCGGACTCGCGCACTGAGGGTTCCGTACCACCACATAAACATAATTGTATTAGTTGAAATTTCAGTAAGTTAATGTGCTAGATTTTTTTAGTCCGACACGCGCTTGACCAAATTTTATTATTTGTTGTTATTTTATAGCTTATGCACTATAAACATACCAATTTTCAAGTTTGTAAGTGTTCCCGTTTTTAAATAGAACTAAAACAAAAATCGCCTCAGCGACCATCCAACTTGACCCCTCTCTTATATGAATGTTCTTGAAACGGGAGCTCACCACAATTGGTTACCATTAGTTGTGAGAAAAGTTGTAATATTTAATGATATCAGACTTTTCCCATAATTTGTACTGTGAGACCTAGCTTCTTGCCAAATTTCATAATTTTAGGTCAACGGGAAGTACCCTGTAGGTTTTGCATTTTTGAAATAATGTATGGAGATGAGGACATAAAATGCCATATCTTTTGATTGCGTCGTTGTAAAAAATTGAAATTTTCAGATCTTGTGTGGTTCATGGATCCTAATATATGGTATTAATTTCAACCTGATACCTTTACCCGTTCGTGAGATAAAGGGTCTTGACAGACAGACAGACAGACAGACAGACAGACAGACAGACAGACGGACAACAAAGTGATCCTATAAGGGTTCCGTTTTTTTCTTTTGAGGTACGGAACCCTAAAAACAGTGATAAGTGTAGAACGTCGAAAATACTTGAACGAAAAACACAAGTCCGGTGTATAGGGTGACGTAGAAACGTGAGGAAAACGTCTACGAAATTTCCTTAGGAAAAAAAAGGTAAGCGAATTTGATTTGTTTTTATTCGCAAATGTGTTGAAAAACGTCGTAAGAAGCTTGTGCGTTTTGGTGATTATGCCCTCGGCTCCATTACGCCCTCGCCTGCGGCTCGGGCTGCAATTTCTGAACCTCGGCCGTAATCTCCAAAATAGCGCACGAGCATCTTAATGTACTATGCCCTGGCACAATATTGTAGAGTCAAGAGCACATCAAGCTTGACGCATTGGACTTTTGCGAGTGTCAAGCTTGAAGTGTCGTTGACTGTACCTACCTATCATCATCATCATTGTGTTCATCATAACTTTCTGTATTAATATGAATATATCTATGCAGGTATTTATTTATGTGTATCTAGGTATTGAATTATATGTATGTATCTTCTGTATATAGTTATATTATTTATATATTATATTTATGTATATTTATACATTATATATATTATCAATATATTTTATTCACTTGTTTATTTTATACGATTTATTTATATTATATTGTGACATCTTGTTTTTGTGGATTTTCACAATGCATTATTGCGTCCCGCTAGTGAACACTCTCTCTCACTACCATGGGTTGGCTGGAAGAAATGTCTTGTAGAGATAAGCCCGCCTTTGTTAATGTCCTTTTGTATGTAACTTTCTGTTTGTAAATTTGTTCAATAAAGAATTGTTGCAACGGCAGGTACCTATAACAAATATATGACTTTAGGTCTATAGGAGAGAGAACTTTATGTAATTAATGTACAATAAATTATTTGTATTGTAAAAATCATGTAATGTACCTAACCAAGGTATTAAAAATAAATAGTATAAGGTATTAAAAATAAATAGGTAGTAGGTTACCAAAATCTGGTACTTACCTATTTTTACCCACGACGGAACGGAGAAGGTATATGCGTTTAGGGTGAGATGTTGTGTGTTTGTTTGTGTGTGCAAAGTTATGTTGCCTTTTATTGCCTTTTATCTTAAAAACGGCTTAACCGATTTAGATACGGTTTTCAGTAATGGATTTATAATTTATCAAAGATGGTTTGTAGATTAGAGTTGTGGCGCCAAGTCACCAGGGGGCGCTGTAATGATAATTTTTATCTAAGCAAATGTTGCCATTTATCTCCAAAACGGTGCGACCGATTTAGGTACGGTTTTCAGTTAAAGATTTATGATTTATCAGTGATGGTTCTTAGACCAGAATTATGGCGCCAACTCACCAGGGGGCGCTGTAATAATAAATTTTATCTAAGCAAATGTTGCCATTTATTTCCAAAACGGTTTGACCGATTTAGGTACGGTTTTCAGTAAAAGATTTATGATTTATCAGTGATGGTTCTTAGACCAGAGTTGTGGCGCCAACTCACCAGGGGGCGCTGTAATAATAAATTTATATTTACGCAAATGTTCCCATTTATCTCCAAAACGGTTTGACCGATTTAGATACGGTTTTCAGTATAAGATTTATCTATCAGTATCACATTTATCACTGACAGTTTTTAGACTATAGTTGTGGAGTCAACTCACCAGGGGGTGCTGTGTAGTAATAATTTTTCTTTACTCGCGCAACGTCCTTCTTAATCGCTCTAGTAAAGTGGGAATTCTCTAAAAAGTTAAAAATAAAAAGCAAAATTGAAAATTTTGAGAAAAACCCACGACGGTTGTCATTCAAAAAATATTAAATAAAACTTTGGAAATTCCCCCGACTAAAAATAAATATTTTCACCTATCTATTCATATATTTTATATAAGCCAAGAAAATCCGTCGGGGCTGCCATTCCTTATCTTACGTAAATTAAAAGTGCATACGAGCTAGTTGTAAAATAGCTTTTGTTTGCTGCAGTTAAGTATAAATTATGAAAAGATGGCAATGACAGCCCCCGACGGATTTTCTTGGCTTATAAAATATATGAATAGATAGGTGAAAATATTTATTTTTAGTCGGGGGAATTTCCAAAGTTTTATTTAATATTTTTTGAATGACAACCGTCGTGGGTTTTTCTCAAAATTTTCAATTTTGCTTTTTATTTGTTTTAAATACATACATTCCTAAACAAATAATAGATAAACTTGTGAATATCCTTAGTAATCGTTGAGGCAAGACAACTGAAAACTTTACTACTACGCACTATACCTACGCAGCTAGATTATCTAGACATCTATTTTCCTTGCTCGGTATTTTACGCGAGACGATGCCGCCGCCGTCGCCGCCGGGGTGCTTGTATTGGATCGTATTCACATCGTACGTATCACATCACGTACTACGCCATACACACACACAAATAAAACTTTTACGAGACATCTACTACTCACTGGTTTCATTCATGTACCGAAACTAGACCTTTTATTCTATTCCACTCGAGCTAAAGCAAATTCAGCAAGTGTGAGTGGAACAGCGTATTCGTTGCTTACGAAACGGCGTTTGTTGAACCGATTCGCTGCGCGTCGGTCGAAGTCTGAGTCTGACTCGCTCCCTCGCGCAGTAGCAGAGAACGCGTCGAGGTGTTCGACTTTCGGGTTGCGTTGCGACTTACGCTAGCAGCGTGTATGTCTTCATTATTGATGCAAAACTTCCACGATGGTTGATCATAACGAGAGATTGTTACAAGAGTTACAGAAGAAAAGTGGCAATAATGTTTGTGTTGATTGTGGAGCAGAGGGTACGTTGTGTAAAGTGTTTATACCTAACTAGTGATAATGTTTTCCTTGTGAAGCGTGGTATTTCCATGGGGTGAATATAGGCGGGGGGCGTAAGTGCGTCCATGCTTTGAAGTTCAGTGACCTCAACGTAAAATACAACATTCAATGAAAATAAATCATTCTTTTAGTTCATAGTAGGTACCTACCTATTAAGAATGAAATAGGTAAGTAAAATGTGCAGATACGTTGAAAAGAATATTCTATTGAAGATTGTTACGGTTATGGTACCAAAGCATACGCTAATTGAAAATTGATTTTCTGTGACCAATAGCAGTTAACGGCGCACTCGTGTTTGTTTTGTAAAAACAACGCTCACAGTTCTTACTGATAAAATTGATTATTAAAAATACTATGTGTAAATCTATCGTAGAGTATTTGTATTTCTTTACAGTTTCTTTACGTTTCAATTTTGATATTCATAACCTTATAGTAGGTAGGACTATGCCTATTAAATTAAAATTAGGACTTGGTAGTTAGGCACGAGTACCTTACTTGAGGTAATAAATAAATGTAATATTTTAGTGATAGGTAAGTATATTTATAAAATTAGGTAGACAGGTATTTACTTATTTGATATATAATTACATTCTAATACTAATATACATAAAAGTCCTTTACATGTCCTTCCAAAAATATAACATTAAATGTTATGTACAAAATATATACCTACCTACTCTAATTACCTGTGTGATTCTAGGTAGGTAAAACCCATAAAACTAGTCAAAAGTATATTAATGGTTCTGATTCTGGAGAGTTCTGTAGTTTTTACATTATTTCAAATACTTGTTATAAGTTAGAAATTGATAATATACCTAATACCTAGTTGGATATTTTACTTATACTTAACTATTTCACACCTAGAGCATTTTTCATAAACTGTCAATAGGTAGGTTAGGTAAACATTGGTAGCTAATGAAGTATCAAGGCAGTCAGTCTAGTACCTTGAAATGCATATATTGTTCACTGATAAGGTCCTACCTACCTATTATTTTATAACCACCTGGCAAAGAATCTCGCAACATATATAACTCAGCCTAAGCAAGGTTAACTTATTTATTTCATTACATATCTACCTCGCATCATACCTATAAGTAGCATCTTGTGAATAAATATTTGTAAATTATTATTATCTACCTTTAGGTAGGTACCTTAAGTTGTAGAAACTCACTTCATCTAAACAAGCCCTAAAGTAACTCATTCTGGAGAGTAACTAGAGAACGCAGAAATCAAATAGACGAAAGAAGATTCACTCGCGACTATTATGACCAAAACATAGCGTGCCGTGTTATTTACGATTGGCGCAGAGGCCATGTTTAAATGTGTGCGCGCGAACGGTGTGACGTCGTGTCGGTGTGGTTCTGGTGTGAATGCTTGTAAACACGGATGTACTATGAACTGTTGTGATGCAAGACTACACCTATTGATGCAAACATCTGATATTTTTCATAGAACTTATTTTCTTCTAACATTATGCTTGTTTTAAAAAGAGACTTTGCGGGGACTTTCAGCTTCTATTTTGATTGGACCATCGCGAAGAATATTTTAACTCACACGTACCTACCTAGTCTGCCCATTCAAACTTTGTCATGATGACATAAACAAGCACATATACCTACTCCTTTCTAATCTGTAATATTTTATTACTAACTACTTATTCCTCTAATAAAACATTGTGGCAGCAGCGCATCAGCAGCGATTCGTAATTTTGTTAGTAGGTACTTAGTTACCTACCCATTTATAGAAATATTTTTCCTTAAAATTTCCCTGTGGTTATATATACCTATGATTTGCATTGTATTTATTTTTAGACCCCGATTGGGCATCATACAACTTGGGCATATTTATATGTATGCGATGCGCCAGTATCCATCGTGGTATGGGTGCACACATCAGCAAAGTGAAACATCTAACACTGGACCGGTGGGAAGACTCCCAGGTCGAGAGAATGAAGGAAGTCGGGAATATCACCGCCAAAAACAAGTATGAAGAGCGAGTACCCCCATGTTATAGAAGACCTACTAAGAACGATCCACAGTGAGTTTGAATTACACCAAATCAGAGTTAGAAACTAAGTTAATGCATATTATGTCAAATGTTCATTTTAGGACAACATTGAAGTTTTAATTACGGTCATAGTCATAATAGGTAAAGTCTTATAATTTTACATAGTACCTACTTCTAAACAAGTTAGTCATGTCATGTGCTACCAAAAACCCATGAGGAAATATTGTACAACTCACAGCAGGGGGAATACTTTAATTTTCCCGCTGTTTTCCCTTGTTTCGTTGATAGGATTGGTTGAAAAGAATTGAAAAGAATGCAATGAAGAAGAAACTGCACAATAAACTTAATTAAGTAATACGCGATACGGTTGTCTGTATATATAATTATGGAACCGATGGTAACGTTATAAATTTCAGAGTGCTGATAGAGCAGTGGATCCGCGCCAAGTACGAACGAGAAGAATTCTGCCACCCGGAACGCCAGAGCTACTTATCCGGATCCATGGAAGGATTCCTCATGAAGAGAGGCAAAGAAGACAGTCGCTACCAACCCCGAAAATTTGTATTGAGTGAAAGCGAAGATACTTTGAAGTAAGACATTAGCAGAAATAATGCTTCCCAATCAATCATTTAAACATCAGTTTAAGCGTGTGTGTATGATAACAGTTTTGTATAGGTGTAGCTTGTATTTTTCATAAACAATTATGTAATGTGTCTTCTACGTTTTGGCTATCATTTGAGATATTAGATTTGAAATATGTTATTTTACACACATAATCTTCATAGAGATTTGGTGACAGTAGCTTGCATGCTTTATCAATCTCAATATCATCCTCATCTCATGCTTATTAATTATTTACTTATCGAACTTGCTTCCTTTGTTAGACTCTTATAGAAATTTTGATCGAATCAACCACTGTTTTATGTTCAGAACTTACACACCTAAACCTTTATCCATAACTCTACATGCCATCTAAGAATTTTTCTTGGAGCAAAAATCAACTCACCAACATTTTTATTATTTGTACACTGAGTATTTTGATATTATGAATTTATATTATATTGATCCAAAATTTGCTATTCCAATTAAATTACTTCACACGACGTAAATACAAACGAACAAGTTGAAAACTAAATAAAATTCTAAGTCAAAAATGTTGTGAAAAAGAACATAAATTAACGCTAGCTAAAACGTAAACACATAAGTTAGCAAACGTTTCAAGATACCGAAATGATAAGACATTAAAGAGATAAAAATCGGTCGGTGGGACAACAATGGTAACTAAATTTTGTGACGTATATATAATACACGAAAAGTTCCACACCTCTTGCTACGTTACGTCAAAGAAGCTGTACAAATATTAACTCTCTACGTCATGTTGAAACTTCAATAAGTGTTTACTGCGATAACTCACTCGAATACATTTTCATACACTTTGCTAAAAAAAAAAATTGTTCAATTATACTAATTCCATTTTGAAAAGTATGGAATTTCAACGCTACATTATGCGCAGGGAAATTAATTGGTAGTTGCCTATCTAATGCCGAGTTTTAATTCGATCAACTTTAAAGAACGAATCAATTCGCAAAACATTTTTTTATGATCTAAAATAAGTTGTGATGTTCGTATGAAAAGTAAAAAAAAAACAATATAACTACAATAAAACTATATTCCATAAGTAGTCTAGCCTAAATGTACCCGGACTGATCCTTAGGTATCACCATGCTTCCGACGGCTGCGGCCGTGTCAAGGGTTGTCTCAATCGGTTAATCGATCGTCTCCGTGTCAAAAGCTTTGGTTGCTGGAGGTAAGACTGTGAGTGTAATTAAATAATCCGGAGGTGGTCTTTGTTAGAGTTTTCCTTTTATCGGAATCGGTATGGTGAAGGGATACATTTTTGACAGGTTGTTCTATTTCTCTTTACTTACCCTTTAAATTACCTATATAACCAGCTTTACTGCACTAAGCATTTCATCACCTGCAAATAACAGAAAGGCGTGCGAGCCTTTCTGTTATTACATAAAATAACCTATCATCGCAAACTCATTTAAACTCATAAACAAACATCTCTAAACCATAATTTCATAATCAACATTTCAATCGTAATCATGAATGTATTATAAAAAGGTGAGCAATTTAGCTAACCCTATTTTTTTTATAAATAGTATGTCACACATAAAAATTTTTCGAAAACCTTTGATATTACGTCAGAATGGAAAAAAAAACTATAAAGAAAGACTGCCTTAGCACAGCACTCGCTTTTTGATCAGTATTTGGATAAAATACGCCAAGTAGTAGTATGTTATCCTGGACTACACCTGCCTCTGCAATCTCTATATTTCAAGCGCATTAAGTTTGGAAATCTATATCCGTTTTATTGGATATCTTACAAAATCATACATGCCAAGTTTTATATGTAATTCAATGTAATCTGTTGATAATAATGTCAGGAAGGACATTTTAAGCAGAATGAGTTTTATCTACATTTTAATTATAGCTTCTATCAAACCATTCTGGCAATTTTTTTCGATTCCTATGTTCTATTTGCATATGTACCCGTAGTTTGTAGAACAAAATCGGTCATTTAAATGTTAAAAGATTATTTTTAATGCTGATAATCGCATACTTACAGTATTGTGTATTTGTTTATTAAAACTTAAAACTTGTAGGCATAAAATTCGAGTATCTCTTAAGGTAATTAGAATTTATAAATCATCCTGTTAAAAATAAGGGTTAACTAATTATGTAAGGTCAAGGCCAACAAACTATTTTGAAAGCATTGAATTTGCACATAACCAACCAACGTACTGTTATCACTGAAGTTTAAATGTCATATTTGCAAATAGTTTTCCATGTTTAATCAAGTATAAGTTTAATCTGTTCTTTTTTCTTCAGATATCATGTCAATGAGAATAAGGAGCCTAAAGGCGTTTTACGGCTCTCGGAGTTAAATGTAGCATTTGCACCTAAAAAAATTGATCATTCAAACTCGATGCAGTTAACTTACATTAAAGATGGCACTACTCGTCATATTTATGTTTACCATGAGGACCCAGAGAAGATTAATAATTGGTAAGTCTATAATAATGACAGTTTTATTTCTTTTCTTCCTACAACCCCATTGACAAAAATATTAATCTGTATTGTTTCGCAATTTTTTCAGGTACATGGCTATACGTTGTGCCAAACTACATCTTCTTCAAGTAGCGTTTCCTGCAGCTTCCCAGTCAGAGCTGCTTCTTCGTCTTCCTAAAGACTTTGCACGTGAAGGCTGGTTGTGGAAAACTGGGCCAAGGCCATCAGACGCTCACAGGCGACGATGGTTTACTCTCGATAACAGAAAGTTGATGTATCACGATGAACCGCTCGACGCGTATCCTAAAGGAGAAATATTTATTGGTAAGCCAGATCAAACTATTAAATTAAATAAAGAATTCTTAATTTTAAAACAACAGCGCTGAAGGCAAAAACAATTATAATTTTTTTGCAGTCAATCGGATGTAGCACTCTAGCTCCTAAGCTACTGGACAAATTTCAATGTTTCTTGGTATCACTCAGTTCAATTGACAAGATCTTGCGGGTGATATTGGGTCACTTCCTTTAACCTATTCTAAATAAAATATAAAAAGTTGCTCCTCGATATTCAAAAGCAATACGAGAACGTGAATTATTGCCCTGCCGCTGTTATTTATACTACTCTCATTAGTCAAAAATCGTATGAGTCCTCACAGTTTGACTCACAGCTTAATTCTAGTTTTTATTTTAAGTGTTTTGTACATTTCAATCATGCTCCGTTTTATTTTGTTTTCTTGCTTTGTTTAATTTTTTGCTCCGTACTATTTTATAACTACTGATAAAATCTACAATCAAAGTTGACTTCTGAAATGTACTGACTTTGTACTATGCCGAAGTTTTTTTTGTGGTTTACTATTTCTAGACAATTTTTCGAGTTTTTTTTGTATATGATGTTATTCTGGGACATACCCTATCAATATTTAAAGTTTCGTCAAAATCCGTTCAGTAGTTTTTGCGTGATGCTCGGTCAAACAGACAGACAAACAAACAAACAAAAATTAAAAAACTATACAAAAATGTTCAGTTAATCATTTTAGGGTGACTTAACTTGGTTGGTTTTTCTCAATATGTTCAATGTACAGACTTTTTTGCCTTTACGATTTTTTATTATATGTATAGATTTATAACTGCTTTAGAGCGAAGATGGACTAAGTGCGTATAGGTTAAAGGAGACTATGTCGAAAAATAAAAACCTCTTCGTAACGTTAAACTTTGTAATCCTTTCCTTCTTCTTCTTCTTCTTTTCGAGTCAATGGCAAAACTGACATAAAAGCTCAGCCCAAAAAGTATCCTTTCCTAGGCCAGGTATCATCCCGCCCTCGTATAACAACATCAAAATCACTCGTTTCACTATGGCGAATAGGATGGAGAGAGCAAAACGCATATATCCAGTTATTTCTTTTTTTTTTTTTTTATTAACGTCATTGACAATTTCTGAACTTATAATTAATGAAACGGCGCCTCCTAAACCTTAATCAGGAACTTCTTCTTTCATTCAATGGCGTTTCAATCTGTTCTCAACATAAGTAATAATACCATGGACAGCTATTATTGGCTTATGATGTAATAAGATCATGTAAAAAAATTATATAATAAGTGCTGATGTTGTCTCAAACAAAAATTAATAAATCGTTAAGTGAAGCAACCAATCCTTCATGTTCAGTTTTTTAATATCACAAGTTGGTAAACGAGCAGGTGGGCCACCTGTTGGTAAGTGGTCACCAACGCCCATAACACCCACTGTCTTATTAGTGAAAAAATTTGACATTAATAAGACAGCAAAGCACGTTACCCACCCTGAGAACTAAGATGGTATATCTCATGTGCCAGTAATTTTAATGGCTCCCTTACCCTTCATACCGTAACATAGCAGTACCACTGCTGCTTTACGGCAGAAAAAGACAAGGGGGTGGTAATTTCCCAGAAGGACTTTGCACAAAAGCCCTACCGCCTGCCAAAAATAATCAGCGAAGTATTTGGAATAAAACTTTTCCAGCTGACGGTACTTCTAAGCAAAATTAACTTTTAATCGGCTTTATTAATAAAATTTTAATTCGGGTACCAGAGGGACGGGTGTCTTCGGGACTGGGGGACTGTGGGACGAACCCTAAATTTTTTATTGACGTACTTGCTTACATCTTGCGAGTTTTACGTTAGCGATTTGACGAACGACTCCTTAACAGAAGGTACTTATAATTACTTGCAGAGTGTAAGGGACACCTTTCCGAATACGGAAAGGGCATGATCAGTCAACGTAATGAACAACTTTCAGCGAATAAAACTTTCAGGAAATGAAGTGAATGAATAAAATTGTATGTAGTATGGAGAGGCTCATATTTTTTTTCATTTCCTGAAAGTTTTATTCGCTGAAAGTTGTTCAGTTACGTTGACTGATCATGCCCTTTCAGTATTCGGAAGGCTGTCTCCTACAACCTGTTAGTTTATTTTTTTTATTTAAAAGATAACACTTACAAGTTGAAATTAAAAGTATCTTAACTGATAGGTGAAATGTTAGTTTAGGCATCGACGCAGTTTTATGGACAGTAATAATGGACAGGTATGTACAGTAGAAATAATAAGTCATCCAAATACAAAGCCTACAATAGGTATTGGTACAAATATTCTAAAACGGAAAAATGACACTAGGACTTGCTATTTTGGCTGTAGGTACCACTAATTTGTAGATTTGCTACATTGGGTTGCGCACGAGCCGTTCTACCGCTTTAGACTAATGCTGCGCTGGTAGAGGATAGTATTGTATGCGTAGTAGAGGATAGTATTATAATAATATCCTGCAAGTATTTCTTTTTAATTTTTTTACAGAAGTATGTGTTTTTGTGTTATTTGTATAATTAAAAATATTATTTCTCATTTTCATTTATTCTTGATATATAAAACCGAAAAATTTAGAAATAGAGTTTATCATTACAGTTGACATTTTAATTTTGTATAAAATGTATTTAAAATAATATTTAAGAAGTAAAACATTTACTTCCATTACATATTATCCTTTAAGTGCAATTTCGAGTTAACTTATTAGTAATAAGTTATTACGTTACTGAAACTCCGAATTTCAGCAATTCCAATGGGAAAACTTTTTAATTTTTAGGTAAACTACCTATAATTAAAGTTCTATTAACAATGCTAATCGATTGATTGCATTAGCATTTTTGTATAGGAAATTGTTTAATTTAATTTAAAACTATTAAATTAAAATATGTTCCGGAGGTCATACGATTTTAATAATTACACATTTATAGGAGCGATTAGTTGTTTAACAAGAATCCGAGAAAAAACAGCCATACTTAATTACTTCCAGGTCAAATACTAATTTCTCTGGCCTATAGGTTCATCCTTCGGTTCATTTACTACTTTTACGTCGACAGTCATGTTTTAGTTTTTTACTTATTTTTTTGATGGTATGAGACTTAATCTTAAAAGTGGAATTTTGTGCGTACTGGCATGCCGCAGTATTTACGAATAACTTTTCTTTGTTGTTAGGGTAATATTTGAACTTAGTTTTAGGTTTGCACCCGATGTCATTAAAATTGTATTTAAATTAATATGAGTAAATTGACCCTAAACACCCAATCTTGTCTTGTTGCGACTGACCTACCCTTTTAGTCAATTACGTATATAAAAAAATTGTCATTTTTACGGGTTACTATTGACAGCTAGCGGAATACTGACTTAATTTCAATACGTAAAACTGTCTTTTCGTAATAAAGTGATGAACATAGAAGCTCAATCCAAGTAGTCATTAATGACTTGTTCTCTCCGATAACCCTCTTACTGAAAGATTACTGGGTTCAGTTCTGTTTTTCATTACGTTTATTTTTAATTATTTCAGGGCATGAATCTAATGGGTACTGCATCAAGGTATCTAACACTGGCAATGGCTGCAAAGAGGCCCGGTTTCCCTTTCATCTGGTGACGCCCGACCGGACATACTGCTTAGCCGCGATGACGCACGACGAACGAGCAGGCTGGTTGGCAGTTATACAGCAGACCATCAAGAGACCTCTAACGCCCCAGGACTCAACAGGTGAGTGATAAAATTGCTTCCTCAAATTTTTAGTTTTCACTGTAAGGTGTAAAGAAATAAATAATTTACATTTTACTTTATTTCTAGTCGAGGCATCCCTTGTGCGGAAGAGGACCACGTCAAACTCTATCAGTATATTTTCAGGAAGGTAGTTAAGCTATTCCTTGAAACTTTAGGTTAGAATAAGACGAATATAAGATAATAATTTAAAAGTTTGTAATGTCGCTCATTATCAGTTTTCCTGTATTGTTATTGTCATATTAAAAAAGTCAGCAAAATTGGATAAATTATGTTACGTCTTTTGGCAATATAAATTTGAATGTATAGCATAAGTGGCGTTATACTAAGTGGTTGCGCTTTAATTTCGAGCGAGGTGTAAATAATTTGACTAAGGATTTATTTAATTCAACGGAAAATCATAAGCAATTTTTGTAAATAGTAATTTTTTGTATATATTAACTTTGGATAATTGATATTTTAAATTCTCTGCAGATAATTATTTTGTTATATGTGTGAAATCTTTAAACACTGTCAAATATGAATATTTATTTAATAATTTAACATAAATTGACTGACTTGATTGTGGCAACGATTGTGTTATTTGAGTTAATTGTTTTATACAATGTGAAACAGAAACTGTACAACAAGCCTAATGGATGTTAATCTGCTCATGAAAGTTTCCATACCATATCACATTACTAAAGTTCTATACATAGCATGCGCAGGATAAGTTTGGCTCTGATGGTTATTTTCTGTGCATGGGTGACAGGCGGAGAGCCAATGAACAATTCACTCTCCCCCCCCACCTGTCGCGCTCACCCCTGCGATTATTTTTTTGAGTTTTGCGCATTAACGTTCATAGCCAGAGTTATTTTGTACGACGTATATTCAAGTACCAAATACTATACCAAATTATGACAAAACAGCACGTCGAACGTGTTGACACTTAGGTAATACTTTATCTGTCCAGATTGATAATGTAACATACCAGTGAAGAACATAAGTCGAAATATTAGAATAAATTTACTCCCCTTACAGAATTCATTCACCATAAGACCAGTTTCTTTAGCTATGTTCCTCCGAAAAAGTTATTTGTATAGAACTGAACAATCACACAACCCCTCAAGATTGTTATATCTTTTTAGTTACACGTTTACAAGGTATTTTTTTGGACCTGATATGCGTATGCTCTTCTTATTTGTGAGGTCGAAAGTAATAACTTTTGTTCTACGACTTTACTAACAAAGACCAAAAAAATTTCGACTTCCCATACAAAATAACGTATGTAAGTGACCAACACACTTTCTATGGGAAGTCGAAATTTTTGTTTTCGTTGAACAAAGTCGTAGAACAAAAGTCGTTGCTTTTGACATCACTAATAAGGTGGGCAGGGCATACGCATATCAGGCCTAAAAAAAACAAACTTGTATATTTATCGAGTCTTCTGTTAAATCACTATTGTAGATATCACATAGTTTACACATCCTTGAATTCCTCATTATTAACATGAATACTAAAAGTTTACCTTCTTAACTTTTTTTCACGTCATCATAAGATAACGCAGGATGATCATGGAAAATGGCAAATTTTAAGCATGTAAACTTACAACTATATTTTTTCAAATGATCGAATAATTTGTAAGCGATATACTTGTGGCGAACGCGGCGGACGTAGTAGTGAAATATTTTAATTAAACTCTTTTATACAATCAACGTCTAAGATATGATTATAGTAACGTTATTTAATTTCGGTAGACAGACCTATTGCGAAATAAAACGTCATTTATAAATTACACACATTAGTATTGTGCTCTCTCATTCATTATGATAAAAGACATGCTACAGGGATTATGATTGTAATTTTCTAAACATACCACGAGAGAACTTTACCTATATGTTAGTATAAAATCGAGAGTTAGATCGGGGTCAAATGTTTACCTATCCTACCCATAAAAATGTTTCAATAAATACGAGTACAATGGTTGTCGCGTTTTAATATATTAAAATTAGTTTTGTGATTTGATAGGACATTTGCCTGATATTAGGGTTTTATAGAAAATATTGTATGATTAAGACTTTATAATAACCATATAATTTACACTTATAGTTTATTACTTAATATAGAGACAGATAAACTCTTGAAGTCAGTAAAGTTTATAAAACTCAAATGAAAAGCTAATTAGTGGTTACACTTGCTGACTTGTGTCGTCATGCACGTGTTGACAACCCCAGTGACTTTTAAATTATGTTTATCTTGGATACCTTAAAAAGATTAGAAGTCATGGATATATAGCCTGAGAGCCAAACTATTTCACTGTATTAAGATTCGACAATAATTTATATCAGCATTTTTGCGTCAAAAATTAGATAATCTGGTCTATAAAATAATTCTTTAGTAATCCACCAAAATTTACAACAGCATGATTTAAAAAATAATAATGAAGGTATTATATATTCCACAAAAAAAGGGCAAAAGTGCTATAAATGTTATTTACTTTAAATATAATTACCTTTATTAATATCTTCTTTTTAAGTATATAATCCACCAATATTTGTAAAAGAAAAACAATAAAACCTAAAAATATTTTTACGTAAATAATGCTATCTGATTAGTTTTTATATACTTTTGTTTCATGTACGTCCCTTAACATATAGTGTACTAAATCCAACAACAAAATATAATGATAATTGAAAATGATTTTAGTGGTAAGTAGACTTTTCTTTAAGGTCAATTAATATCATCCTAAATTAAAATCCACCTTAAAAACGTTAAGTAATGATTGTAATCACGGATCGTAAAAACAAAGGATTGCGAGGGGTATAATTACTTTCCCGTTCGATTCGGTGGATTTCGATTTTATTGCTTAAATATGGTGAACATAGACACATTTTCACGATAATATCGGTGATAGCTTTATTGCTGTAAAACTGCGCCACTTTCGGGGTATCTCTTTTTTTTGATACCTTCCAGTTTGAAATTTTGGTGGATTCAAAAATATTGTCTCTTAAAATTACATTTAAAGGCCGTTTTCAAAAATTTGGCCTGATATTGGATTTTTCCCCAAAATATAGGAAAGTTCTTAGGCTAATAATTATATCCGCAATTACCGGAGTAGCGAAAATTAGTCGAAAACGTTATAATTTTACGCAAATCAATGTTTTATTATTTTGTTTATGGATGAACTTTTATTTAATTTTCTGAAATTTGTGGTCAGTTGCACCATCTACTTAAGTGTTACAATACGAGTAACTATATAATAATATACGTGTCTGCACTACTCAGCCCATTCGCGAGAGCGAGACAAGCGTATTTTGTTATTGTCAAAGTTAGATGGTGCAACTCAGCCATATATAATAATAATGTATGTATGTTTGTGTATAATTTTAATGAAGTTACAGGATACCAAATAATTGGAAATATTAGCAAAACAAAAATTGGATACTTTACAAAGATGAAACATGAATATAATATATTATTATGTTTATGGATGAGCCTTTTTTTATTTTCAGAAATTTTGCTATTGCACCATCTAAGTGTAGGTTACAATAACTGAATAATAATATTTATACGTGTCTCTGCACTATTTGCGAGAGTGAAACGAGCGTATTTTGTAGAAAGTTAGATGGTGCAATTCAGCCTTATATAATAATTACCTAGTAAGTTTGTGTATAATGCAAATGAAGTTATAGGACACCAAGTAACCAAATGAAAATATTAGCGATACAATAATTCATACACAAAATCAAAGTAAGTTTTTAATAAAGTATTTTTTATGTATTAAAATGTGTAACAATACTAAAATCTAGCGCAGACATGTCAAATATGCAATATGCCTAATCTTCATTGCTATAAAAGCAACAACAACATACGAATAGAAACATTTTTTGTTGAAAATAATATGTACAATTTTACACAGTGACCGATTAATGATGAAAGTCAAAAATATACCAAACATATTTATTTACTGTATCCATAGCTTATGGCTGAATTTTATTGTATCACAATTTGACTGAGGGTTTTACATACTTGACATTGTCACTGTAGTGCATCATATTTTAATAAGTAAGTCAACCTAATAAGCGGTATTTAAAATAAGGCTATAAAATCAATTTAACGTTTTCAATAGGTACTTACAACAAGCCTCATAACAAAAGCCGGCTAATATCATATTAATTTTTTGATGAGACTTGCAAAAAATAAGATAATAGTTCATGCTTTTAGTAAAAGTTAAATGTTGTTTAAAGTAAGTACCTACTTTAATGCTAAGCATCACAAATAAGAAATCAAATACAGTCAAAACTAAGTAAATGATAAATAAATTAAAATGACAGTAAATATTTGATTTCTTATCTTTTTTTAAAATTAATAATTACACTAATCAAACCGCATTGCTAATTTTTATTGCATTTTACCATGTTTAAAGAATATATTCACTTATAGCTAGGTGACTACGTAACGAACTGTAGATTTAATTATTATTTCATAGAAATGATGTATACTTACATATGCTGATAATGCACAGCAATACAGGACAAAAGCTTTGGTAATGTAGCGTCAGTATGAATATGATTCATCTAATTTATAGCGCTTACAGAACACTAGAAATTGATAGGAAAAGTTTGAATAGCATTAGTATACTAATGTTAGATTTTTTAGAACTATTCATGAATTAAGACATTTCATTATTCCAGTGGATATTTAAATTATAATAAGGGCGGATTTTGCATTGCGTCTCTTTTGTGAATTTACTAAAATTATATAACTCGTATAATATAGGCACAATGTCATATTATTGTTTAGTGAAATATTTGGATAAATTAAAATAAATCATAAGTAATTTCAATTTGATCATTAAGCACATATATTTATGCAAATGATTAAATATCATAGCATGGCAATATTCGATAGATAATCAGAATAATATTTTAATGTAATTTATACAATACTAATAATAATTTTTGTATGCTCTTAGTAGTAGATCCTTCATAAATCTTGACTGGTAGATTTTCAAGGCCCGGATAAAACATTATATCGACAACTCTACGTTCACTGCCTTTCTCTTTTGACGAGGTTCTTGACATGAAAATTTGGCTATTTGAGAACAGTATTTTCTTGATTTTCTATTTGCATTTTTTGTGGTCCATTACAAATTTGCAGAAGGAGAATAAGGCGTTTATAGAACATTAAGGACAAGTAAAAAGCATTATGTATGTAGTACCTATTTAATAATGAAGGCCACAAAAAGCAATGTACGTTTCCTAAGATGGTGTACAATGTATTTTTAAAAGTACGTGCATTTTTCGGGAGAAAAAATAAAAATTCCCTTTTTTTCTCTGGTTATTCAGTTTTTTAAATCATAGTACGATTTTTTTTTAAGGAATAAGATATACATGATTTATTTTAATCGTTTTAGAAAGTAGCGCTATTTATTTACTTAATAAAATTTTACCAAAACATTGCCTCGCTTAGGTTTTTTATCTTATAATTTCATGTGTTGTAAATAATTTGATACAATATTTTGCAGTGTGCTCTGGCATAATACATGTAATATTACTTATAAAGTAATAAACTTTTCACCAGCTATGATTGTGTTTGATTGTCATTAACTTAAAAAGATCTTACTCCAAAAGATCTTGGCCGTTACACGTTCGTCCGCCTTAAGTAAAGAATAATAGCATTCTGCTTCTGTCATTATTTTAAAGAACTTGGCCGTTACACGTTCGTGCGCCTTAGAATGGATGTATCTGTTCAGTCATTAATTTTGTATTGTATATTTACTTAATGGCATCACATCTCATTACAAAACGTATTTCGCCAGTGTCAAAGTAAAGGAATTGTTACAAATTATGGCGACACGCCAATGTCCAGTGAAAGATTGATATACACAGGAATCCACATCTCGAAGATCGACGACGAGGAAAGCCTGTGCACCACGATGACTGCGATAAGGGAAAATTATTGAAGTCACGATGAAGTCCGCTTCTCTCCATCCAAAAATTTTGGAGAATGCATGTATTCCAATCTTATAATAGATGTTCACTTTGAAAGTCTATTATTGCCTAAAACCCAATCAAAATTATTCATTAAACTCTTCAATAAACAGGTAAAACTAAAATTGAAATAGAAACACGACCGCCATCTTCAAATGTTGAAAAACGAACCGTCATTAATTTTAAAGAGCTTGGCCGTTACACGTCAGTGCGCCTTAAAGCATGCGGTAGCAAAACGTCTGCTACTTTTTTTATAAGGGCTCCCGCACACGACCGAGAATCGGTGGGCGATTATCGGCCAGGACAAGGACGGAAGATTCAGGTGATAACACGTCAGAGCGGGATGCCGACAAAAAATCGGCCACCGATTCTCGGTCGTGTGCGGGAGCCCTAAGTCTTTTTTTGACAGTAGTGCAAACCAAAGAGATTTTAACCTCGCTGCGCTAGCGAGGTTCAAATCTCTTTGGTGCAAACCCCCCGGGCACTTTATACACATAGAGTACAAAACACGATTTTCGCGCGCCAAGCCCGGTTTGACGCGTTGCTCTAATGCTGTGCGAAATGCCAAAACAAATGTCCGTCCACGGATTGTACGACCGCGGAATACGAAGCCAAGCGAGTGGCTTCGGATTCCGAGGTTCGTTCGTACTTTCTTGTCCGGGCATTAAAAGCTCGTACAAGGAATGTCCTACCGCGGATTGCACGTCCACGAAATTGGGATCCATTGTACACCCAACAGCACGTCAGTAGAAACATTTTAGACTTTATGGCATGGTAATAGAGTTGCAAATGTTCCCACTGACGTGCGGTCGACCACATGAATTCCGAGGGCGGTCATTCCTGGCCATACAATACTGGGCCGGCCTTTTAACGGCGTTAAAGTACTAACAGACGATCGGATCGGACTGCTCTGAAACTAGCTCCAGGCCACCGACTGTCCGATCCGCTCTGCGCAACACACGATCGGACCGTACACCGGACATACTATTGGGTTGCCAGATTGACAGATTGGTTGTCCCGAAAAGAACGATTTTTGTCTCTTTTGGCAACAGATCGCCCTTCCGATGTCGGTTAACATGTTTAGGTTTACTTTCTTATTTATTCATATTCATGGTGATCGTCCCTTTTGGCCAAAAATCGTTCCTTTCCAGACTCAGATTTCCAATTTTCCGAAACTTGACATAGGCACTGGCAGCACCGAGCAGTTTATTTTACTACGTTAGTATTATATAGTCTAAGATTTTACTCGATCACACATATGAACGTCATATAAAGCTATCCTGCTGTCAAGGTAAACCAGATAAAATAAAGTATGTTTTACCGTTGTTAACCCACTTCTCCGCGTTATGGCTCCAGTTTTATCAAAACAAACTAAAATCGCGGTAATTGTGGCTATTTATTTATAACCATCAAACTTGTCGGATGTGTCCTGCAAACATGGAAGCTCTTTGTAAAGCTCCAACAATTCAACAATACATTGTTTTTCTGCCGGTTCATCTGAATAGCCTTCTACTTCTCCATTTTCCATCTTTTAAGTTTACGGCGCGAACCAACGAACGTTTTGATATGACACGAAAATACAAACAACAAGCCGTTCCATATCGGTTAACAGTAATCCATCACCTTTGACAGCAGTCTGTCTCGTCTCGTTCACACATATTGAGGTCTTATAATAGCTATCCTGCTGTCAGGATAATATTTTACTGTTTTGGAACGCAGCGCAAACTACAATTTCGGAACGAAACGTCAAATGGTCCGGTGCGCCCTACACACGATCGGACCGTACCATTATTATTATTACTTGTTCTGAAGTCCGATGGGAAAAACCATCGGACCGCCAGACAAGGTAATAATAATAATAATGTCCGGCGGACAGCCCTCCACACGTCTGAAACTAGTACGGTCTGAAGTCGGCGCGTACCAAAATCGTGGTCCGGAGCTAGACTCAGAGCAGTCCGATCCGATCGTCTGTTAGTACTCTTACCTAACGAACGGACCTATGAAAAGACTCAGTCATGTTGGCTTGGCTTCGAATTCCGAGGTTGTAAAATCCGTGGTCGGGCATGATTGGTACGCAGGTCTCTCGTTTCTGGCGTTTGCAGATGTAAAACGAGACGACCCGCGAGCCGAGCCCTGAACCGTACAAATCCACAGACAAATCTGTGCCTTGTCAATTTACTACACGAGCCGCGAGCTTTCTATTTATCTAGTCCCTGTAGCTCAATATTTTTATACAAATGTTCTTTGACAACCCAGGACAAATTACGGCCGACAATTTTTTTTTATGGAAGTGTTCCTTAGGTCCATCCAAACATATCTAGAAAGTTCCCTGCCGATCGCCGCGCCGGTGTGATTTGCAGTTCTGTTATTTTGTGAGCATTTCGTGAGCCTTGTACGCTCGGCTTGTACGTGTCTGTCATGGCACAGATTAGATAATAGTAAATCATTGTGTCGCAAGCGGGTAGAGAGTAAGTAGCAAGGAACATACTACTCTCTAACCGAGAGTAAGTAGTATATTCCTTGGTCGTTCGCACACGAACATGGACGTAGAAATAATGGCGACTTGTTCGCTAGCCTTTTCAATGAGCTATTTTCACAGTTAAGGGTGCCCTGGAGCTATGAGTTCCCATACAAACTAACTTTTGCTATAACTTCTTTACTACTAAAAACATTACGACAAAATTTTGTACACACAATTGGATAAGAAATATAAAGGTTTGAAATAGATTTTTAATTGAAAACCATTTATCAATTTGAAGATAGAGCGAGTTAATTTTTTTCATAGATATTTTCAACTCGCTCTATCTTTATATTGACTAAATATTTACAAGTAAAAACATATTTTAAACCTTGATAGATCTTGTCCGATTGTGTGTACAAATTTGTGTTATAATGTGTTTTGTAGTTTAGAAGTTATCACAAAAGTTAGTTTGTATGGGGACTCACAAGTGTCAACTGAGTATTCAAAGGAGTCGATATATTGCGCTGAAGACAGTTGCTGAAGAACTTAAAATTAATCAGTCATAGATTGGAGCGTGAAGTAAATAAACCTCCACTTAGACAACAGGTAGGAAAAAAGAATGACACTTAAATTTTCCTACAACGACGCCATCTATCAAGAAAAGGAAAACTAGTTTTTCTTTTTAAAAAACCGGCCAAGTGCGAGTCGGACTCGCGCACTGAGGGTTCCGTACCACCACATAATCATAATTGTATTAGTTGAAATTTCAGTAAGTTAATGTGCTAGATTTTTTGAGTCCGACACGCGCTTGACCAAATTTTATTATTTGTTGTTTTTTTATAGCTTATGCACTATAAACATACCAATTTTCAAGTTTGTAAGTGTTCCCGTTTTTAAAATAGAACAAACAAAAATCGCCTCCACGACCATCCAACTTGACCCCTCTCTTATATGAATGTTCTTGAAACGGGAGCTCACCACAATTGGTTACCATTAGTTGTGAGAATAATTGTAATATTTAATGATTTTAGACTTTTCCCATTATTTGTACTATGAGACCTAGCTTCTTGCCAAATTTCATAATTTTAGGTCAACGGGAAGTACCCTGTAGGTTTTGCATTTTTGCATAAATGTATGGAGATGAGGACATAAAATGCCATATCTTTTGATTGCGTTATTGTAAAAAATTGAAATTTTCAGATCTTGTGTGGTTCATGGATCCTAATATGTGGTATTAATTTCAACCTGATACCTTTACCCGTTCGTGAGATAAAGGGTCTTGACAGACAGACAGACAGACGGACAACAAAGTGATCCTATAAGGGTTCCGTTTTTTTCTTTAGAGGTACGGAACCCTAAAAACGGCTCAATATTAAACCGTCGCTGCAGGAGATGGTGGATAATAGCACAGATAATAGCGAGTCATCGCGATAAAACAATGTAAGTAACTTAACTACATTATAATTATTTTATCTTTTCCTCTTACACACTCACTCACTCAGTCACACACATACACACAACGAGACTCACTCGCACTCACACACAAATCCTTACTCACATATTTTATATATTATTTGGTACTAAGAATTAATAATATTTTGTAATATATAATGTTTACATATACTATTTTACTCTTATCTATTTATTTTCTTTACCTAGACATAACATTATTTACTTCATAAGTCTATGCATATGTTTTTGTATATAAATATGAGTGAAATTAAATATTACCATATAAATATACGTATACATATAAATATTACTAATTAATTTCGTAATATTCCCGTTTTAAATATTTTCAAATAATTTTAGCTCTGTTACCTCCTCACAGCTATTTAGGTACAATATGTAATACCCAGGCTCACTGACTCCCAAAGCACAGGATTTACCCTAGTTTGGGAGACAGGGATGAATTATTTACAAATGGACTTGTACTTATCCTAAAATCATGTTAATACCCCTCTTATAATTTGTTAATTTGGTGCAATAAAGATTTTTATTTATTTATTTATTAATTCAACAAATAAGGTGATCTGTGACGGCCAGCTTAGCCCCGAACGCAACTAGATGGAGCCACTGCTGCAAATATAAGATTTTATTTTTTAATGCTATATAAGTACCAACTATATATGTGCAAAAAGTTGATTCGCACAAATTTCATCGTGCAACTTCAACGCCTAACAACAATTTCGATAAGAAAAATATCTCCATATGTCCACTAAAGTCAATTATATTTCGTCGCTTCATTCTTCAGATATAGTTTGTTTACAAGTAGTAGTCCTAAATTCGCCAGGCAGACGATGCACGCATTTAAGAGTAATTCATTTGATTCTCTTATTTAAAACGATTTCCGTTTCCGTCCATGTTCACTTCACCACTGTAGCTGACATTCGCTTCATTCCTTTTTCGTGCGGGGCAGTGAACGCACGCGTCCCATGCCGAAGCGCAATGTTCAATAAGAAGTAGGTAGATTATACCTGAAGTTGTAATATTGAAGTTAAATTACAAATATTTAAAATTATTTTCGATAAAATAAGTTTTCGCTCCGTGTGTTAGTGTAATCGTACTGGATTCAAAACTTTTCAGTAAGTGTTGTTTTGATTATTAATTCTTTCTAAGAAAGAAAAATTTTCAAGATTACCCACATGTTCTATTCTTAAATTAGCTAAACAAATTGAAGTGTTTATTACTGCCTATCTTGCGGCCCGATACCTACAGTTACTTGTTTTGTATACAAAAACGTAACATGATAACGTAACAACCATGATTATGACCTATCGGTTGCACCCAGAACTTTTACCAAAATGATGGAAAATCCATATAATGACATTTTGTTTATGATATTTCCGACAAATGTTAGAACACTGTCTAATCGAGAGATTTTGAAACCTTTTCAATATTTTTTTTGTAGTTAATTACTACAAAAGTTCATTACCACCTACACAGGCTTAAACATTTTAGCCTTCGTTTACGTCATACAATTTTATCTTTTCTTACCTTCCGACAAACAAAGTAAAAATAAAGCGACGTATTAAGTATACGTGTGTATGACGTGTGTTAGATGTTTTTTCGTCTAATGGCGAAAGTTACGAGGGTAAGTAAAAAATGTTTTTTTTTTGTGTTTTAAACATTTATTACCAAGTGAATCATAGAACAACTTACGTCGGAATGGACTGCGAGTCAATTGCGACGGCAGTAACTTCGAGTTACCGCCTAATATTATTTACGATGTGTTACGTGAATGGATATGATGGAATGCGATTGTCTATCTATTATTATGTCGGGATTGACTGCGAGTCAATTGTGACGGCGTTAACTGCGAGTTAAGGCCAAATAATATTGACAATACGCGATATCTACATAGATATGAACTGTGGGTTACCAAGTATCTATTGCTTGTCGGGATTGACTGCGAGTCAATTGCGACGGTGTTAACTGCGAGTTAGCGCACATATTATCGAAAATACGTGATGTATAAAGTTGCCTATCTATTATTATGTCGGGATTGACTGCGAGTCAATTGCGACGGCCTTAACTGCGAGTTATGGCCAAATAATATAGACAAAAATCGACATCTGAATATATTTTTGCTGCGATTCAACTATCTATTGTCGGTCGGGATTGGCTGCGAGCCAATAACGACGGTGTTAACTGCGAGTTAACGCCAAACTATCTGTTGGTTGTCGGGATTGACTGCGAGTCAATAACGACGGCTTAACTGCGAGTTAAGTCAAACCATATCAGCATAAATCATGCATAAAAATACAAGTTATCTATTTTCACGTCGGAATCGACTGTGAGTCAATCGTAACGGCGTTAACTGCGAGTTAAGGCCAAATAATGATAACAATATGCGATATTAAAATTGCTATTGACTAAGAGTCAAATTTTTATTAAGGTCGGCATTGACTGAGAGTCACTTGCGACGGCGATAACTGTGACTTAACGTCAAAATTTATCGTCAATGAAAACAATAATATCAAGTTCATCTGTGTGTGTCGTCTGCGATACATTGTCTTTAGTTTTCACAACAAGCCTTTTTGTTTGTTAACCATAACCAGAATATTTTTATTGTAAAATACCCACCTACTAAAATTTTATTTTTGGGTGCCAGTAATAGTAAAGAGAACAAAACCGTCCACGAGGCAAAAGATCATGCCAGCCTTGGACCAACCGACACCCTGAGGAGTCTTCTAGACACCTTAGGCGTCTACGTCTGATACGCCAAACTTGTTCTCTATCATATTCACGACACACTGTCGAACTTTTGTACGCCTAAGTATATTGAAAAAAGGCATGCCTATAGACAAGTACATACTTCTCAAATATCACCTAATACCGGTTTATTGTAAATTTTTACAAACATCGATACTAAATTGCTAATTGAATTCCAGGCTTAGATAAAAATATCTCCGCTTTCATTTAGGTACAAGTATCTGTAAAAGACAAAACTTGTTTTTGTAAAAAAGTTAAAGCAAATAAAACTATTGAGAGATAAAGATGCATCTTTTCAAAAGTCGAGAGCTCGTTTAACCCAGCAGAAGAAGCCTTGGTCGGGTCCTCGTTACCCGTCAAATGGGGGGGGAGCGAGGTTACAGGCAGGCTCTGGCCTTATCCCCAAGCTCAAGCAGCATCGACTAAAAGTTACAATTCATCCAAAACTCATGCTCCAGCACAGAACCGTAACACAGGTACATGCTGGTATAATACAATGTTTTTTTTTTTTTTTTTTCAACACTTCCTGTGTCCGGATAATTCTACGAAGTAGAAAATCGCAATATTTCATAACCACAATGTTGTTATAATACATGCATAAGCATGAACCCTAAACACCACAGTATCCTAGTGTTACCTGGGAAAAAACGAGGAAATAATATTCCGTGTAGTGCTAATGTAACGTGAAATCCACGTTTAAAATTTACCCTCAAGAAAAGCCAATATACAAAGTTTATATTGATTTTAACTGGAGAATAAGTTCCTATTTCCAGCGTTACAACCGTTACGAGTTACATTCCATCGGAATTTATATTGGGTACCTAATTTTAAAGCACCAAAACGCAATAGCTGTAACCGATTTATTCTAAATCCAAGAAATAAATGTACCTATTGCAACATTTGCAACGTGTCATTCAACCGCCTCAAAAATTATGTTTTGAAAAACGGCTTCCTTGCTACGAAACGCCCATCTCTTAATTTATGTTTGTAAGATGACCGAAAATTTCTACATTTAAATTTTCAGCATAGTATATGAAAGAAGTCTACGATTTCACAACCGTGCCTTATGACTATTATGATATTTTAGAAGATCTTATCTGATGGTATGGTAATGTTTCGACAAATTCCTGCCCATCACAAGATACTTGTCTTACAGAAAGAAATTAAATACAGACACCTCCCTAACTAGTACCTAGTGTGGAGCAGTAAAAAAAAAAAACAAAAAACCAAAGGCTACTAAGAAGGCCGAAGAAGTAAAATATATGTTTTAAGGTTACAAACAAAAAAAAAAAAAACAAAACAAAAAAAGTATGTAGGTACCATACCATATTGTACAAATAACTTGTCAAAATTGGCAATGGTACGATTGGCACAATATTTATTTATTTAAATTTTACGAAACACAAATTGCCGCAGGTGCCAGCTGAGTCAATGAAAGTCACTCCCGGGCTCTGTGTGCAACCTTTTAAAACACAGCTTTCAAGTTCGCTGTACTCTTTGTTTTGATCTTAGCGACAATCCTCAGCGATTTATGTTTTTTTTCATGAAAACGAGATCCGGACGCTGTAGCTATGGATACTTTATCCTTTAACCTGGACATTTTACGCGGTTCCGCCATTTTTTGTTTCCTTTTATATTTGGGAAAAATTACTGATGACGAAGGCACCAGTATTTTGTGTTTTCACAAGGCCTTCTCTGCCTTTTAGCCCATCTTAATTATTTATATCATATAAAATAAGTGTCCTTCAACACTTGAAACTTTTATAATCCATATCAGAGTATACTGTTCCTTTTTAACAAATCTTACAGGTCCTGAGAGAAGCATTCACGCGCCACTTGATCCTCTCGCTTGCACTGATGTTCTCTTGAGCTTCGCTGTCTGAGGCTCCTATTTAACAATATATGTCAAAATACGCTTTGGGTAACAGCTTGTCCCCAGAAAAAACGCAAACGTGTTTGATAGTCCTACAACCAACAACTATTGTTATTTCTAATAAAACAACGTGACGAGATGTTTGGTTCGTATGAAGAGCTGTACAACGGCTCTCTTGACAATCATCGTTTGGGGTAATCTTTGCTACTTACTTATTAGGTGATAGAATTGGAACCAATAATTGGTTTAAAACCTTTTTCTACTTACAGTCACAAGCCTAATCGGCCTAGATATATAATAGTTACTTGGGACACACAACTAATAAGTAAATAAGTGTGTATCTAAATAGGCCCTTAATTTAGAGTTAATGATATAAAATAAAATGAACAGATCAGCGATTTTACTATATGCTTATGGGGCACAAACATTTTCAATAATAAAAAGTGAATACTTATATTATTTTGCAAATAATGGAGTTGAGATAGCCATAACGTATTTAATCAAACTTCCACTGCGGGCTAAGTTAGCCAATATTGTTCTAATATTATTTAACTGAATATATTATGCACTCGTGTTCTGTCCATATTTTTGTTCAAAAAATAAAATCAAGAACTGCCAATGTAGGAAAATTGTAAATATCAATTAACATCCACGTTAATTAGCTTAAGCAGCTGTGATTTATAAGCTGGTTGATTTACCAGAAACATACTATCTGAGAGAAGACTTGTCGACACATGCATCTTCCCCGCTTTGCAAAATTGCAACTCTCTCAGCTTCGACTCGTGAAAACAGCTGGCTGGACCAGCACGTCTAGCACTTTTATTAGTTTGATATATTAGACCAGTAGGTAGATGATTTTGTAATATCAGTTGTATTGAATGAGTAACTTATTATATAAGTTGATTTTTGTTGCATACTTGCTTTTGGGATAAATCAAAGGTTATTTATTATTTATTATCTGCTTGGATCAGCAAATTACAGATTAAATCAACGAATTACTATTTGTAATTCGTTGGCTTAGATAGTTAAACTAGAACATCTTGTATAGTTATACAGTTGTTTCACAGTAACCAAACAAAACTTTGTTCTCTAAACATCTACTTGTAAACAAACTATATCTGAAGAATGAAGCGACGAAATATAATAGATGATCAAACGAACTCCAGGAGTGAAGTTCGATCGTTATTATATGAGTCGCTTCATTCGAAGATATAATAATATAAAAACCCTCCCTCCCAAAAAACCAAACACTGTGACACAAGTTGTGGTTTCCACCCAAATGCAAAGTTTTGTTTAAAGGTTCATAGGTACAGACTCTAAAAAATGAAGCGAATGTCAGCTACAGTGGTGAAGTGAACATGGACGGAAACGGAAATCGTTTTAAATAAGAGAATCAAATGAATTACTCTTAAATGCGTGCATCGTCTGCCTGGCGAATTTAGGACTACTACTTGTAAACAAACTATATCTTCGAATGAAGCGACTCATATAATAACGATCGAACTTCACTCCTGGAGTTCGTTTGATCATCTATTACTCTCGTCAGTCCGTGTTTACATGAGTACGATCACTCACACATGCACACAAAGCACAAGCGTACAGTTTTGACCGCACGCCCACAATCGTAATATTGAACCAAAAATTGCTAACAAAAATAGTACTTTCAGTACATTAACTGTATTTTTGTATTAATTAGCGAAAACTTTAACTAAAAATAGCAGTATTCGTTCGTTTTTCAACAGAATTTTATGTCCCGCGTAAGCATGCAAGTCATTTGAATTTTTGTATGGAAAACGGATCACCTTAACAGACGTTACATTCCATCCAAAGCACCAGCAAGCCAAACATAAACTACCTACATAAAACATTTAGATACCAAAATTTACTCATTATTACCACTTAAAAATTGCCACTTAATAAAAAAAAAACCGGCCAAGTGCGAGTCGGACTCGCACATCGACGGTTCCGTACAAACCTGTAGAATTTAAGGTTTTCAATTTTTTTTCTTTATGTGTGCTATAAATAAAACGTTGCTTCATGCCATATTTCAAGATTCTAGGTCGACTGAAAGTATCCTTTAGGTTTTGATTCTCTTGCGAGTAGATTACGTTGACATAGAAGTTTAATTTTGTTACAGCTTAAAAGTATTATAGACCTGAGTATTTGATTCAATTTAATACCTTCACGCCCTCATGAAGGTTAGGTGGGTGGATGTGGGTAGTAAGTTTAAAATTATTCACAATATTTTTATTATATGATGTTGCTAAAATTTATGCTTATCGCAATTTTTCCTTTATCTGTGCTATAAGACGTTGCTCCGTACCAAATTTAAAGATTCTGAGTTCACGGGAAGTACCCTGTTTTGATACCCGGTTTTGATTCTCTTGCGAGTGTCAAAAATTTGCGGCATAAACGGATGGCAGGTATCTTTTAATTGCGTTGGCTCAGAAGTTTGATTTTAGCACAGCTCCAAGGGATATGAAATTCAGCTAGATACCTCCACGCGTTCCCGAAAAGTATCTTGATAGACAGACAGACGGACAACAAAGAGATCCTATAAGGGTTCCGTTTTTTTCTTTTGAGGTAAGGAACCCTAAAAATAATTGTGAATTAAAATTATGACGATTGTTATATTTTAGTTTTGAATATCTCATAACAAAAATAATTTTTAAGTTGCTGATAAAACAGCTGTATTCGTACCTACTGTATTAAGGTTCTTAATCCAGCTTATTAAACACGTGTGCTTTTTCCATTACATTACCGCACTAGTGTTTTATTTTTGTTCCTTTTTAATTTCGGCAAGGAGCAAGGAGTTTTTATGTCTATAAAATTCATAAAAATAAACAAAGTTTGTCCGATAATAATGACCAGTAAACATTCATTTCCTGAAAATA
This sequence comes from Athrips mouffetella, assembly GCA_947532105.1. NCBI lineage: Eukaryota > Metazoa > Arthropoda > Insecta > Lepidoptera > Gelechiidae > Athrips > Athrips mouffetella. The sequence continues at coordinate 10,475,432 of OX383971.1, forward strand.
AGTATTTATATTAATCAACGTTGTAACAACAAATTCCAATTTCCGAATCATGTGTGCGTGTCATTCATGCATGACTTTAGTTCCTCTTAGATTTTTTGGCGGGAACATTCTATTTCTGTTTGTTTTGTCAGGTTCCGCTGACTGACACCCACTTTGTTAAGCTATCCAGTTACATTTCACTAAAATTCACATTATTTCAAAAAAGTGGTTATTACTGGGCGGGTACAGTCAAGAGCAGGTCAAGCTCGACACATTGAACTTTGACACCGTTTGGGTGGAAGAGCTAGAATTGCGTTGCGTCTGGTCAACCTGCTCAATGAGTAGGTATGCAATAGAAGTGACCTCTGCTCTTAAACTTACGACAACCGCACTTTAGTGGAAACATTTACAACTGTCACCAGGCCATAAAGTCCAAAGTGTTTCTACAGATGTGCTGTTGGGTGTACCTATTGCACACACGGCCGCACATCAGTAGAAACACTTTTGGACCTTATGGCGTGGTAATAGAGTTGAAAAAGTTTCTACCGACAAGCGGTTGATCGTATACGACGCACAAAATAACTTCAAAAATGTACCATTTTTTGCTTCTGCGCATCAATGACAGGGCCAAAGTTATTTTGTGCGTCGTATAGGTACTGCGGAAGAATTTTGTTTCTCTTTGTAAGTAGGTAAGTTAGTTTTTTAATAAATTAATGTTAAATGCATGTACATTTTATATGCCAATGATTTACGCCTTAATATTATTTGTCTCATCCCAAAACTCATGTGACGAATCTCTTGTTTGCCTTTAATAAAGGAGTAAGTAAGCTTTGAATAAAAAACAAATTTACAAAAAAACTAATACTTGACTGTGTAGAAAAATATGAACTGAAACGAGAAAATAAAAATTTCATGAGGTGGGAAAAACAAAAACTATGTTTAAAATATATTTGGTGTTATTATAAAATCACCTCCAAACACATAATTTTAGTCCGCCCCGGTTTGTCCCCGGTTTGTTTTTATTTAGTACTTTTAAACATTTTTTAAATTAATTTGTTATACCCTATTATGACACTCCCACAATGAATACAAAGCTAACGACACCTCACATGTTGAAAGGCTGCAGAGCGCGACAAATAAATCGACATACATTCTTAGATAGAAAACGCTAGTGACTTATATACTCTTTGCTTACATACATACACTCGTAAAACATAACTCTCCTGTTTTGGGGCGGATATCCTACTTCTAACTACCTAGCAACTTATCTTCACTAAACTTTCTCCTCACAAACAAAAAGAAAGTATCTAGCTAGACAGCCACCAGCGACTGTATGGATAAAATAAAACAAATATCTTGCCGTTAGTGGTAAGAAATAATGTTATTTGCCCACAAGTAATCAGCTGGTTTTAGTACCTTAACCTTAAACTTGATAAGGTAAAATTTTCTGAATGTTATAATTGAAAACTACAAATACAAATTTAATCAGCTAATTGACAGGGAAAATTTGTTTTCTTCGTGTTTTTGAAGATTTCTTAAAAATAGCGCGTTTCAGAAACCCCACAGCGCCATCTGTGTCGGGTTTTGGTTAATAAAGCCATGGACGAATAATAATAAGACTGGCAATCCCCATTACATACAGCGCGTTTAGGACAAGTCTGCCTATGACGGTTATTTTCTGCGCATAAGTGACAGGCGGAGAGCCAATGAACGATTCGCTCGCCGGCTGGGGGGAGCCGCGTTCACCCCCGCGACTCATTTTTTGACTTCTGTGCATTAACAGTCACAGACAGAGTTATTTTACAAGCAGTATATTAGAAAACGTAACGCGAAAAAGCTCGGTCGCCCAGTTTGTAGGAAAAAATAAAACAAAAAAGGTACTTGCTAAAAAGATACTTTTTGATATTAAAATTCAATATCCCAAATATTTTTTCGTGGTTTCACACATTGTTCAGCAAGTTTTCAGTTGAGTATGAGTTTCTCATAGCGTAGTAATTTTCCTTGTATCCGTAGTTGTTACAATACTGGTCACATTCGTTCGTTTCATCGTAATTTCGGTCCTCGTAATCATTTTCGTAGTCTTGGGTGTAGTCTTCACTGGCCGGTTGGTCTTGGCCGTGGACCCGTTGGTTTCTGTTGGCTTCCGTTGGCGGGCTGATATTCCAGCGCTGTGACACGGTGCAGCTCAAAGATCCACCATGTTGGAAAGCGAAGGGCCATGCCTGTAATGTAGAAATAAACGCAATGAATACGTATAGAGGTCGCAAATTTCACAACATCAGGCAGGGACACCTAGTTGATAAAGCGTCTGCCGTAGACGCATAAGACGCAGGCATGTTTGAATCCTGCCTGTGGTTGTGAATTTTGCGATTCTCTACTTTGTAGATTTATTTATGCGAACACAGGAAGTTTTAGAATAAAAATCATGTTCAATTATACGTAGTTTTACCAATTTTTGACTTGAAATCTGTCTGCAACGATGGACTAGTTGAGCTCGTACAGCAAATTTTAATGCTTACTAAGTGGCAGTACAAACGCAACGTTGAAATGCTTATAGAGGTCGCAAATTTTACAACATCAGGCAGGACCACGGTAGCCTAGTTGGTAAAGCGTCTGCAAGACGAAGCTTCGAATCCTGCCTGTGGTTGTAAAATTTTTGCGATTTTCTACTTTGTAGATTTAAACTTAATTTATTGGCAAAAAACTTATAACGATAAAGTTTTGAATCAAAAGGACCTCCCAGTTAGCCACAGACCTCCCAGATCCTAAACATATGCAATGTTTAGAAGTATCGAATGTGAACACGCGATGTTTATTGCAGCACACAAACCCACTTGACCGCACTTTTTATGTGCAAACAAACAAATATACTTTCGGCACTAGGCTGGAAAACACATGTTACTACCACACGTCTTTAGCTATCTGTTAGCACCGACAAGCTTCACTTTTGAGTTCAAAGCAAAACATATTGCATGTTATTATACGAAAAGGTATAACAACCCTATAGCATGTGAAACTGCCCATAAAACTGAACGACTAAACAAAGAATTTGGTGGAAACGATGACATTTTTAGGGTTCCGTACCTCAAAAAAAAAAAACGGAACCCTTATAGGATCACTTTGTTGTTCGTCTGTCTGTCTGTCTGTCTGTCAAGATCCTTTATCTCACGAACGGGTAAATGTATCAGGTTGAAACTAATACCATATATTAGGATCCATGAACCACACAAGATCTGAAAATTTCAATTTTTTACAACGACGCAATCAAAAGATATGGCATTTTATGTCCTCATCTCCATACATTTATTCAAAAATGAAAAACCTACAGGGTACTTCCCGTTGACCTAAAATTATGAAATTTGGCAAGAAGCTAGGTCTCACAGCACAAATAATGGGAAAAGTCTGAAATCATTAAATATTTCAACTTTTCTCCCAACTAATGATAACCAACTGTGGTGAGCTCCCGTTTCAAGAACTTTCATATAAGAGAGGGGTCAAGTTGGATGGTCGCTGAGGCGATTTTTGTTTTAGTTCTATTTTAAAAACGGGAACACTTACAAACTTGAAAATTGGTATGTTTATAGAGCATAAGCTATAAAATAACAACAAATAATAAAATTTAGCACATTAACTTACTGAAATTTCAACTAATACAATTATGTTTATGTGGTGGTACGGAACCCTCAGTGCACGAGTCCGACTCGCACTTGGCCGGTTTTTTTTTTGACCTCGCATACAAAATGCGCTATCAATTCGAATTATGCTACAGTTAAAATGAGGAAGAAGCTTTTTTCGTATTATCCTTTAGGCTGGGCGTAGATGAACCTCCTTCGTCGGGATGTGTCTCAGGTCTCAGATAAACGACTAAACGCAGCGAGGTTCAAATCTCTTTGGTGTATAAACTATACAGGGTGTAAGGGACAGGTTGGCAAATACTGAAACGGTATTATCTATCAGTCAACGTAACTACACAACTTTCACTGAATAAAACTTTCAAGAAATGAAAAAAAATCGGTCTCTCCATACAAGCTGTCCAATCAAGAAGCTGATATTTTTTTTTGTTTTTTTTTTAATTCACTGAAAGTTGTTCAGTTATGTTGACTGATCACGCCCTTTCAGCATTTGCTAACCTAGCCCTTACACTCAGTATAGATTTACCCGATTTAATTGCGATTTGATTTAACATAGCTTTAATTTAAAGAAAGGCTTTGTAGAAGGGAAGGCTGTTAGTAGGCACCTACTTTTAATGTTTTGGTAAAAGTAGGTATAGTATTCTGTGAGTTATAATTATGTAAGTCTGCATTCTCCACCCACTAGACGGCCGAAAAGCTTTACTTAGTCGTGGTAGGTGTTAAGTTTCAAACTTGACTTAACCCCTTGACAGACTATAAAGACATAAACAAGACAAAGCGACTTTAAAACAATAAAGTAGAGCATCCTTAACGTCCGGAGATAAACTTTATTTATAGTCCCAACAGCTGCAAACTTTTGGTCAGCGCGGGCCGGGCGCACCGCGTAAAACCGTTTTGTTTGTTTTTAGGATTCTTTAACTTTCTATGTGAAGTTTTACTATTTAGTAAGTACAAAAATACAAAAAGAGATGTACAAAATACTTAAATTATTAAGTACCTATAACATTTCGTTTTACAGAATGCATACTACTACTACTTACTATGGTTTTCATATCGAACACTAAAACTAAAAGATTTCTCAGGTGATAATCGGAGCGAAAACGAGATGTCTCTTTGTCAATTAGTTTATATGAGAGGATCTCGAAAAACCGCGTGAGAAGTTCCACAACGGACGGAGCCCTGTTTTGTTTTCTGGAAGCCGTTTTCTGGTAGTAAAAAAGGACAAAAATACTTGATCTTCAGCATCAAAACATCTACGTATCGGGTCGTGACAAAGTATTTGCATAGGTATTTATAACTTACAAATATTTGCCATATCCGTCTACCAAGTTATGTAGGCACTTAATTTGCATTCATCATAACATCCCACCCACCCATGAAATGTCCACTACAGGACAGGAAGCTCCCTCCATAATTCTAGCTTTTGCTGGAAAAAATGGAAGGGAAGTACCAATAGTCACCTCGCTTGTCAGCGTGACGGCTGGCACCATGGACCGCGTTTGGGATGGTATGATACACCATAAGGATGCTGCTGCCCATCCTCCAGTTTATAACCCTTAATCGCCTATTTCGACAGCCACGGGTATGTATGGGATGGTCATTTACTTATATATAAGTACTAGCCCATCGGCACGTTACAATGTCCCCAATTCGTTGGTCCGAAATTTGACGTTTAGGACCAACAAATGTCAGTCGTTGTCAGTCATATTTTCAACATTGGATGCAAATAAACTTACCAACAAAATGGAATGTTCTTAGTTCAAGAAACAATATACTCTTATTATTATTATTGTTATTTCTTATAATTGTTTTTGACTATAATCCAATTAATGAAACTGAAAGACTATGCCTAAATCACATATAAACAGTAAAAAGTTTGTTTTGTTTTTTCCCGCCATATTATTTCCGTTCCGTGTATTTAGCACCGACCGAAGTACTACACAACGTAGTTCACGCGATTTTTCACGGATGGCGCAATTTTTTCTTGTATGGGGAAATTTTGAACCGCTTGTTCCCAAGACCCTATCTTGACTATATAAATCTATGGGGATGGTACTATTCTTTGCTGGCACCACACGGGACAAATATTTTAATTTGCATTGCACGTACAAAATCCTCAAGACATTTCTTCCGTACAAGCCAACAATTTACTAGGTGGTAAGATCAGTTAATCCTGCCATCTATTAGATACGGGACCTTCGTGGAACGTGTCGACTAATCCGCGAAAGACAGCGCAAAGTCGCGTCGCGTGGCGTTTGTGTATCCTGAAAAGGCAGGGCTGCATTAAGGATTTTGTGAATGGATAGGTTATATATACCTAAGCAAGGGTACCTGTACCTCAATCTGTTTTTCCGGATTTTCAATAAGTTTTGTATTTAGCCAGAAATATTGTTTTAACTGATGGGGGCGCTTGTGGATGGCAGGTAGCCTCTTAACCTCTACCTCCCGTCCAGTAGCGCCCTCATCAGTTAAAAAAATATTACTCGCTAAATACAAAACTTATCGAAAATCCGGAAAGACAGATTGAAGTTTACGTACCTTCATTTGTTTACAAACTACACTCACCGGCAGAAATAACCGACGGGTCTGTTTTCTTTCATATATTTTCATACAAATATGGGGGCAAACGAAGCGTCAATATCTTACCTAAATAAAATCTATTGATGAGATCTTTAGATAAGAACCTTATTAACAATATTGTCAAAGATTAGGTATATCTAAAATGTTGAAGAAAACCCGTGCGACTCTTAAAACATTTTAATTCGCTAAATGTAAGAGATTTCTGACAAAATGACGTATATTTTTTTCTGAACGATGCACGGAATTTCCTGGATACCGTGCACAGGTCTAATCTTCAAGAGCCGGTAGTCAGACACCTTATTTAATGATCTCACTGTTTATTCAAGGATATTTATTTAGTTTAGGAAATATATTGACGCTTCATTTGATCCCTTACTTGTATGAAAATGTACGACAGAAAATAGACGAGCCGGTTATTTTTGCCGGTGACTGTATTTACTCTGTAAAATAAAGTTCACTGTAGTTACAGATACAAAAACTGCTAAAAGTCGCCGTTTTTCGCACTTTTTGTATCTGTAACTACAGTCAACTATATTTTTTCATAATTGATAGGTTCTAAATAAACTAGGGTACCTTTACTTCAATCTGTCTTTCCGGATTTTCGATAAGTTTTGTATTTTGCGACTAATTTTTTTTTAACTGGTGAGGGCGCTAGTGGACGGGAGGTGGTAGCCTCTTAAGGTGATCCGTTTTCCATACAAAAATTCAAATGACTTGCATTCTTACGCGGGACATAAAATTCTGTTGAAAAACTAACGAATACTGCTATATTTAGTTAAATTTTTCGCTAATTAATACAAAAATACAGTTAATGTACTGAAAGTACTATTTTTGTTAGCAACTTTTGGTTCCATATTACGATTGTGAGCGTGCGGTCAAAACTGTACGGTTGTGCTTCGTGTGCATGGGTGAGTGATCGTACTCATGTAAACACGGATTGACGAGAGTAATTGACTTTAGTGGACATATGGAGATTTTTTTCTTATCGAAATTGTTGTTAGGCGTTGAAGTTGCACGATGAAATTTACGCGAAACAACTTTTTGCACATATATAGTTGGTAATCAAATCAAATCAAATCAAAATCGTTTATTCATTGTTGGATATTAAAATCTCTTAATGACGTCAGCTAAACTACATCGCTTCACAAACAATGTGGCGCCATTGTGGGAAAAAAAAGAAGCGACAATAAAAACCCACGCGCTCTTTTAAATATGTTTGAATGTACAAGGTTGATATACAACATACATAGGTCAGTTTTAATTTTGAATTAGCCTGTTAGAACCGTAGTCTAATCCCATGGATTTTTCTCTTCTAGATAATCTGATATTTTATAATAACCCTTCTTACATAATTTCTGCTTGATTACAGTTTTGAATTTATCTAACGGTAAACTTTCAATATCAGTGGGTACCTTATTATAGAAGCGTATACATTGACCTTTATATGTTTTACTAATTTTGTGAATACGGCTGACATGAGAAGCAAGTTGATTCTTGTTTCTTATGTTGACACTGTGCCTGTCACAATTTTTATCAAAAATATGTATATTCCGTTTAGCATATATTAAATTCTCATAAATGTATTGCGACACAAAAGTCAAAATGTTGATTTCTTTAAATTTATTTCGAAGAGATTCTCTAGGCTTCATTTTATAAATTGCACGAACAGCTCGCTTTTGTAGTAAAAAAATGCTGTTTGCATCCGCAGCATGACCCCATAACAAAAGGCCATATGACATGAGACTATGGAAATAACTGAAGTAGACTAACCTCGCGGTGTCTACATCCGTCAGAGCTCTTATTCTTTTCACTGCGTATGCTGCAGAACTAAGTCTGTTCGACAATTTATTAATATGCGGTCCCCATTGTAACTTGTTGTCTAAGGTAATACCTAGGAACACAGCTGATTCCACAAGACTCAATTTATCGTTTTTCACTAAAAGGCTTGTAGCAGTTGGCTTTACATTAGGCAAAACAAATTTAACACACTTAGTTTTCTTTTCGTTAAGTAAAAGATTATTTACGGTGAACCACTCAACTACATTAGAGATTGTACTATTTACGTCGTCAAAATTTGATTGTTGTCTTTTGACTTTAAAAATCAAAGACGTATCATCTGCAAATAGTACTATCTCATTCTTGTCCTTTACAAGGTTTGGCAAATCGTTAATGTAGACAATGAACAGGAATGGTCCCAGGATTGAGCCTTGTGGAACGCCCATACAAATTTTTGATCCTAGTGACATTTTCCCATTTACATCAACCTTCTGGATCCTTTCACTTAGATACGACTCCAGAAGGCTTAGAGCCTGGTCTCTAATTCCATAATGGTGTAATTTCCTGATAAGAATATCATGATGTACACAATCGAAAGCCTTGGACAAGTCACAGAAAACGCCAATGGCATCACTTGACTCCTCCCAGGCGTCAAATATACTTTGAATAAGCTCAACACCTGCATCGACTGTTGAGCGACCCCTGGTAAAACCGAACTGTTTTAGGTTCATCAAGTTGTTGCGATAAAAGTGGCTCTGAACCTGATTTAAAATTATCTTTTCAAATATCTTACTAAGAGTTGGTAGAACAGAAATAGGTCTAAAATTAGTGGGGTCTGATTTACTACCAGCTTTAAACAACGGAATAATTTTACTATGTTTCATCAAATCAGGAAAAACACCATCATCTACACATTTATTAAAAATACTAGATAAGTATGGTGCAATGCTTTCTATAACGGCACTAATAATTTTAACTGACAGGCCATCTATATCGGCGGTCTTTTTCATTTTAAGTGTTTTAAAGGCTTTAATTATAACGAAAGCATTGACGTAACTGAATTTAAAATCTACATTGCAAACATCTACGTGTCGTTCGAGATAAGATTTGGCAAGAGTGGGAGATGAGTTCAAGGTTTTGGTAGTTGAAACTGGAATATCCGTAAAGAAGTTTTCAAAAGCTTCAGCAACTTCTATTGCATTAAAAAATAAAACCTTACGTACTTATTGCATTAAAAAATAAAACCTTATATTTGCAGCAGTGGCTCCATCTAGTTGCGTTTGGGGCTAAGCTGGCCGTCACAGATCACCTTAAATCTCCACCGCTTCTTGGGCCTTCCTCTGCCTCGTTGTCCATCGTGTGGCACCTATTCAATTCTATTTTGCTATTTGCTTATTTAATTTATTATTTTAGGTTTGAAATTCGCCTCTGAAATTGGTTTTAATTATACTACAAAAAGCCATTGATCTCGTTACCAAAGCCGTTCAAGAAAATGAAAATAAGAACTATGTTTATGTTTTGAGGGTAAAGGGGCCGGGCTCCTAATTCCCAACGGCCAATGCGACCTGTGCAGATCTATTGTAGCCAACCCTTTATGTTATATTTCCTCGGCCACACCGACAGCCTCAAAGAAGCTGACAATCTGCCTAGGATTGAGAGTTCGAGCATCTTCAGGGTATAGTATATGTCCTCCCGTTTCCCGACTTCTACTGTGTGTCAGTGCATCACAGTGGAGATCAGGTGTATAGGCGTTTCATCGTCTTCTGCACAGAATCTGCAATATGGGTTTTCGTATAGGCCCATTCTGTTTAGCACAGCCTACAATGTCCCGTTAGGGCTCTTATGAGTATCCTAAATTGATTCCGATTTAGCTTGAGCGCTTCAGATGTGTATTTCTTTGAGAAGCCTCAGATCAACTGTTTTGGGTGTGAGAGACCAGTTGAACCTTGCCAATCTAGGATGGCTTCGCACTTCGCCCAAGCTCCTAGCTGAAACCTGGTGGCAGATTTAGGTATACCTAGGACTGGCTCCGGTCCAGTAAATTGAGATCCGGAGCCTTCTCTTGCCAGTTCATCTGCCACCTCATTTCCTCCTACACCAAAAGCCGCCAGTCGGCGTTAAAATTGAAGAGAAACCTCATGTTAAATTGAAAAGTATGGTCGGTTTCACTAGGCTATGTATTTGGAAGAAGGATAGAAAATAATTCAATCTTTTTATTCTACCTACCATATATTTTTTGTGTCAGTTTAAGAAGAGCCCGTCAATACTGTACAATACAATACATAGTAAGAAATTGGACTTTTTACCGTTCCTCATTGTATTCTAATTGATAATGTAACAGAGTACCTAATAGTCCTAGCGGTACACCCCGAAATTCAGTAAAATTCTGCAAATGGTGTTTAAAACATGAACCCGGAAGGATTGATCTTTGGGCCATAAGAATTCATTTGACCCGTAGCAAATAAAAATTAACAAAAACGGAGAGGAGTTATGACGTCATCTTTTTTTTTTATGGGAAAAAAAGTTGTTCTGAAACCTATCGTGTGTGGTATCTAATGAAAGGTCTTACCGAGCTGATTCTAAAAATATATCACATCATTATATTTCAGTCACTTGTTTTATATTAAAATAAAAATCATTTTCAAAACATACCAAGTTTGGGCTCCACTAGATATGATACGGCTGATTCCTTATTTGTAAAATATGCCTCAAATGGTATATATTATCCTCATATCTAACCCCAAAAAAGCAATTTTGATAATATTTACATTTTGTATTTTTTTTTTCATTATTACTTCGGTCATACAATCGGTTTCTCGATAACGGCTCTAACGATTTCGATGAAATTTACTATATAGGAGTTTTTGGGGGCCAAAAATCGATTTTGCTAGGTCTCATGTCTGAAAAACTAATAGATGGCGCTTTAGGTTTCTGAAACTCGCCATTTTCAAGAAAATTTTCAAGAAAATGTTAAAAAAAATGGAGAAAACGAATTTTTCCATACATGAAATCTAGCTAGATCAATTTTTTGCTCTCAAAAACCCCTGGGTAGATTTCATAGAAATCGTTGGAGCCGTTATCGAGAAACTAACCGATGACCGATGTTATAATAAAAAAAAATACAATAAAATACAAAACATAAATATTTTCAAAATTGCTTTCTTGGGGTTAGACATGAGGATATTACATATTAGTTGAAGTATATTTCATTCCAAAAAAATATTCAACCGTATCGTACCAAGACGAGCCCAAACTTGGTATGTTTTGAAAATGATTTTTATTTTTATTTAAAACAAGTGACTGAAATGTAATGTTGTGATATATTTTTAGAATCGGCTCGGTAAGCTCTTTCATTTGATACCACACACGATAGGTTTCAGTACAAAAAAAAAAATTCCCATACAAAAAAAAGATGACTTCATAACTCCTCTTCTTTTTTTGTTATTTTTTTTGGTGCTACGGGTCAAATTATTTATTATGGCCCAAAGATCAATCGTACCGATTTTTATGGCTTTAACACCATTTAATTTTGCAGCGTTTTTGGGCGTACCGCTAGGACTATAAGTGTTTATGTAATAGTCACATAATTAAAAATATTGTTTTTTGACTTATTTACCACGCCGTGCCATGTGCCATGTTGGAATCCTATCTCTAAGCCTATCCTATGTAAAGATACATGCAAATACTCTTTTGTTCTAGGGCTAGAACTAGAGTGAACCTGCAATTCTCGTGTGTACCTAAGTGAATCGTTTAAGCCATCGTGACATAATCGTGAATAGTTATGAGTTGTACGTTTCCCTTACGTTGCGGTGGCGAAGAATTAATCAATTTTTAAAAATGCCAAGCCATAGGATTCCTGAATGCATCCCTGTCCTTCCACATCTGATTCATGAGCTGCGGTTCCGAAGAATTAGCGCGATGACACACGTGACAGGGAATAAATTGTGGACAATTAGGTGATCGGCTGATACTTGGTGACATATGGGCGGGACGGAACAGTTTTTGTGGGTGGGTATGAGGATAGACTGATTGAAGATAATAAAGTTAGAGGCTATGTTTATATTGTTCAGTTACTGTGATTGATAAATTATTATGCTAAGGAGGTTTGATTTTTAGTTAGCAAACTACAGCGGAAATAAGAGGTAAGTACAACAGATTAATGAATTAATATTCCGCTCTATTGAGTAAGATGTATGAAGCCGCGAGTCACAATCATGTGTTTCTTTCCCTACACGAACAGAAAGCTAGTTCTCGGTACCTATAGAATCTCTGGTTTGTCTAAGGCTATCCGAATCGGTTTGGGGGCTTGCTAATCTTACCAGGTGCTGCTAGCGAGTCGATTAGGTACATTATGTACATCCATCTATGGAGTTGCGTGACGCTGCAGGCGAGACCAGTAGCAGGGTTTTTATCACCCAGCTTGATCAGCCCCGAATCTGTCCACTAAGATCTGTGGTGATGCTACTCACAACTCATGGCATATCTACCTATCAAGGCGTTGCGCTAAGACGAAGTCTCGGGCACAGTTTACGGCAATTAGTGGATATAGGAGGCGACTAGGTAGTTAGCTACTCTGGGACTGAAGACACCGCAAAAGTGTATTTGTTTTGATAGCTGATTTCGTTATTACTACTATCGAAGACCTGTCTTTAATTTAGGGGGATGTTTCTTACTTACAAGGCTGAGAGGATGCGGAGGTGTATGCTGGGACCGAGGCTCGTGCAATAAAGCGCGCAGGTGCGCGATGTAGGACGCAGCCAAACGTAGAGTGTCCAGCTTCGACAGTTTGGTGTCTGCAGGCACCCATGGTAGCGTCGTCTTCAACCTGTATAACATTAAGTAATTTAATAAATAAACTAAACGATTCTAACGTAGATATGGAAAGTCCCTAGATAAATAAAGAGAGGATACCAACAGATTTATAGGATGTACATACAGTCAAGAGCAGGCTAATCTTGATACTTACAGCGTGACTCTAGCTCCAACTATGATCGAAATAAGAAGGGTCCAATGTGTCAGGCTCGACGTGATTAGTAGCCAGTAAAAAGATTATTTAATTTACAACCCCATACAGATTTTATCTTCTGCATGAAGTGGCAGTATTTTTGTTCTCCTCATAACTCCTCATCATAACTTTTTATAAACTTTAACTCCTGGACCAAAGAGAATATAACAAAAACTTACGTGTCCTGGACCACAGTCACCACATCAGAGTTATTTGTTAGCCTTAGAGCTGGCACAACTAGACCGCAAAGACCTTTAGACGCATAATACCACATACGCAAAACATCAACTCGACGTTTTGTGGTGTTTTGGGGATTTGATTGGTGCCCGCGTAGTGTGATACTACCCAAAAGGACGCTGCTGACCATCTTCTGGTTCTAAATGCCTTACTCCCCTATTATGACACCCACGTTAGAAATGCTGGCACTACACGAGCAACGTAGTTCTACTGTAACCATTTTGGTAGAGTGACACCAAGGTTTGTGAGGTAGGTTACGATCTTGCAACCCAATCGCACGATGATTATATTCCTTGAAGCCTTTGTCCACTAGCAGTAGGTACTAGACGTGTTTCGGCTGATATGCTGATGTTGATTCTCTCAAAGACTTAGATATTTCTAACCTGCAGAATGCTTTCGACAGGACTCGCATCCGCGCTCGCTCTCTTGCGTTTGCTGCATTTCTGTGTTGTGGTTCGTGTGAGCTTCGACCTATGAAATGTTTCATTATTATTGTCTAATGTACAGTTTTATTTGTTTTATAATCCTCTTTTAGAATCATTTTTACATAACGTTTAGTTGAGTACAGTCTTATATTACGACTGACAGGAAGGAAACAAGGAAGGCACGTTAGTTTAGACAAGTGTCATTAAATAATAACTGTCAGGCCAAGTCGAGGTCTTGTAGACAACGAGCCATTTGACGAAAACTCGGGACGAAAACATGGAATGACATTTGACATATTATGTCATCCCATACATTTTATGACGTTCGCTTTCGTCATCTCTAAATTTGAAAGCACGTGCCATCAAATATACACTTAAGACTATATAATACTAACGTATAAGTATACATTTGTCGGCCTGGCTGGAAACACTGACAGTCAGGTGGCTCACAACCTGGTAAAAGCCTATCTAGGGTTGCGGAGGTCAGATGTCATTCGCTCTGTGTGAAAACCAGTGCTTTCGTTAAATCTCCTGGTGAATAAGGGTACAGATTTTAATGGAATTTATTTTTAAGATTACAGAGATAGAGATAATAGTGCCGTACTTATTGCTGTCAGTAACATATATAATATCATTGATTGCTGTTATTTGCCCTGTCCCGATGTTACCCCGTCTGGCTAGAGATAATTTAAAAAATACTTCAAGATAGTTTTAGACCGTAAGGGCACTGCATGTTATCCTACGTCATCTAGTACACGAAATCCGCAACTTTGTAGCGATAGTAGTGGCCTAATAGGTCCACAAAACGTTGGTCTGCCAATCCGAAACCTGGCAGGTTTTGTACAGTTGGAGAGAAAAGTGGTTAAATGACAGATTACACGAATGAAATCTATTCGTAGAAATATAAGGTACCTATATAAGTAAAAAACAACAGGTCTGCCTTGCATCCTCTTGGCAGTTTCGCCAGTCCGACCAAATTTGTGGTCTAATCACATCCGACCACATTTGTGGTCCGACTAGCGAAACTGCCAAGAGGAAGCAAGGCAGACCTGTTGTTTTTTACTTGTATAGGTACCTTCTATTTCTACGAATAGATTTCATTCGTGTAATCTGTCATTTAACCACTTTTCTCTCCAACTGTACAAAACCTGCCAGGTTTCAGATTGGCAGACCAACGTTTTATGAACCTATTAGGCCACTACTATCGCTACAAAGTTGCAAATTTCGTGTACTAGATGACGTAGGATAACATGCAGTGCCCTTACGGTCTATTTAGGTTCATGATTATTTTTATTAATGTACAGTTAATAATAGATCAAGCTTGACATTTGCAGTGCGATTTTGGCCGGTATTACACTGGGACACCATGGCAGCGCAGGCAGTCGCCGCTACCAACAAAATGTATACAGCTCTATAGGGTGACTTTTAATTAGTTCTTGATAGCAAAAGATATGCATGTACTCATGATACTGAACAAGTTCCCAAGGAACATAGGTCGAAATGCGAAAAACCAAATTTGACCTCCCATACAAAATGCGCTATCAGCTGATGCAGTTTCTATGGGAGGTCAAAACTTGATTTTCGTATTTCGACCTATGTTTCTAGGGGAAAGTTGTTCAGTATAATGAGTATATTCATACCTTTTTCTATTAAGAACTAATTAAAAGTCACCCTATATAGAGAGTTACTCACCTGTTGTCCGTTTGGTTGCGCAACCAATTTGGCGGCGAAACCAGTTTAGATGCTGGCCGCGCTACTACTCCCAGTGAAATATAGCCCTTAATACTGTGGCCGCAGGGTGTGTCTTTACTGGTGTCTAGTTACGGACACCAGTGGCGCAACCAGTTGCGCAACCAGTAGCGCCACCGTGGTGTCCCAGTGAAATACCGGCCTTAAGGTCCAACGTAGGCTGAAATAAGAACGGTACAAAGTCGGTTGTACCGTTGTTGTACCGGCCAAGCTTGACGTGCTCTTGAGCGAACCAAAGTGCCTGCACTTAAATTGGGTTAAACTCATTTGAGACTTCACTTCCCGAAAAGTGAATCCGTAGATTCTGCCCATGAAACTGAACAAAATATTATGTAAAATAGTATTTTTAAATTCAAAATAGACCATGAAGTTAAGTGACACCATACGAAAACAGTCTTGAACTGATACAAGGTCCTTATGAAATAGTGAACATTATTTTAGTATGTTACTCGGACCTTGAAACTGAACAATTTCGAATAGAATTACGAAAAAATAAATCAGCTTCCTATAGAGACTGCGTCAGTTGATAGCGCATTTTGTATGGGAGGCCAAAATTTTTATTTGGCATTTCAACCTTTGTTTCCTGGAAAAAGTTGTTCAGTTTGATGATCGAAATAATATTCTAACATTATGTTTAACAAATCGTTAAGTATGTTAATCTGCTTATGAAGCTCTACTAAAAATACGTAATCAAATAATTTGACATCCCACAAAAAACGCTATCAACTGATTATGTGACTACAAGCTATTGGAATTATCTTCCATGGACCAAGTTGTTCAGTTCCAGAGCCATGGGCAAGTTCAATCAAATCCTCCAGGGTTGTTTTATGTACGTTGTTTAATATGGGCAGGTTTCCAAAATCAGTCAACGAAACTGAACAACTTTTAGTGAATGAATCTTTCAGGAAATAAAAAAAAATGGCTTCTCCATACAAACTGTCCAATCAAGTAAAAGTTGTTCAGTTTCATAGACAGAATCACCTTTTAAAATATCTGGGGTGATAAAAAAGTAAGGTCTAGTGTACAAACAGAGTGAGTGTACGGAAAACTGAAAGAGCTTGGTCAGTCAACGAAAGTGAACACTAACTTTTAATGAATGAATAGCACTTTCAGGAAATGAAAAAAAATCTGCACATCTGAATGACATAATTGTAAACTTGAGTAGACAGTTTGTATGGAGCAAATTTTTTTTTCTTGGTTTTCTGATAGTTTCATTCACTGAAACTTGTTCAGTTTCGTTGACAGATCATGTCCTTTCAGTTTTCGGAAAGCTGTCCTGTCCTTACACCTCGTATTGATGAAAACTGAAACTACTTTCCAATAACTCACCCCACTTGTTTAAACAAACACTTACAGAAGAGAGAGAGAGAGAAAACGTTTATTCCAGAAAGCATAATTTTACCTGAAGTATTTGACTGGCTGTCGTCAAAGAAGAAATCGTCATCTTCAATATCGTCTTTTTTTTCCAACGGCGCTCTATTCACTCTTTTCCGTGGCATTTTACAAAAGTAAATATTTTTGTATAACACAGATTCACAAATCAACACTTGTGCAGAATTTTTAACCTTTTACTGACTGCCATATTAACATAGGATATTTAAGGGGGTTAAAAATGACCGCTTTCAGAGGGTGTTTCGGTTGCAATGCGTGACGTTCGTGATTTGAATGCGCGCAATAAGGCGGGCGGCGCGGGCGCATTGGGCGGCGCTTAATACCGCCCCTCCTTTCAAATGCTTAAACTTTGATTATGCTATCCAAAATTTTATTTTCAACCACGGTTTCGTTTTTCCATCCTTTTCGTTTTCCAGCTTTAAATTAGAGATGAAGAGTAAGAGAGTTTAGGAAGAAGAGTAACGTGGTAAGGGTTATTAAGCTCTATTTTAGCATTCTGATGTTTTCTTTATATAGAGAAAGACAATACTATACTTAGTAGGTAAGTACTTATTAATGCATTTGTTGTTGTTGTTCTAACAGGCTAATTCAAAATTTAAATTGACTTTTGTTTATTGTATGATCCCTGTACATTCAAACATATTTAAAAGAGCGCATGGGGTTTTTAATGTTGCTTCTTTTTTTCCCACCATATGGCGCCACTTTGTTTGTGAAGCGATGTAGTTTAGCTAACGTCATTAAGAGAATTTAATATCCAATAATGAATAAACTATATTTGATTTGTAGGTGACTGTTTAGTGTATACAGGGCGTAAGGGACAGGTTTCCGAAAACTGAAAGGGGATGATCAGTCAAGGAAACTGAACAACTTTCAGTTAATAAATCATTTAGGAACAAAGAAAAAGATAGTCAGCATGTACATTGTAAACTTCATTTAACAGTTTGTAACAAAAGTTTCATTCACTAAAGGTTGTTCAGTTTCGTTGACTGATCATGCTCTTTCAGTTTTTGGAAACCTGCCCTTACATCCCATATTAAAGAACGTGTACGAAACAAAACACCCCTGAAGGATTTAATTGAACTTGCGCTTGGATCTGGAACTGAACAACTTTGCCCATGGAATATAATGTCAAAATACTTACGGAATAAATCATTCATAAGTTTCCATAGTATGTGACTACATCAGCTGATAGCGCACCTGTATTTATTATGCTTCTTAAATAAAGTTGTAAGTCCATAAGCAGATTTCTTTGTGAGTAAAGGATTACATTTAAAGCCGCGATAGGCCACATCGCCACAACGATATGCGACCTTCTGACATTATTGTAGTTACTGAGAGTAGTAAAGAATGCTTTAGATCACACGTGTATTACGACCTGAGGCGAAGCTGTGATCTGAATATTCTTTATTTTCTTCCGTGGTCAGTATGCGATTTTTATGCCGCTGCGCGGAGGAAGGGACACTTAAATTTTGCATCATTTATTAATATAAGCCCATTTGTTGTTACAAACCAACTCCGAAATTATATGACTTCAAAGCTGGCAGTCCCTTTCATAAAATAAAACAGTTTCAACTAAACAAAGCTTTATGCAATCGGCAGTTGAACTCGTAATCCACTAAAAACTATGTTCTATAAAAATGCAATTTTACTTAAGCTCTGGCACCTTTGTAATAGTTATAATAAAATCTCTTACTCATAGAAAGAATGTTTGGATTTCGATAATTTTTGAATAAAACTGCGCGTGCGGTGTGACATTCGAGAAGCTTTTGACAAAGTTTTTTCTTCGTTAGATGGAAGTGCGAAGCAATTAGCGCCGTCAGAGAGGTGGAAAGATTGACAGTGTCGCGCCGGGTTGGGGCTTGGGGCGCTTCCTGACACTTAATACCGTTCTAAGCGGGTTTGAGCACCGTTTGAGACTTTATGACTCTACCGACACACGTGCTTTGTAATCCGGGACGGCTTGAAGGACCTTTGACTTTGCGTTCTTTATTATTATTTCAAAGTAGGTAGGTATACAGGGTGTCCCATTGAAAGGCGTCCAAAAGAAAAACGTCGATGCCTCATGCTAAGGGGTATCCAAATCACCCCCCATCATGTATGTTCCGCGATTATTTGTAGTTTTTGAGCTATGAATTATTTTATTAATTTTTAAATTTTTCTGCGGACAGTTTTTTTTTTTTTGAACATTTCTTCAATTTTATTTTTTTTTCATGATTGCCTTGAACGTTACTTTCATACCTAAAATAATGAATCTCCTAACATTCCAGCTTATTACTCAAAAAGTATAGTAAATAAAATTTTCAAAAATTTTATGGGCCGATTCAAATTTTGATCATCAATTTAAAAAAACAAAAAGGATGTTTCATAGATTGTAGCTGGTTTTAAAAACTTTGCAGTTTTCTAGGCTACCCAAAACCTAAAACTAATTTCGTGCTTAAGTTTAGGGTATTTTCGCAAAAATTGGCGTTTAAAAGATTGCATACATTCTGAAAATTAATTATTTTAACCTAAATTAAGATTCATATTTTTCTCTAACATGTTTTGAACGCCAATTTCAACGAAAAATACCATTTGAAGTACCAAAATACTTTCAAAATACCCTATCAAGTAGTCATTCTTACGGAAAAATAACCCAATTCTGAAGGCCCACCCTTAGAAATAAAATAGAATCGCTCATATTAATATGCCAGAAATTTTACCAACTCTCTTAAAACTTCTACCGAAACACAGGTACAAACACTGCTGCTATACGACAAAAACAAGCAAGGGGTGATAGTTTTCTAGACGGACTTTGGTACAGAAGCCATCATCATAATTATTTTTTATCGTCAATGGGCTTACTCTTAACTCGATCTAGTCTTGAAGACAGAGATGAGGTCGACGATGGAACGAGCTTGCCCAGAAGAAGCCTATTCACTCGCGACTTGAATAGATTCGGGTTATATGAACACGGGAACACAGACGCAGGCAGAGAATTCCACTCTTTAGCCGTGCGCATTATAAAAGATGTTTTCAAGCGCTTTGTACGAATTTGCAATAGCAATCACAATAATTGGCAAATTATTTACTTGGAGCCTAAATTAACATTCAGGATTTTTACCCCTCAACTTTTAAACGGCATGAACAAACCAGTCTCCCGATAGCGTTTGTAGACTCTATGAACCGATGACAGGCTTAGATGCAATCTTTCAGCCACAACACGCTGACTAAGTCCAGAATCCAGCAATGCCACCACTTGGGCGGCTTCTGCGGGCGAAGTATCCATATGTTTAAGAAAAACAACTTTTTTTCAGACGTCCCAAAGTTACAGTAAACAAATAAATAACAAAAAGTTTAAAGATATGCGTTTATTTTTATTAGGGTTCCGTACCTCAAAAGAAAAAAACGGAACCCTTATAGGATCACTTTGTTGTCCGTCTGTCTGTCTGTATGTCTGTCTGTCTGTCTGTATGTCAAGACCCTTTATCTCACGAACGGGTAGAGGTATGAGGTTGAAATTGATACCATATTTTAGGGTCCATGAACCACACAAGATCTGAAAATTTAAATTTTTTACAACGATGCAATCTAAAGATGTGGCATTTTATGTCCTCATCTCCATACATTTATGCACTAAAGCAAAACCTATAGGGTACTTCCCGTTGGCCTAAAATTATGAAATTTGGCAAGAAGCTAGGTCTCACAGTACAAATAAAGGGAAAAGTCTGAAATCATTAAATATTACAACTTTACTCACAACTAATATTAACTAATTGTGGTGGGCTCCCGTTTCAAGAACATTCATATAAAAGAGGGGTCAAGTTGGATGGTCGCGGAGGCGATTTTTGTTTTAGTTCTATCTTAAAAACGGGAACACTTACAAACTTGAAAATTGGTATGTTTATAGTGCATAAGCTATAAAATAACAACAAATAATAACATTTGGTCAAGCGCGTGTCAGACTCAAAAAATCTAGCACATTAACTTACTGAAATTTCAACTAATACAATTATGATTATGTGGTGGTACGGAACCCTCGGTGCGCGAGTCCGACTCGCACTTGGTCGGTTTTTTTAAAGGTGAAATGTATTCACATATTTGTCTCAAAACTGATTCGTCATATACGTGGTTCCTTGCTCAGTGTGATTCGTTCATTGACTTCTGTACTATACTTAATAATCTGGGGTTCATTGAGCCACCATTGAGCTCTATCTATACCAATCTATACTCTGATTCGTTTCATTTATAGGATAAACAAATGAAATTCTAATTTTGAATTTAGAATTTTCGCTTACCCTTAAATGGCCAAACTGCCAGCTGATTGTAAAATCATGTTTTTTTTTTATGCAATGTAAACTATTTTGTGTTAAATTAGGACAGAAACCATAAAAACGGAAGTGTTTCGATTTTTCTGATGAGAAGTCTATTTAAATTTTTATTTTGACCGAGGATCCTTGGGAAAAGTTGTTCAGTTTCATGGTCTGAGTAAAATGCTAAAATTATGTTTACAATTGCATTAGGACATAAATAATTGTAATATCATTGTAAAACCTTATAAAAGGTGTAAAAAAATATTAAGCACAATTTTAACACGTTATTTACACCATGAAACTGAACAACTTTTTCCAAGGATCATAGGTCGACATACGAATAAAAATTTCAACTTCCCATAGAAACTGCACCATCTGACAGCACATTTTGTGTGGGAGGTAAAAAAATTGTTTTCGTATGTCGACCAATGTTTCTTAGGGAAAGTTTTTCAGTTTCATGGTCTTTATAACAGGCTAAAATAGTGCTTGCATTTTTTACACCAAATATCAATCAAATAAAATAAATTACTTTCGGTATATTTACAACTTTATTGCACATAAATTAAACATCACTATTGCCATGTTATTATTCGAACAGATAATCAAATCAAAACTTTTGATGGTTAGTTGAGAAACGGAATCGGATCAACTTGTGGCTAACTTTATCATACTTTAACTGTATGGTTTAAGTGGAAATAGTCGTTTACTTCTTGATGAAGGTAGAGTAAGCGTAAGGAGACGAGTACGCGTAGTAGGGGTAGCCGATGGGTGCAGCAGCGGCGGCGTAGGTCGACGTCAGAAGAGGCGCAGAGGCGGAGTATGAGTAGCTAGTAGCAGGGGCGATGTAAGGCAGCAGGGGAGCAGAGCGCTTCTTGATGAAGTGCGGGTAGTAAGGTGACGAGTAGAAGTAGGGATTCTTCAAGTAGCTTGCACCTGGAGCCAAGTAAGTAGAGGAGTACCCGTAAGGGTAGGCGGAGTATGCATAGCCTGGATATGCCCCATAGGCGATCGCTACTCCTGGCTCAGCTTTCGGGTCAGCCTTTGGCTCAGGCTCGGCCAACGCCGCGGCGAGAAGGGCACACAACACAAACTTGAACATCTTGATTGGTTGTTGTTCTGCGAACGACTGATGACAATCGCACAGTCCCTACAGTATTTATACCTACTGTTTTGAATAATAAAGAAAGAATTAAGAATCATACTACTCATTAACTACTGAACCGATTCAAACGGGGTTTTCAATAATGTATTTGACTTTCTTTCGTGTTACATACAGGGTTTTCGGCGTTGAACATACGAAAATGGTATAGGTTGGTGGGGTGGTCTGCTACTTAATCAGCCCCAATGATTTCACCTTGGCGTTACGGAGTTTTTCATTTTGATTTTTTGAATTTCCCCGAATTTCATCTCTTCTAAAACTTTCAAACTGCTTCAACTTTATTATAAATTGAAAAAACTAAAATTTTTTTCTTTGGTCTTCATCTGGACTAATGAAAGATATATTTAAGATTGATATTTGGTGCAGATACTTGCTACAAAAAGGTAGAGGTAAAACAAATCTTGAAGCTCAAGTTCACATTGCATTTAAAAAAAAAAACTAATAGTGATCGTCGAGTACTTCTCATTCTACCAACACATGTCTAAAGTATGATCTTTCTAACGATATCTACTTAATTAGTGAATTTTTAATTATTTTGTTTTTTATTTCTTTTTATAGCGGCAAAAAAAATACAGAATCTGTGAAAATTTCAACTGTTTATTTACTAGGTATACGGTTCATGAGATACAGCCCGCTGACCCGTTTTTCACCCTTTGGGTACGTAACCCTAAAAAAACATCAGCTTTGGAAGTCAAACACTGGGGAGTAAATTTCTGGATTTTGTTGGCCAATATCACTGGGTGATAAAAAATATCACTCAAAATTTTCAAAATCAAAATCAAACGTAAACTGGTCTGGACGATTGGTTTGGCTAATTTTGTTTGATAAAAATAAAAAAATATTTTATGGATATTATTTATTACCTTCTGGAGGGAGCTCCCTGTCCTGTAGTGGACGTTTCATGGGATGTTATGATGATGATGATTTATTACCTTTTAACCTATAAGATGATTACTTGCTTCGGAAGTCACGTAAAAGCCATTGGTCGCGGCTTCTATCTCGGTAGTAGATAGTGGTTAAAATATGCCATGTTAGAGACCTTGGACAGCTCAACAACCTTGTCACTAAGGTTCGTAAGGTCAGCAGACAGCACACATCATAATGATGACCACATGCTTCACCAAAGGGCTTTTGTGCAAAATCCGTCTAGATCTGCTAGCCTTTTTCAGCCATAAAGCAGCTGTGTTTTGGCTCGAAGGGTAAGGGTATCCGTTAAATTAACGGCGCATGAGACATACCGTCTTAGTTCTTAAGGTGGGCAGCGCGGTTTGCTGTCTTATTAGTGTAAAATAATTCCACAAATAAGAAGAAGTAGTAGCCACTTATTTACGATAGGTGGTTCATTTGATCGTTTGCTTACTTGTGACATTAAAAAAAATACAGTCAAACTCACAATAACTCGTACGGTTTCGTTTTACCTCGCCAACTTACCTAATAAGGATATTTTGTATTGATAAAGCAATAATGAGAACAAAGACATTTTGTCTGAATAAACTAAAATACTATTAACATCGTGATAGTTTGCTCTTATTATTGTAAGGGTGATGGACTCGATGCGTGAACTAGTTTTAAGTGTCTTGGTGGCCTCCAGAACGCAAATGTCAGCTTCCTGGACTCGCTTTGCACCGGTTTGCAAAACGAGATCGCCCTATCTTTCCGATGACTTTCTAGTTTGATTCTTTATTCTTTCTTTATTATTCAAAACAGTATAAATACTGTAGGGACCGTGAGATCGTCATCAGTCGTTCGAAGAACAACAATCAATCAAGATGTTCAAGTTTGTGTTGTGTGCCCTTCTCGCCGCGGCGTTGGCCGAGCCTGAGCCAAAAGCTGACCCAAAAGCTGAGCCAGGAGTAGCGATCGCCTATGGGGCGTACCCAGGCTATGCATACTCCGCCTACCCTTACGGGTACTCCTCTACTTACTTGGCTCCAGGAGCAAGCTACTTGAAGAATCCCTACTTCTACTCGTCACCTTACTACCCGCACTTCATCAAGAAGCGTTCCGCTCAGTTCTACTCGGGTAGCTACTATACGCCTACGACTTACGCCTACTCGTACTCCTCTCCGCTGGTGACTCCTGCCGTCTCTACTCCCCTGGTACACAGCGCGCCTGTTCTGTCTACTCTGTCTTACTCTGCACCCGCTCACTTCATCAAGAAGCGATCTGCCCCCCTGCTGCCTTACATCGCCCCTGCTGCGGCTACTAGCTACTCATACTCCGCCTCTGCGCCTCTTCTAACGTCGACCTACGCCGCCGCTGCTGCACCCATCGCCTACCCCTACTACGCGTACTCGTCTCCTTACGCCTACTCTACCTTCATCAAGAAGTAAACGACTATTTCCACTTAAACCATACAGTTGAAAAATTATAAAGTTAGCCACAAGTCTGATCCGATTCCGTTTCTCAACTAACCATCAAAAGTTATGAATCTGTTCGAATACTAACATGGCAATAGTGATGTTCAATTTATGTGCAATAAAGTTGTAAATACCGAAAATAATTTATTTTATTTTATTGCCCGTAATACTTCTGTGTAAAACGATGTAAGCACTATTTTAGCCTGTTTTAAGACCATGAAACTGAACAACTTTCCCTAAAATCATACGTCGAAATCATGTCGAAATACAAAAAAATATTTACCTCCCATACAAAATGTGCTGTCAGCTGGTGCAGTTTCTATGGGAAGTTGAAATTTTTATTAGAATTTCGACCTATGTTCCTTGGAAAAAGTTGTTCAGTTTCATGGTGTAAGCAGAATACCACGTGGTTTCACGTTGTAAAATTGTGCTTAATATTTTTTTACACCTTGCCCTTGTCATAAGGTCCTAATGCAATAGTGAACATAATTTTACTCAAACCATGAATCTGAACCACTTTTCCCAAGGAAACTCGGTTGAAATACGAAAAAATCTTTTTTTAAGTTAGGACATACGAAATAATAATATTTTGTCTGACGCATTTTGTATCCTATTTCAACCTGGTCGAAATTAAAAAAGTAATTTTTGATCTCTCATACAAAATCTGACAGTCTCTATGAGAAGTTGAAATTGTTTTTTTTGTACTTTAGTTTCCTCGGAAAAAATGTTTAGTTTTGTGCTAAAGTTATTTTCACTATTTTAGTGGGACCTTATTACATTTCCACGAAAGCATAATTTATCGACATACTAGATGAAAATGGCTTTTCTGTGCGTGTAGGTAGGTCACTGACCTCTATATATGCAAGTTGTATATATAGAGGTCAGTGAGGTAGGTATTCTAGTTTCGAGCGGGCGCCTAGTGGAATTGAAAATAAATCTCTTCTTGTTTGATTAATAAACGCATATTATTGACATAGGTCTATTTAATAATTTTAATGTTATAGTTGCTCCTTGGTTGCTTCTGCCACTTTTGGGCTTAGTAATTTGTAAAATGATCGAGAGGTACATACGTTATAAGTACCAACTATCTTCCAGCAGATAGTATATAAATAGATTGCACACAGGGTTATGCCTTGCTAAAATACAATTGAATCACCTGTTTGTAATCCCTAGGTATAGGTAGGTATACAAAAAAACCGGCCAAGTGCGAGTCGGACTCGCGCACTGAGGGTTCCGTACAAACCTGTACGTATATAAGTAAAAGTTATGGTATTTTTATTGCTAAAAAACTTTATTATGTGATGTAAGTAACTAAAATTTTTATTTGAGTTGATTGAATGAAAGGTAAATTGCGGTTTTGACGTACTTATTAAAAAAAATCTACTTACTAGATCTCGTTTAAACCAATTTTCGTTGGAAGTTTGCATGGTTGCAGGAGATGGTAACAATGATGACTGTGGCTTTGGACAGGAAAGGAATGAAAGTAAATGTAAGCAAGACGAAAGTAATGGTACTTGAAAGAGAAGAATGTATGACAGAGTGTACTATATTAATAGGTGGTGAACAAGTCGAACAAGTGAAGGAGTTTGTGTATCTGGGCTCAAAGTTTACGAGAGATGGAAAGTGTGAAAGTGATATTGAGAGAAGAGTGAATGCTGGAAACATGGTGAATGGTGCCCTGCACGCCTTTATGAGGAGTCAGAAGGTGTCTCACAAGGCTCGTTTGGCTGTTCATAGGGGTGTTTTAGTACCAACACTGATGTATGGCAGTGAAAGCTGGGTATGGCAGAAGAAGCATTAAAGTAGAATTAATGCAAAATGATGAAAGTGGAAATGAGAGCGCTAAGGAGTATGATTGGTGTTAAATTGTGTGACAGGATTAGAAATAGTGTGATAAGAGAACGGTGTGGCGTAAAAGAAGACGTAGTGACCAAAATCGAGGATGAATGAACGAAGACTGACGAAAGAGATCTACCAGGCGAGAGTGAATGGAAACGTTGGAAGGGGAAGGCTTAGGCGAACGTACCAGGACCAAATTCAGGACGTTCTGAATAAAGGCCAGGTTAAAAGTACCCTAAACCGACGAGCATCTATGAAAGGATTGATGAAAGTACAGGAAGCAAGGGAAGTATGTCAAGATCGTAGCAGGTGGAGGACTGTGGTCTCTGCCTACCCCGACGGGAAAGAGGCGTGATGTTATGTATGTATGTATGTATGTATGTTTGCATGGTGATGTACATCATATATTTTTTTTTAGTTTTATTTTTCTCTTATTTTAGAAGTTACAGGGGGGGGGGAGGCACACATTTTACCACTTTGGAAGTGTCTCTCGCGCAAACCATAATATATTGTTTATTGCGCACAAATAACATAAAGTTGTCAAATGAAAATTGTTGAACCATTCAGTTTAGAAAAAAAAAATTATATTAGAAACCTCAAAATAATTTTTAAAGACCTATCCATATATACCCCACACATATGGGTTTGATGAAAAAATCATTTTTGAGTTTCAGTTCTAAGTATGGGGAACCCTAAATTTTTTTTTTCTATTTTTGTGTGAAAATAATGCGGTTCACAGAATACATCTACTCACCAAGTGTCAACAGTGTAGCTCCTATAATTTCGGAAAAAAGTGGCTGTGACTTACGGACGGACAGACAGACAGACAGACATGACGAATCTATAAGGGTTCCGTTTTTTGCCATTTGACTACTTGTATCAAATCATTACATATTACAAATCATTACATTACTTTTGTAGCTTTGCGACCAAAAGGATGGTCTTATTTCTTTTTGGTCTTTTTTTTCTTGTCTTGTTTTTTTGGGTGGTTGCTGTGTTGCAGTTGCCTGCGCATGCGCAAGCGCAAGGATGTTCTTATTTGCGGGCGGGCGGGCGGTGCACAGTGAGTACACACGGCCGCACATCGGTAGAAACACTTTTGGACCTTATGGCGTGGTAATAGAGTTGAAAAAGTTTCTACTGACAAGCGGTTGACCGTACATAGCATCCATCATTGTTGCGGAAGGTGGCTATATATTTGTTTCACATAATTTCTTTTTGAGATGGACTTCCGCAAAGTAACGCCTGATTCTATTAACTACTTATTTCTATTGTTTTTGACTGTACACGTACACCCAACAGCACGCCAGTAGAGACACTTTGGACTTTATAGATTCAGATTCAGATATTTTTTATTCAATGTAGATTCTTTACAGAATACTTATTGAATGTCATGCAGAATACAATGCAAATAGAGCGAGTCTACGCCGTATAGTAAGTATTGTAGTAAAGTTGCAAATGTTTCGACTGACTTGCGGTCGACCTATGACTTACGGCTACCTTGTGAGCCGTCAAGTCAAGGTTGACACTCGCAGCGCGATTCTAGCCCAAACAAAAATCAAAATAGGAACGGTATTACAAAGTCCAGTTTGTCAATCTTGACGGGCTGTTGACCTTCCTACAGACTGTCTGACAAAATTATTGAAATAAATTATCATTTGAGTGCCAACCCTAAACATATATCCAGGATTCCAGGTGGCACATCTCATTGCGTTGAATTAACCGCGGCGGCGGCGGCGGCGAGGTAAAGCCGTCCTCCACTTTTGTATGTATGTTATATGTGTACAGTCAAGAACACGTCAAGCTTGGCATATTGCAACATTGCCTTTGGCGGATATCTTTGCCCAAAATCCAAAGATAACTTCAGTCATGGAAATTGCAAAATAAGGTATATTAGCAAGGTTTTTGTAATTTTAGTTGAAAGTTAAATATATATATCCAACAACTATGATTATTTATTCGCTGGGCGGCTAAGATCACTAGGTAGCCCACGAGACATCGTAAAAGTGAGACCTGTGCAGATGGTACCAAAATATTTTTTTTGTTTTCGTGGGTAGGTAAGTGAGTTCAATACGAGATATAATAACTGAACTGGCGCGTATTTCTATGCTGGTTTTTCTTCTTTCCAGGGTCAAATCAAATCTTTGAGAAACAGCCATGGGAAATGTTTCCCGAACTTTTGTGAACATTGAGTGACAACATTGCCCTTAACAAAAATCGGATTAAGGTATACCTACCCACACCGGATCCTAAGAATATTTTTTAATGTTAATGTTTAATTAAACATCAAATTGTATTCAAAAAGTTATCTAGCAGGCATTTTAAAAAGCAGAAAGTAAGGCATATTTCTTCAATATTCCCGTGATTGTAATGCAAGTGCATCAACGTGACGGACACTGAACAAATAGAAAATAAAGGCTACCCATTATATACAATTTTAACGAACAAAACCGTACATTTTACAAAAACAGAGGTACAAAGACTTAATTAGATTTTGTTTTTGCCTCCTCTGGATGTTCATCCTAACCCGTTGATTTCATTTATATGAAATAGTGGTAGATGTGGAGTCTAACATTGCCCACTTCAATATATTTAAAAAATTAAGTACTTACAATAACGAAAAGTTATATTTACATAGGGTAAGATTTTCACACGAACTATGTAATATCTTATTTTCAGGGCTCTAGGGCCTATAGTTTCCGAGAAATTAAGGTTGTGGAATGTTGGACGGTTTTGTAGGTAACTTCGCCCGCGCCTTCAAATGCAATTTTCTCAGCTTCTGTTGAACGTAGTGGCGCCAAATGTTGTCAGGCATTTAGGTACCAATTGATACGACAATTTGATTTCTTAAGCGCTAAATTGAATACCCTTCCCGAGAAAAAAAAGCGGGCAATGTTGTACGCATAGAATACATGAAACTCTGTTTCATATATTCTATGGTTGTACGCATCCTAGCTGCCGTTATTCATAATCTAAGGTTGTACGGATTGACGGTAAAAAAATGGGCAGTGTGTTTCCCGGATTGACGGTGGTGTATCAAATTTTTGCATGGCGCTCTACATTTTGTACCTTTCATCTACAATGTTACCATACCTAATAAAAATATTTCATTTCTTATCTCGGGTGGTAGTTCTACCCACAAAACTGCCATTTGGAAATTAAGATAAAAAGAATTGATTTCCATACAAGTTGACGGGATTAGATTTTTATTTTGTATGGAGAATCGAAATCTTTCAATGGAGACTCGAATTTTATTTTAATTTTCAAAAGTTGTAAAACAAAAGTTGTTCAGATACATGGGTATAACCACAGACCTAGCAAAAGCGCGTGCTAACGGTAGAACTACCACCCGAGAGGTTACAGACGGAAGTTGCGCTGTGAGTTTCAACCTTGACTTGCTCTTGACAGTACACACGGCCGCACATCAGTAGAAACACTTTTGGATCTTATGGCGTGGTAATAGAGTTGAAAAAGTTTCTACCGACAAGCGGTTGACCGTACGTGCGAATAGGTAACTATTTCGGAACTTAGCAATGCGTGCAATCCCCATTTTCGTTTCGTAAAGATATTGAAACTTAGGCCGCACGTCAGTGGAAACACTTTGACCTTGAGCGGGTCTCTGGTTTCGGGCATTTGTAGCGTTCGGCGTATCGCTAGTTCTAAAAAAATACATAAAGTGGAACATAGAACCTCCTTTTTTGAAGTCGGTTAATAAACTGGCAATTGACAGAAGTGACGTGTTGTGTCATGAGCTGCGTTCCGAATCAACGATAATATCGCTGTTATCACTCAGCGCTGTCTGTCAAAATAACGCCAAAAGTGATTCGGGACCAAGGAGGTTTAAGTAGCAGCTCTTTCTGCTAAGGAGCGAGCCATAAGCGTATCACTTTCTTGCGAGGGACCTCCATACTAAAATGTATGGATTTTTTTCAAACCCTAAAAACGTAAAATTTTTATCTTTCTCTCTGAGAAATATGTGACATGGGACTAATAAATGCTACTACCACAGTTTTTTTGGTGAAAACCTTTCAGGAAAAAAACGGTGTTAAAAATCACGCATAAAATGGCTATTACGTATTATTTACGCTTCCGTTCTTAGTATTAATGATCAATTCACAATCAATTTTCACTTTCGCAAACAAAGTTTATACTATGCGATGTAGTTTAGCTGACGTCATTAAGAGATTTTAATATCCAACAATGAATAAACGATTTTGATTTGATTTTTGATTTGACTAAAACATTAGATTTTTAAAGATATCTTGATTTTTGTAAAAACTGAGTTTTTTGACCGACTAGCATGGGCGACAGTGAGACGCTTTATACTTCACTAGCTCATACAGAATATGTATATGACGGACTCTATAGTTTTTTGCTCTGAGTTCGAGATGCTTGTGAGCGCGCTGTGAGCGATAAAGTCGATATTATCGTTGATTCGGAACGCAGCTATGGTCTGCGTTGCAATATCAAGGAATTTGGAGTTTGCTGATCAATATCGATGTTTGAGATGTGGTGTTGGCGAAGGATGGAGGGTATAAGCTGGACAGAAATGGTGTCAAATGAAAGGATACTTGAAAGGGTTAAAGAAAAGAGATCTATCGTACAAACTATAGAGAACCGGAGAGGAAATATGATTGGCCACCTGATACGACACGATTTGTTTATTAAGAACATCATATAAGGGAAAATTGAGGGAAAGAGAGGAAGGGGCCGACCGAGGAGAACCTTTATGGAACAAATAAAAGAGAAGGTACAGGTCGAGTCGTATCAGGAGGTGAATGAACTGGCGGAAACAAGGAAACATTGGCGATTACTCCACCGACAAGAGCACAGCTCTTAAGTTTAAAGAGATCAATATCGATTTTATCGCTCACAGCTCGCATCACTTTTGACAGCGCTTTGAGCGATAACAGCGATGTTATGTTATTTATCTCGAAAGTAGTATGTTTCTTGTGTTATTTCCCCCCGCACTAATTATTTTACTCTTTGGATGTTATCCGCTGTGTTCCAAATTGTACAAACGCTGCTAAAAGCGTATACAGTGCTGAAGGACGGTCCAAATTGATTTTGCACGCTCACAAAGCTATCACTGCTTTAATGGCTCTAGTCAATTTGGAATGGATTTAAGCGCGCTCACGTGTTCATCTGTCAAAATGTCAGTTTTGTTTTTATTTTCTTTAACAAAGCCTAAGCTAATTCCTTTAAAAATGTGCGCCAAGTCCACTCTCATTTCCATTAGAGACAAACTCATTAAAATTAAAACTTGAGAAACGTCAGCTGGCTGCAAATGTGTGGGATTTTATATGTGTCAAATCGATTTTGACATTAGCGCTTTCACTGCTCCACCTATTTGACTAAAGCACTGATAGCAGAAACGATGACGTCATCAATGACGTAAGGCGGTGAAAGAGCGAGTGCTTTAGAGCACGCTTTAGGTCAATTTGGACCGACTTAAGTGCGCTCACAGTGCTCTAAAGCAGTCTGTTAGCGCAAAATGGAACGCACAGATCGTTGATTCGGAACGCAGCTATGTGACACGAAGTTTTTGTTTGTAAAATGTAAATAATTTTTTGGGTCTTGTTTTTATGGTTTTTCGTAAACAAACAATATTATTAAATGAGGTATTGACCCAGCATAATGCTACCAGGAATAGGAGTGTTTGGGACCGGCTCCATAGCGAAAGTTTTAGTGCCATTCTTGAGAGAGAAAGGATTCTCTGTTGAGGCAATATG
Organism: Athrips mouffetella; assembly: GCA_947532105.1. NCBI lineage: Eukaryota > Metazoa > Arthropoda > Insecta > Lepidoptera > Gelechiidae > Athrips > Athrips mouffetella. Next base: position 10,507,586 of record OX383971.1, read on the forward strand.
GGGAGTCACTCTTCAGGAAGCCGAGGCGGCGGCTAAAGAACTAAAGATCCCATTTTTCACCAACAAGATTGATGACGTGCTGCTAAAGAAAAATGTGAACTTGGTATTTATTGTGTGTGCACCTAATTTGCACGCTCAAATATCTGTGAAGGCCCTCGGCATCGGCAAGCATGTAGTCTGCGATAAACCGGCTGGTTTGTGCCAAGCTGAAGCTTTGAAGATGGTACGAGCCGCTCAGTACTACCCAACTCTTATATCTATCATAAACCACTCTCTCAGATTTCTTCCAGCTTTCAGTCACATGAGGAAACAAATTCAGGAAGGCTATCTCGGCAGTCCAGATGAGCTAACACTGATAGATGTTCGTGTTCAAATGGGATCTCTTCTGGGAGACACATACAACTGGCTGTGTGATGATACCATGGGTGGAGGCACTCTGACGTTAGTTGGAAGTCATGTTATAGACTTAGTAGCATTTCTTACAGGACAAAAGGTTGTTAAAGTTCAAGGAGTTCTAAGGACTTTTGTAGATGAAACTCCTAAAGTCAATGGCATTAGAAAAATTACTGCTCCCGATTTCTGTACATTCCAATTGCAGATGGAGAAAGGTCTATTAGTGACGGCAACATTGAATAACCATTTGCCAGGGCCCTGTTTCAATCAGGAAATCTATGTTTTTAGTAAAAAAGGCTACTTGGTTGTAAGAGGTGGAGATTTACATGGAAAATTACACAAGCCACACCCTTCCAAGATTTTAGAAGAGGAAGGCAAAAGGCCACATGACAAAGAAGAGGTCATATATGTAGATGTTGAAGATTTAAGTTGTGCTTCAAGTGTTGTACCTAAACCTTATATAAAAGGCTTGTGTAAGATGATTAGTGCATTGAAAGAGGCATTTTTACCAGTAAAGGAACAAATGGACTGGGTAAAAGAGCCTGTAAGAGCGGCAGCAACATTTGAAGATGGTCAGAGAGTACAAGCTACAATGGAAGCTTTGCGACAATCAAACGAAGATGGCTGCTGGACTACCGTTCAGTTATTAACGGAACCACCAGATCCCAACCCTGCATTGTCTGCAGCAGTGAGACGCACAGCCATATCTTTACAGTAAACAAATTTTGCTTAATTATGTATTGATATGCCATTATTATGTACCTTACTCTAATTTAAGCTGTTAGGTTTTAAGTAATTATTGTATTAGAAATTATATTTACTTATGCATTAACAAAAATCTAAACTAAATAAAATTGATGGTTAACATGCACCAAGAAAGTCCCATACCCAGAGTGAAATGCTTAATGACACATAAATGCCTTTATCATGCCAAGTTTTAGAAAAGGTAATATTACTACCCTTTGACAGCAGTCTGTCTCATCTACATATGGATGTCATACTTAAAAAGCTATCTGCTGATGGAAAATGAGGACACCCTGATAAAGCCAAAAGAGCCAGTCACCTCGTCAACTGGCCGTCCTGTGGCTGGGGTTCAAAGTGAAGCAGGCCATACTGCCCATTTGCTGGAATAATGGGAGAAATGGCTCCATATACGTGATCTGATCATCCATCTGCGCGAGTCATGGCATTGCTGCGAGAAGTAATAATAAATAAATTAGTCGTACTGTCAGGGTAATTTAATTATTATTGATTTTGTAACTTGTCCCTACACTTGTACAGATGTATGCGGGGCAAACAACTTGAACAATATTCATGTGTTGGGGGAAAGCTTTGCACATGTCAATTTGTATGTAAAATCGACTCTGTGCAGCCAAGGTCATTGTTCAAGTAGTTTGCCCACACCTATATATAGTAGATATTATATATAGTTGATGAAATATTATTTGGGCCAATCTGGCTTAATTAGGGTTCCGATACCAAAATGGTAAAAAAAAGGAACCCTTATGGTGCCGCTCTGTCTGTCTGTCCGTCTGTCTGTCACACCTCTATATCTCAGCAACCACTTACGCTATCGAGCTGAAATTTGGAATAGTTTTAGAATATAGTTGCCCAACTTAATTGCACATGAAAATTTTTTGAAAAAAGTATGATTATTAATGTAAAGGGGGCCAAAATAGGGGGGGCCAAATTTCAAATTGTCGCTACTAGGTCGAGTGGGGTATCATATGAAAGGGCTTTACTTGTACATTTTAAAATATATTTTTGTATTTTTTTAAGTTTCTTAGTTTTCAAGTTATGATGAAAAATGTCAAAAAAAATACCATTCCCCCCCCCTTATCTCCGAAGTTTGAGTAAGGGAAAATCTGAATTAATTACAGTTGACAGAGGTTTATGTAAACTTTACAGCAAAAATAAAACGATCTTTCTAAGTTGCACAGTTTTTCAGAAATCTGCAAAAAACCTTTACAAACAAATTTAGTTTTGCGGTCCTGAAAATGGACTTTATTGCTTCCAAAAATACTATAGGTATATCGGAACCCTCGGCGCGCGAGTCCGACTCGCACTTGACCGGTTTTTTTTTTTATTAGTGGTAGCATTAGGCCGGTATTTAACTGGGACACCATGGTCGCGCGACTGGTTGCGCTACTGGTGTCTGTAACTAGACACCGTTATTTCCTATATTTCACTGGGAGTGGTAGCGCGTTTGGTCGCGCTACCACTCCCAGTGAAATATAGCCCTTAATACTGTGGCCGCTGGGTGTAGCGATTCTGGTGTCTTGTTACGGACACCAGTGGCGCAACCAGTGTCCCAGTGAAAATCTGCTCAAACTATATTACATCAACTATAGCTTGATTGTTTGTTATACTGCTTGCCACATTTTTGGAGATAAGTCAAAACAAAAAGTTGCAGATTGTATTATTTATATTATCTGCATTTGTAACTTAAATCGGTATCTACTCAGTCAAGGGAATTGGTAATTTAATGCTTTTGGTAACTTATTTCCAACTGGTGATATCTATTTTATTATGATCACAGTTAATGGTCAGAATTTCTAGTGGCATAATTAATATTCTTATGGGCTTCAGATGGCAGGTTCAGTTGTTGCTCGTGGCTACAATATCTTAGAGCCATAAGCCACACAGTCGCACCTGGCCTAACAATGCCTATATATATACAAATAACTAATCTCACTGTGATTTTTAATGTTATAAATGTGTGATGCATGATGTGTGTGTGCATGATTCAAATGACCATGTTGTACAAATAAAATGCTCCATACTAATAAACACATATGATAACTATGTGAGGATTTTTTCATTTTACTTTCAATATTAATTAAATTTGAAATAAAAGCCCTTGCTCTGCTTTGTAAAAAATTTCATAACATCACATTAAATGTCCAATGCAGGTCAGGGAGCGCCCTCCAGAATTCAGCGCAAACATGTGGTGCTTTGGAGGGAAATTGACATAGTCACCATGCGTGTAAGAGGCACAGCAGACTTTTTGCTCTGATAGTCTGCCATTGTGGCTGGTACTGCAATTATCATATTATTATTAGAACCTGGGCGACCGAGCTATGCTCTGTATGATTAAATATCATCGGGTGAGCAAGCTATGCTACACAACAACAGATGGTGCTGTAAGTTTCTTGAACACACTAAGAAATATTAAAATAGACTGAAAATGAATATTCCCAGACGTGAGACCTAGCTAGATCGATTTTTTGCCCCCAAATACCCCTGTATACTAAATTACATCGAAATTGTTAAAGCCGTTTTCGAGAAACCAATCACAAATATATATATATACAAATATTGCTCGTTTAATAGTATAGGATAGTCATCACGGATAGTCATTGACATGAGAAAAATGCTCTGCTTCTACGCGCATATTTTCCAAAATCTTTGGTTTGGCAGGAAAACAGGTTGAAATGTTGTTCAATTCAAAGAGTTATTCAGTTGAAAAGGTTGTTCAGATTGATTGCTATTTAGTTTAAAACGTAGAGCAATTTTTGAAATAGGTTTGAATTTTATTCTGATAAAAGCTGTAATTTTCGCAATACCGGCCAAACTGGCGTACAAAGTCTGTGACTACCCAGTTCTCGTCTGCTGAGCCCGTGTTGCGGCTGGCGACTGATGCTGTTGGTGACCTCTACAGAAAGATGCTGCTACCCATCTTTCGGTTTATTATCCCTCGGTCGCCTTTTACGACACCCATGGGTAGAGATAGGTTGGAACCATTTTTTGCCAGTACCATAACAAAAATTTACCAGTACTTAAAATTTGCATTATTTTATTCTTAATAGAACTGGCACAAAATACATCTTTCCATAGTTTCTGTTTATCAGACTGATGCAATACCTACTTACTATATTGGCTATTGTACTCTTGTATATTGCAACGGAATGAAATTTTAAATAGGCAGGTATTACATAATAAACACCAACATGAAAGATAACTGAAGCCTTTTATAATTGCCTAGAAGGATAGTAAATCAACAAGGACCTAACTTGAATCCACACCATTATAACCTCAAAAGCATTGACATAACCTATAAAGTTGCAAAGGTGATCTTTTAGTATAGGACTTGAAATTACTTGAATAATAAAACAATGGCTATTCTATAACAATATTATAATTAGAAATGCAACGCAGTTAACAGTAAATTCAGCATCAATTGGATTACACAATCATATCTTTGTCCATTCACTACACTAGTTTTATGACTAACCAAACTGGAATCACGCAAAATTAAAGCTATTAAAAAATTTCAGTTGCTGATTTTGGCGAGGATATCAGTTTCTCTGAAGAGGTGGTATTCCTTCTCCTCGCTGTCCAAGGAGACTTTGGTGCCGCCGTATTCTGGGAGTAGTACCTTATCCCCGACTTTCACTAGCAGAGGGATGAATTCTCCGTTGTCTTTCCTCGCGCCGGGGCCTACAGCGATGACTTCTCCATGTAGAACTTTGCCCTGCGCTTTCTCGGGGATCATAATTCCACCAGCGGTCTTCGTGACAGCCTCGGCCCTCTTGATAAGAACGCGATCGAGAAGGGGGATTAGTTTCTTCGCAGCAGCAGACATTGTAATATTTTTAACTAGATTTTCTCTAACAAATCGCAAAATGAAGATAGATGTTATCTAGAATATTCGTTATAGAACGCCGGGAGAAAACGAAGGAGCTCTCTTTTGACTTGTGACGTCTGTGACCTTTTGACAGTAGGGAGACGCGAGGAAATGTTGCCATCGTAAAAAACAACGGATAGAACCGAAGAGTCGTGTTATAGCCGTAAGTAGCCGTTACTGTTTTTCGTATGGCGACGTCTCTTTCATCTATTCTCAAAGTTTGCCTGACATCTATTAGGAAGTAGAAAATTTATTTTGTACTAGTGCCATCTATCGTTGAGTAGAAAAATTATATTTTTAGTGTTCCTCAAAAGGTGGCGCTATTAAGCACTTTCTGGCTTAGAAAATACCTCGATATCGCACCACCACCTTATTTAAATACGTAAATCATTATTATTATAAAAACGTGTGGTGCCAGCAAAGCCCGTGTGGTTCCGGCAAAGAATAGTACAGAACCACCTCTACCCGTGGGTGTCGTAAGAGGCGACTAAGGGTTTAATGAACCAGAGGATGGGCAGCAGCATCCATCTGTGTATCGCATCATCTTACATTCTGCGGTCACCAACAACCGCGGTCCAAGGTGCCATCCATAACGCTAACAAGCTTGGTAAGTATGGTACTTCCACTCCACATTATTCAAGCAAAAGCTGGATCTTTGGAGGGAGATCCTTGTAGATACCTAGGCGCTGTCCCGTGTGGTGCCGGCAAAGAATAGTACCAACCCATACATACCCGTGGGTGTCTTAAGAGGCGACTAAGGGTTATAAGCTGGAGGATGGGCGGCAGCGTCCTCCTGTGTATCATACCATCTTACTTACTGCGGTCACCAACAACCGCGGTCCATGGTGCTAGCCGTAACGCTAACAAGCGTGGTGACTATGGTACTTCCCCTCCACATTGTTTAAGCAAAAGCTGGAACTCTGGAGGGAGTTCCCTGTCCTGTAGTGGACGTTCAATAATAACATGATTCTCGTATCAATTAGATACCTAGGCGCTGACCTCCCATGAAATGTGCGCCGGCGCCGGTCAGTCTCTATCACACCTGCGCGCAAGCAAAGCTCTGTGCTCACACTCTCACAGTTCTGTTACTATACTGCTTACAAAATCAATGCGCTGAATTGCCACTATTGCCAGTGCATTGATCATAATGCCACGTATTTCCAGTTGCTCAAACCGTATTTAAAGTTAACGATCTTCTGAATGACTTTTTCTCAAAAAGTTACACAAGATATTTATGGATTGAATAAACATTGATTTTAAATAGGTAGGTACTCAGTAGAGATATTGCCAATTGCCAGCTCCGAAATTATTTGAAGTCAACGCTTCCAACAAAAAATTACGTCCGCCACGCACAAACTACGGAAAGAGCAATATAACATATCAGAGCGCACAGCTGTACTAAGTATGTACTCTTTAAAAAAAAAACGGCCAAGTGCGAGTCGGACTCGCGCACTTAGGGTTCCGTAACACCACATAAACATAATTCGCTAGGGAAACTTATATGTAAGGTACCTTGAAACTTGGCTCATAAACAGGAATAGGATCATTAAAGATAAATAAAAAATACCTACCAATTTTTTTTGGCCATAAATGACGAGGTTTTAAAAAATATCATTTTCGTCCAATATCGATAGGTCGTATGGCAGAATGTGATGATTAGTCATTGCCTATCATGAAAAAAAAACTAACAGCTGTATAAACCGACCACAGGCTACTTAGAACTGTTGACAGTTTTTTTTTAAGACTGGCCATGGCTACTTTTCATTCTGCCATACGACCTATCGATATTTTACTAAAACAAAATTATTTTTTAACTTTATTATTTGCAACCGAAAAAAAATCGTTTTTTTTATTTTTACTTATTGACCTTATCCCTGTCTATGAGCCAAGTTTCGAGGTACCTTACACATACGTTTCCTATGCGAATTGTATTGGTTGAAATTTCAGTAAGTTAATGTGCTAGATTTTTTGAGTCCGGCACGCGCTTGACCAAATTTTATTATTTGTTGTTATTTTATAGCTTATGCACTATAAACATACCAATTTTCAAGTTTGTAAGTGTTCCCGTTTTTAAATAGAACTAAAACAAAAATCGCCTCACTGACCATCCAACTTGACCCCTCTCTCATATGAATGTTCTTGAAACGGGAGCTCACCACAATTGGTTACCATTAGTTGTGAGAAAAGTTGTAATATTTAATGATTTCAGACTTTTCCCATTATTTGTACTGTGAGACCTAGCTTCTTGCCAAATTTCATAGTTTTAGGTCAACGGGAAGTACCCTGTAGGTTTTGCATTTTTGAATAAATGTATGGAGATGAGGACATAAAATGCCATATCTTTTGATTGCGTCGTTGTAAAAAATTTAAATTTTCAGATCTTGTGTGGTTCATGGATCCTAATATATAGTATTAATTTCAACCTGATACCTTTACCCGTTCGTGAGATAAAGGGTCTTGACAGACAGACAGACAGACAGGCAGACAGACAGACGGACAACAAAGTGATCCTATAAGGGTTCCGTTTTTTTCTTTTGAGGTACGGAACCCTAAAAACACCTTGAACATCATATTCTTTACTCCAATCCGTAAATAAAACAATGTCCCTTCCAGGCAATCTTAACAGTGTGAATGAATATCGTTTGCAATCCTTTGTTAAGTCATTGTAAGTGTAAGTTAATGTATTTTTTATGAGAATAAACTATGTTTCACCTCAAAAAAAAGCAGACAGATGGACTACTAAGTGATCCCATAAGGGTTCTGTGTTTTTCTTTTGAGGTACGGAACCCTAAAAAAAACGTACAAAATTGTAAACTTGATGAGACAGTTTGCATGGAGAGACCAATTTATTTACAGCTTTTGATAGTTTTATTTACTGAAAGTTTCAGTTTTTAAAAAGCTGTCCGTGTTAAGGAAATTACGGGGTACAAAATGGCGGATCGGAATGAGAGACGAGCGTGGTATCTATAAGTGTTTACTCGTTGGTGGTTGGCGGAAAGAAGGGCGAGGCGCAGCTCGCAAGTATTTATATGGACAAATCCTAGTAGCGCCCTCTCATTACTACAGGAATAAGCGGCATCAATGCAATATTGACAAATCTATTAATTATAATGATAGCTAAGAGCCAAGTTTATCTAAAAGCTTCGCAAGTAGTTGCAGCAAGTGCATTGATGGCGCTTTTTCTTAACAGTCCGTCACACACACCCCGTATATTTATTTTCTCACGCTAAATATTCACCCCCGAGTGATCCAAATTGAGCTAACCGTCTGGGAATCTATAACGCATATTGAATGGCTCGCAAAAAGTTCGTCTTTATGCGCGGAAAAATGTAAAAAGATCAAACCGATGATCGGGTTCACACGGAACGATTGAGCCCAATTCTGCAAACATCTCACGTGTGCGAACAAGTAAGGTGACCATGCATCATTTATTTCGGAGATGTGTATTATGTATATTTACAGTCCCGTGTGGTGTCGACAAGGAAAAGTACATCGCATACATACCCGTGGGTGTCGTAAGAGGCGACTAAGGGTTATCTGGAGGATGGGCTGCAGCATTTTCCTGAGTATCATACCATCTTATTTACTGCGGTCACCTACAAACTCGGTCCACGGTGCCATAGCCGTAACGCTGACAAGCGAGGTGACTATGGTACTTCCTACTTCCCCTCCTCATTTTTCCAACAAAAGCTAGAATTCTGGAGGGAGCTCCTTGTCCTGTAGTGGACATTTCATGGGATGTTATGATGATGATATTTTCAGTTATGTTGTTTTGTTGATTATGTTTTAGAATATGTAAGTAATGTCATGATGTGATATCCTGAATGTCATGATATGCACGGTTTTTGAAGGTGGCCATGGACCATGGTGTGACTTTATTATACCGTACTTACCGAACAAACGATATTGTAAATGTAAATTACTGAAAACTTCATGATTTGACCATAAAACTGGACCGTTACTTACGGTACCATCACAGAGTACGAGGCAGATTGGATTTTATTGTAGGTACCTATGTATATACATACATACATAACATCACGCCTCGTTCCCGTCGGGGTAGGCAGAGACCACAGTTCTCCACCTGCTACGATCTTGACATACTTCCCTTGCTTCCTGAACCTTCATCAATCCTTTCATACATGCTCGTCGGTTTAGGGTACTTTTAACCTGGCCTTTATTCAGAACGTCCTGAATTTGGTCCTGGTACGTTCGCCTAGGCCTTCCCCTTCCAACGTTTCCATTCACTCTCGCCTTGTGGATCTCTTTCGTCAATCTTCCTTCATTCATCCTCTCTACATGACCAAACCATCTCAGCATCCCTTTCTCAATTTTAGTCACTACGTCTTCTTTTACGCCACAACGTTCTCTTATCACACTATTTCTAATCCTATCACTCAATTTCACACCAATCATACTCCTCAACGCTCTCATTTCTACTGCATTAATTCTACTTTCATGCTTTTTCTGCCATACCCAGCTTTCACTGCCGTACATCAGTGTTGGTACTAAAACGCCTCTATGAACAGCCAGACGAACCTTGTGAGACACCTTCTGACTCTTCATAAAAGCATGCAGAGCACCATTCACCATGTTTCCAGCATTCACTCTTCTTTCGATATCACTTTCACACTTTCCATCTCTCGTAAACTTAGAACCCAGATACACAAACTCCTTTACTTGTTCGACTTGTTCACCACCTATTATTATAGTACACTCTGTCATACACTGAACTCTTTCAAGTACCATTACTTTCGTCTTGCTTACATTTACTTTCATTGCTTTCCTATCAAAAGCCACATTCATCATTGTTACCATCTCCTGTAACTCGTCAGCAGATGACGCAAGTATAACTTGGTCATCAGCGTAGAGAAGACATTTGATGAGTAACTCATCATTCATTCTCAGTCCACACATACTCTCTTTCAGATCAGTCAAACAATTATCCATGAACAGGTTAAACAGCCAAGGTGACGCTACACATCCCTGCCTAACACCTTTTTCGATGCTAAACCATTCAGTGTACGCCCCGTTTATTCTGACGCAAGCACTGGAATCCTCATAGAGAGATTTCAGTGCTTGAATCAGATGACCGTTCACCCCATACATAGACAATGCCGACCACAATTCATTCCTCACCTCACTCCTCATTAGGTATGTATATCCTAAACTATATTGTAACTAAACTTCGAAGCGATTTGGTCACATGCTAATAAAATAAAAAATCGCGATAATAGCCGTACGCGGATGTTCAAAGCGTACAAAATAACACAACAAACACCACACAACACTGTATAAAGCCTTATGATAAACCAATATTGCTTTGTACCCCTCCAACCGTATTTTCAACCTTATTGTTCCAGAATAGAGGTGAGATTGTTTGTATGGTGTGTTGCACAGTGTATTGTGAGGATGGCGGTTTCTCACGCGCAGGCACAGGTGCGCATCCGGCTATCTGCTGGGATTCTATATTCGAATTAGTTTAGTAAAAGTAAAGCGCTCTAATTTATAATAAGCCGCTAAGACAATTTTGGTAACGGTAAGTAAACAAAGAAATAGATCTTTAGAATGTTGCTTATTTTAACATAATAGGCGGTGGTTTAAATCTGTTTCATATATTCTATGGTTTAAATCATAGGTTAGTAGGCTTCGATGAACGTTCCAAACTCAAAAGTACCAAATACAGAACGTTTTGAAAATTTTATAAATGAATCAAGGTTTTAATTTAATTAATAGAACAGTCGTAAAATTTAGTACTAACAGTTTAGTTTTAGACACTAATTCACTCACTCTGGATGTTGGATCACGACATCAACTAGTCTAACTTTTTCACCCCCTGTTAGTACACACGGCTGCACTTCGGTGGAAACAGTTTCACCTTAAGTGGGTCTCTGGTTTCGGGCATTAGTACTTAGTAGCGTAGCGCTGGTTCAGCCTATTGGTTTTTCAGTGTTAAAGTGATTAATTTTAATTTGCTTTAATTAGATGAGACAACGTGTCCATTACTTCTTTAGGTACTTCAGTACTTTTCTTTAGAGTTAAATACTTACTTATAATTCCCGGCTCATTAATCTCAGAGCGTGACTTCTCAAATTCCTGTCGGAGGTCAGGAATTTCGAATGTGATTAAAGAGTTGTCAGTTACGATTGCTCACTGTTACAACTCTCTATGTTCCAAAGAACACGTATGAAACATAGAACTTTGTTGTTGTGAGCTAGTGACTGTTCTCACAGAGAGGAGAGGCGGCCATCATAAAAAGTCGGTTGTTTGTCGTGCGCAGGTGTGCATCCGGGCGATAGAGTCAAGTGCGCGGGCGCAGGAATACAGCCTCCGCTGCGGCGGTCACCGACCGAACCACAACAAGAGATGGTTTGTCATTATATCAGTGCTAGCAAACAGCTATCGTAACATACTTGTCATCTTAATCGTCGTGTAATTGGTAGTGAGTGGCCCTGCCTGCCAATAGCTGAAGGCACCGGATTCGAATACTGGCAGAGCAAACATTTTGAATGCTGAGTTTTTACCTGAGTCATGGATGTAAGAAAAATACGATGATCCTTTTAAGGGGTATTCTGTTCGGTATTCTGCATTATGAATAGGTTGTTTAAAAATAGAAAGTTTGTTTCTTTTAACAATTGCGGGTGATCATGAAATTTGGATGTTTTGTGAATTACATTACAGTAATTCATTTAAATGGATTGTCATCTACTTACTTACTAATGACTGGATATTAGGTTTCAGCCACATTCGTCACCAGCTAATCATAGAGGTCATTGCAAGAACCCTCCACACGCTTCACTTCTTGCGCAAAAAATTCGTTTAAGAAATGTTTTTGTAAAAAAAAAATATACCTACAACCCACAGAGCAGAAACAACCTATCAACTGTCAGTTCCCTCCAGACTTCCAGCAAACACGCGTGGTACTTTGGAGGGGATTTACTATAGTCACCACGCTTGTAAGCGTTGCGGCTGGCGACCGCTGTTGTTGGTGACCGCAGTATGTACTAAGATGGTATGATACACAGAAAGATGCTGCTAGCCATCGTACGGTTCATAAGTCCTCAGTCGCTTCTTAAGACACCCACGGGTAAAGATGGGTTGGTACTATTCTTTGCCGGAACCACAAGGATCATCGTACTTTTATTACACCCTTTATATTTATGTAATGTCGTGTATCCACAACACCAGGTTCTCATCTTATCAAAGCCGTGAATCAAGATAAAAATGTAGTTAGAAGTCTTGCTTGGGACTATTGTAATCACGGAATGGAATCTCTCTTCAACGGGATTCAAAGGCGGCAAGTTTGGCGGAGATCGGTGGATATTGGAAGCCTTAGGATTAGCACAGCGACGGTACGGTGCCTCATTTGAGAATTGCAACACACGTAGAGCACACGCCTTCCATATTACTCGCAAATTGATACTCATCCACCAAACACAATGCCCGCTGGGTAAGCCTAACGAGCTGTAACAGTCAAAAATATGTTACCCATTACACCACCTAAACTTACTCGCTGACTTCTCAGCCTCAATAGAACGAACCTTCGTATAGTTGTGAGACATATCTCGTCCAACAAACATCTATTCACAATTGACGTCACTGACAGACAGATAGCCTTTTATGTATGGGCTGCCTTGGCGCAGAAGAGACGGTCAACCACCTGATCCTAGAGTGCGATGCTTTGGCACCAACGGGCCAAAATCCTCGTCAACACGAGGTCACTCCGAGAGGCCTGCGAATGTTAAGCTTTTGGAAGGAGCTGGGCTGGCATAATCAACCAGCATAACCTGCACAGAAAAAGGACTAAATAAGAGATTAATTGCCGAAACAGGAGCCCACTAAAGCCACGATCACACCTAGCTAAATTCAAAGACTAATTCGGCATACATTGCTGGGAGGCTTGGTTATTTTATTTGCAATATCCTTACTTCAACGGGCAATGTACCTATGCCGAATTAGTCTTTGGATTCAGCTAGGTGTGATCGTGGCTTAACTAACCATCTAACTCATCCACTGAACATTATGGCTAAGGTACTTATGTATGCCTGTACGCAGATCCCACACAACGAGCCGAACGGATTGATTGATAATAAAGTGCAGGGTCCAATGATGTTAAAGCAAAAGTTAATAATGTGCTCATCGTCTGTTTTCTTGCTAGCTAGCTGTACGTTTGATCCGCTGGATGACCCAGGTCACTGATGAAATAATAAAATGCGGGATGCTTAAGCGCTGCCGGGATTGCATTAATCTTAAAATGGTTGCCGTTTTCTAAGTTCTCGGCCAATTTGCTTTACTTTAGTCTCCAACGAGACCTCATGATGCTTAGTATTGGATTTGCCAGCTTATGGAAAAAAAATTGTTAGAGATTATAGGCTTCGAGGTTATTAAATTTTATGAGTTCAATTGTTGTTATTATTTTCAGAGAGTGCTTCAAAATGCGAGTGCTTCCAAGTGCAAAGTTGAGATTAAAATTTTAGGATTATAATGCATTTTGTATTTTTTCAATCGGTCTTGTAATTCCAGAGATATTCTAGTTTAGTGGCGCAATTTAAAAGTATACCCGCAGTAGTATACCTTCACTCAACGGAAACAAAGCATAGAGGCGATCTTAGTCAGTTATCAAAATTCTCTGTACTATTTAATGGAAAAAAAGCTGAGTTAATCGATCATCGTTCCGTAAAGGGAAATAATCACCTTCTGACTCAGTCTGAAACGACCACACAGAACGTCATATTACAAAGCTATCCTGCTGTGGATACCGGTTCTAAGTTAGAAAACTGTATCTGTATATGAATTTCATGTCAAAAGTACTTGACCGATAAGTCGCAGGAAAATCGTAAAATTCGCCGTTTACAAATGGCCGGCAAATTGTAAAACGGCATCGGCAGATTGTAAACGGGGTTTGATCAGTCAGCACTGGTGCATTTTAGGTTAGTTATAATCCGTTTCAAGAGTCAATGCCAAAGCTTACCAACACATTTTGCAGCCATAGAACCAGACAAACCTCCACAAACCAGACGAACCAGAGTATATTTGACGGAAAAAATAAAATTGTTTTACAAACTTGGTTATTCTGACAGCTTTAGCTGATTACTATTGATCATGGAGCACAATATAGCCTTGATATAGCTGCAAAATTTGTTGGTAAGCTTTGGCATTGACTCGTGAAACGGTCTATACAGCGTGAATTTGTATTGGTTTCGCATCCGAAGCCCAGTGATTCTACTCATGATTACAAGCAACTTTCCCGAAGCAAAAATGTTTTTACACGTAAATTTTTTTTCACTTCTCCATAGTAAAGTGGTCACGTGATCGACTCATTTTTTATGGGCGAAAAATTTTTTTCGAGTAAAAAATTTTTGTCTTTGGGAAAGTTGCTTGTTTTCATGAGCAGAATCTCGGGGCTTCGGGTGCGAAACCAATACAAATTCACGCTGTAGTCAGTTATCTTACGACCCCAACGCACGAGCCGAGCGAACGAAGCGAGCGTCTTGATGTAAAATGCCGAGGCGTTATGTAAAATAACCCAAGGCATTATAGTAAGGGTGATGAAGGACAAATTTCTATATGATTTGCTCATATCTGCCTCTTTGACTGATGATAAGGAGCATCCTCTAGAAGATACAAAAAATATTGGCGGACATCCACACCCCTACGTTTTTGAGGAATTAAGTTTTAACTATTTTGAAATTTGACAATGAAACGTACACCTGGCAGACTATGACTATCTGATTAAATACAATCTATAAAACCCCAGAAAAATGGTCTGCCACCATAATAGCCCTGCATCGTAAAGTTACAGCTCTTCAAAATGCAAAAATTCACTACTTCGTCCCGTGATAATGCAGAGCCCTGCATGTCTGCCTCTTCGATTTTATACATCTTCAGAAGTATTTTAAACAGGAGCCACAAAGGCAGACCAAAAAAACATTATTTAGTATCTTATTTTCATTTTTTTTGCTTTAACTCAAAAACGCAGCGACGCACAGAAAAACTTGTAAGGGCAAAATCGATTCGTATTGAGCTGATCTATCATCCCTATTAATATGAATCATGAGCAAATCATATACCCAAATTGCAGCCAGCACCCTATTATGTATAACTTATTCTTCAATATTGGTGGTGGCTATTTAGTTGATAGAGTAGGAGATATGTGATAATTAAATTTTCCCTGAACTAAAAGGGGACCAACAAAGGTTTTATGGGGTTTTGGACATCACAGAATCCAGAAATCAATGTTGTCAAGCCGAAATCCTACTGGTTCAAAAAAGACAAAAAATAACCTAGGCTAAATTATGGTGGGAGGTTTCTTTATTTAAAAGTGTTCCTTAGGTCCCCCTGAAGATAGAAAATGTTGATCCCATGTACGCTCCCCCCGACCCACCCTCAAACGGGTGCCTGATCTTAGTTTTTTTCATTTAACTCAGAAACGGTTAAAGATAGATGATTATGATTAATCGTTATAAAATTACTGACCTTACGAAATATAGAGTTAAGTTTGCACTTACTACTGATTACCTATTAGCAAACTGCTGGTAATAGTAGTCCAAATGAGTAGGATTTTGAATTGATAGCATAGATTTTTGAATTATGTGATGTTCAAACCCAAAATGTTCGAAATCCTACTCATTTAGACAATTATTACCAGCAGCTTGCTAAGATAAGAGGTACTCAGTTGTAACTGTGCAATCTTAACACAATATTTCAGATACTACAGGTCACATTGAAATAAAACCGGTGTCAACTGGCTGGTGATTTTATAACGATTATATATACGTTAACAAATTTGATCTACCTTTAACCGTTTCTGAGATAAAATATGAAAAAAAAAACTAAAATCAGGGACCCGTTTGAGAGTGGGGAGAGGGGGAGCGTACGGTCAACCACACGTCGTCGGTAGAAACTTTTTCAACTTTATTACCACGGCAAATGGTCCACAAGTGTTTCTACTGACGTGCTGTTGAGTGTACATGGGAACAACGGAGAATTTTCTAGATGTGTTCAGGGGGACCTAAGGAACACTTTTACAGCAAGAAACCTCCCGCTGTAATTTAGCCAAGGTTATTTTTTGTCTTTTTTGAACTAGTAGGATTTCGGCTTGTGATTTTTGAATTCTGCGGTGTTCAAAACCCCAGAAAAACTTTATTGTCTGATCTGGTCCAGTTTAAGTTCTGACCCTAAGAAGGAGAGCCAAATTCTGAATTTCATCCTAGTCTATGAGTCAACCTTGAAATTGAATTTATACTTTTTGCTTTCGGCTATTAGCCCAATCAACGAAAAAGTATACTTAGAGGGAATGCTAGGTACACAATTTTTAACTTCGTAACTTTGTTTGTACTAGTTAGAAGGTAAACATATCAAAAGTCGCAGCCCGTACCCCTAACGCCGGGGGGAGGGTTGAAGGTCCCATTTTTCGGTTTTTCGCATATATCTCGGATACAAGACTGTTTGCAACACAACACTGTTTGCAAAATGAAAACTAGTTTAGTAAGGGGCGGGTTATTCGATTAATTTATGACAATAATTTTATATTTGCTATTTGTATTTTTAAGTTGACATTTTGTTATTATTATTCATGTGTAATTACTTCTGACAACAAATATTTTCCTACAAGTTTTATTCAGTCAAGTTTTTCGATATCTTGTAATAGTTTTCGAGATATTCGCAGTGAAGTCACATTGGCTAGTTGACTGATTTTGCCGTCACCCCTGTCTTTACTGGCTTTTTTTAAGTGAAAGTATCCCTTTTTACCCACTTTAGAAACATCAGGACTCAATGCAATCACTTCCTAATCACAAACGAAACACTTGCTGCTCATTTTAACGACACTAAAATAGACTTTCAAGAGCGGATATCTCGAAAACTATACAAGATACCAAAAAACTTAACTGAATAAAACTTGTAGTAAATTAAATCAGCTTTAATTTTGCAAAATGTTCCTCCTAACTAGTCCAAACAAAGTTACGAAGTCAAAAATTGTGTTCCAAGCATTTCCCTCTATACCTTTTTTTTGAGAATTCGTTGACTGAATTATACAGCGTGAATTTGTAGTGGTTTCGCACCCGAAGCCCAGTGATTCTACTCATGATAACAAGCAACTTTCCCGAAGAAAAAAATTTTTTACTCGAAAAAAGTTTTTCGCCTCTCCATAGTAAAGTGGTCACGTGATCGACTCATTTTGTATGGGGAGACGAAAAATTTTTTTCGAGTAAAAAATTTTTTTCTTCGGGAAAGTTACTTGTTTTCATGAGCAGAATCACTGGGCTTCGGGTGCGAAACCACTACAAATTCACGCTGTATTGTTTGCTCAACTGCTTTCTGCTCTTATTCGTTGCAGTTGGCTCATTTCAGTATACACGTAGAATATATCAGCAAAATTAATATACTTTAATAGGTGTTAATAATACTGCATTATCAGTCTTGCCGTTGCGATCACCTCCTTATGGATTTTCTGTTCAGTTGCGTTTTATTGTCCTTCCAAACAATGTCAGATCCTATTGTTGAAATTGCACAGGGAAAATTAAAAGGAGAAGTGCGTAAAACACCAAAAGGTGTAGAATTTTATAGCTTCAAAGGTATTCCATATGCGAAACCACCTCTCGGCGAGCTAAGATTCTCCGTAAGTTAGTTTAAATTTTGTTGTTATGTGTGCCTAGAATTTGCTATTAGAATTTTTTTGCTTCACTATACAAATCGAGAGTGTTACATAATTATGTACTTCAACGGATAAACTCACGGTTTCATATTGTATAGGACCGACAAGTCTCGATCTTGTTAAAAGATCTTTTTCACCGGACGTATCACTGGTTTCCACGCGTGCGACAACGACCACCCACTGTCACGGTTGAAATTCGGAAGGCGGCTTATTTATATCGCTTCGCGTATTTTTCGCGGTATGAAAAACTATGCCGTCAATATAAAAAGTGAGTTTATCCGTTGCAGTACATATTTTCGCATGCTATTACTAAAAGATGAACCATTAAAAAAAATTTTGTTCAAAGGTACCCGTAGCACCAGTGCCATGGAACGGAGTAAGAGATGCCACAAAAGATTGCAATGCTTGTCCTCAGTATAAAACGGATTCTGACACTTACATTGGCAATGAAGACTGTTTATTCTTAAACGTTTACACTCCTGAACTTCCCGCTACTGGTTCTACACCAATACCAGTAATGGTATTTATCCATGGAGGAAGCTTCGTGTCCGGTAACGGCACGGATGATGGCTCTTTGGGTCCGGAATATCTCATTGAAAAGGGCGTCATTCTCGTATCTTTAAATTACCGGCTCGGAATCCTTGGCTTTCTATCCCTAAATTGCAAAGACGCTCCAGGGAATATGGGGCTCAGAGACCAACTCCAAGCCTTGAAGTGGGTGAAACAAAACATTTTAAAATTCAATGGCGATCCGGAAAATGTTACCATATTTGGCATTAGCGCCGGTGGTGCTTCTGTTGAATTACTGATGTTATCACGAATGGCAAGAGGGTATTTCCACAAAGCCGTAGCCCATAGTGGTTCATCCCTTTGTCCATGGGCTCAGTACAATAAGATCAAAGAGTTAGCTTACAAAACTGCAGTTCTAAATGGTAAAGAAGTATTAAATGACGAGGAATTGTTACAATATTTGAAAGGTTTGGATATAGAGGATTTAATAATGGCTTCAATGAAAGCAGTAGCTATTACGGGAATAAGAGGAGCTGGTCATTTCGGTTTTGTTCCAGTGACAGAGACACCAAATGACTGGGAACCGTTTTCAGATAAACACTCGTATGCCTTATTGAAGTCTGGTGAGTTTGCAAAGGTACCTTTCATGGCAGGCTTTTCAACTCGTGAAAGTCTCTATGTCCTAAAAAAAAGGCCGCATATTTTTGAAAATGTGGTGACTAATAAGAACTTTGTGCAGTTTGTATCATTTAACGTAGGTACGGAAGAAGACAAAATTGAGGAAATGCTTAAAGCAATATACTTGAAGAGTGAAAATATTTGTGATGAAGCTGACGCTTTTGGATTAGATTTTATAACTGATGTTCATATACTCGGAGGAGTTTTTACAGCAGCGTCCCATATAGTCAAGCACAACAAGAAACCCGTTTATTTCTATGAGTTTAACTACGACGGAAAACTTAATTTACTTAAAAAGGTGTTGAATATAAATCGCAAAGGCGCATGCCACTGTGACGACGTGGGATATTTGTTTAAGAGCAGAATGTTGACTGATACTCCTACACTTAATGATTCATTAGTTCGAGAGAGAATGGTTACTATGTGGACTAATTTTGCTAAATATGGGTACGAGGAACTTTAATATCATTTGTGTGATGCTCATTTTAAGTTTATAGAATAGGACGGCCAATTAGGAAGTTACAACAATTCGGCGCAATATTTGTTTGTTTTTTGGTAACAATTATCTCATAATTCGTTTTTTTTTTTTTTACTAGCCTATACTGTCCCACTGCTGGGCAAAGGCCTCCCCCATACATTTCCATTCCTCCCTATTTATTGCGACTATGGGCCACTGGTCTCTAAAAGCATCCAGATCATCTCTCCACCGCTTCTTGGGCCTTCCTCTGCCTCGGCGTCCATCATGGGGTACCCATTCCGTGGCGCGTTTGGCCCACCTATCCGGGTGCATCCGACACACGTGACCCGCCCAATCCCACTTTAATGTGGCAGCCTTTTTGCCGACGTCAGCGATACGGGTTTTGGACCGCAGTGTTGTATTCCGGATACGGTCGGTCCTCTTTACACCTAGTATGCTGCGCTCCATCGCCCTTTGGCAGACCGCAAGTCTGGACTTCTGTGCCTCAGTCAGTGACCATGTCTGGGCTCCGTAGGTTAGGACGGGCAAGATGCACATGTCGACGAGTCTCCGTTATGGAACGTTTATTGCTTGAACAACGTGTTAATAGTAGTTTAAGATACAAGTTCTGTAAGTAGGGTTATTACAAACGAGTTGACGTTTTGTAAGCCCGAGACGAAGTCGAGGGTTTACCATCGGCACGAGTTTGTATCTTACGACGTTTTTCAATACATTTGTGAGAAAACAGGTATAAGTAATACACTTGGTAAAGGAACCAACCATGGGTACTGTCAGCCTCTTGTCGATTTATGTTCTCCTGGTACTCTCCATTTGAATTTGAATGTAGGTAGGCAGTCGCCACCCAAGTAAAAAGTCACCATTGTAGTATTTTTACAAAATAATTTTATGATCACTATGATCAGAGTGTAAAAACTCCTTGGTATTATACTTTTTTTACTTACCGCACTAGTTCGGTAAGTAACTACTTACGAGCAATATTTACGTCCTTGTAAGTACGTTTTTCGAGCAAATGTATTGTAAACGTTCTATACGAACAAATTACTGAGCTTAACGAAAAAAAAACACCGGTTAAGTGAGAGTTGGACTCGCACGCCGAGGGTTTCGATATACCTATAATATTTTTGGAAGCATAAACTTTTGACCTCCCAAAATAAATTTTTCACCTCCCATAGAAACCGCATCAGCTAATAGCGCATTTTGTATGGGACGTTAAATTTGATTTTTCGTATTTCGACCTATGTTCCCTAGGAAAAGTTGTTCATTTTCATGGGCAGATTCATACTCTTCAGTATTATCGCATCTTTCCGTTACACGCTGTATATGAAACCCCATTAAAATTTGACCTAGTACCGACAATTTATAGGGTTTCGTAGTCAAAAAGGACCCTTATAGTTTCGTCATGTCCGTCTGTCTGCGGCTTAGCTCAGAGACCCTTAGTACTAGAAAGCTGAAATTTTATATCGATATACATTTCATCCATGCAGACAAAGTGGTAAACAATAGATAAAAAAAAAATTTTAGGGTTCCTCCCCTACAAGTAAAGAGGGGGTGAATTTTTTTTCTTGTCTATCCCTTGTGTGGGGTGTCGTTGGATAGGTCTTTTAAAAATAATGTGAGCCTGCAAAGATCATTTTTCGATTTAGAGATCCGTTTGCGAAATATTAAGCGTCCCCTTGGAGCTGTGGCTTCCCATACGAACTAACTTTTGCGATAACTTCTAAACTACAAAACATATTGACAAAATTTTGTACATACAATTAAATGAGATGTATTTGAAATAGGTTTTTAATTGAAACTCATTGAACAATATACAGATAAAGCTAATTGAAAGTATGTTTGGAAAATATAAACTCGCTCTATCTTTAAATGTATTAATTGTGTTCAATCAAAAACCTGTTTCAAACCTAGATACGTCTTATCCAGTTGCATGTTTTGTATTTTAGAAGTTAACGCAAAAGTTAATTTGTATGGGGAGTAACAGCTCCAGGGGGCCCTTAAGCTTGAAAGTGCAATTTTTTGTTGAAGTCGAGTGTGTCCCTGCGGGCTAAACGGTTGTTATCTGAAATGTGAAAAAATTCATAGTTGTAGTATATGTGATGAAATTAAAAGAAAAACTGGGAATAATAAAAATAGCAATAGCTCGCTGAGCATTATATAAAAAGTTCATGTTATAAACGTTATAAAATACTAATTCAAAATCTTCTATTAAAAAATCGTAAAATAACTACGGAACCCTATACAGCACGAAGCTCGACACGCACTTGACCGGTTTTTAATTTTGCCCTTTCCTATTGAGGCCTCATTTTCAATAATAATAAAAATATGCTTTTATTCTTTTGTTTGCAATAAAGTTGGCCAAGCATATCCTATCCTACTAATATTATAAACGCGAAAGTTTGTAAGTATGGATGGATGGATGTTTGTTACTCTTTCAGGCAAAAAGTACTGAACGGATTTTAATGAAACTTGGCACATATATAGGGTAGGTACTGGAATAACACATAGGCTACTTTTTACCGCGGGAAAACACTTCATTCCCTCGGGAAAACGCATATCTACCTATATAAAGAGAAAGTCGTGTTAGTTGCACTATTTATAACTCAAGAACGGCTGAAGCGATTTGGGTGAAAATTGGTGGGGAGGTAGCTTAGAACCAGGAGAAGGACAAAGGATGGTAGGGGTAGGGGTAGGAGAACGGTATAACTCAAGAATGGCTGAACCGATTTGGATGAAAATTGGTGGGGAAGTAGCTTAGAACCAGGAGAAGGACAAAGGATGGTAGGGGTAGGAGTAGGAGAACGGTATAACTCAAGAACGGCTGAACCGATTTGGCTGAAAATTGGTGGGGAGGTAGCTTAGAACCAGGAGAAGGATATAGGATGGTACTCGTAGAAGTAGGAGAATGGCTGAACCGATTTGGTTAAAAATTGGTGGGGAGGTAGCTTATTACCAGGAGACGGATATGGGACGGTAGGGGTAGGGGTAGGAGAACGGTATAACTCAAGAATGGCTGAACCGATTTGGTTGAAAATTGGTGGGGAGGTAGCTTAGAACCAGGAGAAGGATATAGGATGATAGAGGTAGGGGTAGGGAAGGGGCAGGGGTAGGGTTAAGGGTAGGGGTAAGGGCAGGGGTAGTGGCAGGGGTAGGGGCAGGGGTAGGGACAGGGGCAGGGGCAGGGCAAAAAAATTGTACTTATTAAAAAATAAAATCTGCTTATTTTTTGCCTGTAAGGCGGAACAAAGTTCGCCGGGTCAGCTAGTTTTTATAATATTTTTTAGTCGATAGCATAAGTAGTTGCTGAGATAAACCGTGACAGACAAACAGTGAGACAGACGAAGTCGCACCATAAGGTTCTTTTCAGTTTTTACCATTTTTGTTCAGAACCCTATTATAAAACAGTTATATACCTTCTTCCTAGCTGGCCACCCTCACTCACCCTGTAGTTGTTTATTGCCATCATTAAAGATGACTTGTTTTCAGCAATCCCACACCACAGACAGATAATTTGCTACCAGTTAAGTGGAAGCCGGCAAATACTTCTGAAATGTGCTGTTTAGTCATCAACGAACAACTCAGAGTTAAGACGGAAGTCTATCCGAATAGAGTGAAATGGTTTCAAGACCTATATGAGAAATATCCTCCTTATAACTTAAGTTAGATCTCGAAATTCCCAATGTTGAAGATGTTATTAAAGTTACGTATGTAAAGAAATTATGTTTTTTTGTTAAAAATAATCCACTTCCCATACAAAGTACCTAACAAGTGACCAACCAACGCATTTCATAAATCAATTTTCATAAAACAATATACCCGCTGAAGTTAAAAATATAAACTCTTTCAACGTATTCAAATATAAGTTAGCCGAGCATATTTTAGAGACGTAAACTAGAGTTTTTAGTATGCAATCTACAACATAATCTTGTATTGTACAAGTTAACCTACCCACATTATTCTGTTCATGTTGGGATGTATGTGAACAACTAAGTTTTTTCTTATGTAAGTGACCGTAGGTCTTAAGTAAGAAATAAATATTCTTTAAACCTATTTTCCTTAGAGCTCCCGGAAAATGGTAATATTTGGAAAATGTATTGGAAAGTTTTTAAATTGTGTAAAAAGCTACTGATCCAGTAACCTTCATTTTCAGACCTTGCCTCAAAATGTTTGTTCCAATTGTTTGCGGACTTGTGGCCTAATGAATAATCCATTCGTAAACGTTTTATTAAATTTTTTTGCGGGGCGCTTTTAATAGTTCATGAAATATGTTACCAGCGTCATCTATATTCGATTGCATAAACTATGAAGGGACCAGAGCTTGTATTTGTCTGTGAGCAGTGAACGGGTTCAAATAGTAGGAGCCAAAGAGATTTGAACCTCGCTGCGCGCTCATACGAGCTCGAGAGGTGGAGAGAACCAATGGACCATGTTAACTGTTCAGTCGTTGGCGTCGCTAGTAGTTAAGGTTTAGCAGGAGGTTTAGATATTTTTACTGAGAAAAAATTTAGTTCCTATTTTGACCGATCGAGACGATATCGTGGTGGGTTTGCGTCTGAGGTTTCGCGAATAAGTTTTGTTTCGCCCCCAACTGGCTGGTTTGAGCTGAGCAGTGGGAGCAGCGTCAAACGACACCTATTTGATGCCTATTTGGCTTTGGCTCTTTCAACCTTTCAACGTCATTATTTTAAGGTTATTAAGATTTTACGTTTATTGTTTCCAATAAAACGTCGGTTTTATGTGGTTTTAACAATGTCTGACCCTATGGTGGACATAAAACAGGGCACATTGAAGGGGGCACTGCGTAAGACTGTTGGTGGTGTTGAATATTACTCGTTCAAAAGCATTCCGTACGCTAAACCTCCGGTTGGCGATCTACGATTCCGTGTAAGTAATAAGGTTATTATTATTCTATTGTACTTAGCAATGTTAGTTTATTTATCTAATACCTACGTTACGACAAATAAAAAGCTAAAACATTCATTAATAGCACTTCGTAATTTAATAAAATATATTGATGTATTTTTAGTTAGGTACCTATAATAATTTTTAACGTCTATGTTTTTTTTATTATTGTTTTTTTTACTTAGATTAATACAGCGTGAATTTGTAGTGGTTTCGCACCCGAAGCCCAGTGATTCTGCTCATGAAAACAAGTAAATTTTTGGCCTCCCCATAAAAAATGACTCGATCACGTGACCACTTTACTATGGGGAGGCGAAAAAATTTTTTCGTGTAAAAATTTTTTTTTTTTGGGAAAGTTGCTTGTTATCATGAGTAGAATCACTGGGCTTCGGGTGCGAAACCACTACAAATTCACGCTGTATAGTACTTACAATGTATTGTGTTTAATATTAGGCACCGGAACTACCAGAACCCTGGGATGGAGTGAGAGACGCAACACAAAATTGTAATATTTGTGCACAGTTTGATAAAGCAACTAACTCCGTCATCGGGGATGAAGACTGCCTCTACCTAAATGTCTACACTCCGAAGCTACCTGCTGAAGGATGCGCTCAGCTACCGGTCATGGTATTCTTCCACGGTGGTGGGTTTCTTTTTGGAAATGGCACAGATGACTCGGTTCACGGCCCAGATTTCCTTGTTGAAAAAGATGTTGTTATCGTCAGCCTTAACTATCGCGTCGGTATACTTGGTTTCCTGTCATTGAACTGCAATGAAGCTCCAGGGAACATGGGACTCAAAGATCAAGCTCAAGCGCTTAAGTGGGTTCAGCAAAATATTATTAAATTCAATGGAGATCCCAATAATGTAACTATCTTCGGCATAAGCGCAGGAGGTGCTTCTGTAGAATATCTTGTTTTGTCACCAATGGCTAAAGGATTGTTTCATAAAGCCATCGCTCAGTCAGGCTCATCTATCTTACCCTGGGCTCAAAACACTAATGTAAAAGAATTGGCAGCAATTTTACCTGTATTACATGCTAAAATTATCACAGACGACTCGCATTTACTGAAGTATTTAAGAAGTATGCCTGTTGAAAATCTCATCATGTCTTCGATGGCTGCATTGGCGACTAACAGTCATAAAGGTGGCATACATTTTGGGTTTGTGCCTACTATTGAAAAACCTGATGGAAATTGGGAGCCCTTCCTAGATAAACTACCATACGATTTACTCGCAAATGGGGAATTCACAAAAGTACCTTTCTTGTCTGGTTTTTGCGAACGTGAAGGTCTTCTGATGCTTGGAGTCGGATTACCCACAATTGAAAAAGCAGTTAAGGAAAAAGATCTAGTGCACCATTTGCCTTTTGCTATTGATGAAACTCAGAAGATTGAGATTGAAAAACGTCTAAAAAGTATTTATTTGGAGCGAAAAAACAATTTCAATGACAATGATGCCTTTGCGATAGATTTTTTCGGCGATGTTGATTTTATTGGTGGAGTTTTTGTGGCCACGTCTCTTATAGCTAAACATAGTGCCCCTGTGTATTTTTACGAGTTTGCATATGATGGCTGCTTAAATTACTTGAAGAAGAAACTAAACATTGACCGCAAAGGAGCGTGTCATGGGGATGACGGCGGTTACCTTGTGAAGAGCCACTTGCTTCCTGAAACATTGACTGGCACTGATAGATTGGTACGAGACAGAGTAGTCGAAATGTGGACCAACTTTGCCAAGCATGGGTAAGTCATAGTAAGTTGACTTATAGGGTCCGTCTCACCGCTTGCTGATAAGTTCCAGATAGCCTATCTGCTAGTTTGTTCTGTCAGATAGTGAAAATGTTTTTTTCACAAGCGAACAGAACAAGCGACAGAAAACACAGGTAAAAATCAGATAATATTTAGATATTTTAACTGTCAGCTTACTATCTGGAACTTTAGCAGCAAGCTTGCTGCTGTACTGCTTTTATATTTAATAGCTGTAAGCCCGGATTTTTATAAAAACTTTTATTCCGTTCTTATGTAACGCTAAACATGACACCTATTCTCTTGTTTATAACTCTACAAACATTCCCCTTTTATTTTACCCCATAATCATGAAAATGAATTTCCTAAACCACTGATCTAACCATAGGCATAGCTGACTTTTATAAAGAATTTCCATACAAACTTTCTTCCCTTTTCTACCCCCTCAGGGAGTAATTTTTTTGAAATATTCTCTCATTGCTACATGATACTCTTGTGCTTCGTTGTCTTTCAGTCAGTCACCGTTAGCTATATTGAGTTAGATGTTCTAATATTAAGGACATTTCTTTCAGAGATCCCACTCCGCATACAAACGACATAATACCTATAAAATGGGAGCCGATAGCTGAAACTGGAATGGCTTGCCTCCGCATCGATGAGAATCTCTCAATGAAATACGACATCTATCCGGAAAGAATGCAATTATTTCAAGACTTGTATGGAAAATACGGCTTGAAAGTGTAAATCTTCATCTGTAACGACTGTAGGTAATTAAATTACGTTGTATAGGTACGATGCTTTGAGTACTTACGTACAAATGTGTGTTTTAGTCATTTTTGTCCAGTTTTATTAAAATCTAATTTATTCATTCGTCCAAGAGTCGGTGTTAAAATTAATAAAATTTATTATTATTTTGAAATATGATTGTTATTGTTTTTACCAAAATATTGAAACTCAGTTTTTTTGTGTCTAGTCACGCGTGGTCTCGTAGTAGGTAGGTACACCAGGCCGCGAGTCAGTGGTAATACTTTGACCTTGAGTGGGTCTCTGGCTTCCGGCGTATGTAGCGTAGCGCTAGTTCAGCTTGTACTGGTTTTTTAACACTTAGGTAATAGCAGAAAGGAACTTTTAATTTCTATCGCAATTTTTTGCCTACTGCTTTGAGGTACACAGTTGCTCCGCTTGTTAGAATAGGGGTCTTTCTCGTACTGCCTGGACACTGCGTGGTTAGGTATAATGCTTGCTGACCGCTGCACTACCTTCGAGCGCCATACATAATTTAACACAGCAAACTGCACACCGCTGCTAGTAGTAATAATAAAATTTTCTGATTTCTGCTGACTACAGTAATACCTAAACTTCGTTATCTCGATACATCAATGTACGGGGTCTATCTTGAAAAAGAACCGCATGAGAAGCAACGGGTGTAAGGTCGTGACGCATGTATAGACCCTGTTCAGAAGGACCAAATTGAAAGAAAGAAAGAAAGAAAGAAAAAAAATTATTTTATTGGCAGCGATTTTTTTTGCCGCGTTGTTTAGTCGTGCAAGTGAACAAATTGTTATGTAATGTACGACGAAAAGCGGCGAACTCGCGCGTATTTCTGAATAGGGTTATAAGCACCGGCCGTGTAAATGTAAGCACATTGTGTGTGCAGTAGCCAGAACGGTAGTGTTTATATCCTCTTTGGTAGCCAGTATGAAGGTATCTTTGTAAGTGATCACTTTTTTGACACGCAATGGATGTGATACTCCGGTTCTCACACGCAGTGGATGTTCGCGTGGAGATTTGTATTGCGCGGGCCGTCAGAGGCTGCGTTGGCCGCTGGCGCCAGCGAGGCGCGGCGTGAAATTCTCAGGTGCATCCAAACCTGCACACCTACATACAGGCTGCTACAAGTTACAACTTACAACTAGGTACGTGTAAGTAACGCTACAAACGAACGCGAAACAACACAAAGTGTTTTTGTAACCCAAGGATGATATTGGACCACTTTTGAAAAATCTATAGGTAGTTTTTTGAGAGCCGCGTTTTTGCGATTTTCCATAGATAAATACAATCCTAGCCATGATTACCGACAAAAAATAGAAGCTGCCAAAAACGACTCAGCTACGTATTATGTGTGGGAAAATTCGATATCTCCGCTTTTTGAGCATTTCTTGAAAATAGCGCATTTCAGGAACTTTACAGCGCCATCTGTTAGTGGGCTTTGGGTAAGATTGTACCAAAGAGCGATGCTTGTGCGTCAAAGTACTGTATTATATATAACAAAACCCTAAAAAAGCTTGTCCTCATACTTACTATAAGCCATTTCAACAATAAGATGCAGTTTTCCTTGTTCCACTTACGTTGTAATATGTTAATAAGTAGGTACTCTTGTTACTTTTCCTTCAATTGATATGATCTTAAGTTTCCCAAAACTGAGTTTCTAGTTCATTTAGCAGCACAGAACGAAAAAACATCGGCGCAAATTGAATAAATTTCCATAAGATTTTATGTAGATTTTATGTAGGTACACAGATTAGATAATAGTTAGCTGGTAGGTGCCTATTTATATGTTTTACATTGCTTGTATTTATCTGCTGTGTCGTATTATATCGACATCACCCTGTACGTCCGATTTTTCCCTATGAAGGCGCTGAGGCTGCTTTCAACCGTGATTTTATTCCTACGAATCCATTCCTTTTATTATTTCAATCCTCAAACTTCTATATCATTTTATTGACATAGGTGGGTTAGCAAATCTTTTATTCTAATTATAATATACTTAGGTAATGAGTTAAAAATGTGATCGCTTATAACAAACATTGTGTAAAGATTTATAGAAAACAAAGCATTTTATAAAAAAAAATACAGTGTGTAAGGGACGGTGTACCGAAAACTGAAAGGACGTGCTCAGACAACGAAATGAGTAACTTTTCCAAAGAAACATGTTTGGTAGATGAAAAAAATTTTGACCCCTCCATACAAACTGTTCGATCAGAGTAAGCATTTTGTATCGAGAGGTCAAATATTTTGTACGGAGAGGAAAATATTTATCGACCTCTCCATACAAACAGTTCGATCAAGAATCAGAGTGAACAATTTGTATAGAGAGGTCAATTTTTTTATTCATTTCGCTTAAATATTTCTTTGGGTAAGTTGTTCAGTTTCGTTGTCTGAGCACGCCCTTTCAGTTTTCGGTACACCGTCTCTTACTACCCTTTATAAAGATCACCACAGATCACACCAAGGAGGTTTTAGTAGCTACTGCTAAGGAGGGAGCCATAAGCGTAGCACTTTCTTGCGAGGGCCCTCCATACTAAAATGTATGGAAATTATTTCAAATCCTAAAAACGTAAATTTTTTATCTTTCTCTCTGAGAAATATGTGACATGGGACTAATAAATGCTACCACCACAGTTTTTCTGGTGAAAACACTTACCATTCAGGAAAAAAACGGTGTTAAAAATCACACATAAAATGGCTATTACGGATTTTGTACGCTTTCCTTCTTAGTATTAATGATCAATTCACAAGTAAAAAACTATATATTTTCACTTTCGCAAACAAAGTTTATACTAAAACATTCGACTTTTAAAGATATCTTGATTTTTGTAAAACTTAACTGAGTTTTTTGACCGACTAGAATGGGCGACAGTGAGACGCTTCACGCTTCACTAGCTCATACAGAATATGTATATGACAGACTCTATAGTTTTTTACTCTGAGGATCACACTATGTAAAACAAACTCACATAAGTAGAAATACTCAGACTCATGATTTGGATATTTGCTCCGACCGGGAATCGAACAGGGAACGTTCTGCACAGAAAGCAGCTGTTACTATCACTGCGCCACCAAGGCCTTAGGAAAAAGTTAGCTATCATGCACGGGCAGGCATTATCATACCCCAGTGTTAAGGCTGCTTTTCCACTAGAGCTGTGCGAGGGAGCTAAGTCGTAGTTGGAATGAATTTGTATTGGTTTTGCACCCGAAGCCCAGTGATTCTACTCATGATAACAAGCAACTTTCCCGAAGAAAAAAATTGACTCGGTAAAATTTTTTTCGCCTCTCAATAGTAAAGTGGTCACGTGATCGACTCATTTTGTATGGGGAGGCGAAAAATTTTTTCGGAATGAAACATTTTTTCTTTGGGAAAGTTGCATAATATCATGAGTAAAATCACTGGGCTTCGGGTGCAAAACCAATACAAATTCACGCTGTAGAGCTGCGCATGCACTAAGCTATGAAATAGAGCATTCCTATTGGTTGGAATATTCCATCTCACAGCTTAGCTTCCTCGTACAGATCTGTTGAAAAAGCACCCAGAGGCTGGTTTTCCACCAGTGCAGTGCTCTCGGCTGCGCGAGAGAGCTAAGCTATGAGTTGGAAAATTCTAACCAATAGGATTGGTCTATTTGACGGCGCATTTGACAATAAGCCTAGCACAGCACAGGTATAAAAGCTGCATTACCGTACTGTCAAGATATAAGGTATGCATAAAGCTGCCACTCTTTTCTAATTATAATACTCTGACCCAGGTGGTCTCGGGACCGGGAACGGGTCTTTCAAAGCACGAATAATTCAGTGTACCTGACGATATTTCCATATTCTGAAGTTCATCATCATCATAAAGACAGCTCTGTTATCATGAATGAAGACATCTGAGACCGATGAGTTGGTACTTGTTCTTTTATCGAGTCCACGATAACTTATTTATTACGATAAGGTTATCTAATAAGAGCGGTGTGTTAGATGTCTTTATACACTAGGCATAGGCATTAATATATTACCTATCAAATATATTTGATAGAATCACTATAGTAATAGATTATTGGCCATCTACACTAATATTATAAAGAGGAAAGACTTGATTGTTTGTTTGGTTTGCATCGAATAGGCTCCGAAACTACTGGACCGATTTGAAAAATTCTTTCACCATTAGAATCCTACATTATCCGTGATGAACATAGGCTATAAAATATTTTCAAAAAAGTTAGGGTTCCGTATGAAAACTTCGATAATGTAACCCAAGGTGTGAAAAAAATACCAAATAGTATCTTTATATCGCGTACGCTGCAAAAACCGTTGACAATAGAGCAAAGTAAAGTACTACAATCTTATAGAAGACATCAATTTCTACAAAAAAGTCCGCGATACCATATGTCTAATTATTACACTTATGTCACAATAACTACTTTTTCATGTTAAAATTCCGGTACAAACTATATAGGCCACATTATTCATATCTTGGTATTAATCCTTATCCAAATATATGACTTCGTATTCAAGGCTATATGTAAATTACTTTTTGAATTATTCAAATCGGACGTACCATTCAAAAGTTATCATGCGTGAAATAATAATCAAATATGAAATTTGAGAAACTGAGCTCTAAGTGACTAATTAAAAATATATAAATTAAGGGGGGCTCCCCTACTGAAAACGTGTTTTTAGACGATTTTTGTTTTAGCTTTATTGTAAAAACGTGAACACCACTGTAATAGTTATAAATTGAGGGAGCTATATATAGGTTGTAAGAAAATTATATGTTTTATCAATATTAAATATGTAACCGTTTGTTTCTAAATAAATAAAAATAAAATAAAAAATAACACTTATACATACAAGCGTGAAAACTGGTATGTTTAAAGTGCATAAGCTATAGAATAACAACAAATAATAAAAAATGGTCAAGTGCGTGTCAGACTCGCGCATTTTTATACAAGGTGTAACAGAAAGAAGGGTATATCAACCCTGAAGGATCTGATTCAGCCCATGAAACTGAACAACTTTCCCTAAGGAAATTCCCTTTCCCTTTTCAAATGTTTTAATTTAGAGCATGTATTTTTTGAACCTACAAGGGTGACGTCATCCTCGGCTACCTGTATTGATAACGTCTTTTGTAATTGCGATTATTTTGAGAAAAGTATCATAAACTCGCTTCAGTCTGACCACTCTGGTCAAAGTGTTACTTTTAATTATTCTCGAGTAACCCAGAATATAGATATAGAAACCAGGAGCCTAACGAGCGGTAGGTTAGAAAAGTACAAAAACACGTTGCTAGAAAAACTGCCCTGTCACAATTATAATACTAACAACCCTAATAACTCATATGAAGATTTATTCACATTGATTAATACTGAATTCAGTAAAATTTTCACTATTAGAAAAAAGCAAATTATTGTAAAATTCAAATTCAGTGACTGGGCTACCGCTGGTATTCGCAAAAGTAGAGAGAGACTTTTTGAATTATATGAGCTTAGTTATTATTTAAATGACGACAATTTCATTGAATATGTCAAAAATTATTCAAAATTGTTTAAATTAGTTTGTTTAAAAGCAAAATCATTTTTTCTACGGAAAAAAATACAGTCTGCTGATAACAAAATTAAGGCTGTATGGAATGTTATAAACAGTGAAACTGGAAAAGTGAAACCGCGTGACAATCAAATCACACTTCATACAAATCGCGGAACTATTAGTTCAAACGTAGAAGTGGCTCAAGAATTCGAAACCTTTTTTACTAATATTCCTTTGAAAACAACAGAGTCACTCAATTCATCATCTTCACTTGCTAGCGATTTACTTCAAAAGAATGTGGACGCCTGTGAAACTGAATTTGGGTTTAATCATGTCACCCCTAACGAAATTGTTAAAGCCTTTAAAAGTATTAAAATGAAAACCACTGAGGACCTATGGGGAATGTCAGTAAAAGTCTGTAGTGCGATCATTGATACTATATCTCCATATTTAGCTGTTATATTCAATGATTGTGTCGATCATGGTACATTTCCTGACTTAATGAAAAAAAGTAAAGTAGTTCCATTATTCAAAGCTGGTGACAAAAAGGATCCCAGTAATTTTAGACCAATATCAGTCTTACCTGTACTTAGTAAAATTTTTGAGAAGGTCATACTCAATCAAATGCTTTCACACTTCAATAGAAATAACTTACTACATGACCATCAATTTGGTTTCACGAAAGGGCGCAGTACAACGGATGCCGGGACTGCACTTTTAAAATACATCTTTTGCGCGTGGGAAAAATCTGAAGATGCTATTGGTATCTTCTGTGATCTATCCAAAGCATTTGATTGCGTAGATCATAGCACATTGTTGCTAAAACTTGAACATTACGGTGTTAAGAATAATTCACTTAAACTACTTAGGTCATATTTGGAAAACAGAATTCAAAAGGTACAAGTAAACAGGACGAAATCACTGGGATCTGTTGTCAAAATTGGCGTACCTCAAGGGTCCATATTGGGGCCATTTTTATTCCTTATTTATATTAATGACCTTCCTTCTGTGGTGAAGAATCTGTCAAAGATTGTGTTATTTGCTGATGATACTTCATTAATATTCAATGTAAGTAGGAAATCACAAAATTATAACGAAGTCAATGATGCACTTCGACAGATTCATGCATGGTTTACTGTTAACAATCTAGTCCTAAACGCCAAAAAAACTAAATGTATTAAATTTGCACTACCAAATGTAAGGTCTACTTCACATAACATAGTATTGAATAATGAACCATTAGATTTTGTAAATAGTACAGTTTTCTTAGGGTTAACACTAGACTCTAAACTTCAATGGGGCCCTCATATAACGGCTCTTTCTGGTCGATTGAGCTCGGCTGCATATGCTGTTAGAAAAATCAGACAACTTACTGATGTAGCTACTGCAAGGCTGGTTTACTTTAGCTACTTCCATAGCATTATGTCTTATGGCATACTGCTTTGGGGCCGAGCAGCTGATATACATTCAATATTCGTTTTACAAAAGAGGGCTATAAGAGCAATTTATTGCCTGAAGACTCGTGATTCCCTGAGAGAACTGTTCAAGGAAATCAACATTATGACAGTGCCATGCCAGTATATCTATGAAAATATAATGTATGCTAGAAAGAACATTCATCAATTACCTAAAATTTGTGACAGGCATAATTTTAATACTAGAAATAAGCATAAAATTGATCAACCATATACTAGATTAACTAAAGTCAACACATCTTTCGTTGGTCTGTGTATACGATACTACAACAAAATACCTGACAATATAGTGCAATTACCTGAGAGAAAGTTTAAAGAATGTGTAAAGCAAACGTTATGTAAAAAAGCTTACTATAGATTGGATGACTATATGAATGACAAAGAGGTATGGTGCTCTGATATTCCAGCGAAACACAAGAAACACATTGTAAAAAGCCGACTCTTAAAGTAGGCCGTGCTGCAGTGGTTTCTTGCCGTTTCTTTTACGCTGCCATAGCACGATCCGAAACGGCGTAGACTCGCTCTATTTGCATTGTATTCTGCATGACATTCAATAAGTATTCTGTAAAGAATCTACATTGAATAAAATTATCTGAATCTGAATCTGAATCTGAACATAGAACGAATTACGGAGAAAAAAATTTTGACCTCCAATACAAAATGCGTGATCAGCTGATTCAGTTTCTATGAGAGGTCAAAATTTTTTTTTCGTATTTCGACCTATGTTACTTAGGGAAAGTTGTTCAGTTTCATGGGCAGAATCACATCCTTCATGGTTGATATACCCTTTTTGTTACACCTTGTATACATATCTGCGTGACTGCGCGTCCATAACAAAGACAGTATGTTTACCTTAGTGGTACGGAATCCTCGGTGCGCGGGTCCGACTCGCACTTGGCCAGTTTTTCAGTAACCTCCCACGCAACAAGAACCTATTTCTACCCGTGCGAAGCCGGGGCGGACCGCTATTGCCTATAACTTTGAAAATGGATTCGAGATTCCCGACTCTATCTTTAGTGATCCGGCAGCCGAGAAGACTTTTTTCCTTGGTTTTGCACGTGAAACAGTCTAAAATAGTGCTACCGATTTTTTCACACCTGATATTGTAGGTATACTTGACTGTAGGTACCCTGCACAACAATTTTGGACCAACTGCGACTTGGACGAAGTGCGTCTGGTCTGGACGATCTGCGTTTTGGACCATCTGCTACTAGGTCATATTCAGAGCGAAAACGAGATGTCCAAGTACGAGTAGATGGGGGATTATGAAAGGATCAAGTAAACTCGAAACTCGCTAGTTAGGAGGGAAAAGTCTATGAAAAACAAAGCGGAACCTTACATTGCGCGTGGCCCGACATTACACGCATTTGCACGTATTTTTTCTTTCTTTTTATTAGTTTCAATCCAAAATTTTAAACTTGAGGTTTTTATATAAAATGTTATCCATCATTTCACCCCCTTAGGAGATGAAATGCATACAACGTGTAACGGAAAGGTGTGATAATAATAAAGGATGTGAATCTTCCCACAAAACTGAACAACTTTTTCCAAGGAACATAGGTCAAAATATGAACATGAATTTTTGACCTCCCATAGAAACTGCATCAACTGATTGCGCATTTTGTATGGGAGGTCAAAAATTCATGTTCATATTTCAACCTATTATGTTCCTTGGGAAAAGTTGTTCAGTTTCATGGGCAGATTCACATCCTTTATTATTATCACACCTTTCCGTTACACGTTGTATCCATATATCTTTATTTTTTGTAGATAGAGATAATTTATTGATAACTATTATACATTAAACAAGTCATAAATTGCACTTACCCTGAATCCGAATTTTCATGCATCCTACTTCAAAAACGAGGAGGACGATTTTGCAAAAATACTGAAATATGTGTTTCTTTTTTCTTTTCGTTATCCAAATTTTCAAGCAGCTCATGGTAAAACTGTAGGATGTTCATACAAAATTTCATCTCTCATTTCACCTCCTTGGGATTTGATTTGCCGAAAATGTTGTTATGCCTTTTTATAACATTTTTGTACTTGCTTTAAATCCAAATTTTCATATGTCTTATTGCAAAAACGAATTCATTCCCGCAGGGAATGATTTTGCAGAAATGCGAAATACGTGTTTCTTTTGTACTTATATGCGTACAGGATTTCAAAACTTGGGATGAATTTGTAAAATCATTTCTTAGTGAGCGGTTCTCACTTGCAAGAAACCACTTTACGGAATCTCGCATCTGTAACTGTAGAAGTTACGTCTCGGCGTTGATGAATTAGTCAGTCAGGACATGTTCTTTTATATATTTAGAAAATATGTGTTTCTGTGATTTGGTTAGATTACTCTGCACCTCGCCCTTAATCGACAGTTGGCTCATTCAAACCACTTGCCTTCTTCAATGACATAATTTGTTGTATTGTATGACATTGTTACCCCAAATTGTGCACAAGTAGTTGCCTGAATGGGCATCTGGGCACATTGATGCTATACAGCATGTTTGAATAAGCAGCGAGATCCTTCAAGGAGAAGTGACGTGTCACCGCGCCGCTTATCTTGACCTCCACGAGAGTGAGACGAGCACAATGCACAAGCTAATCATAATATATACTTGATATTATATAGACAAACAGGGTTTGCATTGCTACTATGATGTACAATCTATCTAAAAAAAACCGGCCAACTGCGAGTCGGACTCGCGCCCTAAGGGTTCCCTACCTATCTACCATATGATATACTAAAAGCTTTTGCTCTTTGATTTTAAAAACTCCGCGTCCATCCAACTTGACCCCTCTTTTAAAGAAAACTTCTTGAAACGGGAGCTCACCTTAATTGGTTACTATTAGTTGTGAGAAAAATTGAAATATTTAATGATTTTAGACTTTTTCCTTTATTTGTACTGTGAGACCTAGCTTATTGCCAAATTTCATAATTTTAGGTCAACGGGAAGTACCCTGTAGGTTTTGCTTTTTTGCATAAATGTATGGAGATGAGGACATAAAAAGCCATATCTTTTGATTGCGTCGTTGTAAAAAATTTGAATTTCCAGATCTTGTGTGGACCTTAATATTCGTTATCAATTTCAACTTGATACCTCTTCTTGTTCGTTAGAAAAAGGGTCTTGACAGACAGACAGACAGACGGACAACAAAGTGATCCTATAAGGGTTCCGTTTTTTATTTTGAGGTACGGAACTCTAAAAAGAGCTCTACTAACTCATTGTCCGTGTCGCTTATTAAACAAATTTTGGACCCATGCCAAAATCCACAAAAGTTACTTCCCATGCTAACCAACCCGATCAGTCGATTATTGTGCATAGGAAGTGAAAAAAAATTGATGTGGTGACCCAATCTCATAAGGAGTTGTTTAAACGACACTGAGTTACCTCCTTGAAGGAACTCACACCCTGTACTCAAGGTGTAAGAGAAAGGATATTCTGACCATGAAAATCGTGTTTCGCCTATGTTCCTTAGAAAATTTTCTCGGTTTCACAGGCAGAGTCACATCTTTCAGGGTAGATAAAGACCCTGTATGGTTTCAACTTTCAAGACATGGAACTGAACAACTTTCCTCAAGAAACATAAGTTAAAAATGAAAAAGAAATGGTTCTCAATATAATACCAGCGCCGTAAATACTGGAATTTATATGGGTCGCCTAAAAATTTCTCATTTTTAGACCATGTTTTATGGGAAAATTGTTCAGTTTCATGTCCTGAGTACCATTACTCAAGTATAGTCACCTGATTTATTATTGTCACGCTGTACACACATCTTTAGTTTCTTGTCTGCCTGTCATCAATATTCAAAAGGCACCCCCGCCCAGGCACTGGCATAGAGAATTTTAATATTCAAAAAAAATAATTTTAACAAAAAGTAAAACCTCCTCCAAAAAAACCACTAAAAAGTATGAAATAAAATAAAATCATCAGTAACTAAAAAGGAAAATAACCAAACCATCTCTCATTTTAATTAAATATTATAAAAATCTATTCTTTTTGGAGTCGGTGCCTGCCAAAAAGTTGCCGGCAACTCCTAGTATGGTACGAGTAACTTCTGTCACAGAAGAAGCTGAATTACTGACTGGTTATTTTGGTTTACCTTTGAGGTGGTCCCATTATTAAGTTAGTCAAGGTAAAGTTCGAGATGAAAAGAGGGACCAGTTAATTTGATAAGTAAACATGCGATGAAATGACAGACATAATGTACCGAGGTTTACCTAATAGAGAGAGCCACTTTCGAAGATTTCCATGGATCAAAATTTTTGGGCTTTATACAATTATGTTGTTCATTTACGTTATTTCAGTATGAGCAGTCAAAAACTTATGTCTTTTCAACCCATGTTTCATTGAATAGGAGAATTGTTGTAATACTATTGAAGCCGTGGCAAAAAAAATTTTGCAGTATCGCACCTTATTGAATCAAAAGGATACTTAGTTGACTAGCACCGTAAAGTAGCTACGAGTATGTCTTGCCTTGGCTGGCACCGACTCCAAAAAGAATAGATTTTTATAATATTTAATTAAAATGAGAGATGGTTTGGTTATTTTCCTTTTTAGTTACTGATGATTTTATTTTATTTCATACTTTTTAGTGGTTTTTTTGGAGGAGGTTTTACTTTTTGTTAAAATTATTTTTATTTTGTAAGTTTTAGTGTAATGGGTGTAAGTAATACAAATAAGTTTTAAACTATAGATTGTTGGTTAAGTACATACCTCGCAGGTATGGTAAAACGGAGTTAGCCTATTTATTTAAGATAAAATTTAGGTAAATCAGCTCAAACTTTTAAAACACTGGAAACGCTCTACACCTACTAATTGTCATTCATCTGGTTCCAAGACAGGACCAACGTAGCTTTAATTTCGTGATGCAATTTAACTAAACCAAGGTAAAAAGAAGAAAAGGTAATCGTTGATATGACAAGTATCAACTGTGACTTCCGATTTTTTTTTTCGTATTTCGACCCATGTTCCTTAAGTAAAGTTGTTCAGTTTCATGAGGAGGTTCACATCCTTCAGGGTTGTTACATATATACCTGTTCTGTTACAATCTGTTTAGCTAATGCACTAGAATCATACCAAGTTTAACTCTTATAATGTGCTACCGTCTTTACTATAGAGTTAACCCAAACTCGCAATTTTTTTTTATGGGAATGCCCCTTATTATTTCTTCTTATCTTATTAGCCATGGTTGTATCACTGATGGGCAAAAGCCCACTGGTCCCACTGTGCCCACTAGTCCTTTCCTTCCACTGGTCTCTACTCAGAGCCTCTTGTTGACAGTCTCTTCAGAAAGCGTCAAGTTCATCGCACCATCTGCGCCGTGGTCTACCTCGATGCTGTCTATCTCTATTATTATTCTGAGCATGTCTTTAAAAATTTCATACACAACTTTAAAGTCGGACGGACTAAGGCTTAGACGACTTATACTTAATAATCATAAGTATAACATCGCGTTTAAAAATCAATTGCTGGTCAGGGAGCTCCCTTCTAGAATTTTAAAACAAAAATTCGTACCTAGTATAATAGGTATATTTTTGAAGAAAGTACCACAACCACGATTCTTATGTTCCTGTTCGTATTCCTATTCGTATTCCCATTCGAATTCAAATTCGTATTCTTATTCCTATTAGTATCCCTGTTCGTATTCCTATTAGTATTCCTATTCGTATTCTTACATTCGTATTCCTGTCCGTATTCCTATTAGTATTCCTATTCGTATACTTTTTGGGCTAAGCGTTTATAGTCAGTTTTGCCATTGACTCGAAAAGAAGAAGAAGATTCGTATTTTTATTCCTATTAGTATCCCTATTCGTATACCTATTCGCATTTATATTCGTATTTCTATTAGTATCCCTATTCGCTTTCTTATTCGTATTCCTATTAGTATCCCTATTTGTATTCCTATTCGTATTCCTTTAAGTATCCCTATTAAATTTTTATTTACTGTCCTTGGGGGGGGGGGGGGGTATTTACTGTCCTCGTATGAGAGACAGAGCGGATCTTTTTATTCACACAGGTCAAACAAAAAATACAGACCGGTGGTGATTACTAATATTGGTGTCAGACATTGTAGTAGGGTAACATTGGGGGTTTTACATCACTGCGTGACGTACAACCCCCAATGTTACCCTACTGTTCGTGTATTGAAGAGTTACCGTTTTTATCTCATTTTCCATCTACAGATCTCTACCAAATTTATATGGGACCAACTCGAAGCTAAACCCTATTGAATAAAAAAAGAATCATTCAAATCGGTTCACTATTGTCGGAGTTATGGAATAACATACATAAAAAAAAAAAATAATAATACGATCGAATAGAGAACCTCCTCCTTTTTTGAAATCGGTTAATAATAAATATTCTAAACATATCAGTGCTAAACAAAGGTCTATCGATAATTTGCATTATAGGTATCTACTGTTGATTATAATTCATTTATGTTACCTATGGAATAATAGTAGATAAAATAACAAAACAGAACGTAGTAGAATAGATTCATCTTAGTATTTGTGGATACAATCCATTTACGTCTTTAACGTAAAATTGAATTCGTTTAGCTCACAAAGTCCAGTGATTCTACTCATGAAAAAGGCAATTTGCACGTAGAATTTTTTTTCCAACATGATAAATTTCGATTTCTTACTCTTTGTCTATCACAGGACCAAAATTTTTATTATAAAAAATATTTTCTTAGGGAAAGTTGCTTGTTTTATTTGTAGAATCACTGGGTTATACGGTTTTGGTGGGTAGAGAAAAAAATATATTGATGTACGAACGTGATAATTGGACAGAGGCGAAGCCGAAGCCCTTATGCGTGAGGTATATATTAGCTGATTGCGGCCAAGGCATGTATAGTAACTTTTCTCAATAAATGCTCGGAAATTCGAACTACGTTTAATCCAAACAAACATTAAAAAAATTCTTTTTACTAATATATTTCTTTTATCTATTTACCAATAAGTATATTCCTATCGCAGTTTTTAATTTTCACATTCTATTTAATCTGTTTTTAGGGTTCCGTACCTCAAAAGAAAAAAACGGAACCCTTATAGGATCACTTTGTTGTCCGTCTGTCTGTCTGTCTGTCTGTCTGTCAAGACCCTTTATCTCACGAACGGGTAAAGGTATCAGGTTGAAATTAATACCATATATTAGGATCTATGAACCACACAAGATCTAAAAATTTCAATTTTTTACAACGACGCAATCAAAAGATATGGCATTTTATGTCCTCATCTCAATACATTTATTCAAAAATGAAAAACCTACAGGGTACTTCCCGTTGACCTAAAATTATAAAATTTGACAAGAAGCTAGGCCTCACAGTACAAATAATGGGAAAAGTCTGAAATCACTAAATATTACAACTTTTCTCACAACTAACGGTAACCAATTGTGGTGAGCTCCCGTTTCAAGAACATTCATATAAGAGAGGGGTCAAGTTGGATGGTCGCGGAGGCGATTTTTGTTTTAGTTCTATTTAAAAACGGGAACACTTACAAACTTGAAAATTGGTATGTTTATAGTGCACTAGCTGTTGCCCGCGGCTTCGCTCGCGTGGATTTCGTATTTATGTTGTTACCGGTTTTCCGAAGCAATGAGATATTTTCCCGTCATTTCGGGGTAATTTTTAACTAAGGAAAAACAGGACTAAGCCTGCGCAAATCAATGAGTATAATTCAAGATCCAGTTGAATTTAATATAATATACAGACGTTACTCATAAATTACTCAGAACAGAGGAACTTAGCAGCAGTATCCTAATAAATGTAAAGAGAGAGATGAGAGACACCTTTATGTAATATTTCAAAACAGAGCCAATTCGCAGAAGTAATTGAGAAAAACTGAAACCCTCTCCCTCTCTCTCCCACTCCCCCCTTCCTCTCCCCCTCCCCGTCCCTCTGTCTCTCCCCTTCCCCCTCCTCCCTCTCCCCCTGCTCCTTCCGCTCCCCTCCTTCGCCTCCTTCTCCCTCTCCCTCTCCCCCTTCTCCCTCTCCCCCTATCCCTCCCTCTCCCCCTTCCCCTCCTTCTCCCTCTACCCCTATACCTCTCTACCTCTCTACCTCTCTACCTCTCTACCTCTCTACCTCTCTACCTCTCTACCTCTCTACCTCTCTACCTCTCTACCTCTCTACCTCTCTACCTCTCTACCTCTCTACCTCTCTACCTCTCTACCTCTCTACCTCTCTACCTCTCTACCTCTCTACCTCTCTACCTCTCTACCTCTCTACCTCTCTACCTCTCTACCTCTCTACCTCTCTACCTCTCTACCTCTCTACCTCTCTACCTCTCTACCTCTCTACCTTTCTACCTCTACCTCTCTACCTCTCTACCTCTCTACCTCTCTACCTCTCTACCTCTCTACCTCTCTACCTCTCTACCTCTCTACCTCTCTACCTCTCTACCTCTCTACCTCTCTACCTCTCTACCTCCACCTTTACCTCTACCTCTACCTGTCCCTATCCCTGCCCCTATCCCTACCCCTAACGCCAATTTAACCGCTATCCCTAACATAAAAACGACACCCATATTTATTTATAGACATTTCAAATCTATCGCACCCCAACCCCATCCCCAGGGGATGATGGTATTTCACGTCCACCACGTTGGATTTCAAAGTTGTTGTAGCTTTCGTAATCAGCGACCCGATAAACCATACAAACGACACCCATATTGATTTTTAGACATTTCAAACCTATCGCACCCCAACTCCATTCCCAGGGGGATGATGGTATTTCACGTCCACCACGTTGGATTTCAAAATTGTTGTAGTTTTCGTAATCAGCGACCCGATAAACCATACGAACGACACCCATATTGATTTTTAGACATTTCAAACCTATCGCACCTCAACTCCATCCCCAGGGGGATGAAGGTATTTCACGTCCACCACGTTTGATTTCAAAATTGTTATAGTTTTCGTAATCAGCGACCCGATAAACCATACAAACGATACCCATATTGGTTTTTAAACTTTTTCACCCCATTTCCCTTTTTTAGGGGTTGAATTTGGGGTGGAATTTCAAT
Organism: Athrips mouffetella; assembly: GCA_947532105.1. Taxonomy (NCBI): domain Eukaryota; kingdom Metazoa; phylum Arthropoda; class Insecta; order Lepidoptera; family Gelechiidae; genus Athrips; species Athrips mouffetella. The sequence goes on from OX383971.1 coordinate 10,550,363, forward strand.
AAAAGTGATGAACGTTGCATAGAATTACATCATTCATGCCTAAATAATAAATTATGTGGATTTTACTTTAAAAATAAAGAATTTTCAACTTCATCCCCCTTTTCACCCTTAAGGGTGTCGAATTTACAAAAACCCTGAGACACGTTATTATTAATTTTTAGTCATCAGCCTAAATACAAATTTTGAAGATCCTAACTTCAAAACTGACGGACTTTCATACAAACTTTCATCCCATATTTTACCCCCTTAGGGGTGGAATTTTGTAAAACCCTTTCTTAGTGGGAATCTCTAGACCCAGTGGTTTGGGCTGTGCGTTGATATGTCAGTCAGTCAGTCAGTCAGTCAGTCAGTCACCTTCTTCTTTTATATATATAGATATAGATAAGCTATAAAATAACAACAAATAATATAATTTGGTCAAGCGCGTGTCGGACTCAAAAAATCTAGCACATTAACTTACTGAAATTTCAACTAATACAATTATGTTTATGTGGCTGTACGGAACCCTCAGTGCGCGAGTCCGACTCGCACTTGGTCGGTTTTTTTATTATAGCTTTCTTTTTGCAAGCCAGATCTAAATTTAAACAAAATCTTAGATAAGTTACTTCCTTGGTTGTTATGATGTGATAAGTTACCTCCTTCGTTCTGACGCTTTGATACCTCCTTAGTTGTTATGCATGTTGGTACATTCCACGTTTAAATAACTAGATAGATATGAGTTTTCGTAGTATTTTATTCGGTCGCAAAACTCAATAGAAATGGATTTTCATACTAACTTTGCCAGCAGCTGCTCGCCAGTATTTGACCAGTACAGTACAGCTATGTTGATTTATCTTGAAGAAGGTTGTCAAAATAATGATCGAATTTTATTACTGTTACGTCAAGAGTAGCTTCGAAGAGTATTCATTTCCTTTAAGGGTTGGATATACCTAACACTTACCTTTAAATAAGATCAAAATTTTAATTTCAGCTGCAAGAGAGTGTAAACACTTGCACTACCGATATCAGCGCTGCAGCTACGAAATAAAGGCGGTCGCAAGTCAAGATCGTAGCAGGTGGAGGACTGTCGTATCTATCTGCCTACCCCGCCGGGAAAGAGGTACGAGTATATTTATGTACGTCAAAAGTTTTCTGCTGACGTGCAATTGATTGTACATTATTTAGTAAGGTAAGGACTACGAATAAATAATAAGGTAAGGACTCGCTTTGGAATTAACACTTGCGTCATAGTTGTAATGAGCAGTCAGTCATGCATACTTTAAACGGACTCATTAAGGTCCGAACGATTAGCGATCGAATCATATCGCAGTGGCAGACCGCGCGCAGTGTTCGTTATTCGCATACACATTATAAACAACCACTCGGGAAAATACATTTTCATAATTATAAACTTTATTATATTTAGTTTATACTATAAACTTAACAAACCGTTAAATCTCACAATGCCCATCGACGGTGTAGATAACGAAATAAAAAAATCTGCGTTGGATCTCATTGGCGAAACTCCAATAATTGCGTTAGATCGACTGCACCCCGGTCCCGGTCGCATCCTAGCCAAATGTGAGTTCATGAATCCCGGTGGCTCGATTAAATGTCGCTCATCGATGCACATGCTTTTAAATGCTCGGAAAGATGGATTACTAAAACCTGGCATGCCAGTCCTTGAAGTAACTTCGGGTAATCAGGGATGCGGTCTTGCCGTCGTTTGTGCCGTGCTGGGACATCCGCTTACGCTTACCATGTCATCCGGTAATAGTGTTCAACGAGCGATCCACATGGAAGCTCTCGGCGCTAAATGCATCAGAGTACCGCAAGTAGAAGGCACGTACGGTAATGTGACCATAAACGATGTAAAAGCCGCGGAGGCCAAAGGGATGCAAATAATCGAGGAGACCGGCGCTTTCTTGGTGAACCAGTTCAATAATGAGTCTAATGCCCAGTCGCATTACGAAACTACCGGCCCTGAGATTTGGAGACAGACTGGTAAACATGTAGACGCTTTCGTTGCCACAGTCGGCACAGCAGGCACATTCACTGGAACATCGAAGTATTTAAAGGAAGTAAATCCAGATGTCAAATGCTATGTCGTCGAGCCAAAAGGCTCAGAACCTATCAAGGGTTGTGAGATAACGAAGCCTCTACATTTGCTGCAAGGTTCCGGCTATGGCTGTGTTCCAAATTTGTTCAAGTTTGACTACATGGATGGTACATTTAGTGTGACAGATGAGGAAACAGTGAAGTACAAGGACCTTATTGGGGAGAAAGAGGGTTTGTACGTGGGGTACACGAGTGGGGCCAACGTGGCCGCGGCAGTGAAGCTGCTGGAGTCAGGGCTCATCCCCGAAGACTCGTGGGTGGTGACAGTGCTCAATGACACCGGCCTTAAATATACTCCCGTTCCTAAAGAATTAACGACAGTGTAGTGTCATTATGTTCGACTTTATATCATACTAGCTGGTGCCCGCGACTTCGTCTGCGCAGGTTTATAAATTGTAGCCTTTGTGTTATTCTGATGTATAAGCTATATTATTGTAAAGGTTCATTAAAATCCACTCAGTAGTTTTTACGTGAAAGAGTAACAAACATCCATCCATACTTACAAACTTTCGCGTATATGATAGTAAAGTAGGATTTCGCTCTTAGTTTTTTACTTGTACTTCTATGTATAATATGTGTCCAAACAAGCTTTTACGATGTCGTTAAAGGTTTTATTGTGTTTTGTCTATATCAGAATTGATAACTTCATGTATTTTTTGTACAACATCTTCTTTCATGAACCTCAACTTAGTTTCAACCTGTGTTTAGATTTGTGTTTTTTAAATTGGGTGAAGTGAATGTGTAAGATCTGGCGAAGATTCAATTTGATATGTTTGGCTTATTAAAGCACTTAAATTAAAACCAATAAATGAATTTGTTTAGCGGTAACAAAACACGGCTCTACGTATTCAGCAGATTTTAATCATTTAGTAGGTAATGTATTTATGCAGTCGGCGTCCTCAAACAAGGACTGGCGGGACTAACGTCTTTCGAAGCTGTAATTTAGCACCATTGATTTCACAACAACCCATTAGGGATATGTCCATCTATAGTCCACAAAAACATCTGATCTATCCAGCTTGCAGCTGTCGGCAATTACTAAAATCCGCGCTTGTTATGTGGGCGTGCCGACTGCTTTTTAACATAGAGTGGCGTTTGGCATTTTTGGTAAACGGTGCCAATTCGCAATATGCTTTTGGGTTTTTTAGATGGTCGCTCTAGGCAAGGGCCGGTGTAAAAAATCCAAAATTGGCGTGTTTTATTTCGCTAATTATTGAGTAAGATTTGATTTGCAAGGACGACGGCTGCCTTTCGTGGAAGTGGGTCGTTCTGACGCCCAACAAAGGTGTCAGAGTATTTTTTTTGTTCTATAGTTACAAATTGTTTTTCAAACCATTCTCACTTCTTCAGGATGTTAGAAAAATACTTTGAAGCCTGAAGGATATTGAATCTGCCTATGTCATACACACCCCATGTATACCATGAAAACATACATATAGTAAACATACAATGTGTAATGAATATACCTACAATAAAGAAATATACAATGTGTAATTCTAAATACGCAAAACCTCCCGGGGTTGGAAATTAAAACAAAAAGAATTGTGTCTCCATAAAAATTGACCGCTTCAGGTTTTCTTTTTGTATGGAGAATCAATTTTATTTATTTTTAATTTCCAAAAGTTAAAATTGATGATAAGCAAATAATTTTGAAATTTCGTATGATGTTTTAATTATTTTGAATTAATTTTGTATTAAAAGGTTAGTAAACGATGGCAAAAAATAGTGACGTTTTCGTTCAAAAACTTCATACAAAATATAATTTATGTTAGATTAAGGTTAGATTCTTCGTCCGTGGTTTGATTTCTTGTTTTGACGTTCATTAAAGAGTAGCTCATTTGACTAGGTTATAAACTCGCGGATTACAAGTGGTTTACAGTTTTATCACTTTTTAATAAATTTGAAATTAATTTGTTTGTAGATTGATTAGTTTATGATAGACTGAAGTTTTACAAACAAATTAAATTTATTATAAATTTAATAATAGATTTTATTAATTACTTCTAGCAATCGTTAATTTTTCTTGGACAATTACTTTTTCTTCGTGGAAATTGCTTGAGTTCATGAGTAGAATCACTGGGCTTAGGGAGCGAAAAAATGAACAGCTTCACGTTTTGTAGGTAAACCCGTACTTATAGCATTAGATTTATCGCTATTTTACCAAGTACCATAAATACTCAGGTAAATGCGATTGTAAATAGTGCCTCATATTTACTCGTGACAATATTACATACATGCGTGACTGAGATATTTATTGGAAGTTTTAATAAAAAAATATCTGTTTATCTTTACAAGGTGTAACAGAAAGGGTATATCAACCCTGAAGGATGTGATTCTGCCCGTGAAACTGAACAACTATCCCTGAGGAACATAGGTCGAAATAAAAAAAAAACCGGCCAGGTGCGAGTCGGACTCGCGCACTGAGGGTTCCGTACCACCACATAAACATAATTGTATTAGTTGAAATTTCAGTAAGTTAATGTGCTAGATTTTTTGAGTCCGACACGCGCTTGACCAAATTTTATTATTTGTTGTTATTTTATAGCTTATGCACTATAAACCTACCAATTTTCAAGTTTGCAAGTGTTCCCGTTTTTAAAAAAAACTAAAACAAAAATCGCCTCCGCGACCATCCAACTTGACCCCTCTCTTATATGAATGTTCTTGAAACGGGAGCTCACCACAATTGGTTACCATTAGTTGTGAGAAAAGTTGTAATATTTAATGATTTCAGACTTTTCCCATTATTTGTACTGTGAGACCTAGCTTCTTGCCAAATTTCATAATTTTAGGTCAACGGGAAGTACCCTGTAGGTTTTGCATCCATACTTCCATACTATATACTATACTATATACTATATTACTATATTACTATATTACTATATTACTATATTACTATATTACTATATAATATTATAAATGCGAAAGTAACTCTGTCTGTCTGTCTGTCTGTTTGTTTGTTTGTTGCTCTTTCACGCCTAAACGGCTGAACGGATTTTGATGAAATTTGGTATGGTGATAGATGGTAACTTGGAGACGGACATAGGCTACTTTTTACCCCGGGAAAATATCTCATTCCCGTGGGAATCTACACATACAATAATACTCTAGCGGGGTTGTATCTGCTACAGCACACCGAAACTACTTAACCGATTTTGATGGGACTTTTTTTATTCAACTAAGTATCGCTGATTACGAAAACTACTACAATTTTGAAATCCAACGTGGTAGACGTAAACTACCATTATCCCCTGGGGATAAGGTTGAGGTGCGATAGGGTTGAAATGTCTAAAAATCAATATGGGTGTCGTTTGTAAGGTTTATCGAGCCGCTGATTACAAAAACTACAACAATTTTGAAATCCAACATGGTGGACGTGAAATGCTATCATCCCTTGGGGATGAGGTTGGGGTGCGATAGAGTTGATATGTCTAAAAATCAATATGGGTGTCGTTCGTATGGTTTATCGGGTCGCTGATTACGAAAACTACAATGATTTTGAAATCCAACGTGGTGGACGTGAAATACCACCACCCCTGGGATGGGGTTGGGATTCGATAGGTTTGAAATGTCTAAAAATCAATATGAGTGTCAGTTGTATGTTTATATAAGGATAGGGATAGCGGTTAAGATGGCGTTAGGGGTAGAAGCAGGGATAGGGGTAGGGTCAGGGATAGGGAGAGGGAGAGGGGGAGGGATAGGGAGAGAGTGTAAGGGAGGGGAAAATGAGGGGAGAGAAAGGGGGAGGGAGGGGTAGAGGGCGTGGGAGGGGGTAGAGGGAGGGGGGTAGAGGGAGGGAGAGGGGGAAGGGGAGGATGAGTGAGGGGAAGGGGGAAAGGGAGGGGAATGGGTGGAGGGCGAGGGGGGAAAGGGAGGGTGATGGGAAGAGGGGAAGGGGTGAAATGGAGGGGGAAGGAAGGGTGAGGGGGGGAAGAGGGAGGGGCGAGGGAGAGGAAGAGAGAGTGGGAGAGGGTGAGGGAGGGGGAGTGGGAATGTAGGGGGGGGATACAAAAGGATAGATAGGGAGGAATAGGGACCTTTTTTACTTTTATGAATACCTCCTCGCTACCCATTCACTTCACTCCCTTTATTGCCTTCTTTTTTAAGTTCGCCTGTAACGGTTGACAATGAAAATTCCGCACTACCTACCAGTTAAATAAAATCAAAAGATAATTAAGTTTGTAGTAAGATGCATTTATTCAACTTGGATAAGTACAAATGCATCTTTTACGTAGGGATCAAGAAGGATAAGCGCTCCGTAAAATATGTTTCAATTAAGTTCGAGTTCTGTTTTTTTATAAAATCTACGCGGACGAAGTCGCGGGTAACAGCTAGTTTTTGAATAAATGTATGGAGATGAGGACATAAAATGCCATATCTTTTGATTGCGTCATTATACAAAATTGAAATTTTCAGATCTTTTGTGGTTCGTGGATCCTAATATATGGTAATAATTTCAACCTGATACCTTTACCCGTACGTGAGATAAAGGGTCTTGACAGACAGACAGACAGACAGACGGACAACAAAGTGATCCTATAAGGGTTCCGTTTTTTTCTTTTGAGGTACGGAACCCTAAAAATTGAGCTCCCATAGAAAATGAATCAGCTGACAGCACATTTTGTATGGGAGGTCAAATTTTTTTTTTCCTATTTCGACCTATGTTCCTTGGGAAAAGTTTTTCAGTATCATGAGTACATGTCTATCTTTTGCTATCAATATAGCCCGGTCGCTTAACGTCTTATATCGCCAAATTCACCAAATTACACCAATTTTTTTTCAAGTACTAGTTAGATACATTTTCTGTAATCTGTGGCTCCCAATTTTGTTTTGGAATAAAACCGAATTCCACGCGGACGAAGTCGCGGTTACCAGCTAGTGTACAAATATTTATTTATGCAGGGAGACGCAATCATACGTATAGGGATATGTTCGAGGATAATTCATAATAATATTATCTAATAACAGATATTATATGTTTGTGTATTAAGTTCTATTTGCTAGGGCCGAGAAGTCTGCGCAAATATTTGCGGTCGTGAGCGGAGCCCCACTCAGGAGATCAATCGTTCCAATATTTGGATACGTATTTATACGTTTTTAGATCTTCTCCGCGTAATACTTATTCCATTTGTCTCCTTGATATTAATAATCATCATCATATCGTGTAGAGAAGGTAGGTTATCAATTTAAGATAGACGATATTAGACCTTACAAACCCAGGTGTCAGAGTAGGGAATATGTATAATTTTTTGAGCCACATTTATTAACAAAATATATAATGAAAATACCGTAGTAGAGATGACGAAAAGTTAAATTAAAATTTAAATCGGCTAAGAAATACGGCCGATGTAAGCATTTAAAACTATTAATTACGCGCCGAGTGACGTCACATGTCACTACGGCCATACTCCGTGTTAAATTTCGTTTAGATAGAAAAAGATAGAAAAAATAGTATTACTTTTAACTGTTTATTACATGAATGAGGATTTGTTTTATAAAAAAAGTCATGTACATTCCCTGTTGTTAGGCTTCTTATCGGTATCGGCTCGGAATCGTCGCGGTGAAAAATAACAAAAACCGGCCAAGTGCGAGTCGGACTCGCGCGCTAAGGGTTCCGTATCTATCTACCATATGATATACTAAAAGCTTTTGCTCTTTGATTTTAAAAACTCCGCGACCATCCAACTTGACCCCTCTTTTAAAGAAAAGTTCTTGAAACGGGAGCTCACCTTAATTGGTTACTATTAGTTGTGAGAAAAATTGAAATATTAAATGATTTTAGACTTTTCCCTTAATTTGTACTGTGAGACCTAGCTTTTTAGGTCAACGGGAAGTACCCTGTAGGTTTTGCTTTTTTGCATAAATGTATGGAGATGAGGACATAAAAAGCCATAAGTATCTTTTGATTGCGTCGTTGTAAAAAATTGAAATTTTCAGATCTTATGTGGTTTATGGACCTTAATATTCGTTACCAATTTCAACTTAATACCTCTTCTCGTTCGTGAGAAAAAGGGTCTTGACAGACAGACAGACAGACAGACGGACAACAAAGTAATCCTATAAGGGTTCCGTTTTTTTATTTTGAGGTACGGAACCCTAAAAGCCTAACGTGCAATGCGAAGCATGGAATTGTCTTAATTTTCGGGCAATTAGGTGATGTATTCTGCAATTTCCACTGAACAAACTAGGGATGTGTAACCAATGGAAATTGAACCTAGAGCCTCGAATCGAGAGCCGATCATTAAAACTACTGATTATGGATGGAGGCTGTTATAATATTGCAAACGTTTAAGGTTTTCGTATTTACTATTTGTATCGCGTAAAAAGTGTTTTACAATAATTTGCTATGGGTTTTGGTTGTTTATTTTTTTCCAGAGCTGCGCACGAGTTATTTTCAAGGCTCTATATAACAATATTGACGACACCGCTATACCGGCGCCGGCGGCGACTTACACGAAAATGTCGGAAAATCTACCTATGTAATAAAATTGGAGCATGTGTCGAATCAAGAAAAAGTTACCGACTTCCCATACAAAATGCAAAGGAAGTCTCTTTGAAAATAATAAAAATTCAAAGGTCAATGGCAAGTCGAAATCGTGCGCTGAGGGTCCCGATATATTATGTACTTATAGTATTTTTAGAAGCGATAAAGTATATTTTTGGACCACAAATCTAAGCTGTAAACTGTGCTTCTTATAAAAAAACCGGCCAAGTGCGAGTCGGACTCGCGCACTGAGGGTTCCGTACCACCACATATACATAATTGTATTAGTTGAAATTTCAGTAAGTTAATGTGCTAGATTTTTTGAGTCCGACACGCGCTTGACCAAATTTTATTATTTGTTGTTATTTTATAGCTGCACTATAAACATACCAATTTTCAAGTTTGTAAGTGTTCCCGTTTTTAAATAGAACTAAAACAAAAATCGCCTCAGCGACCATCCAACTTGACCCCTCTCTTATATGAATGTTCTTGAAACGGGAGCTCACCACAATTGGTTACCATTAGTTGTGAGAAAAGTTGTAATATTTAATGATTTCAGACTTTTCCCATTATTTGTACTGTGAGACCTAGCTTCTTGCTAAATTTCATAATTTTAGGTCAACGGGAAGTACCCTGTAGGTTTTGCATTTTTGAATAAATGTATGGAGATGAGGACATAAAATGCCATATCTTTTGATTGCGTCGTTGTAAAAAATTTAAATTTTCAGATCTTGTGTGGTTCATGGATCCTAATATATGGTATTAATTTGAACCTGATACCTTTACCCGTTCGTGAGATAAAGGGTCTTGACGGACAGACAGACAGACGGACAACAAAGTGACAACAAAGTACAACAAAGTATAAGGGTTCCGTTTTTTTCTTTTGAGGTACGGAAAAATAGAGAGATAGTTATATTTTTTCTGTAGTATTTACGAAAACCTCTATCGACTACAATTGGTTAAGTTTTTTCGTTTGCTAGGGATGATTTAAATTTTAAAGGAATGGTATTTTTTTAGACATTTTTCATCATAACTTGAAAACGAAGATTTGTAAAAAAAAACCTTTTTTGAAATATGCAAATGTGTGTGAGAGCCCTTTCATATTATAAACACAATTTAAAATTTCGGCCTCTCCAACATTTACAATAAAAATAAAAATACTAACTCCTTGGAAATATAAACATGCGAGCAGCGGCCGGAAAGGAAAGTTAGTATGAAAATCCATTACGTGTCAAAGCGGTCGGACAATCTACTATGAAAACTCATTTCTGTCATCTATTTTCAAAATGGAACCAGCTTTTTCTCCAAAGCATGGTAACCAAGGAGATAGCATTGTTTGAGAAAAGCACTATACGAGCCTTGATATTACAATTATATAATTGAAGGTGTGACAGTATTCCTTAGTAGTTTGTGGGTGTGACTGACAGACAGACAGACGAAGTCGTACCATAAGGGTTTCGTTTTAATCAATTTTGTATTATATGGAACACTAAAAATACAATAAAATAAAAATAAATGAGTGGTTCCAGCGCAGTCTATGGTATAAGACTATGGACTTCCCCTCCACACACATCAAGCTTGACAATTTGGACTTTGCACCGTTCATATACGAGTATACCCGTACGGGCTAGATTCGCACTGCGAGTGTGAAGCATGACCTGTCGTTGACGGTACCACGCCGCGTGGTCGGGTTTTTGTAGGAATTCTGGAGGGATCTCCCTGTGCAGTGGACGTTTTGTGGGATGTTATGATGATGATTGGGAGTTCAAAAACTTTCGTAATATGAGGCCGTAATAATTTTTCCTTAGGAACAGGTGTATTCCTCGGGAAAAATTGTTTTGTTTCACGGGCAGATTCATATTTTGTTAGACTTAACTGTCCAATAAAATTTGTAATTTTGTATGGAGCGGCCGACATTTTTAGGGTTCCGTACCTCAAAATAAAAAAACGGAACCCTTATAGGATCACTTTGTTGTCCGTCTGTCTGTCTGTCTGTCTGTCAAGACCCTTTTTCTCACGAACGAGAAGAGGTATCAGGTTGAAATTGATAACGAATATTAAGGTCCATGAACCACACAAGATCTGAAAATTTCAATTTTTTACAACGACGCAATAAAAAGATATGGCTTTTTATGCCCTCATCTCCATTCATTTATGCAAAAAAGCAAAACCTACAGGCTACTTACTTCCCGTTGACCTAAAATTATGAAATTTGGCAAGAAGCTAGGTCTCACAGAAGTCTAAAATCATAAAATATTTCAATTTTTCTCACAACTAATAGTATCCAATTAAGGTGAGCTCCCGTTTCAAGAACTTTTCTATAAAAGAGGGATCAAGTTGGATGGTCGCGGAGTTTTTAAAATCAAAGATAGGTACGGAACCCTTAGGGCGCGAGTCCGACTCGCACTTGGCCGGTTTTTTTTTATTTGCAGTGATACGTTTTTTAGAGGAAGATCTTCAGTTTCATCGACTGATCATGCCCTTTAAGTTTTTCTAACCTTTCAGATTTAGATAATTTTATTTAATGTAGATTCTTTACAGAATATTTATTGAATGTCATGCAGAATACCGTTTCGGATCGTGCTATGGCAGCACTGTCATAATATTGATGTCGTTAAAAACGTCTCTCAGGGAATCACGAGTCTTCAGGCAATAAATTGCTCTTTTGTAAAACGAATATTGAATGGATATGTGTAATGTCCCTTATACTGTTACGTATAACCGATACTTTTAAGGTAACGTAGTTATTATATAGCTAGGTAGCAACAGATCATCAGCAGACTCCATCTAGGTACTAATAAACCACATCGTGGTCAGCAATGGTACAGTCAAGACCAAAAAATGTTTGAGACATTGGACTTTGTATCGCGCTTATCTCAGTAAACGTAGATTCGGGAGTCGCCCTGCAAGTGTCGAGCTTAGCGTGTTCATGACTGAACGATCGGGTGCAATGTTATGGGACGCGCGATAGAGCACATCCACGGAATTGATCTAATCTGAGTCAATATTGACAGGCCGCTGCGACGCGAGACTGTGGGAATATCTCAGTGTACACAGGTGGCCTAATGTACGCCTTGAAGGACCAATTTGAATCTCGAAAATTTGCCGAAATTTTCTTACAGATTAATGAGATCATAATTCCTATAATTCTAACGCTATTTTTTTCATTTGAGTTATATTTGAAAGTTGACTTCAAGGTTATCAATTTACGCATAAAATAAAGTTTTTATTTTTAGTTTGATATATAAAATTAAAGGTTTGAAAATTGTTCGTCTTAAATGTCGTCTGATTTCATCATTAGATTTGTTATATTTTTATACAGATAATATTTTTCGAAAATTAAATTTAAGCTTCTGTTAGCTTAATGTCTTCCCAATAATGCTTAAAAAAATTAAAACAATTGAATTTATAATTGCTAAGAAAAATGCAAAAATGTTAGTACTGAAAATTGAATTGACCTAAAATTCGCCATACAAAACGGCAATTTCATAGGTAAAGACCTAATATTTCACAAATGGACCCATGAATCAAAAAGTGTTCTGTACAAACTCATGATATTTTTAAAAGACCCATCCAACGACACCCCACACCATGGGGTCGACGAGAAAAAAAAATCATCCACACTCTACGTGTAGAAAAAAAAAGAAAAGAAAAAATCCCTAGAAAATATTTTGTTTCAAGATTTTATTTAACATATTTCGTCGGCGTTACTAATATGTACATCCATACCAAATTACAGCTTTCTAGTACAAAGGATCACTGAGCTAAGCCGCGGACTGACAGAAGGACATGACGAAACTATAAGGGTTCCTTGTTGACTTTGGACCCCTAAAAATAGACTATACGAAAGGTTCGAGCTCTTGTGGGTCACTGGTTTATCGGCCGCTTGTCAGAGCTATTTATTAGACTTCGCGCGGCCATACTAAAAATGTATGGCGTAATCGTAATGGTTTTAAAAAAAATCATATTATATATGTAAGCAATATTTCAAAAATGTGAGAACGGCTTATTGTTCTTTGTACATTTGTGTCTTGTTATAATTAAAGTTTATAATCGATATATAAGTATTAATATCGAATTTTTGTTGAACGGCAGAACGCCTTTTTCGAAGTTTTGTCCAATTTTACGTAGGTTTTATACTATAAAGGAATTTTTTAAATTTTTTTTTGCTCCGAGTAATTGTTGGCATTTTCATTGTGATGTTTGATTTGACATGATTTTTATGTTCAATATAGAAGCATAATGAGCGAAATCCTTTAAACCGTGACTGCCGTTTTGGTAGTTTTTACATGACCGACTCTTAACCCAGAGTCTATAGATTTCATTGTTTGGTCACTGTTTTGTAGCTTGCAGGTCGGTTGCGTGGACAGAACTAAAAGGCAAACGATATTTGAGAAATGTCACCGCTGCTGTGGACAGTGACCCAAACCTCACACAGTTCATAAGTCTTCCTTTATAGAAATCAAGAAACCTAACCTGCAATCGCAAAATCGATACAAGAATAGGGAATAGGGATACAAATTAAAACAAGCGGTTTTCGATGCTCATATCGCAGATGAGCTAAAAAATTATGACTTTAAAAAATAATCCTTCAAAGGGCTGCACGAAAATGCGAATAAAACGCCTCAAAAAGGAAATCATACAACATTATAATGTATCCCTGGCAGGATGAAATAAGTAGGTATTCGTTAGATAATCTAAGTTTACGATTCCTCCTGACTCCTTATTATAAATCCTCCGTGTGGGTGGTCTGCTGGTTTACGCTGCCCCGCGGTGGTCCGCTCGCGAATGTGAACATTTTAATATGCCCTTTCATAAAATTCATAACCATTCATTTTAATGTTTGTTACATAAATTATTGAGGACTATTTCCAAATTCCTCCGTCCTGTCGATCTCAACAAGTGTCTCAAACAACCCATTAAATAATAAGAGATAAAAACGATAAGTATATATCGTTTTCCACGAGATGAGTTCGTTTCTGTTTAATTAATAGTAGTCTTTGATAAAAACATATGATAATTAGAACACCAATCCTTTTTTTTAATATCTCTCGCGAATTAAAACATAGCAAATAAGCCCAGTTAAACTTTTAAACCGTATAACGTAATAAAACTAGTAACAGTTAAATAAATTAATAAATAAAACTAGTAATCCAATAGTAGATAGATACATAAACGTTTATTAATGAACCGTGCAGAAATCTTTAATGACAATAAATTTGTAGATAAAGACAAAAAGGCTATAGGTAACTTAGAAGACTTATTACCAAATAAATAAATAACTTAAGCGGGTATGAAAAAAAATTCTACTCAAGAATAAATTGCAAAACATTGTCGATAATTCATCTTATCAGGATCGCACACAAAGAATTCATGTGATTACTTTCACAAATCATTTCAAATATGTTAATGCGAGTGGTTGCCAAGCCCAAGTGCAAACTGTGCGTACGCCTCGCAAGAAAATTGTCATTTTCCTGCGTACAAGCACCTGCTTGCGGATTTTCTACATCTAATGAGCACACTGCACACCTGTCTACCAGCCCCCAGTACTGATTTTACTAGTTTTTGCGACGCAATATTCTTAGACGATTTCCTGCATCATTAGATGTTCATCTAAATGTTTGAAATCTGTCGTCATGGAATTTTTATTTAGTAAAGATCTCTTAATTTGTAAATCTGAACGTTATAAATTTATGTTTGAGGAATACGTGATCGGTCATAACATAGAAAGTCTAAAGAAAGGAGAGTTTGGAAAAGCAGCGGTGTAAATAGTTTTATAAAAGACAGGACCAGGTTGGGGGCGTCCATAAACTACGTATTATAAGGGGGGAGGGGGTCGAGTCAAATCTCATCTAATCTTACGTTGGAGAGAGGGGGGGTCTCGGCAAATATCACGCATTTTTTTTCTGATTGAAACAAAAAAAATTATACTAAATAAATCCAGATTGTACATGCTTAAGATTTAATATTAAGCATAATCGTAATACGATAAGATCATAAGTTTCTAGTTGTAAATGAAAGCACAAATATTTTTTTTTCTTTTTACAATAACAATCCAACGCGTTTACGTAAAAAACCCACATTTTGAAAAATGTCACGTGACATTGGGGGATGGGGGAGGGGGTTGAATAAAATCTCACGACATCTCACCAGGGGAGGGAGCGACAGAAAATTTTAAAAAACACCTCACGTAATTTATGGACGCCCCTAATCCAAGTCTTGAATGTCACCGTTAAAATATTACTTTTGAGACTTTAAAAAATCAAAGCCAATCACCTATCAGGATCAAAGTCCGCCTTTGTACCTTTGTGCATGAAGTTAAATATATAAATAATATACCTACATGAAAATTAACAATCAGACTCTAATTTAAATTTAATGAATGTCAATCTTCACTTTTGAAAAGAAACCGGTTTTTATTTTCGACAAGAATGGTTGATATTCGTATTTAATGTAATGTTTAATTGTAGACTTGTTGGGATTAGTTTCCTAAATTACATACAAAAATTTTATATTTAGAAAAATGGTCATAGACCAGCTGGGACTGACCCTTAACTTTTCACATATTGTTTATCTTTTAACAGTTTTACGTGATATTACAAAGCTGTTTTTATACTTTGAAATCTTAAAAAATCACTTCACTTTCTTAATTCTTGAGCTCCAGGGTGGCAATAGTAAGAAAGCGGCACCGTCTGTTAAATTCTTCGATATGTATTATTCAAGAGATTGTTAATCACAGACGCAATTTCATCTGGTGATTGAAGTGCGGCAGGTGGTGTAGTAGGCTGGCCGGTAAAAACATCATGACCATTAAGCGCGTTTCTTATTAGAATGGTGTTAGACCGCCCATCAAATAAATTTTTCGAACACGTATCAACGATAACCATAACCATATAACCCACGTGCATTCGATGCATTTATTGTCAAGTTTCCTTATTCGATTATAATTTGAAAGTATTTATCGATTTTTGAGTATTTTTTTTAATATATTGCTGGCAAGCTTTCATGTTTTCTCACCTTTGCGTTTGTACAAACAATAATTGTACATTATAAACTGGCCCAAGTTGCATATTTATGAGTAGCCTTTAGTCTGCTTTTCCACCATTGCTGTGCGGGGGCGCTAAGCTGTGAGCTGGGAATATTCCAACAAATAATATTCCGCCATTTTCCTAGCTTGTCAAATGGAGCTATCCTATTGGTTGGAATTTTACATCTCACAGCTTAGATCCCTCGCATAGCACTGGTGAATATTCACCCTGTCGCTCACCTTGCATTAGCTTTGCAAAAGCCTCCACTTTTTGCAGGTGACAATCACGGACCATCACTGACTCAAGTCATTAATTTCTTTTTGATGAGTCATGTACACAAAAAACTACAAATGTTTTAGTTCAAGGGCTTTAAAAAAAGCGCAATTAATACTGCGGGTATTGTAGTGAAATAAAATTATGATTAGAGCCAACAGCAGGTGGCTTGTGCAGGCGCAGCTTCCTATTAGAATCGAGTAAGGAAAAGTCCTTATTCTGGTATTTAAAATGCATGTGGGGTATTGGGAGGTCTTTGTTCAGAAGTAGACTTTTCTTATTGGTATTATGTTAGCATTTGACCCCGATCTCACCAGGTGGTAAGTGAGGATGGGGTCGAAGAAGTAGCATGCTTCTTACCTAGATAATGCCTGTTTACTCTAGCCTTGAAAAGATCCAGATTGGTTTCTATTGTAGTACAACTTTTTCCTGACGTGATGATATAATGTAAATATTATAGACGCCCAAAAATTTTATTAACATCTACCTTGGGTGCAACCATTGTTCTTTATATGTCGGCTATTTATATATCTATATTTTCACATGAATATTTTAAGCGTAATCCAGTCTTAGCATATTTTTCGTGGATCCAAAGAGTCCCATAAAAATTAGATTCATATCCTACATCCTCCAATATTTTCTTGTCTTTCTTTAACTAAATATTCTTTATCTTACAAAAAAAAATACAATTAAACCTGTCGTATGTGATTGGAGCTTGCCTAGCCGGCAGGTGGCCAGCGTCGGTGCAGTTTCCTATTAGAATCGTGTTAGAGGCCCATTCCGTAATTATTAGACGTGGTATGTATGTCTACGGCAGGTGTTCTCCGCGCCCACTATCCTCTTTATCCATTAAAGGGGACGAAGCGGAAATCGCCGACGGAGACGATTGTACTCGTGATTTGTGAACCAATTGCTCCGAGAAAACTTGGAGTCATAAATAGAAGCTTAATAGGAATATCCTTCGGCGTAGGACCGTATCCATTGCTAGTGGTCGTAATGATATATTAAGATTATCAATTTGATTCGAACAATTCCCGACCGTTGGGATTTTGAAGCTGGAAAATTTCTAGTCACATCATCTCATCGGTCACAAAAAACGAACAAACTTAGAATGGTTACTTAACCACCATAACAATAATGAGGTAAATATTTGATATATAGGTAAGTGAAGTGAATATTTTTTCTTATTGAGGACAACAATGCTTGACTTTCAAAACTGCCTTACAATAAATAATTGTGATAGATTAGTGAACCAAATTTATCTGAAAAAAAGAACCTTTATTCACTGCGTGATATTAAATTAATTAATAATAAGATATCGGATGAACCTTAGGTAATTGTAAGAGAGAAAACCCGGAAGGTGGTATCTATTTTCTCAACCCAGAGCTCATCTCTGGGCTAACCCCGAAAAATCCGACGATACAGCAACTACTGATGTAACAGATGAAAAAGTAACACTTCAAATAATGCAAACAAATCTAGCGTGTTTTGCTTCGCTTATGACATAACTTGAAATAGGTCCATCGACCTGAAGCCGCAGATAGCACAAGGTTCTCGCACCTAACGCGTTTCTAACGCCACCTGCCACCTGTCGTGGCTTTTTAATCTTGTTACTTACCATACCTTATACGTTCATCTAGAATTACGCCATTACACCTTGCAGAGAGCTACAACTCTTACAGAAGTGTTTCATAGCACTCTGTCACAAATGCCGTGTTTACGTGACACTGCTTTGAATGTCTTTTAATTTCAATTAAATACAGTGTGATTGAAAGAAGTTAATGTGGTTGGCAGGCTAGTGGCAAGAAGTGCTATTGTAACTAAAGCCCTCTGAATTACGCAAACCATGTCTAGACCGGTACACTGATTTGGCACTTCAAGACCGGGGATTGTTGGTTTATTCGTCGACGTAACAGCTCACACCACAAGTACCGAGAAGACTGACAACTGACTGGTTCAGTGTGATTGACAGAAACAGCCCTTCTTTTCCCACCCACCCAGTGAGTTGCCAAATCGTCAGAGTATTGATTCGCCTCGCTTAGATCCTCCTACACAACAATTAGTGCATATAACAGCAGATGTTTTGAATTGTGTAGCATCGCAACTGCACTTGTCGTCATCCAAGAAGTTGCAACTCTCTATACCCGCCCAGATACGGTTCAACGCTTACCATGTTATCCAAAGAAACAGTTTATTTGTACCTTTGCTGTGATTTGAGGACTTCTTGATTTGTGTGTCCTACTAGCTGCTGGTCGTCGCATAGCTCTACTTGCCTGTCACCTGCTCTGCGGGATTGCTTGTTTGGGATGATAATAGCTTTTCTACTAGCCACTTAGACTTTAGGTTTGTACTAAGATTATTATTTATTATAACTTCCTAGCGCTATGGTCGGTCATAGTCCTGCGGTTAATAGACGTGATTTGAGCGTCCTAGCTGCGGGCCGGCGCATAGCTCTACTCGTCCTGTCACCTGCTCTGCGTGCTTGCTCGCTTGCTGTGATTATACTCCTCCCACTAGCCACCTGAACGCAGGTTCCTACAACAGGCTAAGTTAAAAAAATGTCCTTTATGTTTATATATTACATACATCTATATTTTTTTTATTGATAATTGAGTAAACCTATCGATGGAATATTTTCAATCTTAGAGTTCGGAACATAGGTTGCTGACGTTGCCTGGGTTGGACGAACACCATAGGCGTAGCATTCCATGGACAGTTTGGACAGCACAAAAACGTTCTCAATAAATAATTTATGTGCTCATTTGGATAGTAATTAGTCGAACAGTGTTCGATTTTATCAAGGTCAAGGAATAATTTTCTTGTGATATTTGGTTTCGGGAAACACACTATTAAACTTAGCCCCATACAAAACGGTTTAATCATAAAAATAAAATTTCGGGAGGGGTTGTGAACTTTGCCCGTTCCAGTTTACTTACACGTACAGAATTTAAAAAATTGCACCATCATCGCCTGATAATCTTGCTTGACCGTTAGTTCTGCAGATTACGTATTGGCTTAAGAAAATACATGCATTATCGTACGTCGCAATATTCAACTAGCAACAAAACAATCGCTTTGCAGAATAGTTTTGTTTCTGACATCAGTGTAGCATTTTAGTTGCGAACACCTGCTGAAGCTAACTAGCTAAGCCAGATTACTTCCTTGTGGTCATGTTACTCACACGGCTTTTATCTTAGCACTGTAGGTAAATAGATTATGAACTATCGTCGTATGGGGTGATGGTGATGTGATAATATTTTAAAATAAAATTATTACATGTGGTGTTGTAATAGGCACTTTACTTCTTTTTCAGAGATAAAATTCATATTTTTTTTAGTTTTTACTTTTATATTTACTACCAGTTTAGATAATTTTTAGACATCATCAGATCCTTTACAAAATTTGGGAAAATTTAATTATACTTGCATTTTTTTAAATTCAAAAACGAAAAACCCGATTGCGTAACAGAAAACAGGAAAACAAGCTAGGATGTATTTAGTTAACCTGAATTTTATAAGATACTGGCTGTTAACCACGACTACGTCCGCGAGGAGCTAGAGGAAAAGATAAAAAACCGGCCAAGTGCGTGTCAGGCCATGCGCAGTATAAGGTTCCGTAGATTTTTACGAGTTTTTTATCGCAGTAACCTGTTCTGACAAAAGTTCCATTTTAAATAATTCGAAGGACTGTTTGGCAGTTTCGTCAGTGCCTCCTTTAATTCTATAAAATTTAAATTAATCAGAGCGCATGTATAATCTGTCTTTGCTACAAAGTAATACGCGCCCCATTTTTACAAATATTTGTGGTGTTTAATGTAATTATTTTCAAAAGTAGGTATCGACAACTATAATAAAAAAAAACAGTAATTAATGTAGTTCCTCATCGTCAAAAATACTAAGACACAAAACACAAATCTGGACTACCGGGTGTACGTAGAAATCTAAGGAAAAAATCGGCCAAGTGCGTGTCGGGTCACGCGCGTGTAGGTAGGGTTCCGCTGTTGCCCTAGGAATCATTATAGATAAGCAAATTTTGATTTTTTCCTAAACATTTCCTGTTCCAACAGTGAGGTCAAATTTTTGATATCATTCTTCGTTTCCAATATATCGAGCGCCAAAATAAAAATTCGGAGAATTTTTTTTTTCACTATTTTGGCCATAACTTTTTTCTTTTTTTACTTTCTTGAATATTCTTTATGCACCTTACAGCTCTCGTGAATACGCGTCTTTTGAGTTTTTTTTGGATATCTTATTTTCGCAACTCTCTGAGATATAAGGGGATCGCACTTTTTCGTGAAATTGGAGCCTACACTGGAGCGAATGAAAAGACTTTTCCAATGTTAAAATCCTAAAAAACTATGGAACGCTACATTGTGCGTGGCCCGACTCGCACTTCGCCGCTTTTCATTCATTTGATAAGATAGGGTACAATTCAATTTTGACATCGGGCGTGTTATATGTTATTACTATGTCAATGAAATACTGCATTGCAAAAAGTACCTTATATAAAAATGCCTCCAGAGAGATTTGAACTCTCGACCCCTGGTTTACAAGACCAGTGCTCTAACCCCTGAGCTATGGAGGCTTCAGATGCTCTTTTGTTTATTAACCATTTAAGCAGCACTTTGTTTAATTAGTTGTGTCTGTTATATAACCTTAATTGTTACTCACTCGTCGTTATGTAAGCAGTTAAATTGTTGTACAAATAAGTATATTTATTGAAATATTAGCAGCATGTATATTTACTTAACTGTTTAAATTTTATGTATGTATCGTGTTGTATGTTCATGCGTTGCCTACACATAAAAAAATTGCCCCCTATTTGCCCTTTACAATAATAGTAATATTTTTGTGATTATTTTGTTTGCAATTAAGTTGGGCAATAATATTCTAAAATATTGCAAATTTCATGTCGATAGCATGAGTGATTGCTGAGATATACAGTTGCGAACGACAGACAGACAGACAAATTGTGGGAGCTTACTATAAGAGCACCATAGACCACGGTTGAGTGAGGGTAATTTCAGTATGCTAGATGGTAAGATACACAGAAGGATGCTGACTGTCTATCCTCATGTTTACATTCCCTTAGTCGCCTCTTACGAAACCCTAAGGTAGTGATGGGTTAGTACTATTCTTTGCTACACGAGCAACGCTTACAATCGTGGTGGCTATTATTCTTCCCTTTGAAAATTGTTCCACGCGTTTTTGACGGAATTCTAGAAGGACCTGTCTGTCCTGCAGTACTGGTTTCATGGGATGTTATGATGAATATGAAGATTATAAAATTTAGAGTATCTAAATATCTTCTTCTAAACATTTTATCTGGTGTGTGTTCTACTTACGTTACGCGAAATCAACATAGCATGAGCAAAATGGAGTGCATAATTTATTATGGCCTTAATTTATGAGACAAGTACCCGGTTAATGGTCAGCGATGTCAACCGCATGGTCGGATTACCATAGCTACGAGTAAGTATGCGTGCGATACTGCGCCTGCACTGGCGCCGCCGAGGTGTCCGTGTATTGCTCTGAAATACTTTGTTATTTTACCTTAGTAGTTCCTTACTACTAAGTTAAAAGGTATGTTGGGTTAAAAAAATATATGTGTAGCCTTCTAAGCGCTGATTCTGGGGGTTAAATTTGTACTACGACTTTTAGAAACACATACACAAATTGGAGACATCAGCTGATAATTTTATATGGAGAGGAGAGTCGAATTCTTTTTGCGAATTTAGCAAATCCTTTTTATACGTTGTATAATGTAGTATGCAATTTGTAATTGTGCTGTACCACCGGGTCAAGGTACCTAAAGTATAGGCCGTGACGTGACTCGTCTTCTTAATCAGTAATTTTCACGGTTTCAGGATAAATCACTTGTATAACCACCAAGAAAAGCCCAGGCCATTTGATTAAAGCTACACTGTATTGAATGTCTTTGGAAACGCTCTATCTACAGGATGCCCATTAATAGGTATATGTGCTTAATTAAGACAGGTTAGACATGTTAGGAAATCACGTCAGCGTATGGCAGGTGCTGGTGGAACGGGTGCAATCTTCTCTAGAACTAGGGACAACTAACTTGAATCCTTGAAAGA
The DNA here is from genome assembly GCA_947532105.1 of Athrips mouffetella. Classification (NCBI taxonomy): domain Eukaryota; kingdom Metazoa; phylum Arthropoda; class Insecta; order Lepidoptera; family Gelechiidae; genus Athrips; species Athrips mouffetella. The sequence goes on from OX383971.1 coordinate 10,572,342, forward strand.
ACTTTAAGCCTCCTCCATACAAAAAATATCAATTTTCAACAAGACTAATGATTCTTCGATTGTTGGTTTATTCGTTTGTTTTTCGTATTTAAAGTGCAAAATAAACTACATCAAAATGAGAAACATCCATACATCCCTTTTATAAAATGAGAAAAAAATTGTTGGCTAATCACCAAAAACAGCAGAAAAACTTTTTTTTATTATAAACGAAAGTTTGGTCGACCCCTACAAATTCTACTAATGGGGCAAGGTTAAAAGCCAAAACTATTTCTAGTTTTTAACAGGTTTATGGTTTGTATAATATACACAAAAAATTGCATTGATTAAAAAAACAACAGATATTAAGGAGGTATGAAAATCTACTATCTGCTCGGATTTAGGATCAACTGAGCCCATTGCCCACTGAGCCCGCGGGCTCAGTTGACCATTTACTGTTTTTTAGGGTTCCGTACCTCAAAAGAAAAAAACGGAACCCTTATAGGATCACTTTGTTGTCCGTCTGTCTGTCTGTCTGTCAAGACCCTTTATCTCATGAACGGGTAAAGGTATCAGGTTGAAATTAATACCACATATTAGGATCCATGAACCACACAAGATCTGAAAATTTAAAATTTTTACAATAACGCAATCAAAAGATATGGCATTTTGTGTCCTCATCTCCATACATTTATTCAAAAATGCAAAACCTACAGGGTACTTCCCGTTGACCTAAAATTATGAAATTTGGCAAGAAGCTAGGTCTCACAGTACAAATAATGGGAAAAGTCTGAAATCATTAAATATTACAACTTTTCTCACAACTAATGGTAACCAATTGTGGTGAGCTCCCGTTTCAAGAACATTCATATAAGAGAGGGGTCAAGTTGGATGGACGCTGAGGCGATTTTTGTTTTAGTTCTATTTAAAAACGAGAACACTTACAAACTTGAAAATTGGCATGTTTATAGTGCATTGGCTATAAAATAATAACAAATAATAAAATTTGGTCAAGCGCGTGTCGGACTCAAAAAATCTAGCACATTAACTTACTGAAATTTCAACTAATACAATTATGTTTATGTGGTGGTACGGAACCCTCAGTGCGCGAGTCCGACTCGCACTTGGCCGTTTTTTTTTATGGTCGCCTCAACCTACCAGAACCATTTCTCAGCCCATGGGCTCAGTCGACCACTTCCAAGGCTTCCAACTCCTGAAGGGACAACTTAGCCCACGAGCAAAATCGACAGCTTTCCGACCACTTACTAACTACTTTCATAATCAAACAAACTTACAAATCCGTCACCCAGCCCGTGGGCACAGTCTGACTACGCACGGGAGTACTGATCTATGATTTTGATGACAGACCTATTCAGGGAATAAATATTACAATAAGGTAACAGAAAATATTGTTGTCGTTTTAAATTAAGATTAAGGTAAATACAAATTCCCGTTTATAGCCGAGCTATACCCACGGGCTGGGTGACGGACTTGTAAGCTGGATCGATCGCGAAAATTATAGAAAGTAGGCGCCTTAAATCCGCAGGCTGACTTTACCTGTAGGGTTGGAAGTGGTTGATTTTACCTGCGGATTACGGTGACGGTCCTGGTGAGTAGGGTCGACCATGAAAACAAAAACAGAAAGTGGTCAACTGAGCCCGCAGGCTCAGTGGGCTGTGGGCTCAGTGGCCCTGAAGCCATCAGCTCAGTCGTAGTTTAGTCTTAGTGCGCTTCCTCATTGGCTCAACGCAATGCAGCAGTGATAAGATATTTGCTGACTTGCAGCACAGCCAACCTGGAGAAGTCTAAATTGGCTGAGGACCCAAGTTGGCCGAAGCAAGAATAACCTATGCCGATGGGGTTTCCTAAGTAGCACAGACGCCAGCTGTGAATGTGGAGAACTCCTACAAACCATGGCACAACTCACTAATTGTCCCGCGTGCCCGACCACCTGCTCGCGTGAGGACTTACTTGACGGTAAGCAGAGGTCTACCACGGTAGCCGCTTTCTGGGCAAGTAAGATTTAGCCCGTTTTCTTGCCGACACGAAAGAAGAAGAAGAAGCACGCTGGTGATAAATACAGACGCTCGTTAAGGTTGCTACGAGTATATAGCTTGCGCACTTCTGGAAGAAAATCGTTATTTCTTTTCGTATGGTGGTGTCACGACATTCGTTACCTTTAATAGCAGATAACAAATTACCATACTCACTTAATACTGGTGTTGTTAATGAGTTAACTTTCAGATTTATAGTAAAAGCCATAGTGTAGTTATTGGGCATAAGTATTGAAACGTTTAGCACTAAAATATCCACATTACGAAACGAAAGAGATAGATTTAGAAATGGTCATACTCATTGTGTCTTAAACGTCCTTTATTTAGACGTGTTGGTAAAGGCAGAACAAATATTTAAACCAAGTTTTCTTCTCATCGCTGAAATTTCCAATGCAAATCAGTTATGCAATGCAAATCTCATCAAAACTCGTCAAGGTGGCCAAAATGTGTGAAATAGCATTTTTTTAGATTCATCAACAGATCAATTTTCACGCTTGTAATTGTTCCCGTTTTTACGATAGTGCTAAAACAAAAACCGAGCAAAAATCGTCTAAAACACGTTTTTAGTAGGGGGCCCTCCTTAGTTTTATTTTTTTATTTCTATTATTTGTTGTGAAAATTTCAGCTGTCTACCTGTTACGGTTCATGAGATACAGGCTGTATCTCATGAACCGTAACAGTACAGCCCGCTGACAGATAGACAGTCATCGGAGGCATATTAATAGGGACCCGTTTTTCACCCTTTGGGTACGGAACCCTAAAAAGGGAATTCCCTTCGAGGGACTATTTTGGATCCCGAGAGCAGCGAGGGATTCTAGAGAAAAATCCTTAGCGGAGTGAGGAATATAAGGCCCAAGGTGGCAATGGTAAAAAATATTAGTTTTTTTCGAATGACGATGCTACAAAGTTTATATAAACATCATAAAGCTTTAACACTTTAAACCATGTGATAGAGCAATTTATAGTGCCTAATGATGTTATAATGTTCTTAACTGGAACTGGCAAGTGTTAAGAGAACTCATTATAACATTAAACTCTGTAACTCACACGATATTATACTAAGCATACAGGCTTTTATAAACTATTTATAGAACTACGTCCTTTAATATTTTTAGGGTTCCCTACCCAAAGCGTGAAAAACGGGAACCTATTAATATGCCTCCGATGTCTGTCTATATGTCTTGAACCGTAATAGGTAGACAGTTGAAATTGTCACAGATTATGTAGTTCTATTGCCAGTATAATAACAAATACTAAAAATAAAATATAAATTTGGGGGCTACTCTGCTGAAACGTGTTTTTTTGGCGATTTTTGCTCGATTTTTAGGGTCCCGATACCAAAATGGTAAGAAAGGAACCCTTATGGTGGTGCGACTTTGTCTGTCTGTCCGTCTGTCTGTCTGTCACACCTCTATATCTCAGCAACCACTCATGCCATCGACTTGAAATTTGGAACAGTTTTAGAATATGGTTACCCAACTTAATTGCATATGAAATAATTAAAAAATATATATGATTATTACTGTAAATAAAGCCCAAATAGGGGGGGAAGAATTTCAAATTGTTGTTACTAGATCGAGTGGGGTAGCGTAGTAGTAGGGCTTTACTTGTACATTCTAAAATATATTATTGTTTTTTTTTACGACTCTTAGATTTCAAGTTTTGATGAAAAATTTCAAAAAAATACCATTCCTCTTCCCCCCCTTATCTCCGAAGTTTGTGAAAGGAAAAATATGAATTAATTACAGTCGATAGAAGTTTATGTAAATAGTACAGAAAAAACAAAAACCGGTCAAGTGCGAGTCGGACTCGCGCGCCGAGGGTTCCGATATACCTATAGTATTTTTGGAAGCAATAAAGTCCATTTTCAGGACCGCAAAACTAAATTTGTTTGTAAAGGTTTTTTGCAGATTTCTGAAAAACTGTGCAACTTAGAAAGATCGTTTTATTTTTGCTGTAAAGTTTATATAAACTTCTGTCAACTGTAATTAATTCAGATTTTTCCTTACTCAAACTTCGGAGATAAGGGGGGGGGAATGGTTTTTTTCTTGAAATTTTTCATCATAACTTTAAAACTAAGAAATTTAAAAAAATACAAAAATATATTTTAAAATGTACAAGTAAAGCCCTTTCATATGATACCCCACTCGACCTAGTAGCGACAATTTGTAATTTGGCCCCCCCTATTTTGGCCCCCTTTATATTAATAATCATACTTTTTTAAAAAAATTTCTTGTGCAATTAAGTTGGGCAACTATATTCTAAAACTATTCCAAATTTCAGGTTGATAGCATAAGTGGTTGCTGAGATATAGAGGTGTGACAGACAGACGGACAGACAGACAGACAGAGCGGCACCATAAGGGTTCCTTTTTTTTACCATTTTGGTATCGGAACCCTAAAAACGATCTTTCTAAGTTGCACAGTTTTTTTGAAATCTGCAAAAAAACCTTTACAAACAAATTTAGTTTTGCGGTCCTAAAAATGGACTTTATTGCTTACAAAAATACTAAAGGTAAATCGGAACCCTCGGCGCGCGAGTCCGACTCGCACTTGACCGGTTTTTGTTTTAGCTCATAAAAACCGGAACACTTACAAGCGTGAAAATTTGTTTGTAGTGTATGAGCTATAGAATAACAATAGTAGTTTAAGATACAAGTGCCGTAAGTAGGGTAAACAAACGAGTTGACGTTTTTCACTATTTAAAATACCTCAGATTTCACAAAAAGAGGAATAAATGAAAACTGAAGAGGCAAATTTGGATTTTTATTTTGTCGAGTCGATTTTCACTAATCATGTTTTGGTCTTGGTGATGCCCTCACTTTAATGGTCAAGAAACACATACCTGAAAATCACGGCAAGATACTGGGTAAATAAAAAGATATTTATCTTCAGAATACCCAAAAAAAATTACATATCGCCTTAGTAACTCATTTGACTAGTTGAGAAAATTTGTTATGGAAACTCGCTCGATTATATTTTTGGTGCTTCATTCACACAATATTAGATATTTTAAAATACAACCTAGAGCAGATCAAGCTTGACTCTTGCAGCGCAACTTTATCTCCTACAGCTATTGAAGTAAGAACGATACAAAGTCCCATATGTAGAGCTCGAATTAATCTTGACTGCACGTACACGCTGCTGTGATAAACAGTTGAAATATTAAGTGACACTATTTCTCACCTGTGGACACATAATTTGTCGCGACTACACGCAATGTACACTTGGCAACGCAGCGTGAATCATAACGTAAGGTACTACCTATAAAAGATGGGTCAATTTAACCTGTCATGTTAACTGTATCCAATAAGAGAGAGTAAAAAGTAGGTAATATGTGGAATGGTGCTCTGTACGCTTTTATGAGGAGTCAGAAGGTGTTTAAGGCTCGTCTGGTGAAGGCTGGGTATGGAAGAAGAAGCTTAAAATTAGAATTAATGCAGTGGAAATGAGAGCGTTGAGAACTATTACTATTGTTATTATTACTAACTAAAGAGTTTCTATCTATCTATCTATCTATGATTGGACAAATAGACGCATAAGTGACTTACCTACTTAGAAAGTGTGTATGGAAAACCTGCTCTTTTGGGAAATTGCGAAAAAAAAACTCAGGAAGCAACATTAAAATCAGGAAGAAAACGAAGATACTGTGATGAAATCTAAGGTTTTCGCAACACCGTCCTTCTGTTTCATATTGTTATAATTAGTAATATGCAGACTTCTTTTGCTGACACGAATAGTTTGGTTTTTACGCCTCATGTGACCGAGCTCAGTCAAATAAACTTAACAAGTTGACAAAAACAGTTGTTTGGAATTCGAGCTGGGTATAACTAGGGCTACTACCCGGTGATTTCCTAAAACGAGCCAGACCTTCGACTTGTTCACTTAGTACTCGTAAACATCAATAACAAAAATATAATTTACATTTTCCTAACTACCCGACTACGGCACAACAGGAGGGTTATGACTTTGGCAGTCTACGTGTATAGTATACAAGGTTGTAACAAAAAGGGTATAGTTACCCTGAAGGATGTGATTCTGCCCATGAAACTGAACAACTTTCCCCAAAGAACATAGGTCGAAATACGAAATTAAAATTTGACCTCCCATACAAAATGCGCTATCACCTGGTTCTATCGGAGGTTAGTAATGGATTTTTGTATTTCGACCTAAGTATGTTCTTTGAGGATAATTGTACAGTTTCATGGTCTAAGTAATGTGCTAAAATTATGTTCGCTATTTCATTAGATCCTTGTAGGTACGGTCAACCGCACGTCGGTAGAAACTATTTCAACTCTATTACCACGCCATAAAGTCCACAAGTGTTTCTACTGACGTGCTGTTGAGCGTACAACGTTTAACGGAAAGGTGTAATATTACTAAAGGGTGTGAATCTGCCCATGAAACTGAACAACAAGTATATCCTATACTATTAAACAAGCAATATTTGTATATATTTAAATATATATTTGTAATCGGTTTCTCGAAAACGGCTCTAACGATTTCGATGAAATTTTTCATACGGGGGTTTTAGGGGGCGAAAAATCAATCTAGGTCTCATGTCTGGGAAAATTCGTTTTCACCGTTTTTTGAAAGTCTTTGCGCGTTTAAGAAACTAACAGCGCCATCTGTTGGCGAGTAGCATAGCTTGCTCACCCGATGATACTCGTATATAGAGCATAGCTCGGTCGCCAAGGTACTAATTTCTTATCTACGTGTTGCAATTTCTATGGGAGTCAAAAATGATTTTCGTTTTTCGACCTATGTTCCTTGTGGAAAGTTGTTCAGTTTTATGGCCTGAGTAACATGCTAAAATTACAGTTGAGGGGATATTTTCATTCCTGAGCAGTTTCCTAGACTGTTTTTAAGTTTCATAATATTAAGACAAACCAGGGAAATCTAGTTGGACGACAGCTCTAAGTTGGACGGCATAGTTCCGTGTTTGGTTGCCGGCCGCCGGCGGAATGCCGCTTGCATTGCTTGCAGATTTATTACGCCTACGGCCTAAGGCTACGTCGCAAAATTAGTTGGGTTTTGTATTTAATAGCCCCGGTTTTTAGAATAGATATTAAGATGAAGGAAATCAGTTGATAGGTTACCTTCTATGGCTTGATACGTAACCGCGATGGCACAGTGTTAATATAACTTCTTGACAGCTTGAAACGACAGGTTCGAAGACTTCGGACTCCTTTTACGGGTTTTTATCTTTTCGGACGGACGGAAGGACGGTGTAGGTAGATACTAAGTAAGCTATTTCTTGTTATTAATTTCAAAAAACTGTAGCAAGTAACGTGTAATATGAAAGATATTAAGTATTTTGGTGCATCAGTTAGTTTAAGTAGCGATATATTATGCCTAACGTTTCATAAGCCTTCTACAAATTAAATTGTTTTGTGGTTTCTAAATCTAACAATAAGAGATAAATGAGCAATCTAATAAATACATTTAATGTGTACAATCCATCCATTAGAACCCATTAAGAAGTTTGATATCCTTGTTTGTTAGTCCTACGAGCGACCGCCAAAGGAATGTGGTACCGCAGACTACAAGCTTATCTATCAATGCTTACTGCTGCTTAGCCGAACTGAAAGCAGCTTTGTTACATGTTTACAGGGTTGGCTACCCAGAAAATTTGGACGAAGTCACTGGTTTTTACGCACGGCGATTACCATCGCACCTCCGCATTCCGGTGGGAAACCCAGACCAGACTCAATCCTACTTAGATTAAGATTTGCCAATTCAGTGGCCAAATGGCCTTTAGCTCACATAATATGTAACACTGGCGGTATTATAATGTAGCGGTCTATCCAGGTCCTGATCACTGTCGATATTGTTAAGCTTTCGTGAAAGAAAGAAAGATCAAACATCAATCGGCACTCGGCCAATAGCCATAGCGCTTTCATAGTACGCTTGTTGTCGGTTCAAAACAAAACCTTAGGTAGGTATTCAAACTCGAACAAAAGATCATTAAGTATCGGTGCGGCGACCGACCGCCGACGGAATGCGGTCCACATTGGGCCTTATATCTCCATAAGCGACCAAACTTCAAGCTTTATCTCGTACTAATTTAGTAGTAGGACAAACCCACAGGCTTATCAAATAGCTTAACTTATTGCTAGCTTGTCTCTGCCCAAAACCAGAAGGAATGTAGAGTTAGATTGCGAAATACGATATTTAATATTGGTAGTGTCGAATTTGATCAAGTAAGTATGTATCTACTTCTGAGAATCAAATTCATTCATTCAATGTAGGGTTTGGGTTTAGTACATGAAGTAAGGCTATCATCCCTTGTGATGTGAGAGCTGTCTGACTTATGAAAAATTATGACCTGCAAAGATAAATGAACCTTGTGTGTTGGTGTTAAGGAAACGTCAAGATGGATTTCTTACATTGGCCGCACTATAATGGTTTGTGATTCTTTACAGAACACACAATCCTCACAATGCAAATCAAATCTAAGTTTGTACAGAGAAGTGCCTGCAAGAAGTAACGGAGCAATATACTACTGCCGGCATTTGTCTACTCTACAAAAGATTGAACCATCAAAACTTAGTTCGGTAGCACATCGATACGAGTCTTGCACAGCATAGCCACTAATCTCAACTCAACACCATTCAATTTCGTCACTTACGACCGAGTGTTAATTAAGAATTGAGAGCTTTTTATTGGTTCAAAAGATCCAGTTACCTTTCTCCACAGAAGTGACGTTCGTGAAATAACGTGAGTTATCAGAGGTTTTATCGAAATGTACCTATAATGGCGCGGCGGCAGCGGCGGTCCGGTCAGCGCAAGCAAATTAATAAATTGAATGCCATATCTGAGAGCGGTAGCTGCGGCGACGGCGACGACCTGGCGGGCGCACACCTGCGTCTGCACATCTCGGATATGCAAAGCCAAACACAACCTTAACACCAACAACATTTGATTCCAAATGGCTTAACAATTCCGGATATTCTCATTACGAATCACGGATGTAGCAAACAAACCATTCAAAACTCTGTACCTTTAACAGCAAAGTGGAGTTTTACGGTTAAGAAATTCCTTTAGCGGGGAGTTATGGTCACTTTTTTATGTTTTTGTTGTCCATTCTTTTGTAAAAGTCGACAAGAAATCTGTTAAAGTAAGCAAAGCTTAAGTTTCTTGCTGGCTCTGCTCTACATACTTAGAGATCCACGCAACCTGATAATAACTATTTCGATGTTTCAATTTAACAATTAAAACAATTTTGGTGCACAAATTGAATTCATTATCAACCAGTTGCTGTAAGCTAAGAACTTTCAAGTAAAAGCTCTTAAGGTATTTTTTTGATGTTTACATTTAATTTTACAGAATGTGTCAAACAAAGATTTAGTTATAACTTTAAAGATGCTCTCTGCAACTACGTTTATCTTAAAAAAAAATAAGTTAACAAAAATGTAGTTCGTCGTATTTTTCCTAGATGTCGCTAGTAGCAGTAAATTCTCAGCGCTATCATGATATTTCTCGAATAATTGCTTCATAACGCACTTTAAAATTTACCTTACTAACTAACCATAATCTTAACATTGACCACTCGTTTAATACTAAAGTGAAAATATCAAATTAATGAAAAAGGAATGTTACGTCAAAGAAAATCTAAAACGCGGTATCGAAGTTTTTCTTTTTCTTGGTATATAAGAGAACGGGCGTGACAGATAGTGAGGGTTCCGATCAGTTCAGCTGTCGGGGTTACATGCAAAGCCTTTGTGGTTTCCTTACCCTGTGGAAAGTCCCCGGAGAAAGGGCGGAAAGCGCCATATCTTGATGATATGGGCCGGAGTGGTGCTTCAGGGGAGGTTAACCTGCGTAGTACCGCGTCCGTAGCGTTGCTCAGAGCAAAGCGAATGTTGACAAGGCTATGAGCCTAACCAAATGGGGCTTACTCGATCTGGAACCTCTTTTTTCTATTAATTAATATGTGACTGTCTTTTTTATGACATTATTTAATGACCTACTTATAATTAATTGTATTGTATGGAAAGTGATTTGATTAGATAGTTATTGATTGGAATTTTATGAATATTGTAAATTTATGACTATTGTAAGATACAAACTTAGATTAATGAAAAAATAAATTGATAAATAAAATAAATAAACTAAGATAAATTGTAAAAATTAAATAAAATGTAAATAAAATAGGAAAAATAGCCTGTGTGTCAGCATTTCACAAGCATAATAAAAAGTGAAAAAGAAAAATCTTTTTCATTGGGTGATTTTTAGTTAGTTAATCATAGCACTAAATATGCATGTAGGTTCTTCCTTAAGATGATACTAAACAACAATAGATAAGTAATACGAAAAACATATTTTTGAGTCTTCGTAAGTAGTAAAACAGTCAGCTTATCGGCAATTTATTTAGTAGGTGTGGGCTTGGTATTAATGTTGTCTCTTTTCTCCTGTTTAGACATATACTCTTTGGGATTTTTTTTGAGTGTCAACAATTAATTAAAAGTCACTTTATAGGGTGTAAGGGACGGTGTACCTAAAACTGACAGGGCGTGCTCAACGAAACTGAACTACTTTTATCAAGGAACATATAGGTCGCAATATACCCGCTGAAGTTAAAAATATCCACTCTTTCAACGTATTCAAATATAATTTAGCCGAGCATATTTTAGAGACGTAAACTAGTTTTTACTATGCAATCTACAACATAAACTTGTATTGTATAAGTTAACCTGAAACCTACCCACATTATTGTGTTCATATTGGGATGTGAACAACAGATTTATTATCAAGTATTTTCTTATGTAAGTGACCGTAGGTCTTAAGTAAGAAATAAATATTATTTAAACCTAAATAAGAAATAAAATTTACCTCCCATATAAACTGCATGAGCTGATAGCGCATTTTGTATGGGAGGTAAAATTTTTATTTTCGTATTTCGACCTATGTTCCTTAGGGAAAGTTGTTCAGTTTCATGGTCTAAGTGACAAGCTAAAATTATGTTTCTAGGTATTTCATTAGGACCCTGTATGCAATACGTAACAAAAAGGGCATATACCATGAATGATGTGAATATGCCCATAAAATTGCAATTTACAACAAATAGAAACTATTCATAAGGAACATATAGACCGTAAAACAAAAATATTTACCTCCCATACAAAATGCGCCATCGGCTGATGCAATTTCTACGGGAAGATGAATTTGTGTTTTTTTAGGGTTCCGATACGAAAATGGTAAAAAAAAGGAACCCTTATGGTGCGACTTTGTCAACCACTCATGCTATCTACTTGAAATTCGGAAAAGTTTTAGAATATGGTTGCCCAACTAAATTGCACACGATTTTTTTATTATTATTACTAATGTAAAGGGGGCCCAAAATAGGAGGGGCTAAATTTTAAATTTCATTACTAGGTTGAGTGGGGTATCATATGAAAGGGCTTTACTTGTATATTCTAAAATATATTTTTGTATTTTTTTGTAACTTTTAGTTTTCAAGATCTGATGAAAAATGTAAAAAAAAAATACCATTCTCCCCGCCTTATCTCCGAAGTTTGTAAAAGGAAAAATCTGAATTAATTACAGTTGATAGAAGTTTATGTAAATATTAAAGCAAAAATAAAACGATCTTTCTAAGTTGCACAGTTTTTTAGAAATCTGCAGAAAACCTTTACAAACAAATTTAGTTTTGCGGTCCTAAAAATGGACTTTATTGCTTCCAAAAATACTATAGGTATATCGGAACCCTCGGCGCGCGAGTCCAACTCGCACTTGACCGGTTTTTTTTTGTTTGCATTTTGATCTATGTCCCTCGGGAAAGTTGTTCAGTTTCTTGGGCAGATTCATGGGTTTGTTACACTTTGTACAATGTATGTTGGTAGTATTTTACATTCTTATAAAAAAAATGTAAATACATGCCTCCAGAGAGACTTGAACTCTCGACCCCTGGTTTACAAGACCAGTGCTCTAACCCCTGAGCTATGGAGGCTTCGATGCTCTCTGTTTATTAGCGATTTAACTAGCAATTGTTTAATTAGTAGTGTTTGTTATTTGTTCAGTTGGTTTGTTCTTATTGTGTTCAATACGGTTATATTGTGTCCTTACCTATGAAATTTTCAATTTTTTGCACCATTTTTCAAGATTCTCAATCTACGCATTAAATATTATTATTTTTTTTAGTTAGATATCTAAAATCAAAGGTTGGTTCAAAACTGTTTGTCTTAAAATGTCGTCCGGTTTCATCATGACATTTGTCATATTTTTGTACAGATCATATTTATATTTTAAATAAAAAAAAAATAAGCTTAATGGCTTCCCATCATATAAAAAAAAAATGGATTTGTAATTCCTAAAAAGAAATGCAATTGCAGAACTAAAGGACTGAAAAGTGACTAAAATTCTCCATCATCATAACATCCCATGAAACGTCCACTACAGGACAGGCAGCTCCCTCCAGAATTTTAGCTTTAGCTGGAAAAATGTAGAGGGGAAGTACCATAGTCACCTCACTTGTTAGCGTTACGGCTGGCACCATGGACCGCGGTTGTAGGTGGCCGCAGTAAGTAAGATACAAAGGAGGATGCTGCTGCCCATCCTCCAGTTTATAACCCTTAGTCGCCTCTTACGACACCCACGGGTATGTAAGCACCACATATTCTATACTAAACGCCACTTTCATAGGTAAAGTAAAGTTTGCATAAGTAAACTTTTACACCTTTCCTTAATTAAGAGACTTATTCGGCATACAATGCGAGACTTGGTTTATTTGATTCTAATATGCTTCAAGAATCTTTGTATATTTTCATATCTATTGTAATATCTTATGATTTAGGTTGTAAGTATGTACAAGATAAACACGATTGTAGGTATCTCCATAAACAGAAGCGGTGTAGAATTTATCGGTCGCTCAACGCGAACTGTCCGAAGTGTCAGTAACGTGCCCAATAAACCCAATGCTATCACGCAGCTTGTCCATAAATAATAACAAAATACACACCTCCCAAGCCAAGGAGTTATTACTACGCCCGTAAGGTAAGTTTAGTAGACAACGTTGCATGTTGTTGGATATGAAGACATTACTTACGTGGTAGTCACCCGTTCGTTTGGTACCGGCAAAGAATAGTACCTACCAACCCATCTCTACCCGTGGGTGTCATAAGAGGCGACTGATGATTTATAAACCGGAGGATGGGCAGCAGCATCTTTCTGTAAATCGTACCATCTTACACAACTACGGTCGCCAGCCGTAACGCTTATAAGCGTGGTGACTATGGTACTGCCCCTCCTCATTGTTCCAGCATGAGTTGGAATTCTGGAGGGAGCTTCATGTCCTGCAGTTGACGTTTCAAGGGATGTTATGATGAATAGAGCATTGACCTTAACGAGCAGCACACCTACGTTATGAGTACCAGTGTATGAATTAAGATGAAATATTATAGATTAGGAAGACAACAGTCGGCAACTCTACAAACGACCAATATCATGCGAACTAGATGAAAAAAACCGGTCAAGTGCGAGTTGTACTCGCGCGCCGAGGGTTCCGATATACCTTTAGTATTTTTGGAAGCACTAAAGTCTATTTTTAGGACCGCAAAACTAAATTTGTTTGTAAAGGTTACTGCTTCATGTCCTGCAGTAATTAGTGTAGGGAGAGGAGATATCCCGAATAAAATATTAGTTTTACACTAGCTGTTATTTGTGCTTACGAGCGGTTAAGTTCTAACCATTATATTTAAGTAAGTGTTTCCTTATTACAGAATATCCTGTCTCCTAAATAACCCCTACCTAATGGGAAGCAGAGTCCGAATTCAAGAAGTGAATTTCTCTCACTCAGTATTAAGAAAAAAATATATAAGAATATGATTAATTTGCTCATGGACCCCGCACTAGATTAACACCTGTATCGCAGTGGAAAATATTATAAAACGACTACGTTTTGTAAACAAAATATGAACCTCAAATTCATGTTAAAAGTGTTCAAATGTGGATATTCCTAACTAGCTCTTGAGTTGCTCTAGATTTGCTACCAAATCAATGATCTTTCATTCAACAAATGATAATCAAAGCGTTTTTATGTATGTTTATTGTGGTTACATTATTATTATTATTATTTATTCAATCACAATATAGCTCACAGCATTAGCCAAAGCACTATAAAGTTATAAAAACAGTATACCTCATCTAATTGAAGAGAAATCTTACCTTGACAGCTAAATGTTTGTTTACAAAACTATGCATATTCATTTTGTGGAATGGATTATAACTGATGTGGCATTAAAGTAATTACTAGTAGGTACTAATTTTAAATTACTAGAGGTATCAGTACTGTTCTCATCTGACAAGCACACAATGTCTCACGCGATTGTAGAGGCATTACTGTTACTCGAACGACTAATGATTGGGGCGGCTCAGAAACCCACATTAAAGCCCGAAGCACCAATTAAATTACATTGTAGACAAATTGGTAAAAAATTGGGCCGAGTGCATTACCGAAATAAGGTAATCGAGTATTACACATTGGGTCGTTCTTATTTCAAATAACGTGGAAGCTAGTGTTGCTCTACAACACTGAATTGTCAAGAGCAGTTCAAGCTTGACACTTAATTAATATAAGAATACACTGAATTTAAATAAGAATATTGGTCAATGCAAAATTGTTCAGTTTCATGGTCTAAGTAACGTGCTAAAATTATATTCGCTATTTAATAAGGGTCCCGTGTGGTGCCGGCAAAGAATAGTACCAACCCATACATACCCGTGGGTGTCGTAAGAGGCGACTAAGGGTTATAAACTGCAGGATGGGCAGCAGCATCCTCCTTTGTATGTAACATCTTACTTCCTGCGGTCACCTACAACCGCGGTCCATGGTGCCAGCCGTAACGCTAACAAGCGAGGTGACTATGGTACTTCCCCTCCACATTTTCCCAGCAAAAGCTGGAATTCTGGAGGGAGCTCCCTGTCCTGTAGTGGACGTTTCATGGGATGTTATGATATGATGATTTTTCCATTGACGTGAGATTGACTGTACTTATGGCCGGTTTGCAGTCGGGCATAATCATGATTTTTCCAGTCTACCATAACAATAAGGCTTGCCTAGCGATTTTTTTATCGGGTTGACTAATATAAGAATTTTAATGTTTAACGTGTAGGTAAAAAGGTAGGATTATCGACATCTATCTCTAATTAAGCATGTACTACTGAGCAGTTGTTCCCAAAACACTCATTAGGATTTTTCTTAAGGTGTTAATCGAGTTCGTATAGGCAGACAGTTTTGTACAAGGCGAACAACAGAAGAACAGATACAAAATTTAATACTCTTAAAATCTTCTCGATGTACCATTGTTGGCTGATGACTGCATAAATATGGTAATCCGCTCCAACCAGTAATTTGGGCGGGAATCCATCGCGAATCCGACTTCTGAGGTAGCGAGCGACGCGATGATCTCTCAACTCATACCGTAATTTTACCTCCACACACGAATTAATGCACCGCAATTCCTTTATTTTTTAGTGCCAATTTGCGATTACATGCTCAATCTCTGCGGCAAGATTGAAACGGAAATTGACTTTTTAAATCAATTTAAATAAAACATTAAGATATATCTTTCAACAGCTGCCTCTTTATGGCGGATAGATTATAAATTCACTAAGATTTCTTAATTTACGTAATTTAAGGGCCTATAATAGGTAAGTAAATAATTAAAGTGATTTTACGTTGTTGACTAAAAAGGAAGTGTGCAATTAATGTAATTGAGTCCGTAGGCGCAAGCTTTATGATCAACGTATAACATACTGCCGTACCAAGTATTGCCGTGTGCTGTATGTATAACACCATGCGTCTTACTTATACGTGTGTGTTTACTCATTACAAGAAATACGCTATTAAATTGGTAAAACTACTGTTTAGTATATGCGAGCAGTTACAAACATTGACAATCAAATGGCAGTTTTTTATAAGTACCTGTTTTAAGGATTACATAATACAAATAATTGTGCATTACACATTTTCTACATATGTGGATTTATACATTTTAAAGCATCTTACACAGGCAGGATCTATACCTACTACTGACGGAGAAAAAGGATCGTGTCTACGTGTGAAATTTTTGTCTACATCTTACAGCTATGGAAGCATTACGCCATTACGCCACTTTGTTTGTGAAGTGACGTAGTAGACCAAGCTCCCGTTGCATGAAACCCTACGTCACAAGGTGGCACAGCAGAAATGTAATGTAGTGATAGATACTATTTAGGAACACTGGATTTTAGTAGATTGCCATCGCATATCCTGGAAGTACTTTTATTTTTTTTCGTCGTCGTATCGCTATAGCTTTTAGTGTAATTGACGTCGTAAAGTGATCAAAGAATCCTAATATGAATAAAGCATAATTTGATATTGATTTTACGTAGTAGCTTTTACCGACACAGCTGCACAATATGAAAAGACTCTAGCGTTGTTGAATTGTTTTACCTCTCTAAAACACATAATACTTTAGCACCAATATGCGGCTACAACTGTTACGTTTATGCAGACAAGACAATGCAAAATCGATGCGCTGTTTACCATTATCATAGTACGCAGTAACGACCCAGCCACGATTCCGTTTGAAGTCAGTGCAAATTCAATCCACGAGCTCCGAAGCAATCCGATGTATAAATGATGCTTTACAGCCACGATCTGGTTCATTTTATTGGCCCTAAATTGCTTACTATAAAGTTAAACTGATACAGAACAAACCTCTCTTTGTCTATAGGTTCACTAGATACGTAGATACTTTCATGTTACGCCTTTATAGCTTCTACATGCTATGCTCACGTAGCTTGTAGTAAATTTCCAATAGATTCATCATTGAATTTATAAGCAAAAAAAAATAGCTTTGGTTCAACTTATGGGGCTTGGCGGTAGATTACTAGAAGACAAATAAGTATAGGTAGAAAGAAAGTAAATGCCCATACCTACCTACAGCGCAGAGCCCTGTTTTTCTCACGATTACAAATATTAGCAATCAGGCCAGACATTTTAATAATTGGAATATATTACACGCACCAGCACCGCTCCTTCCGGATTGCGCGGGCGCCGATCGCCTACCCTTCACAAGTGGGCCCAAACAATCAACCCCAAACAATTGACACCGTCGTGGGACTGATTTTATGGTAATTTACAAATGAGGGTGGCTTTATAAATGATTTGACTTCGTGAATGCAATTAAGTAGGTACGCACGCTTCCTTTTCCATTTTTTCTACAATTAACGGCACTACATCGGTAACAATGCACAATCACAATAACATAACAATTTGATCTGCTGCTGACTGTATTTATGAAGCATTTTGTAATCCCCCTACGAAACCCCATAAGGAAGATTTCGGAATTTCAATTTCAAACTTCAGTTTACAATAAATAATACAAAGATTGCCTGCAAACCTCGAAGACCGCTCAAATCCGTTCCAGCCTAAAACAAAACTCCTCTAGCGGCTATAAGAGACCATATGACATTGATCTTGTTATAACCACTGTAATTATTTTCTCAATCTATCGAGTACGCATGCGCAGTTGCATTAACGGCACTCTTGTTTTAACCAAGGAACTGGTTTGCGTATGTCGTTCCATGGAGGCGTGAGAATGGAACCTCGCGGGACATTCTCATGGCCGTCTCCTGGAGACGAGTATTTAGTAGACAGTAGGCTAACTGATTGCAGAGGAAAGCCAAAAGGTCTTTACTTTGCCAAATGCTTCCATACTTTTGTCTTTTTGAAAACCGAAAATAGTTCATTCACATAAATCGTTTCGCAACATCTTTTATAATGAGCACAGCACAGCCAAGGAGTGTAATTCCCTCTGGCGTCTGTGTTCCTGAGTTCTTATAACCCGAATTTATTCAAGTCGACAGTGATTAGGCTCCTTCTTAGCCAGCTCGTTCCATCCATCTGCGACATCATCTCTGTTTCTATACTAAATCGAGGTCAGAACAAGCCCATTAACAATAAAAAAAAATAGACAGACACCTTCAGAAATCAATATTATTATTATTATATTCGTAGTTGTGTGTGGCTCTTTCCAAATGTTCACAAAACATCGTAGCCATATACATAGAGCACTGTAATCATTGAAAGTAAAGCAAAGAAGTTTATTAAGTGTAGAGCTTGATCTTGATAAAAGTTAGCAAGAACTACATTCGACAGCACCCAACCAAGAGCAAGGCAAGCGGCCAAGCACAACAATATTAAGTTACCTTACCGCACAAAACAGACGCTCTAACCGAAGCGATGTGACGTCATCACGCACCTGCAACCACCAACAAAAGGACTATGTCGCTAAAAATGGTTATCCACTTGCGGACCAAGTTCGCACAAGTCAGTTCAAGTTTGAGCAAGTTGCATTCAAGGTCCCGTTGCAATCGGCAGCTCAACTTAAAAAACAAGGGCATTTATTGACGGTGCTATTTTGTTTATTGCGCATAATAAGCCAGCCAATCATGTCACTCCAGAAAATTTACATTTATTAATTTATGATTCCATGTCTGTCCTGTTAAGTAAAGTAGGTAAGTGATTGTTTTTGGTCCGAGTATTTATGCTGGTATCTTATGACAATAATCTCAATTACCTTCCGTATCTCTCCAAATTGTACCGACCACCTTTTAACTTTTTACCGATTTATGGACTGACTGGTTTAAATGGAGAGCTGGTTATATGAGAGTAAATTTAAGTGTGTGTAGTATGCAGATAAACAGGGTGTATAAAACATTCACTGGTCATTTCACTGCTGAATAAACCAGAGGCCGTAGACGCTAGTAAAATAGAATGAAAATGTCAATCCCATAATTTTTTATTGTATTCTGTGACTAGGACTTACATTATGAATAACGGCAGCTTGGACTAGGATATCTGTTCAGTTGACAGCGTCGCTAGTCATGAAGATTTTATATAACATCTTTGCCAATTCACTATGAAAAAATTTCGTTTCAATTTTGACCACCTGAACACATATCGTGGTCAAAAGCGAACGTCAACCGAATCCGTCTCTAATAGGAAGGACAGTCCTACAGGGACTAGATAAGTACTATCAGTCCTACGGATTTTGACAACAAAAATTCGAACTGAACATTCTAAACAACTAATACTATTTTACTGTATGTACATGCATTGGTTTCTTTGGAACTCTCTTTAAAATTTTCGGAACTACGCTCGCTCACACACCCTGTACATACTTCGACATACTTCTTCACTGTCTGCAACCAAATTGCACCGGTCAAGTGCGTTGGCCTTTTGACCTGAATGGTTCCGCTACAACCACCCACGGTTGCTGTAGCCTGATTGCTACGCTCTGAACTGTATCTACCTACCTACATATTATGTACTAGCTCTCACTACGCGTCGCGAGTACTATGTGATTTATTGAACAAGACAAAATGTCTTATGAGATTATTCGCAGTACTTTGTGATGGAAATTATTTTTTTTATGTTTTTAATTACGCTTCACGCATTGTGCGCTTATGAAAAGTAGTTACGAGGTAGAATAAAAGGCTGGCTTTGGTTTTATTTACTGTGATTGGTAGGTACTTATTTGAGATTTTTTATATTTAACGCCGAATTTTGTAAAAGTGCAAAATCAACCGAGCTTACACTGAAATTGTCATTCAGACCGAACGAAAGTCGTAGCTAGGTCATTCACAATGGTTTTCCCCAATATATTCCCCCTTATTTTAGGAAGGTGATTGTAGTAGATTTAAGTGAGGCCAAGCAAAAGCTTCAGCAATATGTAGCTGGTAATCATACTGCGCATGTGATCGGATCGAATCAAGAAGCAATCAAGTCTGTCGCGGCGTGGGAACATCGAACAGGTGTAAAACAACGTGTTCTGATTCACGTACTTATCGGCTCGATGACAATTATGCGAGGCTTGTTCTTGCTTCAGACCAGACTCGTCCTGCAAAACTGGCTTCAGATTCGGTCCCGACGGAAATTGGTTATTACTTGGCCTGATAATGTCTTCTCTTGAAAAAGGAAAACGCGGCGGAATGTGCTCCACAAAGCACGATTAAAGGATCTGCAGAATATTTGTAACTGGCATAGGAACGATTTAATGAAAAGAAAAACGTGATCGCGTCTAGATTGCTCAGTTGAGCACAGCTCACAGCTTACGAAGTTACAGGGTCAGGCTTACCCGATACCAGAAGACTGAAAGTATTTCACTGAAATCCACATCGGAGCTCATGAGGGCTGTGCGACGTAGCTAACTGGGAGGTGGAAATTTCAAACCAATAAGATTGCCAAGCACGCATTTGACAAGCTAGGAAAATGAAGCAATCCTATTGATTGTAATTTTCCAGATTACAGCTTATCTCCCTCGCACAGTACTGGCGCAAAACCACCCTAACGAGCATATTTCGAAGACAACGGAGGATCACAGGATCAGTAAGGCAGGAGAAGCACAAAAGATTCCATAGGGTTGAAGTGGTCTCTGGTCAGACTACGAGTATTTCTTTACAGAATACTTACTTATTGAACATCATATCATTAAATGCAGAATACAACGTCAATATAAGGCTATTTAAAAGGAACGGCAAGAAACCACTGTACTGCTGCACAGCGTACTCGGGTTTTGTGTTTCGCTTGATTTAATAAATATCTTGAAACTGAATTATTAAATTATTTGATTTTATTAACTCTATGAACAATCGATGCTGCGACTCATGTACCTATAATTACAACGTGATACAGAACGCATTCATTGATCTCTGTCCACTCTATTCATTTAAATCAATAGGCAAAGATGGAAATTATATTTAAAATCACTCTACAGCAGGATGCAATAAGATTAAGTGTTTATTTTACAAGAAAGAGGATACCCAAGCCGTTCGACTCGCATTGGAGACTTAATAAATAATCAGCGAAGCTATACCTCAGCGCGAATAGACTGCCATATAAAACTTACCCTCCTCGTTAACACATCCAATATTAGCCGCATCCTGTGCGGAGAAAAGCTATTGCGAATGAATAAAAAACACATTTATTGTGTAACGAACACTGTGGGAACGAGGACAGGTGCGCGCGAGTGCCTCGGGAAATCTTTACCAGCTTCTGTGCTTGCGCATCCCTCTCAAGCTGAGTGAGCAACTAAATACATTAGGCTCAAGGAAGCAACTAAAATAATTTAAAATGCCCCGGGCAGAAAAACGTAAAATAGAAGTGATGTAGAGTCATAAATTTAACTAGTATTTGATCATCCAGGTATAAAATTATTCCGCAATAAGCTTTTGTTATGTTTTGAGAAGTCTCTTTAATAAGATAAAACACAATCCTGTGATTTGGTTTTTAATAAAACATGAATTTTCATTCATTTTAACCCAAAGCCAAGCAATTATGTATTTAAGAATTTTACCCGAAGAAAACAAACTTTACTCTTTTTTTTGACTTACCGGTTCCTGGGTCACATGATCACTTTAATAAGGCAAGTTGTTTTAGTTTTCATCCTGGAAAGCTGCTTGTTTTATCAATTAATTAGGGATTGAAAAGGAACAAATCCTTGTAATTTGAACGAAATTAGCAATACAAAAATGTTTAACTAAAATGCTAAGGTAATGTCATTCATATAAACACGATAATCTTGTCTTATATAGGAATATTTACCTTGAGTATGTATGTATGTACTAAGCAGAGACACATAACATTTGCATTGTCCATTCATCGCGGTTCACAAATGTAAATAAAAGAAAGTATGCGCTGTTTCAATGAAGAATCGAAAGTTTACATTCAACGTAGAAAAATATAAGGCGTTCCCATGATTATGATCGACGAATTAAAAACAGAAGATCGTGGGAACTCGAGCAGGTGTATGCAGAGAATTCCAAAATAAAACTTTTTTATTTCTTCAACCCGCGTTTTATACATTATGTTTCCAGAATTTAAAATATAAGTATAAACTTATATTATTTTGAACTGCGCTAAGCAAATAAAAAAATATATTTATTTTCCATAGTTACTGCTTCTTACTTACTAATTTAAATGTGTATCTAGGCCTCAAAAATTTAGATTTTAGATATTGATCGTCATGATACGAAAAAGAAGCACCTAATATTTGTAGGCTACGACACTACATACATACATACATAACATCACGCCCCTTTCCCGTTGGGCTAGGCCAGAGACTACAGTCCTCCACCTGCTACGATCTTGACATACTTCCCTTGCTTCCTGTACTTTCATCAATCCTTTCATACATGCCCTTCCAACGTTTCCATTCACTCTCGCCTGTAGATCTCTTTCGTCAATCTTCCTTCATTCATCCTCTCTACATGACCAAACCATCTCAGCATCCCTTTCTCGATTTTGGTCACTACGTCTTCTTTTACGCCACACTACCACAGTAAAGAGATGGGCTTACACTACGCTACGACACTACAGTCAAGATATCAAGTTATAGCCGTCGTGGCTAAGAAGAGATGAACTTGATGTCTTCGAACAAGTGTGGGTCTTAGTTCCACACGACTGTGAGCGGTAGAAACCCATGGTGGAAACAGAGGGTAGGCATTTGCCCAGCAGTAGAACACCTAAGAGCTTTTGAAAACTTTGGGTAAACAAAATGTTTTGGGAGGCCTTTTTCAGTAGTGGAAACTTCAAGGCTGTGTGAATCTTTACACAAAAACGCCTCCAGACCACAGATATTTGAAATCTCGGCAATACGACTCGACGACAAACAGTCTCCATATTTAGACCCATATCGCTTTGGTAAAGTTACCTGTGATAAGGTGGGACCAAAGTTTTGCTGCGCGGTTTTGGCTCGGCACTAGCGAAACGTCTCTTATCTCGTAGCATGGGCGCTTCGCTAGCACGAGGTCAAAACCGCGAAAGCTAAACCGTAATCTAACCTTACCACTAGAAAAAAACCTGTCACTGAATGTCATTTTTCATAACTCAGTCAACGGGTATAGAACAAGGGCAAAACTCGGCAAAAGTAATGCTAACTTAATACCGTACTTGCGAAGTGCCTCTGAATCTGAACATCCTTTATGACTGAGTATGAAAAAATGCGGGTCAGTATGTTCTCCGTAACATTAATTTCCGATGATTAGTACCCAGAATGAGCCGGCCGTCTCGTCTGGTACCGCAAGATGCAGTGACTCACCGTGGGATTCTGCGCAGGTGACGGTCGTCGCTTGCGCACCTTGCCCATCTGAGCTTTACAAAACTTAGACAAAGGTACTCGTAAGTAGGTTGCAAAGTATGACAAGACTTAATGCAGACCTCTGGTTTTTTTATCGTAAAATTTTTATTTCTCCTACTTGTCTCATTATCAGAAGTCCACGTTTTTCTTGTCTATTTAATCTTTCTTTGTACGGTGAATTCGTCATTCCATTTTTTTGTGAGACTTTTCCTTACTTTATACTTTTTAGAACTTGTCTTGAGCCTCTGTGGTCAGGCTTTACAATATATAAAAAATGGATTTCACTTTAAGCCCCATAACTTTTGTATTGTGAGTAATGGACACAAACACTTGCAAAAACTCATTATTCTGGTATTTGCTACGATCGGGAATCGAACTCGGAACCTTATAAATGCAGGCAGCTGCACTATCACGTCTACCACTGCTCCACGCAGCTCTCTAATAGTACAAGGAATGAGGATTTCAATTTATAGATAACTGTGAAAACACAAAGTTGTATCTTTACCCCACACAGTGTATTTCATAGTTGATTTTCTCAAATGTGTTTGTACTGAAAATACATTACGCTGTCAGGCGCCTGCGTAGGCAAACGACTTTATAAACAGCGCAGCTGTAAAGAAACAGTCTAAAGTAAATGAATGAATGTTTGCATCAAACTGATTCGCTTTTATGTGGTATTGTTAAATTAAACAGTGAATTTAGTGTCTTGTTTGATTAAAGAGAAGGTAAGTACATAGACGAGGGAATATGCTGGGACATCATACGACACGACAAATTCTTAAAAACCACCATAGAGGGTAATATTGAGGGAGGGTAATGACAGGTATAGTAAAGCCCAGACGTTGCGAATGACATGTCATATCAGAATGTCAAGAAAGTTGCAAAGGATAGGGAGGCTCGGAGGCGTGGAAGTTACACCACCGGAAAGAGCGTAGCTCTTAACTAAGAAGAAGAGAATTACGTATTTGGTAAATTGTTTTTGGTAATGTTTAATTCAAACATCTCATTAACAATTTTTACTGAAGTGTGGTTGTCAGTTCATAATGTTAAATGTACAGGTATGGTACTTATTCTAGGATAACCTTAGTCAAATAATTTAAATAATGTATTACTTTGGTAACTTTGTTATATTAATTACTAAGCCGTTTATTTATTTAATCGTATGGCATTTTGAATAGGCGATATAATTATAATTCTAAATTTCTTTTACTAAGCCGTTGATTACCTTAAATAAAAAAAAAAAACAAAAACTAGAACCCGACTATGTACTGGCAAATCTTGCTCTAAAAAGAGTAAGAAACAAGAAAACATTGTCATCTGAAATTGTTATTTACGTACAATTTCAGATGACAATATTTTCTTGTTTCATACTGTTCAGAGCAAGATTTGCCAATAGTCAGGTTCTAGTTTTTGAAATATTTTTTTATTTAAATTATTTTACCAACAACAACTTTTGTAATTAAATCAATTCTTCTAAAATGAAAATCTGATCCGGTCAATTTGTATGGAGAACCAAATTTTTTTTATATTAATTTCCAAAAGTCATTCATTTACATGGGTAGAACTACCCCCCGAGAGGTTTTGGGTATTTGGAAGGGATGGTGCACGTTCTTTTTCATTACCTACGTCATTCAGATTGATAAAAATCAAACAATCCACAAATTGAAAATAAGAAAATTGATCCTTATTGATGTTTTATATACAATATCGATTACACACCTGAGTGGCTGTACAAATGGGCATTTAGGGAAAGTCAATGAGTTGGTGGAATGAACCACGGCGCGGATATCCTCAGCAAGGGCACTCGGCCAGAAAGCAGGCCATGGGAAACCGGGACAAAATGCATCCCATTCATAACAGGTGTGCGACTATTGGCTCTTTTCTGCGGAGCATTGTTACTCGCAGTGTACTTCTTCAATGAATCGCAAAATGTGAAACCAACTATGTTATAAATTCGTAGCAGATTTGATAATTTGGTCAATATTTTCTGTACCAATGTAAAATAACTCGATTTATTTATACTTCATCCATGGCTTCATACAAGGTTCGATGTTTGATGTCAACAGATTTTGAAAAGATTCTACCAGGGAAAATGCTGTCTGGAAAATGGGTCTTTTATTAGTTATAGTAACTCTGCAGGTGTTTTTTATGTGTGTGTGTGTGTTTTATAAGCGTGCTTATGTCGGATATGCATGATAAGATTATAAACTGTACTGCATGTTTTTGGTTTTCAATATAGGATTTTAGCATTATTTCTTTTAACTTTTATTTTCTATTGATATTATTTTTTGCTGTCAAAAGTTACAATGTGAACAACGAAAGAAAGTGCTATTATCTACACCGGAACTAAAAGGAGCATGTGTTCGAGATTGGTTCGCATGATTAGTACGCGTAATAATAACAATGGCGACTACAACAAACAATGCAGATCGAACAGCGCGCGCGCAGATGTCACGCGCAATGTTTGACAGCTGCGGAGGTCAACTGCTTGCGTTGTGTTTGTATACCTACCTATTGATGACATTGTAGGGTTTACTGGCTTATGGTCTTTTGAGCGGTTGGATATAGTAAGGCTTAGATAGGCACATTGGCTCATTTTATGAATAATCGGATAAGTTGACATTATGAAGACGTTGAAATTGAGACGTACAGTAAGTGACCTGTAAAGAATCTTCAGTGGCTGTCCTTATCCCAATTTATTGGAGGTCGTTGCACTCCATAATAACATGAACTTTCACTTCCATCCTTCTCATGTCATGTCATCCATCATTCAATCAATACATCCATCTTTTCGTCAGTCGTATTCGCGTTCTAAAACAAAATATCAATCTTCTTCTCAGTCGCTCCCTCAGTTCTGAGGATCGTAACCCACAATGACAGGTGCCGTGTTGGCTAAAATTGTTGATCGCCAGGTACTTCTGTCTTGCGCCAGTCTGAGTGTATCCTGGAAGGACATAGGGCACTCGTAAGTTGGTCCATCCAAAGCTTTGGTCTTCGTCCACGAAGTCTTGTACCGTCTACTCTCCCTAGCAAGATATCAATAGTCACCTGGAATACAAAGGTAAATTCTCCTTGATCTTATATCTTAGAACCGCGCCCTTTGGAGCTGTCTTCATTTATCTTTGATCTCTGTCGAGCGACCATTTTCTCCTCTTTTATTTGGTCAAATTATTTGGTCTTCCTCTCCTGCCTTCAATCTTTCCTTCAACTAAATTCTGAAAGTGTCATGAAGTATGACGTATCAGGTTTCCAGTGTCCAATCATCGTCTCTCTTCTATTTTCAATGGCTCTTATCTCATTAACTTTCTCTTTTCTTTAATATATTCAGACATTTCAGATATTCGTCTTCTATTCTGTCTGGCTGATCCCATCAATTTTCTTCCAACATATTTCTATACCTTTAATGGTAGGAAATAACAGAGCGAATATAGTGTTTAAGACCTATTTCCAACAAATAAATCTTATCTTATCTTACCACATATCGTACGACTCCAAACTCAATTATTTACATATCCCAAAACATATAATATGAGCTTTGGTACATGTCCAATTCTTAACTCGAATAAAATGTATTTAAAAACAGCGGATATTTGTTTTAAGTCATACTTTCTTGTGTTTTGTTTTCATGTGAACAGTGTTTTTAGCTGTAATATTAAACCGATCTTTTAACTGCGAAAGTCATTTGATTAGACCAACAATAAAAATCGATGTCAACACTAACGTATTTTTGCATCTGTCGGGCACAGCCGCTAGACATATGCTCGAGAGTCACCCTAGGACCCAGGGTAGTAGGGGCGAGTACCAGGTGAGAGTATGAACATGTTGCCACGTGGGGAATGAGTATGTTTAATGCAGGGGATGGATGGGGAATGCCCTGCACAGGTGCGGCATGAATGAAGTCATTGTTGCCAGCTCCATTCACGAATGTTTGCCGTTTGGCGCGTAAATTTGGCGCTCTACAAAGGGTTGTCGTTTGATTGTGGTGGGATAGTAGACACCCTCTTGTAAGTACTGAAATCATTGGAGGTCCAACTTATAATGAAGTATAGTATATATTTCTTGTTTTGAGCCTCCGTCTTTTTTTCTTTTTACTATTAAATTTGCATAATTGTTGGTTGTTGTGATTTTATGTATTTTATTTGATTCACATGACGGAGCTAGATTATAACTTTTTTCTTGCTTGTTTGATTTAGACCGGTTTTTTTGTACTACCCTTCCCGATCATCTAATTCTCTCCTTCCTGAGCACAGCCATGTTATGGCAACCCAAAAACACAGTGTACTTAAATAAAATATGAACTTAAAGGAAAAGTAAGCAGTTGAATAAATTAATTTTACCGGTTTAATTAATACCGCAACGTCGCGACCTTTGGTTTTTACTTCCTTCTCCAGCTGCGTCTCAACTCCCCGTAACAAGTATAATTATGCACCTATTTATTATGCACGTTGACCCTGTTTATGAAGGTTCCCATGATAGTAGTACCCTAAGAACAGGTGTCTCTGATTAAGGTCAAGAAGTTCCCATTGCAATGGGCCAGTGGCGACGGCGCCTTTGGTTTGGTTCCGCGCCGCGAACCGTGGACAACCGTTGGATAATTTTTTTCTTAGACAAAATCTGTGAGAAAGTTAAGGTAGACCTCACACCTGGTACTGCTATCAATTAGAGGTGGCAGTAGTGGCAGTAGTCCTACAAAGAGTAAGTTTCAAACTAATGATGTTTTAAAATAGTTCAAGGTACACAAGTCTCTTACATAACAAACAATGCTAAAGTGCAAGTGCAAAAGATCTACAATGACTAGTAAACAGGAAACACGGCCGCCGCTGTAACTGCTTCCTCATTAGCGCGAGTAATCCTCACTTCCGGCAAGATCGCAGAGACCGGACAAGTCACATTCACATCATAGAGTTCTAGGGTGAACAATTTAAGAAGCGTTTAATATCCGTAAATACATGTACCTTGTTTTCAGAGCGTTTGAAATAGACCCACTGTTTGTTAACATTAAGCGAAAAGTTGACTTTTTTTAAAGTGAGAACAAAATTATCGAAAAATATCGCAGCCTTATCTCGCTGAACTATCGCATTTCATCATATTTGGAGGTCTTATAACATAAGTGAACCATGAGCCTCGTTGGTCGTTGATCATGATGACTGTAATAAGGCTGTGTACACGCTTATCGAAAAAGGATTTACGATCGAATTGCGCGTGACCACGAAAGTCGTGAGCCAGGTGTGCTCGGCGACACCTAATTGGCGCATACCGAGATGCCTGAACGTAATTGGCTAGCGTTTACAGAAATTGCAAGACGATTGGTCGATAGGAATATCATAACAACGCGTTGTGTATAAATTGTCTTGTCTTATCACGTGCGAATGACGTAAATTGGACCTGTGACGTTAGTATTATAATAATCTAAGGACCTGTGTAACGCACATTCCTTCCATTCTACGACTTCCAGTGTATTAATCAATCCAGCTGGACAATATCGGGCAATGAACGGCAAGCTGCAGAAAGGAAAACTCATATATTTAGATCTCAACGGTGATAATTAGGTAGAGTCGAATGATAAATCAGATAGGTAAAGTGATCAATTCTTACAAAAGAATGAAATTATAATCATAGGATGAGTACGTACTATACCGATGAATATCGGACCGTTGACAGCTGGTCAGAATCAGCCGTTTGCGTGCTTAGAGAGCATGAATCCTGTGATTCACTTTTTTACTGTCACCGGTCATTCACCAAAAGCCACCGGCGTGTGACGAAGAAAGGTGAATAAAAAGGTGCGGCGGGAATCACGCTTTATAGACACCCTACAGACGGGATCCCAGTAATCACGGAACGTGAGGAGGAAAGATTGAGACAATTGAAGACGTTGGGGAGGAACTGTGGTGTGTGGCCACCCTAGGAGGAAGTCCAATTTGACTGATTGTTGCAATCAAGGCCTTTAAAACTCAAGACATTCGGCGATCGTTAAGGAACATGACATGTCATGTAATTACATTATACGTAAAAGGATAACAACAAACTTCCTTAGGTATATGGGGTCTAAGGGCCAGCTTTCCGAAAACTGCAGGGGCACGTTCAGTCACGGAAGCTGAACAACTTTCAGTGATGGAAATTTTCAGGATTTACGAAAGAAATATCTGCCCCTCCATACAAAATGTCCAATCAAATTTACTATTTTGTATGACGATGCTGGTTTTTTTACATCCTGAAAGTTTCATACACTGAAAGTTGTTCAGTTTCGTTGACTGATTAAACTGATTATGTAAACTTATTACGTTACTTATTATAAACTATCCCTTACACGCTATACAGGGTGTTAAGTAAATTGCGCAAAACCTCTTGGATTTAGTTTGAATATGAAACTGAAAAACTTTTGTTCTGCGACTTTTATAAATTCCCAAAAAGAAATAAGGTTTTCCATTAAAATTGGTTCGGTCAGCTCATGGATTTGTGAAGAAAAAAAAAATTTTTTTTGCGAATCTTTAAAACTTGTAGAGCAAAGTTGTTCAGTTTCATGTTAAGAGCTCCCACCCGAGAGGTTTTGCGCTATTTACCTACTTAACACGTTGTAGGTGCAAGGACGGGAAAGCAAGAAAAAAGTTGTTTATTTATTATGTTATCGAAATTGATGTGTAACATACTAAAATTGGGAAGAGTCCAAAAATTAAAATGCTTACAATGTGTAGTGTAACACAATAATTATATCATTATTTAAGGATTTGATTGAATCTGCCCATGTTTAACAAAATTACGAAACACGGGTAGAGAAAACTATCGGCAAAAGTGGCATTTGAATGAAAAGACGATATTTTTTCGTTTTTAAACCGATGTCTGTAGGTATGGGCACAGATAATATAATACTATACTAGTACAGATGCCTCACGTCATAGAACGAATTTGTGTCGAAAATTGTTCGGGCTATTTTTTCCATAAAGTATTTTCTTAGAATAAATTGATATCTGGATGTTAAAATTGAATTAATGTCATAGTTTACACCTTTACCTACCAACCTAGTAGTAACATTTAGTTTAATTATTAGAAACAAAAGGACCAAATGAATTCGGGCTATTTACTCCTGTAGTCTGAGGATACCTAACCGAAAGAAAAATACACTCGTCATCATCATCATTGCATGCCATCAAATGGTTTCTCATTTGACTTAATGATTACTTTCACTGACAGTAGCAGGGAACAACGGCTTAACGTGCCCTCCGAAGCAAGAAAACGCTCTAGTTCTTGTGCCACTAATGGTCACCCATTTTGGTTCTGACCATGGCCAACGTAGCTTATCTTTCATGATCGGCAAGAAAGTGCAATTACCACTCGGCCACGAGCGCTTCAGGAAAAGAAAAATAAACAAGATTATTAAAAAACTATTAAAAATTCTTTTAGTCTATTAGTATAGGCTGCCCACTGCTGGATAAGGATTTTTTTACGTCTTTCGACCTATGTTCCTTAGAGAAAGTTGTTCAGTTTCATGGTCTGAATGCACAGTTTCAAGGATCGCATTGTTTATCCTAACACCCGGTAGTATAAACACCGAGTATGTAATGACCAGACACAGGAGACACGGTGGCTGCCCACAACTCTACTTAAGGTATAAGTAACCTGTGCAAGAAGCATAGCGCACCCTCAGTAGTTACGTAGTTACGCCACAATGGGCATGCGCTGATTACACGATGCTTCTTTTTGTTGTTACTTATCACTAATAATAACACTACAGGATAGATAAAAGTTAAGATGTTTAAAGGTACTTTTATCACAGCTGACGTACAGTCAAGAGCGTGTCGAGGTTGACACATTGGACTTTGTACTATTCTTATTTCAGTCGTCGCGAGTCGCAGCAACTAAACTACCGGGCTCCAACCTGCCATGCAACCTATGGTGCTGGCTCAATGGATCATGGAAAGACTCTGCTATGTGCCAGTGTGGCGAACAGGAGCAACTATGGAGCACATAGTCCAACGATGCCCCCTCTTCTCGCACCCAGAACTGCCAGAAGATCTTTTCAACTTTCCACCTGACGTCGCCAACTGGCTGAAAGGCTTAAATTTAGAATTATACTTATGTCACCTCTACAAACTGCCATACGATTAAATTAAGGCGCCTAGCGATTGTCAGGCTTGACCTGCTTTTGACTGTACGAAAAACTACATATTTTAGCATGGTTTCAAAAATAGGCCTACAGAGGCCTATGTCCAGCTGTGGACGTCTTTCAGCTGATATGATGATGATGATGGTTTCAAACATTTTCAGACGAGATATTAACCATTTTCGAAAGAGACGAAAATTACGCTTTGTTCTGAAATAATTACCACCAGTTGCAGAAAACATCTTTCCAATAAAACTTTTTCTACTGTGAAGCGTCCTTATCGATAAAGTTTCTTTAAATGTATTGTTGAAACTTTTTGTTTTTGACAAAGAAATTATTAGCGATAGATTTAAAACAGCTTTAATTATAAAGAAGCATTCTGCAACTGTCTGATGATTGCCACCCTGACTGAAAATTTAAGGTTTTTTGAAAAATAAGTCAAAGGGAACTCAAAAGAAATACAGTATTTTGATTGGCTGGCTGTCTTAAGGTTTGTTTTACACTTTCGCACTTTTCAAACATGTTTATTTCATTCCGGTTTTAGTAAGGTAATTTATTTTGCCTAATTATTATCGCGCTAAGACCCGGAATAAAATAAAAAATGGCTGTCTTTAAGCTTAGTTTTATACTTCGCCTTGCTTTACACTCTGTATAAAAGAATGTTTATACACCCTTTCGATTCTACATTGTAATTTAAAGCTGTCGCTGTCAATTTTACACTCAATTTATGAACAAAATACTAAAATGACATGATGACACCGCTATTAAAATCGCATTTCATTGAAAGCAATCTGAGACAAATTATTCAAGCACTTTGCTTGATTCACGACAGCTGGTAAGGATATTAACGTTTTTCTAACACATTAAAGCATAAATACCTTTAGACGAAAATCGTTTATTTTGTACAAAAGTATAAAAAAGCGTATCTATTGCCGTATCACTTCACGATCTGTACTTTCATTTGAAGTCCATTGTTCCGTGCTGCCGAGTCCGCTGCCATCTCTTCTCTATACGCGACGACTTCCTTCAAGACGAAGCTCTCGAACGACTTCTTTAACCACCGCACGATATAGAAAGTCAGCAATACCAGTAACACAATCAGAATTCCCAGCAGGAACGATTCCACCATCGTCAGAACCTCCATTATTTCTTCATGTGCATGATCTCCCATTATGAACAGTAATTTATAATAAACGTTTATAACAGAACACAGTTCTATTCAATGCGATATAAGTTTTTATTCTGATTATAATTTTAAAAATAAGTACTTCTTACTGTCCTACTTTGAAAGTTCTGCGGTGTCAACAAAACGTTATAATTGCTGTGAAATCGCGTGCGGATTGCACTTAATGTATTAGTATTTGCTTTTTTATAGTTATTTTAGCACGTATGCATCCACTTACTAAATAAAAATATCTGCGTCTAAAATGAGTGACTAAATCATCATCATCATCATATCAGCCGAAAGACGTCCACTGCTGGACATAGGCCTCCCCTAAAGATCTTCATGACGTCCTGCGCTGCTCGCATCCAGCGGCTTCCTGCGACCTTGACCAGAGGCGCTAGCACCGAACTCAATCGTTATCGAATGTCTCTTTTCTTCTTGCATAGAAAAAAACCGGCCAAGTGCGAGTCGGACTCGCGCACTGAGGGTTCCGTACCACAACATAAACATAATTGTATTAGTTGAAAGTTCAGTAAGTTAATGTGCTAGATTTTTTTAGTCCGACACGCGCTTGACCAAATTTTATTATTTGTTGTTATTTTATAGCTTATACACTATAAACATACTAATTTTCAAGTTTGTAAGTGTTCCCGTTTTTAAATAGAACTAAAACAAAAATCGCCTCAGCGACCATCCAACTTGACCCCTCTTATATGAATGTTCTTGAAACGGGAGCTCACCACAATTGGTCACCATTAGTTGTGAGAAAAGTTGTAATATTTAATGATTTCAGACTTTTCCCATTATTTGTACTGTGAGACCCTAGCTTCTTGCCAAATTTCATAATTTTAGGTCAACGGGAAGTACCCTGTAGGTTTTGCATTTTTGAATAAATGTATGGAGATGAGGACATAAAAAGCCATATCTTTTGATTGCGTCGTTGTAAAAAATTGAAATTTTCAGATCTTGTGTGGTTCATGGATCCTAATATGTGGTATTAATTTCAACCTGATACTTCATTTCGTTCGTGAGAAAAAGGGTCTTAACAGACAGACAGACAGACTTTTATGATTTCAGACTTTTATCTGCCATATCTTTTGATCGCGTCGTTGTAAAAAATTGAAATTTTCAGATCTTGTGTGGTTCATGGATCCTAATATATGGTATTAATTTCAACCTGATACCTTTACCCGTTCGTGAGATAAAGGGTCTTGACAGACAGACAGACGGACAACAAAGTGATCCTATAAGGGTTCCGTTTTTTTCTTTTGAGGTACGGAACCCTAAAAAAGTGAGAATCGATAACGATTGAGTTCGGTTCTAGCACCTCAGATCGTCGGTCTACCTTGTGGGGGGGGGGGGGGCTGCCAACGCTACGTCTTCCGGTACGTGGTCGCCACTCTAGAACCCTTACGCCCCATTGGCCATCGGTTCTTCTTGCGATGTGCCCTGCCCACTGCCACTTTAGTTTAGCGATTCTCAGGGCTATGTCAGTTACTTTAGTTCTTCTGCGGATCTCCTCATTTCTGAATCGATCGCGCAGAGAGACTCCGAGCATAGCCCTTTCCATAGACCTTTGGGTGACTTTGAGCTTTCTGATAAGGCCTATCGTGTGCCATATGTCATCACTGGCAACACACACTGGTCAAAGACTTTCGTCTTAAGACACTGCGGTATTTTGGACGTGAAGACGGAGCTTCTCGAACGCTGAATAATCAGTGACAATAGAAAACATGTTATTCTGCCCATGAAACTGATTAACTTTGTCCAAAAAACTTAGGTCGAAATTCATAAAATAAAATAAATCAAGTTTCCATACAACATTTATTCATCATTTATATTTACATTCCGAAAAAATTTGCTCGCATACATTCTTTTGGAAAAGTTTTCCGCTTGACACATATTCATCATGGGACACCATGTACGAGTATAGAAAAGATTAACTTCTAGAATTCAGGTGTTTCGTTTTGTAGCGTTCTCAGTCAGACGGAGTTATTCAGTCGTTTAAGAGGTGCTCAGCTCGGATCGCGAAACCAGTTTAGGTCTAAGTCGATTCTGGCCCTTGAGGCGCAGGTCAGCACTTTTGGAATGCAATAAGAGGAAAAAATCAGAGGCTCCCGAGGTTAAACAAAAGGCTTTGTTGGGTTCCACGTACCGGCCGCGTGTAGTGTTGCGGAATTCTATAACTAATCGAAATGAAACCCTATTGTTTGATGAAATATGATTTGCTTCTTTGTGTTGTCGCTTGAATGAGACTGCGGCTTGATTAGATTTGTGAAATTCGATGCAAATAATAACATATTGAAATAATTTCAACGTAGAAACATTCAGTTCAATCATTGAAAATAGCTACTAAAAAAAACCGGCCAAGTGCGAGTCGGACTCGCGCACCGAGGGTTCCGTACCATGAAGGTAAATAAAAATAGAGTCTTATAGTTTTTTATTATTTAAATTCACTTTATCAGTTTTTATTAGGTATTGCTTCTTATTTTATAGCTTATCATATCATATAATTTATTCATAGAGCAAAAATCGCATAGAAGAACAGGTTTTTAGTAGGGAAGCCCCCTTATTTTTTGTTGTTATAGCGGCAATAGAAAAACATATTCAGCGTAAATTTCAACTGCCTACCTGTTACGGTTCATGAGATACAGCCCGCTGAGAGACAGACAGACATCGGAGGCATATTAATAGGGTCCCGTTTTTGACCCTTTGGGTATAGAACCCTAAAAGCTAAAGGATTTCGACATGCGAAATAAGAATCGGATCGAAGAGGAAATAAGCCAGTGTAATTCGCAGGGAAACTTATGTGTAAGGTACCTTGAAACTTGGCTCATAAACAGGAATAGGATCATTAAAGATAAATAAAAAATACCAATTTTTTTTGGCCATAAATGACGAGGTTTTAAAAAAAGTCGTTTTCGTCCAATATCGATAGGTCGTATGGCAGAATGTGATGAGTAGTCATTTACTGTTTTTAGACTGGCCACGGCTACTTTTCATTCTGCCATACGACCTATCGATATTTGACTAAAACAAAATTATTTTTTAACTTTATTATTTGCAACCGAAAAAAAATCATATATTTTTTTTACTTATTAACCTTATCCCTGTCTATGAGCCAAGTTTCGAGGTACCTTACACATACGTTTCCTATGCGAATTAATATCGGCCCTTGAGACATTACGCCTTAATAGGGGAGGCAACGCCTGTTGCTGTTTAGTTAGTTTCAGTTAAACTACGTACAAATAAAATAAGACAAAAGCTGAAGAGCAGAAGTGACCACATAGCTGACTTAGGTTACCTTACCTACTAGTA
The DNA here is from genome assembly GCA_947532105.1 of Athrips mouffetella. NCBI lineage: Eukaryota > Metazoa > Arthropoda > Insecta > Lepidoptera > Gelechiidae > Athrips > Athrips mouffetella. Next base: position 10,608,077 of record OX383971.1, read on the forward strand.
ACTAATGTTAAAAAAGTTATTCCCAGCATTTATATACGTATTTTTTTCTACAACAATATCACGCGTTACTTATTCGTAAAAAAGTCGGTTTCGACTTTACCCACGCATGTACACTCAACATCACGAAAAAGTTTCTATCGACGTGCGGTTGACCGTACCTACTTTATCAGCTAGATGATGTAAGCATAATAAAAGCTTAATTAATGTGTTTAAACCGCGAATAGGAACGCGTGATAGCAGGAGCAATTAAAACGGATCGCGTCGCAACAAACAGCTGTTGACGGCGATATAATAATAAGAGATGAATGGGAGTTGCGCGGACGCACAACCATCACTATGCTGCAAGAACAGTAGCGTACAGTAGCAACTCTAAATTATTTTGTTCCATTATGACAAAGTTTATATTTCAAGTACCAACAACGCTCAGAACTTATCTCCAGACTAGAAGCATAAAATTTTAGTCAACAGTTGATATTATATGGCAAGAGTGAGCACTAAAATTGTTTTTTTTTTTTGTTATAAGGTGGCAAAGGATAAAAGAAGAAGTGTGTTCAGTATTAAGGGCCGATCACACCTGACTGAATTCACACACTAAGTCAGTTAGTCTCCTACGTAGGAAAGGAAGGTAGAAAGATGGAACTAAGTAAGTCACTAACTGAGTAAGCCGCATAGTAAGCAACGCAGAAAGGAACTTTAGTGAAGGGCCAATACGAATAGAACACCTCATCGTACGGAAAATATTAATAAGGGCTAATTTATGTTGTATAGAAAAACACTAGAATAACTACAAAAAAAAAACCACAGAATTACCGGTATACTAAAAAACAATCAAGGAATTAAAATTAGGTTGCACCAGTCAAGTAAACACAAAAAATTTGAGTGCTTTATTCATTCTTTTAGTTAGTATAAATTTTTCATTTAAAATCGTACGAAAAGCGAATAATGATTCCAATGAAAAATAACAATTGAATGATAAAATATTATTTGGACAGTACTAAGTAGTACATTCGAATATTTCGATTGTTGCTTCTTGAAATAATTGTACATCACTATTAAGGAACATCAACATAGTAGGGATTCATAGTCAGTTCACTAGTTGTGCTGCTATACGTATTTTCTGTGCTGGTACACTTTATAGCGCGACTGATATGTTCAGATACTTTGTATAAAGGCTTCTATGAGTATTTTTAATGACCTTAAAATAAATTGAAAAGCAAGCTAAAAACTCGTTTATACTTTTATATTTAGTAGTAGAAGTAGTTTTAGAATACGATTGTCTTACTTTATTGCAATTGAAATAATTATAATATTATTATTATTGTAAAGGGGGCCCAAATGTGTAGGTCAAAGTTTTTAATTGTCAGTACTAAGTCAAGTTAGGTATCATATAAAAGTGCTTCACTTGTACATTCCAAAATAGTTCTTTATATTTTTAACGACTCTTAGTTTTCAAGTTATGATGAAAAAAGTTTAAAAAAATACCTTCCCCCCTTCCTTATCCCCGAAGTTTTCCGAAGAAAAAATCTGAATTAATTAAAGTCCATAGAGGTTTATGTGAATAATTCAGAAAAATAACAATCTCTCTAAGTAGCACAGTTTTTTGGAAATTTGCAACAAATCTTTACAAACAAATTTAGTTTTGCGGTCCTTACAATGGACCTTATTGCTTCTAAAAATACTATAGGTAGGTATATCGGAACCCTCGATGCGCGAGTCCGACTCGCACTTTAACATTTTATTTGTTGTGTGTATGGTGAAAATCGTTAATTTTTCATGGTATGAGTCCATTGATGAAATTTTTAGGAGATTGTTTGACACCTTGTACTTGTCCGTAATTTTGTTAGACTTCCTTAAGGGATCCCGCACACAACCGAGAATCGGTGACCGATTTTTTGTTGGCATCCCGCTCTGACGTGTTATCACCTGAATCTTCCGTCCTTGTCCTGGCCGATAATCGCCCACCGATTCTCGGTCGTGTGCGGGAGCCCTAAAAGAGATACTTTGTAATCCTGACAAAATTTTCAATTCATGTCTAAATCAGTTGTCCCTTTCATAAAAAAATGTATAGGATCAAAACTGTTTAGTTTTCGCGTCGAGTCGGAAGCAACAGTAGTGTGCGTATGATCGAACACACACATGCGCGCAGTCCACGCGGAGTCGTAGTGCGTCATTTCACCCGAGATGCGTTCTCGCCCGCTCGGAGGAAACGACACCTTTTAAAAAACTGTGTTTTGAATAGAACTTTTTTCTCTCAAGGTATTTTTAATGAACTACTAATATAGCTCAGCGCAACGATTGTATAACGGAGGGTTACTCGAGGGGAAGCGAGGGGTGACAGGGAACAGCTCTTCAAGTTTGTATACTCAACAGCACGTCAGTAGAAACACTTTAGACTTACTCGTAATGACATGGTGGTAGAAACTATCATCCGCACATCACTTATCATCCGAAAATCACTCATCATCCGCTCATCATCATTCATCCACTCATCCACGCATCACTCATCATCCACTTATCATCATTCATTCACTGATCAACTATCATCCGCGCATCACTCATCATCATTGATCCACTCATCAACTATCATCCGCGCATCACTTATCATCCGCTCATCATCATTCATCCACTCATCCACGCATCACTCATCATCCACTTATCATCATTCATTCACTGATCAACTATCATCCGCGCATCACTCATCATCATCGATCCACTCATCAACTATCATCCGCGCATCACTTATCATCCGCTCATCATCATTCATCCACTGATCAACTATCATCCGCGCATCACTTATCATCCGAAAATCACTCATCATCCGCTCATCATCATAATTCATCCACTCAACCACACATCACTCATCATCCACTGATCAACTATCATACGCGCATCACTTATCATCCGAAAATCACTCATCATCCGCTCATCATCATCATTCATCCACTCATTAACTATCATCCGCGCATCACTCATCAACTATCATCCGCGCATCACTCATCATCCGCTCATCATCATTCATCCACTGATCAACTACCATCCGCGCATCACTTATCATCCGAAAATCACTCATCATCCGCTCATCATCATCATTCATCCACTCATCCACGCATCACTCATCATCCGCTCATCATCGTTCATCCACTCATTAACTATCATCCGCGCATCACTCATCATCCACTTATCATCATTCATCCACTGATCAACTATAATCCGCGCATCACTCATCATCATTGATCCACTCATCAACTATAATCCGCGCATCACTCATCATCCTTTCATCATCATCATTCATCCAGTCATCAACTATCATCCTGCCTAAGTTTGGCGCCGTTTGCTTTAAAAAAAATAATCTATTTAAATCCGTGCCATCGCTGTACATTTCGTTGATTTTGTGATCGAAAGATCGATGGACACATACTAACGACCAAAAGGCAGTCTTATTTCGGAAAGCCATGCCATGGAAATCCGTCTAAAGAGGAAAATCTAACAGACCTGACGAAATAATGTAGCCTGTTTCCTGCCTACGTTTGGCGCCGTTTGCTTCTTTTAAAAAAGTAATCCATTTAAATCCGTGCCATTGTTGTACTTTTCGTTGTTTTTGTGATCGAAAGATCAAAGGACACATACTAACGATCAAAAGGCAGTCTTATTTCAGAAAGCCATGCCATGGAAATCCGTCTCAAGAGGAAAATCTAACAGACCTGACGAAATAATGTAGCCTGTTTCCTGCCTAAGTTTGGAGCCGTTTGCTTCTTTTAAAAAAGTAATCCATTTAAATCCGTGCCATCATTGTACATTTCGTTGTTTTTGTGATCGAAAGACCAAGGGACACACACTAACAATCAAAAGGCAGTTTTATTTCGGAAAGCCATGCCATGGAAATCCGTCTCAAGAGGAAAATCTAACAGACCAGACGAAATAATGTAGCCTTTTTCCTGCCTAAGTTTTGCGCCGTTTGCTTCTTTTAAAAAAGTAATCCATTTAAATCCGTGCCATCGTTGTACATTTCGTTGTTTTTGTGATCGAAAGATCAAAGGACACATACTAACGATCAAAAGGCAGTCTTATTTCGAAAAGCCATGCCATGGAAATCCGTCTCAAGAGGAAAATCTAAAAGACCTGACGAAATAATGTAGCAAGCAGCACGTTCAAGTTTCCGATCATCGACCCTAAACAGCTCTACCTATTCCGACTACTGCCGATTACCCATCATCTACCGGTCACCCATCATCTACCATTGACTCGTCTTCCGCCGGTCACCCCTCAATATCATCCACCGGTCACCCATCTTCGTCCGGACATCAATCACGTACCGAAAATCTATTACTCTGATAACCCTTCTGACCGATCACCCATCATCTACCTATCTTCCTCCGCCTACCCTTCATCACCAGTCACCCATCACAAAACAAAACTACCTAGGTATGGTATGTAAGTAGGTACTTACTTGGTTAAAGGAATAGATATTTTTTGAATTTTTGACGGGATACATAATATTTATCTTTGCGCTTCCCCATTCTCACTTCGAGCTCTTGTGGGTATCGGCCGCGTGTCAGAGCTATTTATTAGACTTCGCGCGGTCATACTAAAAATGTATGGCGTAATCGTAATGGTTTTAAAAAAAAACATATTAAATATGTAAGCAATATTAAACCGTGATTGCCGTTTTGGTAGTTTTTACGTGGTTCAGTCTTAAGTAAAATATTTTCGGCCAACGATATTTTTACAGTAACAAAATGCTGAAGTCAATTCTTTTTATCTAGAAATTTATTGATCTTATTTGGATTTTTTATTTCTGTATGTAAGTTTATTTATTGTTTGCCATAGTTTCTCATTATCTTTTGGATATGGTTTTAAAAGACCTCGACCAACAATGAATACTTTCGGGCGAAATGCCCAACCGGGCGAACTCGCCTCGGAGGAAATGACCACCAAAAAATGTATAGTAAGCCACTTTAGTGATGGGCAAATGCGAATGATTGACTCGAATCGAACAACTTGTCGAACAAAAAATAATGGCCTAACTGATGGTATACTTTTTTACTTAAAACAAGCGCTCCTACTAGAAAAACAATTAAAGACCGCTATATTCAAAACTAACAGTGTTGCACTAGTCAAGTATTCTACACGGACACATCTGACTCCGTCGCGCTTTAACTGGCGATTGATTGAGTACCTAACCGAACCGTAAATTTTGAAAATTATTGAATCAGTGTTGCTGCGATAACGAGATCGATGGTTGAATTTTAAAAATACAGTAACTCTACCGAATATTCCTATAGAAAATATCGAGAATATCGAATTCTTAAAAGTACCGGTAATAATCGATACTAAAAAACCGACCAAGTTCGTACTTCGTGTCAAGCCACGCGCAGTGTAGAGTTAAGGAGTGATCACACCTAGCTGAATTCAAAGACTAATTCGGCATACATTGCTCGTTGAAGTAAGGATATTTCAATTAACATAACCAAGCCTCCCAGCAATGTATGCCGAATTAATCTTTGAATTCAGCTAGGTGTGATCACTCCTTTACCTAGTTCTTTTTACGATTTTTTTTGTCGCAAAGCAGGTTTATTAACTCTACTGAACAGTCGTATAGAAAATATAAAAATAGATGGTAATCTATAGTGAATTTTTAAAAAAAATTATTAGTACTTGTTATTACACCATGAATAATAATTATTCTTTATCGACAAGTTGTTCATCATCATTCGCAAAATTTACCCATCACTAAACTTCCTAAGTTCTGCCCGCACACGACCGAGAATCGGTGGCCGATTTTTTGTCGGCATCCCGCTCTGACGTGTTATCACCTGGAACTTCCGTCCTTGTCCTGGCCGATAATCGCCCACCGATTCTCGGTCGTGTGCGGGAGCCCTGACTTGAAGGGAGTAAGGAGGTTTAGTGATGTCCGAGTACGAATGATTAATTTTAATTGAATTCTGTGTTCGCATCGAAATTAAATTGACCAATACATGGTCTAAGGGACTGGTTTCCGAAAACTGAAAGGGTGTGGTCAGTCAACGTAACTGAATAATTTTCAGTAAATAAAACTTTCAGAAAATATTAAAATAATCCTCTTTTCCACAAAAAAGCCACGATCACACCTAGCTGAATTCAAAGACAAATTCGGGATACATTGCTCGTTGAAGTAAGGATATTGCAATAACACAACCAAGCCTCCCAGCAATGTATGCCGAATTAGTCTTTGTATCCAGCTAGATGTGATCGTGGCTAAACTGTCCATTTGCAATTTTATATGAAGAGTATTGAAGAGGCTGATAGTTTTATTTACTGAAAGTTGTTCAGTTACGGCGAATGACTATGTGCACCTGCAAGAAAAAAGAGAAAAAAATTTATCCACTTCATTTACCACAGCCATTGTTTTTGTTTGATCAGAAATACTCTCATTCATAAGATTTGGCACGGCAATGTTCAGGTCTCATTTGTCCATTTAAGTTAAATAAAAATAAAAACATCACGGAAATGTATTGTCAGCCTATTAAAGCCACGATCACATCTAGCTGGATTCAAAGACTAATTCGGCATACATTGCTGGGAGGCTTGGTTATGTTATTGCATTATCCTTACTTCAACGAGCAATGTATGCCGAATTAGTCTTTGAATCCAGCTAGCTGTGATCACTCCTTGACTCAACCGAACAGTCGTATACAATTTTTTTTATAGTGAATTTTTTAAGTTTATTATTAGTACTTATTATTAAACCAAGATAATGCTTTATTTTTATTTTTTATGGACAAGTTGTTCGATTCGAATTAATCATTCGCAAAATTTTCACATCACTAAACCTTGAGGGACTTAGCATGTTTAGTGATGTCCAAGTGCGAATGATTAATTCAACATATCGAACAAAAATATACTTATATTAAAAAAACGGTCAAGTGCGAGGCAGACTCTCGCTTCGAGGGATTCGATATTCCTGTAGTATTTTTAAAAGCAATAAAGCCCATCTTTAAGACCGCAAATAAGTTTATCTGTAATTTTTTCTTCTTTCAATTATCGGTTGTATTTCTCTTGAGGTTGTATCAGCCATTTTTTAACAATCGATAGCATTTTATTGTACAATAATTATTTTCGATAAGGCTATTCAACAGAGTTACTGTATTTCAAGATCAACTACCGACAGCGAAACTATCGCTATCGGAACATCACTATTCAGCAACTGTATTAGTAGGCACTTTTTCTACTTAGCTTCCTAGCTGGAACTCTGAATTCACAAACGTCTTTTTCTACGTAGCCTCCTAGGTAGATTTCTTATTCAGTCGTCAAATTCAAGCAGGTGTAATCGCGGCTTTAAACACATTTTCTAACATTTACTGGCAAAAGTTTAGAATTTGACTTTACTTTTTTTATCAGTCATCTAACGTCCGACAGTAGGTGCAATGGTAGTGCAGCTGTCCGCTGTGTCAAATGTTCCGAGTTCGATTTCCGGTAGGGGCACATATTCAAATGATGTTACGGTACTTGTTCTAAGGTTTTCCTAGTGATGGGCTGAGAGTGATCCTTTTTGTATAACTCACTACAAAAAACAAAATGTCTGTACCTTACCTCCACAGTATTATTTTAGAGAGATGTTTGTGGTAGATTCAAAAGTGCTATACCAATTTTTGAAGTCCGACTCGCACTTTGTCCGCTTTTATTTGTTGTACTTCTAAAATTTGTATGTTACCTACTATATAATCATACCAAAGTAGAGTATACATACCAAGTTTTACACTTGTTTGTATTATTATTGTTTTTATACAATAGATCTAAACTAAAAAGGCGCTTAATAGGTAATTCACGTTTCTTGCATGGGGATTCTCCTTAACTTTTCATAGTTTTTATTATTTTCGTAAAGGTATGTATCTGCCATAGTCATATTTATTTCGTAAAAATCAACAGGCTATTTAGCTGAAACAGTTTAAAAGATGCAGCCCTTTAAAGGTCAGACAGACAGGCAGACAGGCGAGGCTTAGTTTTTACTAAAGATTTTCGCCTTTTGCTAAAGATTTATACATTTTGAAGGGAAATCAGAGTGAGAGAGAGAGACGTAGGCTTAATGAATAATTGGGTCATGTTGGCAGCCTTTAGGTACGGAGACCAAAATTATTAGTACGCCCGTATGGTACCGGCAAAGAACAATACCAACCCATCTTTACCCGTGGGTATCGTAAGAGGCGACTAAGGGTTTATGAACCGGAGGATGGGCAGCACGAAGAATGCTTCTGTGTATTGTACACTCAACAGCACGTCAGTAGAAACAGTTTTGGACCTTATGGCGTTGTAATAGGGTTGAAAAAGTTTCTACCGACAAGCGGTTGACCGTACATACCATCTTACATTCTGCGGTCACCTATGGTTTCAGCATAAGCTGGTATTCTGAAGGGAGCTCCCTGTCCTGTAGTGGACCTTTCATTGGATGTCATTATGATTACGAAGATTTATTAGTTATCATGATCAAAGAGTTTCTTCACAGTACAATAGAAGTTTACTGCGAGCCGGCGTCGTGGCGCCTTTAGGGTTATCTAGGGTCACAGCTGTGCGGTCTTCAATGGATGCAAGCGCAGAGCTAATAGGAAAGTTTGTTCATTGATGCTTGTCTATACTGATAAAACTACAGGGTGTAAAGGACCGTACCGAAAACAGAAAAACCTCTTAAGCCCTATGTCAAAATTCGCAAAAAGAAAACGTAGTTATTTATGCGATAAGGCTTAATTTTGCATAAATTGCAATATAATACAATTTTTAATTAAATTTATTTGTATTAAATTTATAATTACAATTTACAATTATAATACAATTTTTCATGATTTTTTTGTTTTCCGGTAATTCTATGGGAAATTGACAAAGGGGTCATATGTATCATATGTCAAAATTTTCCTGATGCCGATCGGATGTTAGGGAAACATTTTTGGGAACTCTCCATTGTCTCCATACAGACTGTTTGATCAGACTGGGCAAACTGTATGGTGAGGTCAAAAATGTTTTACATTTCCCAAAAATGTTTCTTTGGGAAAGTTATTTAGTTTAGTTGACTGAGCACGCCCTTTCAGTTTTTGGTACACCGTGGCTTACGCCCTGTATACTTTTCATCACCACTGTATTAGTCTCTGATAAAGTTTGGTTGTTTGCTATTCAAAGGTCAGGAATATTACATTATTCTAGGAATGTACTCGTAATCAGTCAAGTAATTTAAAGCAACAGGAAATTTTCTGAATTATTCTTAATTTAATTAATAACAGTGTGGTCGATTAGCTGTTTCACGTAGACACACCTTATAATTTCACCAATTTTTTTCCAGGTACTAGTACTAGTACGAGTACCTAAGTACTCGTACATAGCTCTCAATTTTTGATAGGAGCCAATTCTTGAATTTCAAAAAAACTCCATAGAAAATTCAAGAATTGGCTCCTATCAAAATTAAGAGCTATGTACCTAACTAGTACCTGGAAAAAAAATGGTGCAATTTGGTGAATTTGCCGATTTAAGACGTTAAGCGACTGGACTATAAGGCAGTTGTCGAGAAGTATGGGGTTCTGAGGTTGCCAAGTATTACAAAAATGTCTGGTATAAGAGAGGGTGCCCTAGAAATTAGTGTCAAGAAAAAAACATGTTAATCTAATCATGAAACTGAACAACTTCCCTAAAGAAACATGGGTTGAAAAACGAGAAAATTTTTGCTTCCCATACTAATGTAACTATGCCACAGGGTGTAAGGGACAGCGTTCCGAATACTCATCATCATATCGTGTGGGTTGCAAGGTCGATGACCGACCTCACAAACCCTGGTGTCAGAGTTGTTGAGCCGCCAAAGGCCTCTGACATGGCTCATTAACGACTACATCCGTAGATAGTAGTCGGGACCAACGGCTTTACGTGCCTTCCGAAGCACGGAATCATCTAACTTTTCGGACAATCAGGTGATTCATCCTGCAATGTCCTAACCAAACTGGGGAGGTCGCACAAAGAGATTTTTGTTTGACAGTGTCCCCACCGGGAATCGAACCCAGAACCTCCGGATCGAGAGCCGAGCCCTCTAACCACTAGACCACGGAGGCTGTTAAATACTGAAAGGGCATGATCAGTCAACGTAACTGAACAACTTTCAGTGAATAAAACTTTCAAAAAATGAAAAAAAATATCGGCCTCTCCATACAAAGTTGCAAACTTGATGGGGACAGTTTGTATGGAGAGGCCGATTTTTTTTTATTTCCTGAAAGTTTTACTCTCTGAATGTGGTTCAGTTACGTTGACTGATCATGGCCCTTTCAATATTCGGAAGGCTGTCCCTTAAACCCGGTATTAAACTTAATTGACCAACACATATTCTGTATGGGAAATCCAAAAGTTTTTTGTCGTGTTTCAACGCATGTTTCTTTGGGAAAGTGGTTCAGTTTTGCATTTCTGTCCATTTTCCATTAAAAAAACAATATTTTATAGGAAATGTGTTGGCAACATTAAGTTAATTTTATGTATAGCAACACTGTTTGGCTGTGCTCTCTCTTGTCGACATAAGCTTCATGTAACGACGCATTGCATGTACCTCGTACTCGTGGTAATAAAGTGTAGAAGCATAAAGGAGGTCTTTCTCTCCACACCTTGACCACCACCAGCTGCAGCATCCTGGATTACAGTCAACTACACGCAAGGTCTCGCCTACGCAAACTACGCAGGCGAGCTACGCCCTTGCACATGGTCCTTCGAAGATTCTACGCCCTTGCACATGGTCCTTCGAAGATTCTACATCAGCGACGTTGAAGACGCGCCTGGTGGTAAGGCCAGTAAGAAACAGAGTGCAAAAGGACTAAAGTACGTGAGTGCAACATATTTTACAGTGCTTTCCAAGCAAAAACATCTTGACACCGCCTGTGAAACATTCACGAAGCCCCCTAACTCCAGTGTGGTTGCTGACAAGATTTTCCGCATTCTACGCTTATCACGCAAGGATAAGCATTTTTAACCCAGGCTATCATCATTTCCTGCAAGTAAACACATTTTCGCAAGCATATTTTCATAAGATTTGCCTTTTTGAGTTGTTACCTAGAGGTTATAATCGTCATCACTCATTAACTTGCCATACAATTTTCCCGTCAAGCAAGCTACGTGTCAATCAATCTCTTGTCAATCGGTCATCAATCTCGTCTGCATCGCCCTCGATGAATCGATCGATTCATGAACACTCGTCTATTTCGTACTTCCGCTTCGAGTGACGCCATCTAGCAGTTTCCAAGTCGAAGCTATATCACTGTCTCTTTCACACCAATGGAGAGGCAGAGTCACGTGTGAGCGACGCATTCAAGTTTTCCGGCTGTTTTACCGACAGAGGTTTTTTTCGGACGGCAACACTGCGAACGAGTGACAGCGAGATCGACGCAAGAATCGATTTTGGAATCAATTTCACGGGAGATTATTCTCCATTTTGGATAGAGTATTGCAATTTAAGACGCAAAAACAGATTTAGTAATTAAAAGCTTGTTAAAATACTATTCTACAATAAACTATATAGCTCAGTTTTGTGTATTAAAGTGCAATATTCATCATTGTTGTATTTATGCAGTCGTAGCAATTACGACAAGTGTGACAACAATAGCGGCACATTGTGCTGTTTAAAATGGGAGAAATTGGTGCTCTAATATGTGCCAGAGGGTACGTGAAGGCTACCATAACACGCCTTTACACGTATATTGCTACAGAGCAGCTTGAAAAGGTAACTAAAACGTTGTTGGAAGCGAAGAAAGAACGGCTCGTTCTAGCTTTTCAAGAGTACGATAACCTAAACAAAGAAATCCTTCTAAAAAAGCCAGACGATGCTGAAAATGTTGGTGCACAAGAAGATAAGTATATGGAGATACTGGCGCGACTCAATGATGCCATCTTCGCAAAAACACCGACCGAAAACGACGACGATCACAGGAACCACGCTCCTCTGGCACAAACCAAGCTCCCCAATGTTGAAATAGGTTATTTCTCTGGAAAATACTGTGAGTATACTCAATTTATGAATGTATTTAAATCAGTGATACATAACAACCCTAATTTAGATAATGTTCAGCGTTTGTATTATCTGCGAAATTTTGTAAAGGGTGAACCTTTAGATTTGGTAAAAAATCTGCCCTTATCGGGTGAGAGCTATGCTGAGGCACTAAATATACTTAATGATAGGTATGCAAACAGTACGCTTATAATGAATGATCATATCACTCAGATACTCGACCTACCAAATATAAAATCCTCGGCACCGTCCATTAGGGAGTTCATCTCTAATCTAAGACAGCATATTGCTGCATTAAAAAATTTAGATTCAAATGTAGGCAGCTGGGATCCTATTCTAATGTGTATTCTCTTAAGAAAAGTGGATTCTTATACCGCCAAGGCCTTTCAGATGGAACGGGATGTAAAAACAAAACCGTCGCTATCAGAATTCTTAGAATTTCTGCAAAAAAGAGCGTTGGCGCTGGAATCGGTAGATGGCAACAGTCAACAGCATGGAGCTTCTACAAGCTACTCTACAAAAGGACCTGGTGTGAGAGCATCAGCCAACTCTGCAACTACTTCAGGGTCTCCGCAGCATTGTCCATACTGTAAGTTATCTACAAAAAATCCTCATAAATTGTTTAGCTGTCCGAAGTTCAAATTATCACCTGTAAAAGAAAGAATACAGTTTGTAAATAAAAATAATCTATGCATAACTTGCTTGAATGCCCACCAGGGTAGGTGTAGGTATCATTTCAGATGCAACATCTGCAAAAAAGGCCACAGTACCTTATTACATGAAGAAGTTGAAGCTTCAACGTACACTTCAACAGAGACAGAGCCCCCTGTTGTCTTGGTAGCTAAAAATAATACTGCTAATCTAACTTTACTCCCTACAGCCAAAGTTAAACTGCTGCGATGCGACGGGACAGAGTTACATATCAAGGCACTGCTTGATACGGGTTCCCAAGTTTCGTTTATCACTTCCCATGTAATAAAAGAGTTAGGACTTAAACCAACAGAGAGCAACAATGAGATTATAGGGATAAATAACATAAACAATAGAATAAAATATAGTATTCCCATTGAAGTCCATTCTCTCATTTCTCAATTTAAAATTATGGTAAATTGCAATGTGGTAAAACAAATTACATGCAAATTACCGCAACAAAAATTCAACAATTTTACTCTGCCTCCTGGAATAAAATTGGCAGACGAAAATTACAATAGTCCAAGCGATATAGATATGCTGATGGGATGTGATATCTTTTTTCAGGTCCTCTTGCCGCAACAGCAGCTGCATAGTGTGGATGGCGCTACTGCTACCGCACCAGCACCGTGCATCATTAGCACACATTTCGGCGAAATATTAGGAGGCAACATACCTGCTAGGCAACTTACTTCACAGAAGGTATCACTCTTATGTACATCATGTGACTCAGGCATCAGCGACTCAATAAAAAAGTTTTGGCAAACAGAAGAGGTTCCGCAAATATTCAACGAAAGCTCCACAGAATCACAACTGTGCGAAGATATTTTCAGAAATTCTGTGCAATTAAAAGAGCAGCGTTTTCAAGTAGATTTACCTACTAAGGTTCCTCTAGAGCAAGTAAACAAACACTTGGGCGATTCTTTTAATCTTGCTCTCAACAGATTTGTCAATTTGGAGAAAAAGCTTCATAAGGATGATACTCTTTTTGAACAATATAAAAAAATTATTGATGAAATAATTGATTTAGGGCACGGTCATTATGTAGATATTGAGCAGTACGATTTTAATAGAGACCCTCTCTATTTCTTAGCACATTTTGCAGTAATCAACGAGAAGAGTAGATCCACGAGGTTAAGATCTGTGTACGATGCGTCTATGAAAACCAGTAATAAGATATCACTCAATGATATACTGCTCAATGGTCCTGTTGTCCAGCGAGATTTATTCGAAGTATTGTTATTATTTCGCTTTGGTGATCACATGTTCACTACTGACATAAAGAAAATGTTCAGATGCATAAATTTAAATCCATCATTTGCCCCGTTACAGAACATCCTGTGGAGGGAGGATCCCAACAAGGAGATAAGGTGCATACAGCTGACTACGGTCACCTATGGTCTCAAAAGCTCCAGTTTCCTCGCTACACGGTGTCTGGATGAACTTGCAACGATATATGAAAATGATCTGCCTCTTGCTTCTAACCTTCTGAGGAACTGCGCATTTGTAGATGACGTTTTGTATGCAGATTCAAATTTAAATTCAATAATAGAAGCCAAAAATCAATTAGTAGAATTATTAAAAAGAGGTGGCTTTCAAACTCATAAATGGGCATCTAATGTACCTCAAATTCTGCAAGATATACCAGAAAATGAGCAACATTTTGATTCTATTGATTTAGAAAAGCAAAATTTCTATTTAAAAACTTTAGGTATTGAATATAATGTGAAAAATGACTGCTTCACAGTCACCTGCCCAGAAAAATTTGGTGACAGGCAAATTAATAAAAGAGAAATCCTCAGTTACATTTCAAAGTTCTATGATCCTATTGGTTTTATAACTCCGGTCATCATAAATGGAAAAAGTTTCATGCAGACACTGTGGGATGCAGGTGTAAGTTGGGATTCTCCCTTGACAGGCGATTTAAGGGAGCAATGGTTGCTGTTTGCTAAAAGCTTAGATAACATGTCACCTATAACTATACAACGAAACATTCCCACTGAACGCGCAGTGTCAATACAGCTTGTTGGGTTCGCTGATGCCTCGAGCTCGAAGGCTTACGGCTGCTGCATTTACCTGAGAGTGATACACGATGGAGGTAAAACACGCTTACACTTACTTTGCTCAAAGTCCCGCGTTAACCCGCATAAGAAGGCGTTAACTGTCCCGCGCTTGGAGATGAATGCTACGCTACTGCTTTCGAGACTCATGGTGAAAGTGCACAATGCAATTAGCAGAAAAATAAATGTGCACAATGTATATTTATTCAGCGATTCAAAGATAGTTCTCGCATGGATTGGCACGCAAATAACAAAGTTAAACGCTTACGTAGCAAACAGAGTCCAGGTCGTGGCACAGTTAACGGCTGGGTGGTCTTGGCATTATGTACCTACCCAGGACAACCCGGCGGATTGTATCACGCGCGGCGTAACTCCCCAGGAGCTGGCGAACGACGCGAGATGGTGGAACGGGCCTACGTTTCTACAGAACCATAAGTATAACTTTAATAGCGATTTAGATTTACCTACAGTTTTACCGGAAATGAAGTCTACGTCGATGCCTGACGCCACTCCTTCCAGCGCCACCGCTCTCCCAGCAGCCCAAAACAACTTCGATTTATTTGAAAGGTACTCTGATATTAAAAAGATGTGTAGGGTCCTAGCGTACATTTTTCGTTTTTTTAACAATTGCAAAAACAAAAACAGCCAAAATATACAAACAAAAAATTTAACAAACAAAGAAGTACAAAATTCATTGCAACTGATAATAAAACGCGAACAAAATAAACATTTTGCAAAAGAAATAGCTTTATTAAAACGCGGAACAAACGTTAATACTTCATTAAAATCATTACACCCTTTTCTCGACAAAAATGGCCTCATTCGAGTAGGTGGTCGTCTTGAAAATTCTTCTCTGTCATACGCGCAAAAACACCCCATTATTCTTCCTAAAGAATCGCGTATTACTGATATGATCATTCAGAATGAGCATGATAGACTGATGCACGCAGGTCCTAAGTTATTGCTGTCTGTTTTAAATGAAAGATATTGGTTAATAAACGGTCTAAGGCATGTAAAGAAAATTACACACAAATGTGTAACTTGTTTTAAATTGAAGGCTGTAGCCTCCAAGCAGTTAATGGGTTCTTTGCCTGCTGAAAGGGTTACTCAAGCAAGTCCATTTATTCGAGTTGGCATAGATTATGCCGGTCCATTCGAAATAAAGCAATCCAGGATAAGACGAAGTGTCATTACAAAAGGTTACATCTGCCTCTTTGTATGCTTTACTACCAAAGCGATTCATTTAGAGCTTGCCTCAGATTTGACGACAGCTGTATTTCTTTCCTGCTTTAAACGCTTTGTTTCGCGAAGAGGACTTCCTCATGATGTATTTTGCGATAACGCAAGTACCTTTAAGGGCGCAAAGAACAAATTAACTGAACTATATAATTTGGTTAACTCTCAAAGTCACCAAACACAGGTAAATGACTATGCTTTGCAAAACAATGTAAATTTCAGATTCGTGCCTAGTTACAGCCCTGTGTTTGGTGGTCTTTGGGAGGCCGCTGTACGTTCCAGCAAGTTCCATTTAAAAAGAGCGATTGGAAAGCAAATTCTCACATATGAGGAGATGTGTACTGTACTATCGCAAATAGAAGCAGTATTAAATTCCAGACCACTGGTCCCTTTGTCAAAAGACAGCGATGATTTTGCTTACCTTACCCCCGGTCATTTTCTCACCGGCAGAGCTTTGGTAACATATCCAGAGCATGACCTATCTGACGTTCCAATTTCAAAGCTTAGGCTGTGGAATTTGACAAATAAAATTGTACAATCCTTTTGGCAAGCTTGGCATAAATATTATCTCAATAACCTACAGTCAAGACCAAAATGGCGAGATGAATGTTCTAATTTGAATGTAGGTGATTTAGTATTGCTTCGCGATGACAATACGCCTCCCCTCACATGGCCTATGGGTCGTATAACAAAAGTGTTTCCTGGAAATGACAAAAAAGTAAGGGCGTTTGAAGTAATGACATCAAATAAAAAGACACATGTAAGGTCAATTACAAAAATTTGTTTATTTCCAATAAGCATGAGCGACGACGTTCGTAGGCCATCTTAGGATGTGTAGTTTTAGTTTAGAGCTAAGCTGCGATGCCAAGAACACAACGGAGTGTTCCCCTATTAGTTTTTAAGATTTAGTTAAAGTGCTAAAGTACTGTTCCTACTGTAATAAGTCTTAAAATAATAGCAGGTATAGATTAGAAAATTAATTTGTATTTTTTCTAAAACTTGCACTAAGTTAAAATGTTACATGTAATCTCATAGTCATCGTATGATTTGCCTATGCATCACTTCCTTGTGGTTTAAGTAACTTATATTTTGTCAGAGTTCAAAATGTATTTGATTGCTTTAAGCCACATAACATACATAAACAGCACAAAGTTCATTTCATGTAGATTTTAAGAGAAAGTCTTCTTTGATGTTTTACTTTAGTTTGCTGTTGCAACTGATTTGTTTGTGGCCCCCAATATGTTGGCAACATTAAGTTAATTTTATGTATAGCAACACTGTTTGGCTGTGCTCTCTCTTGTCGACATAAGCTTCATGTAACGAGGCATTGCATGTACCTCGTACTCGTGGTAATAAAGTGTAGAAGCATAAAGGAGGTCTTTCTCTCCACACCTTGACCACCACCAGCTGCAGCATCCTGGATTACAGTCAACTACACGCAAGGTCTCGCCTACGCAAACTACGGAGGCGAGCTACGCCCTTGCACAAAATGAATGAATCGATTTTTAAGGGCTTAAACATTATGAAAACTCTCCCGTTAGCCTATTAGGTACCGGGTCAAGTTCTTTAGCGGCGCCAAAACAGCCGCAGCTGTGCAAGCGCCTCTATTAGCGGAAACGTACCGTTTGCACTGCGCGTGCATTATTTGTGCTGCGGTCGTGCTAACCTCAATACACCTCAATCAACGTCCAAACAATGGCGAGAATTTCGCAATATGTCTCTGGTGACACGCTGTGGAATTTTAGCGAAGAAAGATTTGACTGTTTTGTCTGTTCGTTAGGTATCTATTTCAAAGCTAGCTCAGAAGTTTTTATTTGGTCATCTTTGTAGTTGTCGTTTCTTCTTTCAGCCGTGTTTGTAGTACAATTTAAAATCATAAAAATTTCCACAATAAAAACATGTAAAACTTACAAGGCCGATTAACTAAAACCAGTATAGGACGTGACGAGGAAACCATGACCAGCAAATACTCATTACATAACATTTACATACTTGAGTTGAGTAATTTAGAACTGGTAAAACAAGAAATTGTACAAAAACATTGCTGGTAAAAAAAATCTTAAATTAAAGTGTTCGATACTGCGCATCCAATCTGAGTTACGATCTTGAGACGCGGGCGCAGCGTCCATCAAAACAAATTGTTTACTGGAACTCTGCACGTGTTCCAAGTTCGAATTATTCACTCGTTTTATGATAGCTAATGGACACGCATTCATTTTGATTGTGTAAGATATGTAACGTATTGTCTTTGACATACCTACCTATGGATAAATTCGTATGAGCCGAAGAATTATTATCTCTATGTCTCTATATATAAGAACAATTTTATTAAGTTTTAGTGGAGTTTTTCTTACTGCTTAGTATTCCATACCTTTTCCATTTCATTTTTGAAGTTACGACGGTGCAGCTGAATCTGGAAAGCTTCAGGGGTGTGTCATACATGTCTTCGAATCGTGACACTTTTACGGATGGACTTTGCACAAAAGCCCTACAAAAGAGTTATAGCGGAAAGGAGTTTTAGGCCACGATAAATAAAACCAAAGAAAGAAGCAGCCAGCCAGGGTACTAGTACTAGCACAAGCAGCACGAGGGAAATAAATAAATTAAAATAAGTGTTTGATTTTTGCCAAATGAAATGGAAGAAGAATCACATGAAAGTATTTCAAAGGATTGTCCTAACATAATTTGGAAATTTTCTGGATAAACGTAGGTAATGTAAGGATCACCATAATATCATATCTAGGAGGACATTCACCTCTAGCTGGACAAAAATGGACTGACGATCTGGTTAGGGTCGAAGCAGGATGCGGCAGCGTAGGACCGGTTTTTATGGAGATCTTTAGGAGAGGCAATTGTTCAGCAGTGGTCGTCTTTCGGCATAGAAGGAAGTAGAGTCATAAATAAATCGCAGAGCCAAGAAGTTCGTTGGTGTTGTGATGAGACCCTAGTGAAAACCAAGTTTCACAGCCTATAGCCCACCGGCGCATATGTGCTGTGCCGGCGCAAATGAGCGTGTCTGTCGGTCATTTATGGATTGTACTTTTACAGAGTGTGCCCAAGAGTTCTATGTGCTTATTCCACCATCCCCCTTCTACTATCAGGATCCAAACCATCCATACTTGGTCGATATTCCACATATCCGCACAAAGCGCTTTGAAACATCTTTTATAATGCCCAAGGCGAGTGGAATTCTGTGCCTGCGTCTGTGTTTCCAAGCTCTTAAACTCTGATCAATATAAATCGCGAGTGAATAGGCTTCTTCTGGGAAAGCCTGCCAGACCTCATATCTGACCTCAGGGCTAGATCGAGGTCAAGAGTAACACTATTAAAAAAATATGTTTCAGTAGCAACTTAAACTGTAATTATTTAAGCTTTCAAACATGAAATAAAACAATCCCCATAGTAACAGCAATAATAAAATGTTATATAACTATGATAAGAAATAAAATTAGCAATCCAGTGACAAAGGAATCTTTCCGTTTATTGTCAACAACAGCTGGGGGACCTTGCCGAGTGCAAATGTCAAACCACATACCAACACCCGGCGTCTGCGATATCTGAGACTCTATATTTATTGTTACTGACTGGCCTGTCTGTTCGCCGCGTATTGAGAATTCGATATTTAAATTAAAATTTAGAATCAGGGTATAGTCAACGACAGGTCAAGCTTGACACTCGCATTGCGATTCTATCCCGAACGTCTATTGAAATAAGAACGGTACAAAGTCCAATGAGTCAAGCTTGATGTGCTCTTGACTGTACATTAGATTGCCTTGCCTACGAGTACGAGGTCTAAAAGATGGTGGCCAATTCACACAATCATCTGATCCCAAACTATATGCATACATAAATAGACAAAATAATTACACCCAGCCACAGAACAAACACTTGCATTAATTACACAAATGTGTGCCTCGGACGAGGATAGAACCCAGGACCCACGGCGTAGAAGGCAGGCTCACTACCAACCCCGCCAAAGGGCCAGTAAACTTACTAAAGTTAGGCCACCGTAATAGGTCTTTTCTGACAGCTGTCAAACGTATGCAAAATTACGACCTGCAAAGAAAAATGAACCCTGTGTGTTGGTGTTAAGGAAACGTCAAAACGGACTTCTTACGTTGGCGCTACTTTAGTTTGGAGTGACTACATAAGTACATAGATAACATCACGCCTCTTTTCCTCCACCTACTACGATCTTGACATACTGCCCTCCCTTCCTGTACTTTCTTCAATCGTTTCATACATGCTCGTCAGTTTTGGGTACTCTTAACCTGTCCTTTATTTAGAACGTCCTGAATTTGGTCCTGGTACGGTCCTTCCAACGTTTCCATACACTCTCGCCTGGTAGATCTCTTTCGTCATTCATTGGCTAAGGACGAAAACGGAAGAAATGTAGAGAGACGGTGCATTATCATACGGTAGAACATACACGAATGATGACTTTATAGATTCGTCGTGATGGTTATACAATATAGGGTGCCTTTTAATTAGTTCTTGGTAGCAAAAGACATGCATGTACTCATGATACTGAACAACTTTTCCCAAGGAACACAGGTCGAAATACGAAAAACCAAATTTGACCTCCCATACATAATGCGCTATCAGCTGATGCAGTTTCTATAGGAGGTCAAAACTTGATTTTCGTATTTCGACCTATGTTCGTTGGAGATAGTTGTTTAGTATCATGAGTACATTCATCACTCTTTCTATCAAGAACTAATTTAAAATTACCCTAGTGCTAATTCCGAGCGATACGAGAGCCGGACTTCTTTGATTTTAACAGGTACGAGTACATGCACGTTGTCATGTTATTTATTATTGCTATGGTTTTGTTATATCGAATTACAAATGCACTGCTTAGTTGAGCTGCGTTATACGACCACCTCTTGAAGATTGCGGAACAACTGTTGTTCCGAAGATAAGGGCACCCAACATATACTTAAATAAAATAAAAAAGTCTTAACTTTAGTTCTTTCAAATATCTTCTAAAAGAAGTCAAGCAGTGCCAGAAGGCAGTGTTACTACATCATTATACCCATAAACTATAATGGTAATAGTTTACACCTGAACGGCCTTGCCAACTAACTGTTTTTTATGGCACGCGGAAAACCCGGCGCCATTATGCAAATCACCCGATATCTACCAGATATAACTTTGACACAGCTGATTCGATGACTCTGTTTATAATTTACATCGATAAAATATATAATAAAATTTAAAAACAGCTCTATTTTATCGCGTTTTAATAAAATCACCGTCAGCGGCACAACTAAGTTCGTGTTTTAAAGTGCTTAGGTTTTTAAGGAGTAGTATTTTCATTGCGAAAAATGTACTTGACATATTATGGATAATTTCTAGTCTGACTGAAGTCTTTATGAAAATCCTTTATAGTGAGGTGAGTCAAAAACATATATCCAAACACATCCTTTGAAAACCTGCTTCAACTGGGAGGGGAATCAAACTTTGTACTCTTGCAATTATAGACAGCCACACTACCGCAACACCAAACAGGCCGTCAAGTACAAAACGTTATAGCCCGGTAATCTAAAGCTACTAAGAATAATGGTATTAGATTTTAATATACCGAAACTCGTCCGCAAGATTATAATTTTAGAAAATGTGTTTAATTAATTTGCATTGGCATGAAGACCCGATACACTTAGCGTTTGACACGTGCATTAATAGATCAGAGGAATTCGCGTAATGAATTGCAAATGAGGTCTAATGAGGTCACTCGATCCTTCTCTGCGGCCTTGCACCTCGCAGCTGGCGCCAATCTCGACCGCGATGACGTCACTCCCGGAACTACTAAAAAATATAAAATCTTTTGCTGTAGACCACAAAATAAAAACTAAAGGCATAGAATACGGGCTGTTTCTTTTAAAGTTCTCACTATTAATAGTCCACAAAAGCCTGTGATAGTTATAGTTCAACAAAATGCAAAAAAATTACAATCTAACTATTCTTATAGCATTTTGTAAATTAATTTAATTTTAAGCGTACCTATCTAAGATAGCAGTGAGCGATGTCTTTTTTTTCCAATTTCTCAACGTAATGTCTCTTTAAGAAAGTTATTTAAGTTAGTTAAGCGAGTAAGTATGTAAATACGTCTTTTGTTCAAAAGTTACATCATATTACCTTTGTAGGTATTATTTCAATGAAACTTATGACAAAACGAGAAACTTACGGCAACGAATGATACAATATGGGGTCTTTCTAATACGTTCTGAGCTTCTGCATTGCTAGTTTACTCCTTATGCCTTTTTTATTCCTGAATATAAGGAATAAAACACGTAAACGTGTCCCTTGGGCAGTCGTAGTAGGTACGCAACTGTGCATACGTGCTTTACTCCTACCTAAGCACCTGGGCGACCGAGCTTTACTCTGTATTATCTTAACCAAAGCCCATTAAATACAGCGCCATATAGTACGGAGTAGAAAAAATACAGCATGACCGGCCGATTTTCGGTGTAGAATTTAAAAAAAAAAATAATACATTAGGTATTATGAAACCTTTAACATTAAAATAACACGATATCACCGAGTGAGCAAGCTATGGTACTCATCAACAGATGGCGCCGTAGGGTTTCTAAAACACGCTATTTTGAAAGAAATACTATAAAACGTAAAAAAGCCTTATACTTTGCAATGAAACAAAAATTAAATGTTACACGAAAAAAAACCAAACATATTATTGAAAACCGTGTTTGAATAAGTTCAGTAGTTTACGAGCGAATCACGGACAGCAGTTTGTTACTTTGCTTTAAAATTGTTAATTTTTGAGTGAACCGATTGCAATGAAACAAGGCCTATATGTTACAACAAAATAAGACCAACAAATTATTGAAAATTACGTTTAAATCGGTTTAGTGGTTAGTCCGTGAATCAAGAACAAAGAAAGAGACAGACAGACAATCAAACAGACAAAAACTCCAAAATATTGCAATTTTCTTAAAGATTTTATTGAGTTTACGATTTTATTATATGTACATATATGAGTAGATACATTTGCGAAGCATTTTGTGCGAATTTGTGAAATACCTACTGGATAATTTTTTTGTACCTGACATCCGTTCGCCCACTTATTAGTAAAGTCAAAAGCAACAACTTTTTTCTACGACTTTGCTAACAACGCACAAAAATTTTCAACTTTTCATACAAAGTAACGTAAGTAACCAATACAATTTGTGTGGGACGTTGAAATTGTTTTGTGCGTTGTAAGAAAAGACTTAAAACAAAAGTTGTACCTTTTGACCTCACTAATAAACCAAATAATGTAGTTGACATCCTGCGAAGCGTCTAAATTCCTGTTGGTAGTTGGCGGAATAAGCTCATGGAGCTCTCGGGCTAGCACCCTCCAAATTAAAAATATCTTAAGGTGATCTGTGACGGCCAGCTTAGCCCCGAACGCAACTAGATGGAGCCACTGCTGCAAATATAAGGTTTTATTTTTTAATGCAATAAGTACCAACTATATATGTGCAAAAAGTTGATTCGCGTAAATTTCATCGTGCAACTTCAACGCCTAACAACAATTTCGATAAGAAAAATATGTCCACTAAAGTCAATTACTCTCGTCAGTCCGTGTTTACATGAGTACGATCACTCACACATGCACACAAAGTACAACCGTACAGTTTTGACCGCACGCCCACAATCGTAACATTGAACCAAAAATTGCTAACAAAAATAGTACTTTCAGTACATTAACTGTATTTTTGTATTAATTAGCGAAAATTTTAACAAAAAATAGCAGTATTCGTTCGTTTTTCAACAGAATTTTATGTCCCGCGTAAGAATGCAAGTCATTTGAATTTTTGTATGGAAAACGGATCACCTTAACTCTAATGCCTGACTCTATAATGTGCTTTGGACGGACACACTGTAGGTAGGTAATCTCTGGCTAGACAGTAGACTATGAACACGTGGGACCAATTCAAGGAAAACCCAAATCAATCGAGATATATGCGAAATGATGTCATTACATTGATTATCTATGGAATTTATTTATACTTTAATCGAGCCCACCTGTATACTTTAAATAAAAACGTTGAGAAACAAATTGACTGAAACGAATTGGAGCATGCTAGTAATTATTATTAATCAAATTAGTTTGAAAATATACCAACGATTAATAATTTTGCGATTCTTCTCAAATTAGGTGTAGAAGTCCTTGACATATTAAAGATCCACTAAGAATACATATAAAAATTGATATACCATTTGTTAAATATACGTAAATATATACTTAGTGCGGCTAAATCTATAGTTTTAGCCAACCACTACCAGCTAAATCTAGTATTGTCCGGCTTGAACTAGGGTTAGCCTCACTTTGGGGTCTACCCCTAACGTTGCACACCTCAAGCAAATTATTAAGGGCTGTGTATTAAGAGGCTACCTCCCGTCCACTAGCGCCCCCATCAGTTAAAAAAATACTACTCGCTTAATACAAAACTTATCGAAAATCCCGAAGATCAGATTGAAGTAAAGGTACTCTAGTTTATTTAGAACTTATCAATTCTGAATAATATAGTTCACTGTAGTTACAGATACAAAAAGTGCGAAAAACGGCCACTTTTAGCAGTATTTGTATCTGTAACTACAGTAATCTATATTTTTCCGAATTGATCAGTTCTAAATAAACTAACCATTAGTTCAATCTGATCTTCGGGATTTTCGATAAGTTTTGTATTTAGCGAGTAGTATTTTTTTAACTGATGGGGGCGCTAGTGGACGGGAGGTAGCCCCGTGACACCAAATTTGAGTAAATTTTTACTAAATAATATTCACCAAATTTTGTCTACCAAAATGGATGAATGTACACCAAATTTGCTTCTGGCACTTCGCCGGCCGCTGCCGCGGCACGCTCGCTCTGCTCGTGCGTTGTGGTCGCTAGATAACCTAACACAACCTAACCGAACCGGTTACCCAAATTTGGTGTACGTTCAGCCAATTTGGTGTCTTCTTCTTCTTCGTCGTTTCCTCATGGCTGAGGGTCGTGACCACCAAAAGTAGCCCTACGGGTTAGGGCTCTCCAATCATTTCTGTTTTGGGCTAGGTGGATTGCCCCCTGGGTGTTGCAGTTGGTGGACTTCAAGATGGCATCTGTCCACCGGGTAGGCGCTCTTCCTCTACTCCTTCTTCCCGCCACGTGCCCAACTACATTAATGCATTTTGTCTGAAGTGTATTTGGGGTAAGTATAAAAATTATTTTGTGAATCATTTAATTTGTTGCCATTATTAAGGCTTAGTTCGCACTGCAGGTACCTTAGGGCCATTTACTACAGGCGACTGTGAAAAGTTACACTAAGTACCAAGCAAGCAGCGCGACGATGCGATTGACCCTGTTCGCGACCCGTCTTACCCTAAAGAATATAGGTCGAAATGCGAATCAAAAAATTAGATTTCTCATACAAAATGCGCATTCAGCTGGTGCAGTTTCTATGGGAAGAAAAATATTTTTATCGTATTTCGACCTATGTTCCTTATGGAAAGTTATTCAGTTTCATGGTCTAAATGTACGGTATGGGGACCACCAGTGTACCCTACACCTGAGCAAGGTGTATCAGATAGGGTATATCCTCTGCGCATGAAACTGAACTACTTTTTCCAAGGAACATAGGTCGAAATACGAAAAAATTTTTACCTCCCATACCTAATGCGCTATCAATTTATTCGTATCTACCTATCAGCTGATTCAGTTATTTTTTTTTTCTTTGGGAAAGTTGTTCAGTTTCATGGGCAGATTCATAGTATACCCTTTTTGTTACACCCTGTATATCAAGGCAGCTCATTACGACTACATTGCGAAATTATGTTAGCCCAACGTTTTACGAAAAGGCACCGTGCACTGTTTTTGTTTACAACAGCTAATACCAGCTATATGCTTTTTCAAAATTTCGGTAATCTTTTATTTAAGTGGTTTTGTCACATTGGAAGTGTCGACAATTTGTTTGACATGTGTCGGGATTAGTGGCACTAAAGTGGAATATTTATGGCAAAATTTATTGAATTTTAAACGACTTGCAGCAGTCGTCGGTGGGAAGTTGCCTGATCGTTTTAGGAAAAAGTATCCGGAGTATCGAGTTTAATAAAAATTTAAGCAAATAATAAAAAAATAATCTTATATTTTTCCTTATACAGGGTGTTCCTATATGATGTGAGAACCTTTTAATTAACGTTCATCATAACATACCATGAAAATGTCCACTACAGGACATGGAGCTCCCTCCAGAATACTAGCTTTTGCTGAAAAAATATGGAGGGGAAGTACAATAGTTACCTCGCTTGTTAGCGTTACGGCTGGCACCATGAACCGCGGTTGTAGGTGACCGCAGCAAGTAAGATGTAAGATATAAAGGATGATGCTGCTGCCCATCCTCCAGTTAACCCTTAGTCGCCTCTTACGACACCGACGGGTATATATGGGTTGGTACTATTCTTTGCCGGCACCACACGGGACGTTTTAACGTTACCCGACCATAAAACTGAACAACTGTCCCTAAGGAACGTGTCGAAAAACATAAAAAAAAATTACACAGAATGCGCTATCAATCTGATACAGTTTCTACGGGATTTTAAATGCTTTTTACTTTCGAGCGTGAAAAAAAAAGTTTTTCTTATTTTCTCAAAAATGTAGTCTATATCACTTATACATCATAAAAAACAAGTCTCCCAAAAATGTCCGTCCGTCGGTCGGTCGGTCGGTCGGTCCGTCGGTCCGTCGGTCCGTCGGTCGGTCGGTCTGTCCGTCACGCTTTGGCCTAGCGGCTAAACGAATTGTCCGATTGACACTAAATTTTTGAATTTAGGAGTTTTATGCAAATCCATCGAAGTGATTTCTTGCTGGCTCTCATTTTGAGGGTAGCTGTCATACAACGAAAATGATAAATTGTAATTTTCTCAAAAACGGCTCATAGAATCTTGATGAAACTTTGCATGACCAAGCATCTCCATGTAAGATATCTTGCGCCAGTATCAAATGATCTGTGAAATTTCATATAAGGGGTGTTCCTGTACCACTAAATCGTAAATATGTGATTTACCCAAAATTGGTTCCATTGAGTTTATTAAAATTTTCTATAATATTACTCCTGTATTGGTTGTCTACCTGACTGGATTTTCTTTATGATTTTTTGAATACAATTTAGTACACAGGGTGTACCAAAAATTTAAAGGGCTTGCTCAGTAGACTAAACTGAACAATAATCCATAAGGAACATGTGTTGGGAAATTAAAAAAATCTCCATGTAAGTATCCTACGGTAGTATCTATTGATCTTTGAAAATTCATATAAAGGGTGTTCCAGTACTACCAAAAGTTAAACATGTGATTTACTCGAAATCGTTTGATGTTTGTTTGTTTTAATGTTTGACAATTTGAATTCTGAATTGATCTGTATATTTCATTCGAACATATTTTTTGGAAAAACGTAAATAAAAGTTTGTATTTCCGTACTATGTGTATGGCATTACAAATTTAAGTTTGCGGTTGATAGTTTTTCCTTGAGTATGGCGAGAAATTAAGTGCAGTGCTGCTGTACCATTTATTTCATATTTCAATTTACCTATGTTTTTCAAAGAAAGTAGTTCAATTGTATGTTCCGTAACAAACTCAAAGGTTCGCAGTTGATAAAGGAAGCACCCTATACCTAGACACACATCTACCTACAGTGTGAATTTTCATTGGTTTTGCTCCCGAACCCAAGTGATTCTACTCATACTAACAACAAAAGAAAAAAAATCCACTCAAAAATTTTTTTCAACTTCCCATACAACATGGGTCGATCTGAGTCGGCAAGTATTATTCAAGTAAAAATATTTTTCTTCTGACAATTTGCTCTTTTTCAAGTAATAGCGGATATTGCAATTAACATAACCAAGCCTCCCAGCAATGTATGCCGAATTAGTCTTTGCATTAGGTGTGATCACGATCACGTGAGATAATGATAATGATAATGATAATGATAATTTATTGCATAACATTCGTTACATGTCATATAAACATTTTAGTACCTATTAATACTATTCAAACATTTTAGGTATACAAAACTATACAATGTACAAATTTTTTATAAGCATTAAAAATATATATATATGAGTCAATTAATTAATTGATGAACTCAAAAAATTATCATTAAATCAGGTCACTAAAGACAGGTCTAACATCTCCTTAAAGGAGTAGAAATTATTGTTCAAGAGCCAACATTGGATCCTGCTTTTAAAACATTGCACTGACTGAGCATTACGTATAGAGTCAGGTAGGCGGTTGAGATATCGATTAGAACGCCAAGCGCCCCATTAGCTTTTTGTGACAATAAATAACAAAGAAAGATAAGATGCCTCAAGCTCAAAGTGAGTGGTTATCATCCGGGTTTTTGAGTAAATATTGTCCTTAAGATAATTTTAAATATTTCTAAAGACATTTGTTTTATTTTAACCTTTTAGGTCATGGTCTACTCATTTTAATTTTTAAACAGACTTCAAGGCATTTTTTTATCAAACTCGTTTCCTTTTACTACATTCAAACTAATTTTGCGTATTAATTTAACCTGACGACCTGAACGATTTACAGGGCCTATGGTTGCTGGACTTTTTCAGAGTGACTGTATTGTTGTGTTGTAATTTGTCAATTTATAGTCAACTATCGGCATTGTAGATACAAGTATCTGTGATACAAGCAGACTATATTAAAAACAAAGAGATTTCATGTATGTTTTCACATACAACTAGAGGGCCCATGTATAGAAATTTTCAGTCCATGAAAAAAAATTTATTAATGTGCCTTGATCTCTTTCTAGCAACAGTACCAGCAGTATGCTGTAACAGCATTTACTCGGCAAAATCTAAGGAAATGACTGTATATATATATTCTTTATTGCACATTTAACATACAGAAAGTAAACAAACAAAAGGACATTTACAAATGCGGACTTATCTCTACAAGAGATTTCTTCCAGCCAACCCATGGTTGTGATAGAGAATATTCATAATCTGTAATCTGTGGTCAGGGACGTTTTTACCATTCGCGTGCACTCTCTAGTTGTATATGTATTTATTATTGACTATAAGTATTGGAGCTTTTGAAAGTGGTAGAGCTTTTGTGCAAAGTCCGTCTGGGGAAGTACCACCCCCTTTACTATTTCTGCCGTAAAGCAGCAGTGTTTGCACTGCTGTGTTCGGTTTGAAGGGCAAGGGAGCTAGTGAAATTACTGCCCCATGAGACATAACATCTTAGTTCTCAGGGTGGACAACGCGCTTTGCTGTCTTATTAGCGTCAAAGTATGTCACTAATAAGACAGCGGGTGCTATGGGTGATAGAGACCACTTACCATCAGGTGGCCCACCTGCTCGTTTGCTCACTTGTAACATAAAAAAAAACATTATATTTAAGGTCCGTGCGCTTTTGACGTGGCTTGATCTAGTGAACTGGTAAAAAAAAACCATTTGATTATTCGCTGGCATAAAGTGAGAGAACGAATGTTCCTGATTTGTAACGCTGTGTTCTATGCTAGAGTTAAACCAATTGGCCTCAAATCACGCGAAACAAATTTCACTACAAAGGGTTACCTATTCCACGAACCGCCATAAAGTTTTTATAAGCACAAATTTTAATGTCCCTAAACAATCGGTCTGACGGTTTGTCCTAGTGTTCCTCTGAGAGGAAACCTCGTAATTTGAATTGGGTTGTAAAATAACCATCAGCTTAGTCGAAGTGATGTCGTTGTTAAAGTTTTTGCTAGCTTTTATGAAGTTGTACTTACCTACTTTATGAATATGGTTTTTAGGGTTCCGTACCAACCCTGTTACTAAGCCTATCCGTGGCCTATGTCGTCTGTATGTCTGTCTGTCCGACTTGTGAAGGGCTATATCCTTTGAACCGTAGTTGTTACATATAAGGTTGAAATTTTCACAGAATACGCGTTATTATGGCGAATTACCAAACAAATAATAAAAACAATAAAATTATAAGTAAGGGGTCCCCATACAAGAAACATTTTTTTTTTGTTTTAGCTCTATTGTAAAAACGGGAACAAAGAGTCAAAATGATATGTTAATTGTGCAGAATAAAAACAAATAATAAGAGCTGGTCAAGTGCGAATCGGACTCGAGCGCTGAACTATTTTTATATTAGTGGTACGGAACCGTCGCTGCGTGAGTCCGACTCGCACTTGGCCAGTTTTTAAATCAGTTTTAAAGTGGTACGTTGTTGTAGCATGTGTTTCATTAAATCTGTGGGCCTCTTAGTAATTTACGCCGTTCGGTATGACAGTGAAGCGTGTTGTTAGAACATTTTTACAACTTCACGCCGACACTGATGTGGTTAACTCTCGATGTTTCTTTTCGAAGGTCAGGTGTGTTGTGTCGACTTTTACAGTTAAATATAATTAATAAATTACATATTCAAATGCTAGAAGACAACATCATGTGAAGTATGGTAAATAACATCTCAGTGTTCATTAAAAACAAAGGCGCAGGCGTGTACAAAATTTCAGAATTCCAACATTGCAATCCAGCGACATGCGACAGTAGATCATAAATCCGAGATAAGCAGTAAGCAGAAACTTACTGAATGTCAATAAGGTTGTATAACGTAGCAGGATTGACGTTTCAATAACAATAAATTGGAAGGTTGTGGACAGGATCGGGCGCAGCTGGTCAGCACAAGACACGTGCGATGGTCACGACACGGCCGCGCCGCAACGCCGCGCCGGGAGCCGAGAGGACCTCACGAATCTGCCTGTCACGAACTGTTAGCGCTCACTTTTTGTTTTAAAACTTACAGATACTCGTAAAAATAATCTTGATTTGCACGCAACTTACGAGTCGTATATATTCTTAATTCTCTTATCATGATCGTCATTACATCACGTCCCATAAAAAGTCCACTGCTATGATGACAATGAATATAAAATTGTAACTACACGCTTGTTATCGGCAGTATTACTATACGCAGGAGTAAGCTGCTGGTCATCTTTGGTTCAAGATCCCTTGGGAGCCTTATACGACATCATCTTCAAGAGAGTGTACCACTCGGGCTAATATTTTCTTATGACTCTGTAATGTTTGAATTTCTTAGCCTAAATGAAAAATAAATTTGACAACAACGTAAACGTCTACTCAGACGATAAATAAGCCACCCAAGTCAATCGATTATACGGACAGTGGAAGTCAACATCGTTAAAGATATCTAGCTTGTCATGATCAATTATTTAATCGATCATTTTCCTCGATCCTGCCTTAAGTCTTGCATTATATTCATGTCCTTCTCTTGAACTGCATAAGGATATTCGGACTGCATTAATGTTAAATGTAGATGCAGTATTGTGTTAAATATTTATCAGCCGGTCAGTTGTCAGCTGTAACGTGACGTCAGAGCACCCAAGTGTCTTCAACACGTGTACTGTTAGCAGAGGAACTACTGTTATTTATTATAATGTGTCTAAAGTTAAATGAAAATACCGGCCAAGTGCGAGCGATACTCGCGCACCGAGGCTTCCGTACCACTAAGGTAAAAATAACGTCTTAGTTACTTAACGCGCAATCACGCAGAAGTGTATCAAAACGTGTCGGACTCGCGCAGTTTTTTTTTGTAAACAACGCGCGAGTCCGACACGCACTTGACTAGTTTTTAGGGTTCCGATACCAAAATGGTAAAAAAAAGGAACCCTTATGGTGCCGCTCTGTCTGTCTGTCTGTCCGTCTGTCTGTCACACCTCTATATCTCAGCAACCACTTATGCTATCGACCTGAAATTTGGAATGGTTTTAGAATATAGTTGCCCAACTTAACTGCATATGAAAATTTTTTGAAAAAAGTATGATTATTAATGTAAAGGGGGCCAAAATAGGGGGAGCCAAATTTCAAATTGTCGCTACTAGGTCGAGTGGGGTATCATATGAAAGGGCTTTACTTGTACATTTCAAAATATATTTTTGTACTTTTTTAAGTTTCTTAGTTTTCAAGTTAAGATGAAAAATGTCAAAAAAAATACCATTCCCCCCCCCTTATCTCCGAAGTTTGAGTAAGGAAAAATCTGAATTAATTACAGTTGACAGGGGTTCATGTAAACTTTGCAGCAAAAATAAAACGATCTTTCTAAGTTGCACAGTTTTTCAGAAATCTGCAAAAAACCTTTAAAAACAAATTTAGTTTTGCGGTCCTGAAAATGGACTTTATTGCTTCCAAAAATACTATAGGTATATCGGAACCCTCGGCGCGCGAGTCCGACTCGCACTTGACCGGTTTTTATTATTTGTTATTATTTCATAGCTTATGCACTATAAACTGACCAATTTTCTGGGTTGTAAGTGTTCCATTTTTACGAGAGAGCTAAAACAAAAATAGAGCAAAAATCGCCTAAAAACCACGTTTTTAGTGGGGGAGCCCCCCTTAGTTTTTACGTTTTTATTATTTTTATTATTTGTTGTTATAGGGGCAACAGAAAAACATAATCTGTGAATTTTTTAACTATCTGCCTATCACAATTTATGAGATACAGCCCGCTGACAGACAGACAGACAGCTAGCCATCGGAGGCATATTAATAGGGTCCCGTTTTTCACCCATTAGGTTCGGAACCCTAAAGATTTACATTAAAAAAACCTATAGGTTTACTAATTCTTAAATCTCTGGCAACTACAAAACTGGAAAACTAAAAATCTTTTTTTTTACTTCTGATATTTAAGCCCAAGTCACACTGAGGCGGTAGCGGAAGCGTTCCGGGGCCGGTATTTTTTGTAAAGTATGAGTTCTTATGCACCCTGTCACATTGAAAGCGGTCGCGGCGCGGCGCGGTGCGGCGCGGGGGCACTTAACTAGCGGCCCGGCCGCCCGGGCGGCCGGGCCGCTAGTTAAGTACAACTCTTTCGGCAACCCGTCACACAGAGCGGCAGCGGCGCGGCGCGGCGCGGTGCGGTGCGGTCCGGGCGCGGACTTTGACGTTGTATTTTTTTACAAGAATGTTGAGGCTTTGCGCAGACTTTTTTTTTGTTATCAGTTTGGTTTTTTGTTTAGAGCAAAGGATTTAAGTCTTTTGAATAAACACAGATACATAGTGTCACACCGACCGCTACCGCGCCGCTGTCCCGCCGCAGTTTCCGCGCGGTACCTCTG
This sequence comes from Athrips mouffetella, assembly GCA_947532105.1. NCBI lineage: Eukaryota > Metazoa > Arthropoda > Insecta > Lepidoptera > Gelechiidae > Athrips > Athrips mouffetella. The sequence continues at coordinate 10,641,171 of OX383971.1, forward strand.
TGTGACCGGTCCCGGAACGCTTTCGCTTCCCGCAGGTCCGCCCCCGGACAGCTTTACCGCTTATACCGCTCTGTGTGACTTGGGCTTAACGCCCTGTTTCTGCCCATGACAGGAACAGGTCAAAATAAAAGAATGTTTCGTACTCCCATACAAAAGCTGCTGTCAGCTGATGCAGTTTGTATGGGACGTCGAAAAATTATTTTCGTACGTCGATAAAAAAGATAAAAATATAAGTTTTCGCAAACCAACAAATTATAGATAATATAGTGAATACGTTGGGATTCGAAACCCTATACAGGGTGTAAAAAAGTATGATCCTATTGATACATCATGCGCGGTGCTCTAAGACCTAGCTTATTGTCAAATTTCACTATTCAAGGTCAACAGGAAACCCCCGTGGGAAACCCTGTAAGTGTTGGTTTGGTTCATAAATTTATGGAGATGCGGACATAAAATATGATGAGGAAAATAAACATATTTTATTTTACATGTTTTTAAAAAATAGCTATATCTTTTTATTCTGTTGTTGTAGCTGCTTCGAATTTTCATATCTTCAAGCGTCCATGGACTACTTTATTCCTTTAGGTACCCGTTCGTGGGAAAGAGGGCCTTGACAGACAGTCGGACCGGCTGACAACAAAGTGATCCTATAAGCGTTCCGTTTTTTTTTCCTTTTGAGGAAAGGAAACCTAAAAAATATGAACATTTTAAACAGTGCTTTTTTTCACAGACGGATCATTGTACTTTTATTTACAGCCTGTATATACGCTGTGTGTATGCGCTGCTGGCTGGAATAATACAATGAAAATCAGACGTATTTGAGCAGCGGCGAGTAGTCGTATGCGCAAGGACAGATGGAAAGTTTGTGACGTCACACTTACGTATACATTTCAATCAGTCAGGCAGGATTCAGGGGCCTACCGATTTCTAAGCAAAAACCAAAGTAGAATGCATTTGATCTATTTTATATGTAAACACGGCAGCAATCAAGTGGAAACAAAACCAGTGTAAGCTGAACCAGCGCTACGCTACAAACGCACGAAACTAAAGACCCGCTCAAGGTCAAAATGTTTCAACCGACGTGCGGCCGTATATACTAACGCGGCAATTCCCAACGTGAAGAGGTGGTAGAGCTTTTGTGCAAAGTCCTTCTGCGGAAGTACCACACCCTTGCCTTTATTTGTGCCATATAGCAGCAGTTGTTGCAATTATGTGTTATGGTTTGAAGCGTAAGGGAGCCAGTGAAATTACCGGCACATGAGACGTACCATCTTAATTGTCAGGGTAGGCAACGTGCTTTGCTGTCTTATTAATGTTTAATTATGCCGCAAATAAGATAGTGGGTGGGGCGATGGTGACCAATTACCATCAGGTGGCCCACCTTCTCGCTACTAAGCCCACTTTTGCTTGCACTTGGAAAATAAAAGCGCTCTCTATTATTGACCTTAAAAAGACCAATAAATATAGTTTGCAAAATAACAACGGAAGACATTTAGAACAATAGAATTTGTGTGGTAGGAATGAAGAATGCCATCGTAGCAGGTGGAGGGCTGTGGTCTCTGCCTACCCCGTCGGGAAAAAGACGTGATGTTTTGTATGTACCTATGTATGTAAAAACTTTAATTAAGAAAGGCTCAGTCTCAGCGTCTTTGCAGGATTCAGACGAAAAAAGTATTAGCTTATCAGATGGCAAAAACCGCGTTGGTAAATGAGCACATAAAGCCTGAAACATTAGATTTTGTATCGTTCTTATTTCAATGGCTATAGGGGCAAGAGTCGCACTACGTACGAGTGTCAAGCTTGGCTGATCTCCTCATTTCTGATTCGATCGCGCAGAGAGACTCCGAGCATAGCCCTTTCCATAGCCCTTTGGGTGACTTTGAGCTTTCTGATAAGGCCCATCGTGAGCGGGCCACGTCTCGGTGCCATATGTCATCACTGGTAACACACACTGGTTGAAGACTTTCTTCTTGAGACACTGCGGTATTTTGGACGTGAAGATATTGCGGAGCTTCCCGAACGCATCACAATTTACTTTCTTACAATTAGAAGATTGTTGTTTTGATGATAAAAAACCTCTCGTATTTATTAGGATAGAAAATAGCAGCGTTTTAAGCTGCAAAAATAATCAAAAAGAGTTATGTAAAGCTTATTTTTATTTTATTTACTTATTCAAAACCGGACCGGTTGTCATGGATAAGCGTAATCTCTACTATAATATAATCTATCTGTAAATAGAAGATATTTATATAAAAAAATTGTCACGTTGTGCAATTTTGATGCCCTTGAATCCAAATCATAAATTTTTGGACATTTTTTCTGTTTCTTTGTTCGAGCGTCACGCAAAAAAAAACTACAGAGAACTTTTTGTTTGTTAGCTATCAGCAAACACTGGTGTATGGGTTTTTAACATGCGGACGAAGAAAAAGCTAGTATTATATATTCTTTGCCTGAGGTGAGAAAAGAGATATGCGAGGTCACTCAGAAGAAGCCTTGTCACTTATCAGAGTACTTCCTCAGTTAATTTTGAAACATCATTTGGTTTATATTGCAAAAGCAACATCACATGTGTTTACTAACACTGACAGCGGTTGTGGCTGCGGCCTGCAGACGTCGCACGTGGCCGCGTGTGGAACAGCCAGACATGCGCAGGCGCAGCCAAGTACAGCACTGAACACAAACCAGACCTCTGTTTATATTGCGCCTCGCCTGATGATGTGCAGTGACGGACTCGCCCTGTTAACGCTGAAAAGCACTTTCTGTGTGAAGTATATTTTAAGTAGCAGATGAATTACCTAAATATTGAATGAAGAATAAAGTAATATTTTTCAAAGCCTTGTTCTGAATGTCGATTGCTTTTATTCCAGTTTTAATTTCGATAACAAATTACTTTCTATGGTGTAAATTTGACCATATTCTTTTCGCTATCAAATAGGATGAAATATATAGAGAAAATTTTTAATATTTAACTCAAATGAACCAAAAAATAACTAAATTCCAAACTAGACGAAAATAGACTACCAAAATACATTTAGATGCAAAAAATATCCCATTATGGAAGATTCTATGGAGAACATTAACCTGCGACGTGTTTATGTCTTGTTTGTCCATATAACCACCAAACCAAAGCGTGATCGGAACATTTACGTAGGGAGTTCAATGTTTTGTCGTAGAACTTAAAATTACACACTTAATTTAAATTCAATCTTTTATATTATTCCATCAGCGGCAGCAACCGGCGAGTGCCAGAAGCGAATTCGATACAGTTTATTATATTCCGACTGTTGATCAACTTAGTATAGGAAATTAATCAACTTATGATTCCCTGTTTCTTCTGGTAAAAGATACATGCTACTTTAAGTGCCTCTGCCCAGGAAACTGTAAGGTACTTCGTTTGACGTCGCGTATCGGCCAGAAAGAACTCACTTTATCAGCCGCTGGTCGAAGTTTATCAAACATATTTTGTCGCATGACATGTTTATCTCAGTTGTGTTTGTCTATCCACGCATTTGCAGATCTCAAATCTTTAAACCAAACAAGTCGCGATAAAATCTCGCCAACAAATCGTCAATCAAACTAAGATTGAAGGCCAACTCCGTTATATTTTCAAGAAATGCTCTGCGATGGCCAATTTCATTTGGGGCTGTCAAAGAGAAATAAGTCAAAATATAATAACTCAAGGTGTTTCCAAGCAAATAAGTTTTGCAATGATCAGACGAGAAAAAAACACTTCTTTAGTGCATTATCATATTCTACTGGCCTTCAACAGCCAAAAATCAACATACATCAAAATTCAGACGCTCTAGATGGGACCAAATTGACGTGACTAGAAAGTCATAAGTATTATCTGGAATTCTAGACTTTGCCCATTGACTTTCAAAGTGAGATGATCACCTGCAAACTTCCTGTCCATAAATCAATGACACTGTTTGCTGTATATTTTAAAACACTGATCTCTTTAGGATTTCCAGGTTTTTTTGATATAGCTTTTCAAAATATCTTTGATCTAGACAAATATTGTCATGCTGACATCCTTCTATAGAGATTTACCAAAAGTTATAACTAGACTTCGTGTCGGCGTCATAAATGTTATACGTCAGCATTATATCTCCAATCTTAGGCAAAAGCACGTTGATAATTAATGACAAAATATTTAAAAGAGATCGAAACGTCGATAGCACGAGAATAGATCTCCTAAAAGCCTCCTGAAACAGAATGAAAAGGAAAAGTTTGAGCGAAAAATACACGAGCGTCTAATGAAAACATCCGCATTGAGAGACAGTTTGTCAACTGTTTTCTACGGAAAATGGTGGCAGATGTCAACTGTCGGCGGCAACAAAGCGTAGCAGGTTATCGCAGCCATCTTTTTCATTGTCTCTCGCTTTGCGCGTGCTCTATCGAAGCTTTCGAACGTGACAGAGATGGCGAAGATTGCGTCTGCGACTCTATCCGCATGAGGTAATCATTTCGTCGCTTAGTACTTCCTTCATACATAACAATTGATTGCCTATGAATAATACGATTTAAATTCATAGATGTATAAATGTTGAGGTTTGACGTTGGCATGTGAACTTTAATAGCATTGTAGAGCTCGTGCATCTTTAGTAGTTGAATAGTTTACCGATATCATTCTAGAGCTATTATGCTTACTACTGAAGAATATAATTCCCTCCTTCTTTCCGTGGTATGCAGGCCACACTAAATTACTATTGACTCATATAGCTGAACGGATGATTAGCAGTGGGTGTTCGCAAAAGCAGCTGTAACGGACGGGCAACAGTCGAATCTGCGCAGCACGTGGCTTCCAGGGTCGCAGCACAATGCTGCCCTTGTTCACATTTGATAACCACATGCCTGGCACGAGGGCTGGAGGAAACTGACTTGCAAGGACCACCAACAGAAACCACATCTGTCTTATGTACACACCGACGCAGATAAGTGGTAACAAAATCAATATAAGGCTGCGGTCGTACGACCATGCATGCAATGCGCCCATCGTAGTTCCTTCCGATATATAGCAAGCGGCCAATTGAAAACAACTGTAACATCTTATGATTGCGATGTTTTCAGTACCACGAAGCTGCGATGATCAAACGTTGTTTCCGATTGGCTGTATCTTGAGCAGAGCCATCAGAGCTTTGCTACAAAAAATCGTAACCCAGACGAGGTTGTAGTGTTACCACTGACTTGTGACTAGCTAGCACTAGTCGACACGGACGTGTTCGACTGGAACACACAATTTGAGTTCCAATTATAATTTTTGTTAACACAATGATGTCATCGACCCAAAACATGATTTAGGTCTACCGTTCCTGTCATAAAAATATTTATCATACATAAAATATGAAGAATCAGCAAGTACGCACCAACCCTGTACGGCGAATTCTAATGTTCTGATTTGCGCTGTGCTGTATCATGTTTTCGGCGTACAAATTGCAAGCAAATCCTCATATGCAAACTGCGCACGAAGCCTCGCGTCCGCCGGATATCATAACGTATTTTAGCATTTTGCGCCAAACCTACAATCAATATTCAAATCATATAGATTTAGTTACTATTTAAAAATAAATAATGTATTCAACGCCCATAAAAATGATGAACGGTGTAAAAAACATATCATAAAATTAATAACAATTCTAAAAGATATGAATTTTAACTAGGAAATGTTTGACTATACTTAGGTACCCAAATTCATAGTCCTGATTTTTTTTTTCATATACAGGCTTTAACACAAAAAAATTACGATTTTACATCCTGTATATATACAGCGTGTAACGGAAAGGTGTGATAATACTAAAGACTGTGAATCTGCCCATGAAACTGAACAACCTTTAACAAGGAACATATAAGACTAAGAAAAAATTGGTCAAGAAGATCGCCTATTTTTGAAAGCAAGTCGAAATAAAATATAAGGAAAACTTGCCTATTTTCATCAGTAGTAGTTAGCTTCGGAAGAAAAAGCAATGTGTCGTTCTTACGACACCCACGGGTATGTATGGGACGAATGGTTACAAACTGGAGGATGGGCAGCAGCATCCTCCTGTGTATCATACCATCTTACTTACTGCGGTCACCTACAACCGCGGTCCATGGTACCAGCCGTAATTCTGACAAGCGATGTGACTATGGTACCTACTTCCCCTCCACATTTTTCCAGCAAAAGCTAGAATTCTGGAGGGAGCTCCCTGTCCTGTAGTGGACATTTTCATGGGATGTTATGATGATGATGATATGATGATTGATTGACATATGCGAAAATTGTGTAATTTTGACAATACATATTATGTACAATGTACATACGAGTCGAATTGGTGAACTTTTTTTTTTATGTCGGTTAACTAGTATGTACGGAAGAGGTGAATAAAGGGACGCGGTTTCTTCAGCGAAAACCGCGATATGTTTTTCAGGGAGACAATTTGTCACCCGGAGACTTCAGGAAGTGTCTCTTACGTTTCACTGTCACCTTCTCCACGGGTTGACACCGGCGCGACATGACTGACATTTTGAGGTGAACTGCGAACTATGATTAGCTCGTTATAAGAAAAGTTGACAAAAAAGCGCAGGTGTATTCTGAAGAGGAAATTCGGAAAATGGAACGATTAATATTAAGAGCGACATAAAAGTGTGTTGTCTCTTTAAAGATACAGGGTGGAAAAAAGTACGATGATCCTTCTAAGAGGTGATTCTACATTACTAATAGATTGTAAAAAAATATAGTGTACAGGGTGTAAGGGACGGTGTACCGAAAACTGAAAATTTACCTATCCATACAAACTGTTCGACCAGAGTGGGAAATTTGTATGGAGACGTCATAACTTTTTTTGCATTTCCCAACATATGTTTCTTTGGGAAAGTTGTTCAGTTTCGTTGACTGAGCACGCCCTTTTCGTTTTCGGTACACCGTCCCTTACCTACACCCTTTATAAAGTTACTAGTTACTTGTTTTATTTTATTTTTTTATTTTGGGTGATCATTGAAATGGATAGGTAATTGCTAGTGATTGGATATTATAACAAAAAACATATTTGTCTGCATCACCAGCTGATCATAAAGGGCATTTAGCCCTTCACGCGCTTCATTTATTCAACAACAACTTTTTAAGAAAAAATATATTTTATTTATATTTTATACAATCTATTAATGATGTCCCGTGTGGTGCCGGCAAAGAATAGTACCAACCCATACATACCCGTGGGTGTCGTAAGAGGCGACTAAGAGTTATAAACTGGAGGATGGTTAGCAGCATCCTCCTAAGTATATTACATCTTAGTTACTGCGGTCACCTACAACCGCGGTCCATGGTGCCAGCCGTAACGATAACAAGCGAGGTGACTATGGTACTTCCCCTCTAAATTTTTCCAGCAAAAGCTAGAATTCTGGAGGGAGCTCCTTGTCCTGTAGTGGACGTTTTATGGGATGTTATGATGAATGATCTAGAATCCTGAATCACCCCTTAGAAGGATCATCGTACTTTGTTACACCCTGTATACATTTTCCACTACAGCATCGTGCTTTTCCCAGGTCATCTTATCCAATGTGTTCGAAAACTCTAATTGTTAGTGGTGTCGTCAAGAAACAAGACAGGTAGATAGGTATTCTTTGTAGGTATATAAAGCCATATTTTCTGAATAATAATTGCTAGTCATTTAAATATTTCCCACAAAACATCTTCCAGTTGCCGAGCAAAAAATAATTTATCATCAAATTACAGCAGCAAGTACGAATTGTATTCGATATTTCTGGAACTGTAACCTTTGAGGAGCCGCCATCTGCAAAGCAGATTCTGACGGTTGCCCAAACACTGCATTTTCAGTTCAGTACTACCACATGGACGTGAGAACTGCCGCCACATTTGGCCCCGAAAGAAAGGACCCTCTATTCCCAAAGTTTTTTCGCTTTTACGATAGGCTAATCGGTTAATCACCTACTACTCATTATTTGAGGAAACATGTGGGCCATGTTTTAGTCGGAACAGTCTCTTCCGTTTCTTCCATTGTTTCATTAAATGGCGGGCTGTAAAAGATGTATGTTTGGTGGACATCTGCTTTCCAGAAATGACAAAGACCGATTTATTTCTTCAGTTTCTTAAATCTTACGTTATCTGTGCAGTTCGGAGTTCTTTATTCAAAAAGTGAGTCGTTTATCGTACCTGCGTAGGTGCATGAGACAGGGCAGCGTACAAATCGCACGCACGTGCACGCAGCTGCGCGCGCATCTCGCACACGTGGTGTCAGACACTACTCAGAAGATGATTATTCGCCTCTTCGTCTGTTAAGCCGCGATTACACCTGCTTGAATTTGACGACTGAATAAGAAATCTACCTAGGAGGCTACGTAGAAAAAGACGTTTGTGAATTCAGAGTTCCAGCTAGGAAGCTAAGTAGAAAAAGTGCCTACTAATACAGTTGCTGAATAGTGATGTTCCGATAGCGATAGTTTCGCTGTCGGTAGTTGATCTTGAAATACAGTAACTCTGTTGAATAGCCTTATCGAAAATAATTATTGTACAATAAAATGCTATCGATTGTTAAAAAATGGCTGATACAACCTCAAGACAAATACAACCGATAATTGAAAGAAGAAAAAATTACAGACAAACTTATTTGCGGTCTTAAAGATGGGCTTTATTGCTTTTAAAAATACTACAGGAATATCGAATCCCTCGAAGCGAGAGTCTGCCTCGCACTTGACCGTTTTTTTAATATAAGTATATTTTTGTTCGATATGTTGAATTAATCATTCGTACTTGGACATCACTAAACATGCTAAGTCCCTTCAAGTAAAGGAGTTAGAAGGTTTAGTGATGTGAAAATTTTGCGAATGATTAATTCGAATCGAACAACTTGTCCATAAAAAAATAAAAATAAAGCATTATCTTGGTTTAATAATAAGTCCTAATAATAAACTTAAAAAATTCACTATAAAAAAATTTGTATACGACTGTTCGGTTGAGTCAAGGAGTGATCACAGCTAGCTGGATTCAAAGACTAATTCGGCATACATTGCTCGTTGAAGTAAGGATAATGCAATAACATAACCAAGCCTCCCAGCAATGTATGCCGAATTAGTCTTTGAATCCAGCTAGATGTGATCGTGGCTTTAATAGGCTGACAATACATTTCCGTGATGTTTTTATTTTTATTTATTTAAATGGACAAATGAGACCTGAACATTGCCGTGCCAAATCTTATGAATGAGAGTATTTCTGATCAAACAAAAACAATGGCTGTGGTAAATGAAGTGGATACATTTTTTTCTCTTTTTTCTTGCAGGTGCACATAGTCATTCGCCGTAACTGAACAACTTTCAGTATATAAAACTATCAGCCTCTTCAATACTCTTCATATAAAATTGCAAATGGACAGTTTAGCCACGATCACATCTAGCTGGATACAAAGACTAATTCGGCATACATTGCTTGGAGGCTTGGTTGTGTTATTGCAATATCCTTACTTCAACGAGCAATGTATCCCGAATTAGTCTTTGAATTCAGCTAGGTGTGATCGTGGCTTTTTTGTGGAAAAGAGGATTATTTTAATATTTTCTGAAAGTTTTATTTACTGAAAATTATTCAGTTACGTTGACTGACCACGCCCTTTCAGTTTTCGGAAACCAGTCCCTTAGACCATGTATTGGTCAATTTAATTTCGATGCGAACACGGAATTAAATTAAAATTAATCATTCGCACTCGGACATCACTAAACCTCCTTACTCCCCAAGTAAAGAACTTAGGAAGTTTAGTGATGGGTAAATTTTGCGAATGATGATGAACAACTTGTCGATAAAGAATAATTATTATTCATGGTGTAATAACAAGTACTAATAATTTTTTTTTAAAAATTCACTATAGATTACCATCGATACTTGAAAGGTTCAGATATTTTCTATACGACTGTTCAGTAGAGTTAATAAACCTGCTTTGCGACAAAAAAAATCGTAAAAAGAACTAGGTAAAGGAGTGATCACACCTAGCTGAATTCAAAGATTAATTCGGCATACATTGCTGGGAGGCTTGGTTATGTTAATTGAAATATCCTTACTTCAACGAGCAATGTATGCCGAATTAGTCTTTGAATTCAGCTAGGTGTGATCACTCCTTAACTCTACACTGCGCGTGGCTTGACACGAAGTACGAACTTGGTCGGTTTTTTAGTATCGATTATTACCGGTACTTTTAAGAATTCGATATTCTCGATATTTTCTATAGGAATATTCGGTAGAGTTACTGTATTTTTAAAATTCAACCATCGATCTCGTTATCGCAGCAACACTGATTCAATAATTTTCAAAATTTACGGTTCGGTTAGGTACTCAATCAATCGCCAGTTAAAGCGCGACGGAGTCAGATGTGTCCGTGTAGAATACTTGACTAGTGCAACACTGTTAGTTTTGAATATAGCGGTCTTTAATTGTTTTTCTAGTAGGAGCGCTTGTTTTAAGTAAAAAAGTATACCATCAGTTAGGCCATTATTTTTTGTTCGACAAGTTGTTCGATTCGAGTCAATCAACCTCCTAACTTTACTATATTCCGATGTCATTTTTTGGTGGTCGTTTCCTCCGAGGCGAGTTCGCCCGGTTGGGCATTTCGCCCGAAAGTATTCATTGTTAGTCGAGGTCTTTTAAAACCATATCCAAAAGATAATGAGAAATTATGGCAAACAATAAAGAAACTTACATACAGAAATAAAAAATCCAAATAAGATCAATAAATTTCTAGATAAAAAGAATTGACTTCAGCATTTTGTTACTGTAAAAATATCGTTGGCCGAAAATATTTTACTTAAGACTGCACCACGTAAAAACTACCAAAACGGCAATCAAGGTTTAATATTGCTTACATATTTAATATGTTTTTTTTTAAAACCATTACGATTACGCCATACATTTTTAGTATGACCGCGCGAAGTCTAATAAATAGCTCTGACACGCGGCCGATACCCACAAGAGCTCGAAGTGAGAATGGGGAAGCGCAAAGATAAATATTATGTATCCCGTCAAAAATTCAAAAAATATCTATTCCTTTAACCAAGTAAGTACCTACTTACATACCATACCTAGGTAGTTTTGTTTTGTGATGGGTGACTGGTGATGAAGGGTAGGCGAAGGAAGATACTCGTAGGTAGATGATGGGTGATCAGTCAGAAGGGTTATCAGAGTAATATATTTTCGGTACGTGATTGATGTCCGGACGAAGATGGGTGACCGGTGGATGATATTGATGGGTGACCGGCGGAAGACGAGTCAATGGTAGATGATGGGTAATCGGCAGTGGTCGGAATAGGTAGAGCTGTTTCGGGTCGATGATCGGAAACTTGAACGTGCTGCTTGCTACATTATTTCGTCAGGTCTGTTAGATTTTCCTCTTGAGACGGATTTCCATGGCATGGCTTTTCGAAATAAGACTGCCTTTTGATCGTTAGTATGTGTCCTTTGATCTTTCGATCACAAAAACAACGAAATGTACAACGATGGCACGGATTTAAATGGATTACTTTTTTAAAAGAAGCAAACGGCGCAAAACTTAGGCAGGAAAAAGGCTACATTATTTCGTCTGGTCTGTTAGATTTTCCTCTTGAGACGGATTTCCATGGCATGGCTTTCCGAAATAAAACTGCCTTTTGATTGTTAGTGTGTGTCCTTTGATCTTTCGATCACAAAAACAACGAAATGTACAACGATGGCACGGATTTAAATGGATTACTTTTTTAAAAGAAGCAAACGGCTCCAAACTTAGGCAGGAAACAGGCGACATTATTTCGTCAGGTCTGTTAGATTTTCCTCTTGAGACGGATTTCCATGGCATGGCTTTCTGAAATAAGACTGCCTTTTGGTCGTTAGTATGTGTCCATCGAACTTTCGATCACAAAATCAACGAAATGTACAGCGATGGCACGGATTTAAATAGATTATTTTTTTTAAAGCAAACGGCGCCAAACTTAGGCAGGATGATAGTTGATGGCTGGATGAATGATGATGATGAAAGGATGATGAGTGATGCGCGGATTATAGTTGATGAGTGGATCAATGATAATGAGTGATGCGCGGATGATAGTTGATCAGTGGATGAATGATGATAAGTGGATGATGAGTGATGCGCGGATGATAGTTAATGAGTGGATGAACGATGATAAGCGGATGATGAGTGATGCGTGGATGAGTGGATGAATGATGATGATGAGCGGATGATGAGTGATTTTCGGATGATAAGTGATGCGCGGATGATAGTTGATCAGTGGATGAATGATGATGAGCGGATGATGAGTGATGCGCGGATGATAGTTGATGAGTGATGCGCGGATGATAGTTAATGAGTGGATGAATGATGATGATGAGCGGATGATGAGTGATTTTCGGATGATAAGTGATGCGCGTATGATAGTTGATCAGTGGATGATGAGTGAAATGTGGTTGAGTGGATAAATTATTATGATGAGCGGATGATGAGTGATTTTCGGATGATAAGTGATGCGCGGATGATAGTTGATCAGTGGATGAATGATGATGAGCGGATGATAAGTGATGCGCGGATGATAGTTAATGAGTGGATCAATGATGATGAGTGATGCGCGGATGATAGTTGATCAGTGAATGAATGATGATAAGTGGATGATGAGTGATGCGTGGATGAATGATGATGAGCGGATGATAAGTGATGCGCGGATGATAGTTGATGAGTGGATCAATGATGATGAGTGATGCGCGGATGATAGTTGATCAGTGAATGAATGATGATAAGTGGATGATGAGTGATGCGTGGATGAGTGGATGAATGATGATGAGCGGATGATGAGTGATTTTCGGATGATAAGTGATGTGCGGATGATAGTTTCTACCACCATGTCATTACGAGTAAGTCTAAAGTGTTTCTACTGACGTGCTGTTGAGTATACAAACTTGAAGAGCTGTTCCCTGTCGCCCCTCGCTTCCCCTCGAGTAACCCTCCGTTATACAATCGTTGCGCTGAGCTATATTAGTAGTTCATTAAAAATACCTTGAGAGAAAAAAGATCCATTCAAAACACAGTTTTTTAAAAGGTGTCGTTTCCTCCGAGCGGACGAGAACGCGTCTCGGGTGAAATGACGCACTACGACTCCGCGTGGACTGCGCGCATGTGTGTGTTCGATCATACGCACACTACTGTTGCTTCCGACTCGACGCGAAAACTAAACAGTTTTGATCCTATACATTTTTTTATGAAAGGGACAACTGATTTAGACATGAATTGAAAATTTTGTCAGGATTACAAAGTATCTCTTTTAGGGTTCCCGCACACGACCGAGAATCGGTGGGCGATTATCGGCCAGGACAAGGACGGAAGATTCAAGTGATAACACGTCAGAGCGGGATGCCAACAAAAAATCAGTCACCGATTCTCGGTTGTCTGCGGGATCCCTTAAGGAAGTCTAACAAAATTACGGACAAGTACAAGGTGTCAAACAATCTCCTAAAAATTTCATCCATGGACTCATACCATGAAAAATTAACGATTTTCACCATACACACAACAAATAAAATGTTAAAGTGCGAGTCGGACTCGCGCATCGAGGGTTCCGATATACCTACCTATAGTATTTTTAGAAGCAATAAGGTCCATTGTAAGGACCGCAAAACTAAATTTGTTTGTAAAGATTTGTTGCAAATTTCCAAAAAACTGTGCTACTTAGAGAGATTGTTTTTTTTTCTGAATTATTCACATAAACCTCTATGGACTTTAATTAATTCAGATTTTTTCTTCGGAAAACTTCGGGGATAAGGAAGGGGGGAAGGTATTTTTTTAAACTTTTTTCATCATAACTTGAAAACTAAGAGTCGTTAAAAATATAAAGAACTATTTTGGAATGTACAAGTGAAGCACTTTTATATGATACCTAACTTGACTTAGTACTGACAATTAAAAACTTTGACCTACCCATTTGGGCCCCCTTTACAATAATAATAATATTATAATTATTTCAGTTGCAATAAAGTAAGACAATCGTATTCTAAAACTACTTCTACTACTAAATATAAAAGTATAAACGAGTTTTTAGCTTGCTTTTCAATTTATTTTAAGGTCATTAAAAATACTCATAGAAGCCTTTATACAAAGTATCTGAACATATCAGTCGCGCTATAAAGTGTACCAGCACAGAAAATATAGAGACGTATAGCACAACTAGTGAACTGACTATGATCCCTACTATGTTGATGTTCCTTAATAGTGATGTACAATTATTTCAAGAAGCAACAATCGAAATATTCGAATGTACTACTTAGTACTATCCAAATAATCTTTTATCATTCAATTGTTATTTTTCATTGGAATCATTATTCGCTTTTCGTACGATTTTAAATGAAAAATTTATACTAACTAAAAGAATGAATAAAGCACTCAAATTCTTTGTGTTTACTTGACTGGTGTAACCTAATTTTAATTCCTTGATTGTTTTTTAGTATACCGGTAATTCTGTGGTTTTTTTTTTGTAGTTATTCTAGTGTTTTTCTATACAACATAAATTAGCCCTTATTAATATTTTCCGTACGATGAGGTGTTCTATTCGTATTGGCCCTTCACTAAAGTTCCTTTCTGCGTTGCTTACTATGCGGCTTACTCAGTTAGTGACTTACTTAGTTCCATCTTTCTACCTTCCTTTCCTACGTAGGAGACTGTCTGACTTAGTGTGTGAATTCAGTCAGGTGTGATCGGCCCTTTAGCGACGAATCGAAAAATTATTCCAGACCGAAAACTTATGTAACCTTTTTGTTAAATCTGTTAAATAATGCAAAGTCTTGGCAAAGTAGGTGTATTGTTATATGCTCGGGGCGCTCTTTCTTAAAGATCAGGAAAGTTAGGAATTTTGTCCGTTGTCAAAATGAGTTTCTGAAGTCAATACTTTTGGCAAGTTCGAGAAGTGAAACTCATATCACCTTCCTTAAATAGATTTATTATTTACCCAGACACAGTATTACATTAAAGCACAACCTTACACGCTAAGAGCTATCGACCGACTGCCTTGTCTTTCACTTTACAATCATTATCTCTCCCTACCATCGACATGTAGCCAACTTCACATGTAGCTAACTTCGCATCGCGCTCGCTGACATCCGATTGGCTGGACTTGAACGCTGCGCTACGAGCCAATGAGAAAGGGGAATGTAATATTATCCACAAAAACAACTTAAGTAACCATACTATTGACTGCCAACATATCCAAGTACTTAACTAGTATTATAAACAACTATATTTAACCACACATATTTACTTTAAGTTTAGAAAAAGCCAACAGTTCGGCCGTCCTGATAAGCGCGATTCCCTTCGCGTGGTTACGGTAAATTACTTGATACATTATTCTTTTTTTACATCTAGTGATAATATAAGGAAACGATATCATAAAACAATAAATACAAACACAAAAAAAAATATCAAAAACAACAATAGAAATTATTTGAGGAAAATATTCTAAAACAATAATTAAAATGTACAAAACACAAACAGAACAAGAAATGTCTTAGAAATGTAAATAGTTCTCTAAAGTTGCAAAGAATGAACAGATTTAATATTACATGTCAAAAAAAACTGTTTCTTTAATCATAATATCAAATGAAAATGTATCGCGAGTTCCTAAGCGTAGTTACAGCCAATTGTTTTATTGTAATGATAAAAATAACGACAATAGTAAATAGTAATAACACTCAATAGTAATTATTGTTCAAGTAGTAGTAGAGATAATAATTAAAACACAATAAGGAGACATGAAAAACTGCAATGATTGTACCCTCCTTATTTACAAACATGCTTGGTAATTCTGATACCAAAATAATAACAAGAACTTATAACTCTAATTTTGTATTGTATGAAACATGGACGGTAGTTCGTGAAAGATTATATAGTACGGCGCACAATACATCAACACAGAAAACAACAATACAAAGAAATCAATTTCTTGATTATTTATTTACCATATAGGCCGAATTTATGATAATACAAGGACTTTTTTTTTTTATTTACTAAGGGTCCGTATCGTTGAAAATTGGGCTGAAGACTTCAGTTCTGAACCTAAAACGTGATAACACGTGGTGTGACGTGATGATAGGTCAGTTCTTATGTGCAAGTACGTGGGACACTCAGAAATATTTGCGACACTAAAAAAAATTGTTCTACAGGTACATATATTTTTATTAAATCTTTTCAAAGTACTCTCCACCAGCCTCTATACAAAGATTCATGCGTCTGAACCAGTTTTCAAAACACTTTTTCCAGTCCGCCGTAGACACCTCGTTTACAGCCTGCTCGAACGCAGCCAGCGCATCTTCCGGCGACGAAAATTGTATCCCCTTGAGCTGATTTTTTATTTTTGGAAATAAAAAGAAGTCACACGGTGCTAGATCAGGGCTGTAAGGAGGGTGACCCAGGAGTTTGACTGGTAAGCTGTCCAGGAAGTCCCTCGTTTTGAGCGCGGTGTGTGCAGGCGCATTGTCGTGGTGGAGCAGTAGTCCGCGGAGCCCTGTGTTTGGTCGCTTGTTGCTCACAACAGAAAAAACTTCTGGTAAACATTTGGTAGTATACCATTCGGCGTTGATGCTTCTTTGATCTCGTAAGGGAATTGAGGCCAAGTGGCCAGTCAAATTAAAAAAGCTGGCGATCAAAATCTTCCCCCCGCTTCGAGATCGCTTCACTTTGGTAGGCGTTGGTTCATTTTGAAACACCCAAACTGTCGACTGGCGCTTGGTTTCTGGATCGTATTGATAAATCCAGGACTCATCACCTGTTACGATGTCGTAAACACGCCGAGACGAGCCTGCTTCAAATTTGTTCAGCATATCACGGCACCATTCCACCCGGGCCTGCTTCTGAGCGTCGGTGAGGTAGTGCGGCACCCAGCGCGATACTATCCTCCTCACGCGAAGATGCCCGTGTAGAATCTCGTGAACGCTTCCCGATCCAATCTTTAATATGTGCTGAATCTCCTGATATGTAATTCGCCTATTATCTTGGATTAAATTTTTCACTGCTAGCACGTTTTCTTCCGTAATAGCCGTCAAAGGGCGACCGCTTCTTTCTTCATCCCCCAAGGTTGGTCGACCGCGCCTAAATTCGTTATACCAACGATACACGGTTGCCTTGGAGGGGCCTTCATCCATAAATGCCATTTGAAGTCTATCGAACGATTCATCCGGTTTCAGGCGACACTTGAAATCGTAAAAAATCATAGCTCTAAAATGTTCCCGGCGCAGATCCATTTTTCAGTAAGACACGATACTTTGAATTGGCTCGCAAAAAATGTGGAGGGAAATTTTGAAAATGGAACACACATATTTTTACTTACAAGTAATCATATTTTCGAAAAAGATTCTGACCGGCCAGTCTCCCATATATAAAAACTATTTTTCGCAATACTTTCTGAGTGGCCTGGTACATGTATCTAAGTCAATTCACAAAATTTCATGTTATTTTAAAATTTTGTATTTTATTTTCTAATGAATAAAATTAATAGATTATTCATCACCTTGGTAGTAAGGTGAACGCGCTTTTAGGTACATGGAATCTATTTATTTACACGGTTTAGTTTTTAATAAATGTAGTCTATGTGGCTAAGGGAAATTCCAGCATTCAGGTGTATATTTTAGTGCTTGTAATTTAGAGTTTGAATAATTTTCAAAGTCTAAATTATTAATTTTATTAGTGAAGATTCTAAAATCAATGTACATATTTAGAAAAAGTTTAATAGCAGTGTACAAATAACATTGTGCACATTGAAAAATAAACAAGAAATGTTGTGAATGGTTTACCTCGTGTTCCATGTTATCTACCCGGACACTCTTTAGTATAGATATGAAAACCTCTGGCCCCGTGGACTAAGTACTCCTTAGGTTTGAATTTGTACGAAGATCTTCGGGTTCCCCGGCCCTGTGACCTGGGCATTCCTGGGTTTGGATAAATACGATGAACCCCGGCCCGGTGACCTGGGCATTCCTGGGTTTGAATAAATACGATGAACCCCGGCCC
Source organism: Athrips mouffetella (assembly GCA_947532105.1). Classification (NCBI taxonomy): domain Eukaryota; kingdom Metazoa; phylum Arthropoda; class Insecta; order Lepidoptera; family Gelechiidae; genus Athrips; species Athrips mouffetella. Next base: position 10,659,158 of record OX383971.1, read on the forward strand.
GGTGACCTGGGCGCTCCTGGTTTGAATAAGAACGATGAACCCCGGCCCTGTGACCTAGGCGCTCCTGGGTTGAATAAGACCGATGAACCCCGGCCCTGTGACCTGGGCGCTCCTGGGTTGAATAACTACGATGAACCCCGGCCCTGTGACCTGGGCGCTCCTGGGTTGAATAAGACCGATGAACCCCGGCCCTGTGACCTGGGCGCTCCTGGGTTGAATAACTACCATGAACCCCGGCCCTGTGACCTGGGCGCTCCTGGGTTGAATAACTACGATGAACCCCGGCCCTGTGACCTGGGCGCTCCTGGGTTGAATAAGTATGATGAAGAACCGCAGCCCTTAGAGCTGGGAATTCCCTGGCTTACCATCCTCCATATTCCCTTAAGTTGAAGTCACTTCACATGAACCTTTCATGTGAAGTGACTTTATGATATCAAGGATCAGCACTACTTGGCACAACTTTCATAAGCTGCAGCGTTAACTAAGCTATTTATATGGTAAAGTTTTCGTTATTTCCCACGAAAACATTTAATTCATCTTAATTTATGCTTTCTTAGGTTAATCTTGATTTGAAAACCAAAAAAGAAGATTAGTTTTCTGCTCCTAAGTTGAATTGATATTACCCAGTAAATTCAGCTCGATGGTGTGATAAGTCAGTTTTTGGCGAATAAGCACTTGTGAAAACAAATAATATACAAATATTCTAAAGAGGTAGGTAGGCAATAAACGTTCTGATTTGGTATCTGAAATAACTTCACGGCCATATTTTTATGATAGTAGCCGAGACCAAAGGGCTTGAATTATCTTCCGAAGCATAGAAAACGCTCTAGTTGTACCTTTTGTATTGCCACTTGTAGTCGCTCATCCAGGCTCTTGCTACGCAAGACTTAGCTTTATTATTATTTTTCATGATCAGTTAGAGATACTTACCCACCATTTTGCTACGGACAGGTAAGTATATGAATGTATGAAAACTGAAAGTGGCAGACCGCTGAACAAACAAAGCAAGTAGGTAGGTAGGTAGTAAAAATCTTGTACAAAATATTTCATTATTTATTGAATTCATGTAGGTATTTATAGAAATTATGTTATTCTGAATTTAATTAAATGGACTGGCATATTTAACAGATTTGTTAGGAAGTGCGAAAAAAAAGTGAAAGTTGTAGTAAGTTTCCAATCATTCAAGAGTAAAGCAGGGTGAAGAGGAAACATAGTTACATTACACACAAGAAATAAGTTTAAAATATAGGTATCACACCTACTAAATTAGGTATGTTGTAAAAATTATTGTTGAGATAAAAACAATAAGTAAACCAGTTACATCTTCCAGAATAATCAGAATTTCAGAGTCTAGACTCCCGGAATGGAATATTTTTTTGTAATTGATATTTTCTCTAAAGTACAGTTGCTTGAAAAAAATACAGTTAGCCGCACGTCAAAGACAACACTCTTACCTCGAGCGAGTCTGTATTCTACAGTTTGTTGTAGCGTAGGGCTAGTTCTGTGTATTTTATACTGGTATTGTTACCGCTTATGCGTGGCAAAGCCATATACATAATTTGCAGGCTACTTACCGAACTAGGATGATTTACCCAACTTTCGTCATGTAAAAAGTTTGACATTATATCGAAAACAGAACTATTTCAACTTTATACGAAGGAACATAATAATAGGTAAGTAAAGATAAAAGTAGGTAGGTAAAGATAAGCTACTTTTTTTTAAAGTTGATCGAAGATTAGTCCTGTGTATTATTCACAATTTTCCACGTGCTTTTTGTAGGTAGCGAACGACAAATATCTAATAAATTAAATTATGAATCTAAAATGAGTTCTGAAGTAAGCCTCCGAAAAATCTTTGTATCGGTCGGGTAGGTGCCAGAACATCTACTTATTTTAGTGTATATTACTTTAGGTTTAAAGTCATTTCGTGTCTGAACTAATGTGCATTTTATTACTAAACGACTCGTGAGTGTTACACGTAATTATTTAGCTTTATCTGGCCTATCCATTTAAACCTTTTCTTTATATTATCTTAATTTGTACTTACAAATATTTGATTTGTACTTACATTGAATGATGCTCGATAGCTGCCTAAAAAAATGGCACCATAAAAGAACTCAAGCCTCTTTTTGCTCTCAGACTCTTTATAGCACGCACAATGAAGACACTAAGGAATTCGGACTTTGTTTTGGAAGACACGTTGCTACTTAATTTTTTTTTTAACCTGTTTTGAGTACCCTCATTCAACTATTGTTTTATTGCCATTTCATTGAGTTTTATTGCTACTTATTATCTAATCTGTGGGGACGGGTAAAATCCGTTGTAAGTAAAAAAAGCGTGTGATTTGTTTTCAACGCAATATTATGAAACAGTTTTAAGGAAGGTCTATGTAAATATAGAAATGGAAAAATAAATCGTTGTTCGGACTTGTGTTAGTAGGGTCGGTAGTTTATCAACCCTTCAAATGAATAGTGGCAGTTTGAGAAAAAAAAAATCAAAGAGTGAAATACCTCCGGAAAATTCAAATCCTATTTTTTTAGCTTTCTCTGGTTACCAAAAATTGACATGCGTGAATTTCCACTTTTGTTGGCGTGGTGTGAGAATCGGTATAATTCTCGAATATCCCACTTCTGAACTTTTGGCAAGTTCGAGAAGTGAAACTCAAAACCCCATCCTTAAATAGATTTATTATTTACCCAGACACAGTATTACATTAAAGCACAACCTTACACGCTAAGAGCTATCGACCGACTGCCTTGTCTTTCACTTTACAATCATTATCTCTCCCTACCATCGACATGTAGCCAACTTCACATGTAGCTAACTTCGCATCGCGCTCGCTGACATCCGATTGGCTGGACTTGAACGCTGCGCTACGAGCCAATGAGAAAGGGGAATGTAATATTATCCACAAAAACAACTTAAGTAACCATACTATTGACTGCCAACATATCCAAGTACTTAACTAGTATTATAAACAACTATATTTAACCACACATATTTACTTTAAGTTTAGAAAAAGCCAACAATACGAATCAGTTTGAGAGTGTTTCGAGAAGCACGTTAAATTGGGCCTGGCTACAATCTTATAAGTGGTCGTTAAGCCAGGCCTTTTGGTGTCTTGAAAAGTCTCTGAAAACAGGTTTAGGAATCCCGCACACGACCGAGAATCGGTGACCGATTTTTTGTCGGCATCCCGCTCTGACGTGTTATCACCTGGATCTTCCGTCCTTGTCCTGGCCGATAACCGCCCACCGATTCTCGGTCGTGTGCGGGAGCCCTTACGTAGGAAGTGTAACGGTAATGTCTAAATTTGATCTCCTATACAGAATGCTCATCAGCTGATGCAGTTTCTGCGTGCCAGGTCAAAAATTGATTTTCGTATTTTGACCTATGTTCCTCAGAAAAAATTGTTCAGTTTCATGGGCAGATTCACACCCTTTAGTATTATCACACCTTTCTGTTACACGTTGTATATCTAAAAGGAACGATATACGATTTGTATGGAAAATTTAAAAAGAGAAACGCGAACGTGTTGTTTCCTTGCATTTATTTATTTAATAACGTTCTACCTGACCTCGCTAAACCGAACAGACAGGATTCCTAATCTAGCAGACACTAACTAAGTATATCGCAACTTCCGGTGTCTCAAGAAGCTAGTGCAATCTTTAGCAAAAAATACCTGGAAAACAGATACTATACCTACAACGTGGAACGGAGAGGTGTGATAATACATACATACATACATAACATCACGCCTTGTTCCCGTCGGGGTAGGCAGAGACCACAGTTCTCCACCTGCTACGATCTTGACATACTTCCCTTGCTTCCTGAACTTTCATCAATCCTTTCATACATGCTCGTCGGTTTAGGGTATACGAAAAAAATATTCGGTATTCATATAAACTATATTTTGTACGGTACGTCAAAAAAGACTTTTTTTTTACGTATTTCGACCTGTTCCTTGGGAAAAGTTGTTCAGTTTCACGGGCAGATTCACACCTTTTAGTATTATCACACCTTTCCATTACACGTTGTATACGCTAATAGTTTTATGAACAGGTATTTTCTGACACCAGGGTTTGTGAGGTCGATAATCGACCTTACAACCCACACGATATGATGATGACTTGACAATGCATTAATTTTCTTTTGAAAGCCTCTTTTTTACGTGGCAATTGAGTTACATGAAAATAAAATAAAAGCTAGGTTTATACTTAATGCTTGTGCTCTACATACATACTCGTAATCTCACTCTGACTAAAACATGTGATGTAGTGTTTTTCCGCACTTCTGATATGTAAGCACTTTATAGTCATACACACCTATGCGAAATGAATACAGGATGTTAAAAAATTAAAACCCTTCTAAAACTTTTCTGTGAACAAATGCAACAACTTGAGGGTTTTTTGACTCTACATCTATTTCACATCCATTTTTGCAGGAAATAGTAATTTTAGCTTTAGAGGTTTGAGAAGTCTTCCAAAATTTGCTCTCTATATTTTCCACAATACACCGTAAATTTACTGGTTTCACTCCCGAAGCCCAGTCTTGCCGAATACGAGATACAGTATAGATTCTCACATTGTATAGTCTTGCCAAAAACAAGACTAACCGTACACACTTATAGAGTCTACTTACACACTAATAGAGCCTCTACTTACACACTTAATTATTAGAGGGACTATTCGTTTGTTTATATTGGTATTGTTTCGCGGAAAATTAAACGCGGCACGCAATTATTGTGGCGCGATTCTTCTTATACTATTAATCAGCTTGCTTTTGCATCTCAGATTTAGATAAAATCTAAATCTGAGATCAAATAAGGTTCCGTACCCAAAGGGTTAAAAAGGACCCTACTGATATGCCTCCGATGTCTGTCTGTCTGTCTGTCTAGTATCTTATGAACCATATTGGGTAGACAGTTGAAATTTTCACAGATTTTGTATTTCTGTTGTCGCTATAACGAAAATTTTAAAAATAAAAAAAATAAAAATAAGAGGAGCTAACCTACTAAAAACGTGTTTTTTGGGCGATATATGCTGGATTTTTGTTTTAGCTCTATCGTAAAAACGGAAACACTTTTATGCTTGAAAATTGGTAAATTTATAGTGAATAAGCTATAAAATAACAACGAGTGTCGGACTCGCGCGAATTTGATTAGTGTCCGTGCGTCCATAACTAAGACGGTATTTTTACCTTAGTGGTACGAAACCCTCTGTATACGACTGGCACTTGGCCGTTTGATTTTTTTATTTAGAGTACAGTCGACCAATTTGAATCTTGACCCTGCTTATAATATGCTAATTTTCATGCAGTTTCGACAGTTTCAAACGAATTCTTGTCACAATGGGTCAAGAATCAGTTGGTTCAACTTTACATAGTACAAACGTCAATGTTGTCATGCGAGAAGAAAGTTAATTTAGGGCTAAATGTTGCCGCTGCAAGGCTAGATAGAAATGTGCCTTTTGCTTTGCAATATTGCTACCTCAAAAGATCGACACAAATTTTGTAACACTCTTTATATGCAACGCTGTGATAACTAATAACCGTGGGCCAGCGTGACAGATGCGCATCGATAACAATATCTGCGTAATGAGTCGTTATCAGTGTTATCACTGGCACGGTGGCCAATTAGAAACCCAGCAACAGGTTGACCACTTTAGATAAATCCCCGCGATGTGGCTTAGGTCGTGTTTGCGGACCTAAAACTAAGCTAAAGTTGGCCGATAGTTTGATCGGTCTCGGAACCAGTATGGACCCCTATGGTAGTGCGCGCATTTATCGATTTAAAGTTGGCGATTTGTCTATGGAGAACGATTGCGACTTAACTGTCGGCCAACTAAAAAATCGCTAGTGCGCGGTGGCTCTAACATCTGTTGCGATCAAGTGGTGTAGTTCAATGGTTAATTGCAATTGACCCGTGTGGTCCGGCAAAGAATAGCACCAACCCATTACTACCCGTAGGTGTCGTAAGAGGCGACTAAGGGATTATGAACCGGAGGTAGGCAGCAGCATCTTTCTGTGTATCGTACCATCTTGCATACTGCGGTCACCAGCCGCAACGCACTAGCGCAAGCGCAAGCGTGGTGACTATAGTAAATCCCCTCCAACGTACCACGCGTTTTTGCTGGAGTTCTGTCCTGCAGTGGACGTTTTATGTTATGGTGATTTGAGTAAGAGATTTGAAAGAAAGAAAGAAAGAAAGAAATGTTTTAAATGTTTTTTTTTTTTATGGTAAGGTAAAAATATTTCGGAAAAAGATTACAAAATAGTACATTTTGTGACGTCGCAGTAAATAAAAAAATCGGAATATACTTACTTATCTTTCTTGAGACCACTTTTAGGCCATCGTTCTTACAAAGTAGTTTGTATTTAGATGGAATCTATTTCCAATGGTGTTTAGATAAAAAAGCTTCAACGCTTACCTAAACTTACAAAAAATATCTAGTACACACGGCCGCACATCAGTAGAAACACTTTTAGACCTTATGGCGTGGTAATAGAGTTAAAAAGTTTCTACCGACAAGCGGTTGACCGTACCTACCTGTGCCATTTCTAGATTAATTTTTGCGAAAATTATTTGTAGCCGTTGTAGGTAAACACGCTTGCGCACTCAACGAAAACATTATTGGGAACCGTGACAACAGATCAATTAAAGTACACACGTACTGAGTCCAAGATAAGATATCGTTATTTACTGACCTGAAATCAAGTATCTTAGACACCTGCAAGCACTAAAGATAGAGCACTTATCTACGTAGGTAAGTTTATGTTGTCAATCTCATTGTGCCTTTACGATGTGGATTTACGATCGTCAACATGTAAGTGCTGCTGCTTTGTAAGAAACGAAGACTTTAGAGCCTTGGTAAGTACCAAGTAGATGGCGTTTTACCAACGAACGTTCGTATCGATGCAAAAGAGATGATGTGATGTTATGTATGTATGTATGTATGTCCGCGGGTAATTACGACTTGTTCGTTAAAAAGGCGCATTTTGAATGACGTCGTGTGCATAAGCTGTAGACAGACACCAATCTTGTAGACACCTGCGAGCAGTAAATAGTACACTTTAACTTTATAAAGAAGAGTTTAAAGGTTGTACCGGGAACTGAAAGGGCGTGGGGCGTGCTCAGACTAAGGAAATGAACCACTTTTCCAAAGACGCATTTTCGAGAAATGAAAAAAAAAATTGACCTCTCCAACAAATTGCTCACTCTGATCGAACAGCTTGTATACAGCGTGAATTTGTGTCGGTTTCGCACCCGAAGCTCAGTAATTCTACTCATGACTACAAGCAACTTTCCCGAAGAAATCCCAATTTCTACTAAGATGGGAGTTGCACAAGGCTCTTCAGTATCCAATATACTCTTCTCGCTGCTATTGAATGACTTACCTCAAGCGGTGGATAGTGGAGAGACGTACATGTACGCTGACGACGTAGCTGTTGTCGTATGTGCGGCGTCCCACAGCGAGCTCGAGAGAAAACTTAACGTTGCGGCCGGGCAGGTCTACCAGTGGTTCGAGACAAACGGCCTCGTACTCAATTTAAAAAAGACACACTTTATCGATTTTGACTTATCGGGAAAGAAAATGAAGTCAATAAGTGTTCATACCAATGGGACTGCAATAGGTCAAGTAGAGTCTACCCGCTTCTTAGGGTTCCAGATAGACCAGCGAATGACATGGGAGTCTCATATAGATAAACTCTGCTGTAAACTCAACGGAGCATGTTTCGCGTTACGTAGAATATCACGAGTTGCTACACCTGAAGTGGTGCGTATGTGTTACTTCGCGTTAGTACACTCTATATTACAATACGGGGTGGAATTGTGGGGGTGCGCAGCCGAATGGAAGCGTGTTTTTGTGGCTCAAAAACGTGCGGTGCGATTGATGGCACGCATTCCTCAAGAAACCTCAGCACGACCATTTTTTAAATCGTTCGGAATACTAACGCTTCCCTCAATAGTGATCTTCAACGTGTCACTGTATGTGCGGAGTAATTTGAATTTGTACGCCAGAAACAAAGACATGCACTCGTATAATACGCGTAACGCTCACAAGCTTGTTACTATTAGACATCGTCTGACAAAATCAAAAAAAGTAACGCATATCATGGGACCTAAGATTTATAATAACATTCCTCAAAATATTATTGACGTACCTGGCTACAACATCTTTAAATATAACAAGCCCTTTGGTGTGGTCGGTAGTGAGTCTGCCTCACACGCCGTGGGTCGCGGGTTCGATCCCCGCCCAGGGCAAATATTTGTGTGATGAACACAAGTGTTTGTTCTGTGTCTGGGTGTTATTTATCTATTTATGTATGTATATCAGTCTCTGATTGTCATAATACAGGCTTTGCCTAGTTTGGGATCAGATGACCTTGTGTGTAATGTCCCCCAATATTTAAAAAAAAAAAAAAAAAAAAATTAAAACAATGGCTGATCGAGCAGGCCTTCTATTCTGTCGATGTTTTTGACATAATCAAATTTTGTTAACTATACATTATTATAATGATTATTTATTTATTACTACGAGTATAAAAATATAGTAAATATACAATTTCTGACCTGTAAATTTTAAACATTTTTACCAAATAAAGATATGATATGATATGAAAAAATTTTTTTACTCGTAAAATTTTTTTCGCTTCTCCATAGTAAAGTGGTCACGTGATCGACTCATTTTGTATGGGGAGGCGAAAAATTTTTTTCGAGTATCAATCACTGGGCTTCGGGTGCGAAACCAACACAAATTCACGCTGTAGAAAGGTAATTTATTCTTTTCATTTCAAAAATTTTTCTATGGAAAAGTTGTTCGGTTTCGTTGACTGAGCATGCACTTTCATTCGATTAATGTAGTTTGTTACATTCTACAAAATATTTTTTTCTTCACACCAAGTCTGTAAACAACTTTGAAAGTTGAGTTTTAGTAGATACTAAAGTGATGTGTACTTACAGATTTTATATATGTTTATGTAAAGGTATAAACTAAAACAAACTAAAATAGTAGATATGCTCCAATTAATTCTACATAGGTACACAAGTCTATCCGTAATCATGGTGCTTGTATAGGCAGGACCACAGTAGCCTAGTTGGTAAAGCGTCTGCGGTACTTACGCAGAAGACGCAGGTTCGAATCCTGCCTGTGGTTGTGAAATTTTGCGATTTTCTACTTTGTAGATTTATCCGAACACAGGAAGTGTTAAAATAAAAATCATTTTGTATAGGTAGATTACAAAAAGTGAATATCGTAAAGAACCCGTTGAAACTTCAGTATAAAGCGATAGTGACCACCAAAATACAAATAAAATGTTCAAAATATGTTCATATTTGCATCCACTAAAGATTACCCACCTTCATTAAACCATATGTCAACTGTTGATAATCAGAAATAACTGAAATCTGCCACACAGATTTGCGACTGCGAGCAAATGTTTCCTTGCACGTGCACCGGTTTGGAAACTCGTAGCGTAGCACAGAGCTACTACCACCAATATCAGCAAAGTGTACCACCTTTATTGGATGAAGTATGCGACCGTGGACGGGTGAAGACAAAATTTTAACCATTTAAAAGATGTTCACACTGTCCTTTTAAATATATGTTTTTGAGTTTACGTAGTTTTTTATGTTTAGGGTATGCACCTTCGTTTGTAGCCATTTCCTTTGTTTCTCGTAGTCTCTCTAACTACTATATTATGACCTAGTTTTTTTTAACTGTATTGGGATCTACTGGAAAGCTTCGCAAATGTATCGTAAACTACTGATATTGATAAATAGAAAAATGCAGAGTTTTTAATTCTTTGTAGCGTTTTTTGAATCGCTAGCTGCGAATAAAATGCAGAATTATTGCAATACTCTTATAATTTTTGTGCCCTCTAATTTTCGTCATTCACGTGCCGGTATCCCAATTTATTTGCGTCCGGCGCAACAATATGGCTTCGATCGTTATCATACGCTAACTCCCATAATATTTCTAGCCCTATAATGTGGTGGTGTCGAGGCTTGCAGTGCACATGTCGAAGATAACGACTCGTTTTATGAAATGTTTTACAACTAGCGCTTATGGCTTTCTATAGAAAGGTGATCGCCAAATGTTGGTAGCTGCTTCCGCCAAAGTCCGTGCTAAATGACGACTATAAAGTTCTATTGTACTTCCTAGTTTAGGGTAAATAAACATATGCATGGCATCTGTGGACTTGGCTGGGCTAACAAGAGCTATCCATCCCCACAAGAGCTTACACACAGCAAAAAAGTCTACACAATACAAACAATGTTTACAGAAAACATTACATCTTTTCTAACGCAACTGGTTCGGAAAACGAGAAAACATTTTGGTCGTTGCGCTTGGAGTCTCTATTTGGGAAAACTAAAATTACATGGACTAATTCACCTTGGTTAGCCCGCGTGGAATTTGTGATTCCGAACTAAAAAGGACACGTTTCAGATAACTATGGGAACCCGGCTATGTCTTTGTACAGTCACTCGAAATACGTCTTAGAAAGTGATATGATTTTTTGTTCAATTCGGCATAGTTTACTTGCAATGCCATAATATTTTTCTAATATTCGGCCATTATTGACCTGTGTCCGGCAGAGCCGTGTGGTGCCGGCAAAGAATACTACCCACCCATCTCTACATATGATAACCGGAGGATAAGCAGCGGCGTCCTTCTGTGTTTTCTCCGTTTTTTGAACATTTCTTGAAAATAGCGCGTGTCAGGAACCATACAACGCCATCTGTTAGTGGGCTTTGGATAAGATTTTACAGAGCGAAGCTTGGAGGTACTTTAAGAGTTATACAAGAAGTAACTTCCTCTCCTTTTCGTAACCTGGTCCATACATCAACTTCTAGATCTTCCTCTACCTCTCCTACTAGATAACTATTATTCAAGATTTTTAAATCTTAGAGTGGCATCGACAAGCCAGTACCTACCTAGCTTATCTAACAAACCTTGTTTGTACAGGCTTAAACAAACTAACATGCCTTCCGAAGCAAGAAGATTATGGGTATCATACGTATCCGTGATTTCATTTACGCATTTAAAGACTCATCAAAAAAATCTTAAAGGTTATGTAGTAATATTTGCCGTGCCAAAATACTTAAAAAATTTGTCCATTAACAATATCATAAGATCCCATCAAAAGTCCACTGCAGGACATAGAGCTCCCTCCATAATATCAGCAAGAACGCGTTGTAAGCGTTGCGGCGGGCAACCGCTGTTGTTGGTGACTGCTGACTGCAGTATAAAGATGGTACGATACACAGAATGATGCTGCTGCCCGTCCCCCGGTTCATAAGCCCTTAGTCGTCTCTTACGACACCCATTATAGAGATGGGTTGGTACTATTCTATGCCGGCACCACACGGACGCCAACGACTATAATGAATGATTATGAGAATAAAATTTTCCAACTATTTGTTCCAGAAAATCATAAAAATAAAAGAAAGAAAAAAATAAATAAATAAAATATACTTATATATAGTAATATAGTAGTTTAAGATACAAGTTTCGTAAGTAGGGTTATTACAAACGAGTTGACGTTTTGTAAGCCCGAGACGAAGTCGAGGGTTTACCATCGGCACGAGTTTGTCATAACCCTTACGGACGTGTATCTTACGACGTTTTTCAATACATTGGTGAGAAAACAGGTATAAGTAATACACTTGGTAAAGGAACCAACCATGGGTACTGTCAGCCTCTTGTCGATTTATGTTCTCCTGGTACTCTCCATTTTATTTTTATATAGGTAAGCAGTCGTCACCCAAGTAAAAGTCACCACTGTAGTATTTTAACAAAATAATTTTATTGAAATTTTGTATTGAAAAGTAATTTTTATTTTTTTTCTTACAAGGACGTAAACATTGCTCGTAAGTAGTGACTTACCGAACTAGTGCGGTAAGTAAAAAAGTATAATACCAAGGAGTTTTTACACTCTGATCATAAAATTATTTTGTAAAAATACTACAGCGGTGACTTTTTACTTGGGTGACGACTGCCTACCTATATTTGAAATAAAATGGAGAGTACCAGGAGAACATAAATCGGCAAGAGGCTGACAGTACCCATGTTTGGTTCCTTTACCAAGTGTATTACTTATACCTGTTTTCTCACAAATGTATTGAAAAAGGTCGTAAGATACACGTCCGTAAGGGTTATGACTATGACAAGCTCGTGCCGATGGTAAACCCTCGACTTCGTCTCGGGCTTACAAAACGTCAACTCGTTTGTAATAACCCTACTTACGGAACTTGTATCTTAATGATTGTAGGATAGCGGCCACACTGGACACCTGGTGCTCTTAAATCCACAAATCACACTGAAGAATGTTTGTTCTGACCACTCTAATTACGAACCAATGGTAGGTAGGTAGGTACAGTCGGCAACGAAATCAGCGTAGAAGCACTTGTAGCTTGCTCGTAATGGCAGTTAGTTTATCTGTCCAATCAAGAAAATTAAGCATGGCAGAGGCCTTGGGTGGCGAACAACTCTGACAACAGGGATTGTGAGGTCACACGATATGAAGATGAGCGGTAGCAACGGTTGGTTGGCGTCCGTCGTTGTTTTTTTTTTATGTCACCGGTGGGTAAACGAGCAGGTGGGCCACCTGGTGGTAAGTGGTCACCACCGCCCATTTCGCCCACTGTCTTATTAGTAAAATAATTTGACACTAAAAAGACAGCAACGCGCGTTACCAACCCTTACCAACGCGCGTTGTCAACTAAGATGGTATGTCTCTTGTGCCGGTAATTTCACTGGCTCCCTTGCCCTGTCTGTCGATGACTACCAGTATTGTACCAGTATTATATTTACAGCAACAGCGTTTTTTGAGCTGCGAAATGAATGTTAAGCCACTGGTCCCGGATAATGTCAGAGACTATTTAGACTGGCTATATAGGCTTGTCGGTGCTTACACGATAACCTTTTAACTGCGGGTTCAATCCCCGTTCAGGGCAAACATTATTGTATTGTATGTGTTTAGATGTTATTTATATATTGATGTGTGTCCATACATCAGTCTCTGTTGGGTTTGCCTAGTTTGGGATCAGATGACTTTGTGTGAAATTAAGAGCTTCAAGTTTAAGGTTATAGTGGAAAAAAGGTCTAGCCAACGTTGTTGTTCACTGTACAACGTATAGTTTCAGGCTTCTTTCATTGTCTTGTTACGTTATAATGAGAAGCTAATTGAAATACGACTAATCGTTGTTCCTACCAAAAAGGTAACAGTGTATAACTGTACAGTAACTGCGTAAATCTTGTACAATAATCTTTCAAGATAATCATAACAGAATGACAAGCAAATAAAAAGAGGTCTCATCGCGGGTTCATTCGTCTGCTAAAAATAAGACGCAGATAAATGATCCTCACTTTTACTGAATGTTTCATAAGCAACGCAGAAGCGGTCATCTCCCTAATCAAGTGTACGACACAAAGCTCAGCATTAGATACACGACAAAGTGTATTATACCAGTGTGTACCGGTTTTATAACGTGTTATATTAAATTATGCAAGTAATAAAATCCTATTCTGACACCGGCGGTCTGAAGCACGCAATTTCTCAAAACATTCTCGGGTCATTTTTCATTGCATCAATCAGGCCGCTTGTGAGGACGCGACTTTATGACGTCAGGGGTGTCGCTTTACTGTTCAGTTCAATATTTATTAATACATTTCCGGGCCTTTACGTTAAACGTTTACACAACAATGCATGTTATTGCATCGTCGTTTGAGTTCATTACATTTAATCATAATTACTTGGTTTTCTAAACAAATCTAGCATAAATGTATGCTGTCCAACTTTCGGAAAATCTTCGATGACGGAAAAGACCATAAAAAGCAGCCCAAAGCAGCAGTAAAAATTAGTTCTAAAAATAGAACCCGACTACTGAAAAATCTTGCTCTAAAAAGTGTGAAACAAGAGCATATTGTCATCTGAAATTGTAATGTACAAAATTATTCTTCCATGGTACAAACTATTGTAAGTATTTAATAAATATTCATACATATCATATCTATACATATAATAAAAGAGTAGAAACCGCGTGTCTGTACTTTTGATAAATTTATAAAAAAATTAGTGTAGGCGATAAGAAACGACTAATAGAACTCAAAAATATGTTTTCTGAACTTTTTGTCTGTCTGTCTGTCTGTATGTTTTCGATAAACTCCGAAACTTCTGAACGGATTTTCTCGCGGTTTTCGCAGATAGATTCAGCTTATCTCTGAGCAACATATAGGCTATGTTTCATTCAAATCGGTTAACTCAATCAGAAGTTACACTAATGTAAAGTATCAAATTGCCTGTACGATAATAACTCACAAACCGATTCAAACTGATTTTCCAATTACGAGTTTGGCTTACTTTTGTGCAACATAAAAGTTTAGTTTCATTGCAAACGGTTCACTTCAGACAGAAGGTACGCTAAGAGTCATGCGGCGGCGCAAATAACTCACAAACTATTGAAAGGATTCAAAAGTGGTTTTCAATAAACTGTTAAGCTTACTTATTTGCAACATATTAGCTTACTTTCATTGAAAACGGCTTACTCAGACAGTTGTGCGAAATTTCCAGCGGAGGCGCCAATATCTCACAAACAACTGAACCAATTAAAACGAGGTTTTCAGTAACGTATTTGGCTTACTCCATGCAACAAGTATGCTTAGTTTCATTGCAGATGGTTCACTCAGACATAAAATACTCTAAAGTTTCAAGCGGCGGCACCAATAACTCACAAACTACAAAACAGATTTAAGCGGGGTTTTCAATAACGTGTTTAGCTTAATTCTTTGCAATGTATTAGCTTAATTTCATTGAAAACGGTTCACTCAGACAGAAAATGCCCGAAGTTTCAATAGGCGGCGCCTATAGCGAACAAACTACTGAACCGACTCCAACTGGCATTTTCATGACGTGCTTGGATTAGGTACTTCCGTGCAACATATAAGCTTAGGTTAGTTGAAAACGGTTCACTTAGATAGAAGTTACGCAAAGTTTCAAGCAAAGGCGCGAATAATTCAAAAACTTTTGAGCAGATTCAAACGTGGCTTTCAATAACGCGTTTGGCTTACTCCTGTGCAATAAATAAGCTTAGTTTCATTGCGGTAGGTAGGTTCACTCTGACAGAAGATACGCAAAGTTTCAAGCTGCAAAACCAAAAACTCACCTACTGAACTGGTTCCGAGTCAAACGAGGTTTTCAATGACGAATCGGGCTTCTTTCTGTGCAACATATAAGCTTTATTTCATTGCAAACGGTTCACTCAGACAGAAGGTTCGCGAAATTTTAAGCGGCCGCACCAATACCTCACAAA
Source organism: Athrips mouffetella (assembly GCA_947532105.1). Classification (NCBI taxonomy): domain Eukaryota; kingdom Metazoa; phylum Arthropoda; class Insecta; order Lepidoptera; family Gelechiidae; genus Athrips; species Athrips mouffetella. The sequence goes on from OX383971.1 coordinate 10,674,470, forward strand.
CTACTTGAACGGCTTAAACGGGGTTTTCAATAACGTATTTGGGTTGCTTTCGTGCAATATTTGTACTTTTTTTTATTGCCATCGGTTCATTCAAACAGATAATAGGCGAGTTTAAAGTTTTAAACTGTGAACCGAGCTGAAATCAAAAAAAGTTTATAATTTTGTACGGAAGAAAGCCCAATACCCAGTATTATATTACTCTATGCCAATACGTTGTTGAAAATTCCGTTTGATCCGGTCCAGTTGTTTGTGTAAAAGTCGTGGGTATAGCTAAAGATTCGTAAAATCTAGATTTAGTTTTATTGTAAAAATAATAATAAAAAAAAAATATCCTGTTTCGGCATGGCGGTGCAACAAATGTAAAAAAAATTATGAAAGTTCTAAAGTTTTGAAAACTTAGGAAGTGGGTACTTATAAACGAAATACTTCAAAAAATAAAGAGAGAAGTGAATAATTGTTTTTAAGGAATTGTCTTTTAAGGGGAGAGATAAGTTACAAAGATTGTACGGAAGTGAAGTCCAACAGTTTTGTATGTTTTTCAGTTGCCACAGAAGCTAAAGTGACTGGGCCTCAGATTTAATTAGGCTTTGTTTTGTATAAGATATAACGAAACCCGTATCATAGTTCGCCCGCGTGGAATTCGACTATAATTTTACACTAATGAGGATAGTGGGCGACCTAACAGTCCACACGTAAACAAGACGAGTTTAATTTACAAAAATCCGTACTATCGGTACTCTGTATACCTAATAATATAAAGGCGAGAACTGCATTGTCTGTCTGTCTGTCTGTTAAGCTTTTATGATTAATCCGATAAACCGATTGTGATATAAACTTGGTACGAAAATTGTTTGAACCATGGGAAAAGTCATTAGCTACTTTTTCTGAACCCCACGCGGACGGAGTCGCGGGCAACAGCTAGTGAACCATATGATCATCATCATGATCATATGATGGCCTTGGTCATATTATTATGCCACTGTGCCATAAAGCTTATCCACGACTATCATCTGAACATCACAATGAATATTTATTGAATACCATAGTTTGTACATAACAATTTTAGATAACAATAAAAATTCTGATTTTTTGTCTTATCTTAAAACTGATGTAGTCTGTTTTTTTATCCTAACAGCTGCACATCCTTGATATTCTATGAAGGGCCGTCTCATCAACTGTTAAATAGAGTGTGAGCGAATGAATATTTTTATTGACGCGCCTGACGAGTCCACTACCAAGATGGAACGATCAAATCCTGCAGTTGAATACTTTAGTTCAGCAAATTTGATCTTTACTTCCTTGTATTAGTGACTCCTTTACCACAAACTCAACAACTTGAGACAGTTTATTAATAATTTCGTTTATCACAAGTGATTAAGGTCCAGATTTGGTTGTGCAAAGTTGACACAAGAGGTAAGTCATCAATGTAATGTACGGAGATCTGCAGGACGATAAGTTTTCTTGTCCGTTTCTTATGCAAATATTGACACAGTGTTGCGCTCATTAATCAGTGGAAATGCCAAGTGTGACAAAGGGCCAGTACATTCGGGCCAGATGCAGAATGTCTCAGTGTGGGTTTATGGGCCCGATATCAATCAGGACCACTTTATAGCTCGGGTTTTCGCTCCTTGTTCGACTTAAATGTTTCGTTTTTACTTTGTTTGTCTTTTTATGGGCCCGAGTTAAAACTTACACGAGATGCATTTAAATGGCAATGTTTTGCGAATGCGGGATGCGAGATTAAAACAATTCTTATTTAAGTGTTTTTTTTAATGTTTCATCTTAGGAGTGTATAAGTTTGTCGTTAATGATGTCTTACACTTATCATGGTAGCGCTTATAAGGTGATAGAGGATTATTAGTCTACTTTTAGTGCTAGAAAAGCCAATAAACCTTATTAAAAAGGTAATAAATCCCCGTAAGTACCCGAATTTTCGTAAGTACTTACGAATCTGTAAGTAAATAAGAAAACAAGATGTGAAACATTCTGTAGAGCAAGTCTGGCGAGCACTGCGAACAGTCACAATATTTACAGAAAGCGGTAAAAAATTGCGACGCGCATGTGCGCTGCAGATTGTACGCCTGTACGCCTTGCTGTTTGCACTAGCTGTTGTCAGTGACTTCGTTCAAAAAAGGTCGTATTATCCTTACCAGTTTTTACCAATATCGATTCAGTTGTTTTAGCCATGAAAACTCAACAGATAGACAGAAAGACTTCCTTTTCCGTTTATAAGATTTAGCAGTGATAATTTCTTGTAAAATAAAATACTCAACGGGTTAAAATAACTAACTAAAAACTTATTCGCGATCCCTCCGCTTGTCAATGCAGCCACAGATAGAATAATAGTAAAGACTATGTGAAACACTTATTTAACAAGAATAGCGTATTCAATGGAATATTAAATAATGTTTAATTAATGCTTAACAAATATCATACGGCAAGTATTTTTTACAGAGTGAGTTGTTCTGTGTTTAATTATATTGTTCGTCCTAAATATTTACTGTACCGAAATACAATAGGGAAACCTCTAACGGCCATAAAATTAGAAACTTTCCTTCCGTTTACATGTGCTTCGAATGGGCGGGCGGCTTTGCCACGTGCGTCGCCCAATATAGACATACTCTTACATTGCCTTTACGTACAACTTTGAAATGGTTGGAAATCCAACAGTACTTCCTTACAGTCTTTAGAAAGCCTTTTGACGCGATTGGTAGTGAATACTGCATTCTGGCTGTGATTCTGGGGTGTATCGTAGGTCACTGGTTCGATCTTCGCCCAGGACAAATATTCGCTTAATGAACAAGGTGTCAAATACCTATCTTTATTAGTTTCTGATTACCGTAGTACAGGCCTTGCCTAGTTTGGGATTAGATGATTTTGTGTTCCGTATCAAAGTTCAAATTCCAAAAACTAGGATTTACAAAAAACAAACAAAAACACTGAACGAGTCAATTGAAATCACAGGTAAGGAACTAACAATAATGACTACTTAACGATAACATTTACGCACGCAAAATGGGATAAAGCTAAAAAACCGGCCAAGTGCGAGTCGGACTCGCGCCCTAAGGGTTCCGTACCTATCTACCATATGATATACTAAAAGCTTTTGCTCTTTGATTTTAAAAACTCAGCGACCATCCAACTTGACCCCTCTTTTATGGAAAAGTTCTAGAAACGGGAGCTCACCTTAATTGGTTACTATTAGTTGTGAGAAAAATTGAAATATTTAATGATTTTAGACTTTTCCCTTTATTTGTACTGTGAGACCTAGCTTCTGCCAAATTTCATAATTTTAGGTCAACGGGAAGTACCCTGTAGGTTTTGCTTTTTTGCATAAATGTAAGCCATATCTTTTGATTGCGTCGTTGTAAAAAATTGAAATTTTCAGATCTTGTGTGGTTTATAGACCTTAATATTCGTTATCAATTTCAACCTGATACCTCTTCTCGTTCGAGAGAAAAAGGGTCTTGACAGACAGACAGACGGACAACAAAGTGATCCTATAAGGGTTCCGTTTTTTTTATTTTGAGGTACGGAACCCTACAAATAAAATAAATACCCGCCGTACTGGCTGACTGGCAGTCATAAACCTAAATTATAAGCTAGAAAGTAAATGCAAGGAATTGAACATTTATTAGCTTGGGCGGGCCGCCCTCGCCTCGCCACGTGCACGCGCACTAATACAGCAGTACCCGCATAGCGCATGCGCCAGACCAGACAACTCCGATTGCTGACAATACCGCTTTGTGTGGACCGACCGGCAGTACGCACATGCGTACCAGATGGACTATTCGTATTCGATATTATGATATCACTAAGAAAATATGGTGAATTTATATAAACTCACTTTAAAAATTCAAGGAAATCTGGGATAGATCAGCTTCTTGACTATTTCTGTCACAAAGCAGATGCCTTTTTCCGGTTTAAAAGGTAACGTAGCCAGTAACATTAGCGTAGCATGAGAGATTTTCCATCTGCAATCTTAGGGCAACGCGCTTTTGCTGTTTTATTAATGGCAAGGCGTGTTTGAAATAAGACAATATAATCCGTTGCACGAGTCAATGCAAAAGCTTACCAACACATTTTGCAGCCGTAGAACCAGACAAAGTACGACGAACCAGAGTATATTTAACGGAAAAAATAACATTGTCTTACAAACTTGTTTTTTCTGACAGCTTTAGCTGATTACCATTGAGCCTTGGTATAGCTGCAAAATGTGTTGGTAAACTTTGGCATTGACTCGTGGAACGGACTATAGGTATCATAGATATGCAAAGGTGACCAGTAACCCTTAGGCTGGTGGGTGCTTCTTTGCTCACTTAGATATTAAATAGCCGTAGGCATGAAATCTGTCCAGTTTTCATGGGAAACGATTTTTTTTTAATAATACCGTATATCTTCTTTAACCACTTTTTTATATCCATACTTTTTATTATCTTCCTTATTCTTAACTTTAATTCGAGGCCGTTATCTTTTCACCTTAATCTTGGATCAATCCGCCCATAGTCACGTACAATGCCATATCCTCATAAAACGCGTTAGTTTATTAGGGCGTTTGCATACTGTACTGTTTAGCAGCTGCGGTGTTGCGCAGCTGTAGTGAACATTTGGCAGGGTGTGAGAACAGCCGAGTTCACAGTGGGCAATGCTGCGATTGAGAAGGGGAGCTCTGGAGTCACACCTTGCCATCAGCATCGCGTTATCAGGAGTCAGGGGTGATTGCGGCAGATGTGGAAATTAAAGTTTGTATGTAACAGTTTTGCTCCTCTTCCGGATGGCTACTTCGGATGGTAAACCGTGATAATTTTAAAATCTTTTCACTCTCTCAAACTCAGATTAAGAATCATCTTAGAATATCCGTTGCACTGCACCGATCAAGGATGAATCCTGTGTAAGTACAAATAAATTCATGAGTTTGTTTGCATAACGCCTAAAAAGGTGCACCTAATTATTGTTATTATTTTATTATCTATGGGCTTACCTCGATGTATTCCTGAAGACAGTGATGAGGTCGACGATTGGAAGATCTTGGCCATAAAAAGCCTATTCACTCGCGACTTAAATAGATTTGTGTTATAAGAACTCAGGAACACAGACGTAGGCAGAGCGCTTTAGTCGTGAGCATTATAAAAGATGTTTCATTTCAAAGCGCTTTGTGCGAATGTGTGGAATATCCATACCAAGCATGGGTGGATTCCCGATGGTAGAAGGGGGTGGCGGAATAAGCTCATGGAGCTCCTGTGGTCATTATGCGGGACGAAAGTCCCGCACAGTGGGGAAAAAGTACCCACTTTCTACACGCAGGTATGAAAAGTACATTACAATATCCTACAAATCTTTTGTGTCTCAAATAAATAACCGATAAATACGTGGATACCATGTAGCGCAGGTGCCTCAAACTTCTGATAGATCTGCCCTCATCCTACATCGAGCAACAATACATCAAGTTAACGTCTACGAAAACCAACAATGTACACACAGCTTACCAACCCTAAACAACCGCTTGCTCCGAAACAGCTTTCTTATTCAGCTTTCAAATGTTCACAAATATACCAATAGTGGCGTCAACTCGAACACAATGACGCGTATCACATCATCTGCAATTAGGGTCACGAATAATTGATGAAAAGGTTTAAGGGTGTTCCAAAAAACCGACAATATAACCCTCATAAGTCTATCAAGATATCGCGTCCCGTATACACCTGGCTTTCACAATATCACCCCAAGTTTGAAAATTAAAACTACTCGAGAAGTTCAATAGTACTCTCTTCGGTTCATTGGTTTCGAGGGTTGCGTATGAATATCGCGAATTTGTTTCGCGACTTTAGCATATTGTTTGATAGAGATCTCGTGTCGTAGATAAGTTTTCTTTTCTTCAACTGATATCGCTATTGAAATCTTAACTGTAGAAAACAATAAATGAATGGATTTTTGTTTTGATATTAATAATAATTATGTCTTTTATTTGTTAGTAAATGTTGCTCCTATCCCAGATTTCTATAATATCTATTTACCAAATATCTTCAAAACGGTTCAGCGGTTTTGCCGTGAAAGTGTAGGTAACAGACAGATAGACATAAACTATTTACGCGTTACATTTTATAATATTAGTTTGGTTTGGTTACGAAAAATGAAAAAAAATTAAGAGTTAAATTGAAAAATAAAATTGAAATTTTTTAACAAAAATAACATCATTTTTCATTTTAGTTCCATCCCTCCGAATCAGCGTACGAATCATAATCCAATGTCCATTGATCAGCGACAACGAATGAGCAAAACGAATCCGGCTAATGGTCCTATGGTTCCTTTATCGCACAGTTAAGTGCCTCTACAATACACACAGCTCCCACGCCATGTCACAACACCCTATACGCAATCCGCATAGAACCAGATTTCATAGACCTCCCAAATCTAAAAGTGGTAGAGCAAATCAACACTGAACTAGCATAATCAAAGTTCAAAGTAATATAGTTCAGCTGTGACGTCACTGATTTGCACAGGGCGATGCTTGGGCCCCATTCATGATTGTGGGAAAATCGACACAGTTTTTGTTACAAAGCTGTGGGAGTTTCGTTTTGACGTCTGAGTGGGCCTTTGTTTAATGTAGTGTTTGTAGCCCTGTGATTAATTGTACTTGCTGTACTTATTTGTGTGTACATCAGTAAACAAGATATACTTACACAAATTCAATAACATACTATATATTCATCCGTGTTATGCTTTGTTCTCTACATATAGTTGTATTACTGTCTTAGTAAAGAAATGATATTTTGTTAATAAGTTCATCACGACGGAAATTCAATGTCTGATAATTAAAAATATCGTATTTATTACTTTACTAGCTGTTGCCCGCGACTCCGTCCGCGTGGGGTTCAGAAAAAGTAGCTAATAACTTTTCCCATGGTTCAAACTATCTTCGTACCAAGTTTTTATCACAATCGGTTTATCGGATAAGTCATAAAAGCGTAACAGACAGACAGACAGTGCAGTTCTCGCCTTTATATTTATAGGTATACAGAGTACCGATAATACGGATTTTTGTAAATGAAACACCTCTTGTTTACGTGTGGACTGTTAGGTCGCCCACTATCCTCGTAATTGTAAAATCATAGTCGAATTCCACGCGGAGTAACTATGATACGGGTTTCGTTATTTCCTAATCAAAACAAAGCCTAACTAAATCTGAGGCGCAGTCACTTTAGCTTCTGTGGCTACTGAAAAAAGAGCGGTACAAAGTCCAACGTGTTTAGCTTCACATGCTTTAAACTCTACTTGTACCTACATACAAAACTGTTGGGCTTCTTCTTTCTTCACTTCCGTACAATCTTTGTAACTTATCTCTCCCCTTAAAAGACAATTCCTAAGAAACAATAATTCACTTCTCTCTTTATTTTTTGAAGTATTTCGTTTATAACTACCTACCTACTTCCTAAGTTTTCAAAACTTTAGAACTTTCATTTTTTTTTACATTTGTTGCACCGCCATGCCGAAACAGGAATTTTTTTATTATTATTTTTACAATAAAACTAAATCTAGATTTTGCCAATCTTCAGCTGTACCCACGACTTTTACACAAACAACTGGACCGGATCAAACGGTATTTTCAACAACGTATTTGGCTTTCTTCCGTTCAAAGTTATAAGCTTTGTTTGATTTCAGCTCGGCTTCACCGCTTGAAACTTTAAACTCGCCTATTTTCTGTTTGAGTGAACCAATTGCAATAAAAAAAGTTTAAATATTGCACCAAAGCAACCCAAATACGTTATTGAAAACCCCGTTTGAGTCGTTCAAGTAATTTGTGAGGTATTGGTGCGGCCGGTTAAAATTTCGTGAACCTTCTGTCTAAGTGAACCGTTTGCAATGAAATAAAGCTTATAAGTTGCACAGACAGAAGCCCGACACGTCATTGAAAACCTCGTTTAAATCAGTTCAGTAGGTGAGTTCTTGGTTCTGTAGCTTAAAACTTTGCGTATCTTCTGTCAAAGTCAACCTATCGCAATGAAACTAAGCTTATATATTGCATAGGAGTAAGCCAAACGCGTTGTTGAAAGCCACGTTTGAATCGGCTCAAAAGTTTGTGAGTTATTCGCGCCTTATCTTTAAACTTTGCGAAACTTCTATCTGAGTGAACCGTTTTCAACTAACCTAAGCTTATATGTGGCACGAAAGTACCTAATCCAAGCACGTCATGGAAATGCCAGTTGGAATCGGTACAGTAGTTTGTGATCTTTTGGTGCCACTGTTTAAACTTCGCGCACCTTCTGTCTGAGTGAACGGTTTTCAGTGAAATTAAGCTAATATATTGCAAAGAATTAAGCTTAACACGTTATTGAAAACCCCGTTTAATTCCGTTTAGTAGTTTGTGAGTTATTGGAACCGCCGCTTGAAACTTAGTGAATCTTCTGTCTGAGTGAACCATTTGCAATGAAACTAAGCATACATGTTGCATGGAGTAAGCCAAACACGATACTGAAAACCTCGTTTAAATCGGTTCAGTTGTTTGCGAGTTATTGGCGCCACCGCTTGAAATTACGCGCACCTTCTGTCTGAGTGAGCCGTTTTCAATGAAAGTAAGCAAATATGTTGCAAATAAGTAAGCTTGACAGGTTATTGAAAACCCCGTTTGAATCCGTTCAATAGTTTGTGAGTTATTTGCGCCGCCGGATGAAACTTCGCGTACCTTCTGTCTGAGTTAACCGTTTGCAATGAAACTTAATTTTTATGTTGCAAAAAAGTTAGCCAAACATTTGTAATTGCAAACCCCGTTTAATCGGTTTGATAGTTTGTGAGTTATTAGCGCACAGGCAGTTTGATACTTTACATTAGTGTAGCTTCTGATTGAGTGAACCGATTTGAATGAAACATAGCCTATATGTTGCTCAGAGCTAAGCTTAATCTACCTGCGAAAACTGTGTGAAAATCCATTCAGTAGTTTCGGAGTTTATCGAAAACATACAGACAGACAGACAGACCGACAGACAGACAGACAGACAAAAAATTCAAAAAAAAATATATTTGTGTTCTATTAGTCCTTTCTTATCGCCCACACTCATTTTTTGATAAATTCATCAAAAGTACAGACACGCGGTTTCTACTCTTTTATTATATGTATATAGATGTATAGATAACCCTAAACAAAGCATCACTAATTACATCAGCAACAAAGTACATTTTCATTTCGTCTCACAATCGCTAAAAACGTAATGTAATAACTTGCTCTACCCTCGCCCACATGGCTTGTCGTGTAACGTGGTCACGTGATCGCCACGTGTCCCCCCCTCGCCGTACTTCATTCACCCCCGCGCCTTCATTACTCCGATTGCTAGGTATTTGTTCATAGCACGCGCACGTGAGCGGACGTCTGCATTATTAAATGCCTTTTACGCTTATTGCGAATGAAATCCCCCCTTTGAAGCCATGTTATTAATCTTCAGACAGGGTTGTTAAGGGATACGCTATATCAAATCCGCATAACTCTTGTAGGGGAAAAGAGCAATCTAAGTATAGAGTTGTATCTAAAATGTTAGGGTGTACGATATCGGCTCTATCAACAACCGAAATGGCCCGACTGAAAGAAGTGTCTCTAATTTAATTCAATAATCATTTCACGCGTGTGGTACTGGCAAAGAATAATAACGACCCGTCTCTACCCAAGGGTGTCGTAAGAGGCGACTAAGGAATTATGAACCGGAGGATGGGCAGCATCGTCCTTCTGTTTATCGTACCATCTCACATACTGCGGTCACCAACAACCAGGGTCCATGGTGCCAGCCGCAACGCTAACAAGACTGATGACTATGGTACTTCCCCTCCTCACCAGCAATGCTGTAATTCTGGAGGGAGCTCCTTGTCCTGCAGTGGCGTTTCATGGGAAGTTAAGATGATTAATTTCACGAATAACACTACACTACAACTCGTCTTCTTAAAGCGGATAAACGCACACAGTTTTCCACTAAATAAGTGTAATATCTTAAGGCCGTATTCTGAAAGATTCAATTTGCATGGGTAGTATTTTTTTGTAGATTTTGCATTTAGCCTACAGAATTAGCCTTTCGGGTGTTGAACATAGACCTATTTCTCATAATTATATTGAGTACTCAAAATTAAAATCACTTCACTTACAACTTATTTCTCAAAGACTTACCTTACCTTCCTACTTCTCACGGACCATTCACGCATTCTTTCGTGATAGTCGTATTAGGATAATGACAGGTATTAGACCAAAATTAGGGTGATCATAATGTAGTAAACACGTTATTAAATTACACATGGCATTAAATCAATATCAGTAAAAACAAATAGTAAAAATGCAGAAAATAATACTAAAGTAAAGAAGAAATTACATTAGAACAACAAAATAATTACAAGTTTTGCCTTATAGATACTTTAGGATATTTCTGGTGGAGTCAAGAGTATTTCAAGCTTGACACTTTGGACATTGTACTGTTCTTTTATCAATAGCCGTAGGAGCTTTATTTGCGCTACGTTGTCAAGCTTGTACTGCTCTTGACTGTACCTAAGAACATACATACATAGAAAATACTTCACCCACAAGAGCACAGCCCTTAAATTTAAGAAAAGTTACATATACTCGTACCTACATACACTCGTACATAAACATGTTTTCAAAATTAGGTCTTACGTGCTCGTAAAAAGAGCTAGTAAATAGGAAGTACCGCACGTTTAGATTAAGGCAGCTGATGCCGCGGAGACCATCAGTAGTCTAAGGTTTCACGCTTCCAAACTCCAAAATCGCTATGGGAATATATTCCACGAAACAGTGCACTGTTTGATCGTTTAATAATCACCAGCGACCTGTGACCGGTCGCTGTCCCACGCCCGCCCAGTTCACACGAGAACGAAGCCTTCCCATCGAAACGTAGCCGCAAGATCCTCAGGACGAGCGCTCGGCTCGGCGAGGAATGTGCTCCAATCTGCGTGTCCGAAATCAGCGGGCGATGCGATGCGCGTGCGCCGGCGGGCCGCCTCGTAATTACCCCGCGACCTGTGACCGGTCCCACGCCCGCCCTGTTCACACGAGAACTGAACCTTCCCATCGGAACTGGGATCACTTCAACGAACGCACATTCTTGGTCTCGGTACAATTAACACACGTATTTATTGGAGACGCTGAAGCTTTCCAAAGCATTACCAAAAGCTAATTCATAGCTAAACATACATACATACATATGGAAGAGAAGATTCTTCTATGACAAGTGATGACGTAGTTTGTAATTAAAAGAAGATCCTAACCATGTGTAACAAAATTATGTAAAATTTGTGACAGAAACCAGACTGTTAGTTTGATTTATTTAAAGGAACGATAATTGCTTTAAATCGTAGAAAATGTAGTAATTTATACGTATAAGAGAATCAAATTTCTACGTTAATGTCTATTGATCTATTCGAAAATAGTACATTAGGACAGCAAAAGAAAGCTTAAGGACAGCACGAGCCGCCACGTGTCAGGAAAAGCGCGTAATGAGCCCGCACCTGCACGAATTTAGGGATCTCTCGCGCCCTCCCGTGGGAGCGAATGGACTGAGCCCTACGTTTGCTTTGTCAATAAGTGCATACGTGCAATATAGTGAGGCGATATTGGTTTTCTGACGGTGTTGGGGCGGATTATAGCCTATAGCTATTAGTGTTGTCAGATAGAAGCGTTGGATTATGATGATCGTAAAATACCTAATGTAACTCATTTATGAAGGGACAGCTGAAAACTGATAAGCCATGATGAGTTAACGAAACTGTCAGTAAATGAACATTAGAAAATCAAAGAAAGTCAACCTCCCAACAGTCTAATCAAGTTTACAATTTTGTATGGAGATGCTGTTATTCTTTTTCATAGAAGTTTCAATCACTGAAATTTGTATGGTTTCACTGACTAATCGTGATTTCGTTTTTGGAAAGCTTTTCTTTACACCCTTTACTACACATAAACCTATATAATAAATACTTCAAATGAGGGATCAATTAACGCGTTGATGTCTCTCGTAAGGTGCGTAAACGCAATAATGAGTGAAAGACATCAACGCGTATTACACTCAAAATTATCTAGCTTTTTAATAGTTTATTACAAGGGTAGTTAAGGGTAGTAACCAATAATTTTGAGTGGCCTATTACACATTTGACGCTTTGTTTCATAGGGAACGTTTACACAATGAGTGGAAGTATTACTCGGTATTACCGCATGGCCTGATCAAGCGGGGTGATCGGATTGAATGGTATCACGCGATGGGAGCGGCACGCGTCCGGCACTCCCACGGCACGCGCGGGGGTTGTGAAAGGACCTTAATGAGAATACCTAATGTACGAGACAATAGGTCCACATAAGTCTAAAGCGCACACAGTTAGATATCGAAATTGTACGGTTTATATTTGTAATAGCGTCGCTGGAAGCCGCCAAAATTGCTTCTTATATGGCTTAGGGACCGTTATTGAAGATATCATATGCGTTTAAAGCACGGAAAAGTACCAGTTGTCATTTTTAGGGTTCCGTACCTCAAAAGAAAAAAACGGAACCCTTATAGAATCACTTTGTTGTCCGTCTGTCTGTCTGTCTGTCTGTCTGTCTGTCTGTCTGTCTGTCTGTCTGTCAAGACCCTTTATCTCACGAACGGGTAAAGGTATCAGGTTGAAATTAATACCATATATTAGGATCCATGAACCACACAAGATCTGAAAATTTAAATTTTTTACAATGACGCAATCAAAAGATATGGCATTTTATGTCCTCATCTCCAGAATGTAGACTAAGTCCCACAAAACCTCTCCCGCAAATACAAAATTACCTCGCGTATTACACGAAACGGCAATTGAATCAGAATGATGGCGTAGTTGTATACATCAAAAGTAACTTAAAACATAAAATTAAAGAAATTTATTTGGCTGAGGCATCCTGTTTACAATTAGAAGTTTTAAATAAAACAATATTTTGTATTTACCGATCTCCATCAAATGTCAATGCGGAAAATTTCATAATTTCACTAAATAATCATCTAGATACGGTCGATTCTCGTCAAAATATTATAATCGCTGGTGATATCAATATAAATATTAGAGCAAAACTTACAGAACCAAATCAAGAATTTAATAATAGAATTAGTTATTTAAATATGTTATCTAACTTTGGTATCTTAGCAGGGCACACCTTACCTACAAGAGGCAAAAATTGTTTAGACCATTTCATGCTTAAAATAAACAAATGTAAATTCGACACAACTATTGCAATTCTCAGTACTACCGTTACAGATCACTACACAACACTTTTAGTTATATCCAAAGTAAAATATCGCTACAAAATTAATAAAACCATAAAATCCTTAAATTTTGAAGAAGCTTTAGAATATTTAACTAATAAAAATATGGCTGATTTGCTTTACTCTGATGATCCGGCTTTTGTTATTGAAAATTTAATTAATATTGTAAGAGAAACCATGGACATAAATACTACACAGACTACTCTTCCCAGATCTAAAAGAACGATAAAGCCATGGATCTCCCCAGGGATTTTAAGATGCATTAAAAATAGAAATCATCTCCAGAAAAAAGCTCGAACAAACCCAGACGACGCAGTAATAAAACTTTCGTACGCCCGATATCGAAATTATTGCAATAACTTAATAAAAAAACTAAAAAGGAAATATCACAGAGAACAACTTGAAAAATCATTAAAAAATAATAAACAACTCTGGAAAAACATAAAAAATATTACATACACTGCAAAAATCAACTCAATAAATACCGAAATCTTAAATATTAAACCAACCTACAGGCAATCAGTAAATTACATAAATGAATTTTTCGTAAATGTCGGAAAGAATCTGGCGAACAAAATCCATCAAGATAAATCTGAAACTGCTCATTATTTAGGTAATCTGCGATCTCAGACCAACTCCTTTGTATTACTACCAACCGATCATGATGAAGTATATGCTACACTATCGGGGTTAAAATCTGATAGCGCCCCAGGATGGGAAAATATTACAACTAAGTTTTTAAAGTATGTAAGCATAGTGGTTGTACCTATTATTACTCACCTTGTAAACCTATGTTTTGAGAATGGTGTTTTCCCTGCGCCATTAAAAAAATCAATTGTTACTCCTATATACAAGGGAGGGGACAGAGATGATATTAATAATTACAGACCTATATCAGTACTGCCAGTGATCTCAAAGATTTTAGAAAAACTAATAAATTCACGACTAGTAAACTACCTGGAAAAGTTTGAGCTGTTATCTCCCTCGCAATTTGGTTTCAGGAAAAACAAATCAACTGAGGACGCGGTAACAGCACTTACTTCCTTGGTAATAGATAATTTAGACGTAAACAATAAATGCATGGCAGTATTTTTAGATTTAAAAAAGGCATTTGATACCGTCTCTGTCCCCATCCTTGTAAGTAAACTTGAAAAAATCGGGATAAGGGGGAAACAGCTTTCGCTATTTAAAGACTATCTTACCGACAGAAAACAGAAGGTCAAAGTACAACAACATTTGAGTGAAGATGCAGAAGTGATGTATGGCGTGCCACAAGGCAGTGTACTTGGCCCTACGTTGTTTCTCATTTACATAAACGACCTCTGCAATCTGAACTTAGCAAATGGTAGGCTGTTTTCGTATGCAGACGACACCGCCATTGTTTTCTCTGGCAAATCCTGGGATGCAGTCAGAACGGGTGCTGAAACAGAAATGGCCCAAGTAGCGAAATGGCTGAAACTGAATTTACTTACACTCAACACATCAAAAACTAACTTTATGTGTTTCAGCATTTACAATAATACGCAACCTAGTGATGAGCTCAACCTGAAAATACACCATTGTAATTCAACCACACAGGCATGCGATTGTCCAACCATCGAAAGAGTAAGCCAGACTAAGTATTTGGGAGTGTTTCTCGATCAACGCCTGTCCTGGAACCCACATCTAGAGCATGTCATAAACAGAATCAGAAAATTTCTCTGGATCTTCAAAACTCTTAGACATGTAACTCCAACGACATCTTATAATCACCAAAAACCGACCAGAAATCTTCTTAGTGATATATATGGATCTCTTGTTGAATCTGTAATTATTTACTGCATCTCTGTGTGGGGAGGGGCATCGAAAACACGAATTATTGATTTGGAAAGAGCGCAACGAGGTTTGCTGAAAATTATGTTCTTTAAAAGGACTCGATTTTCCACTGAAAGCTTATATAATATATGTAAATTGCTCTCCATCAGGAAATTGTATATTCTTAATATAGTGTTAAAAAAACATAAATGTTTGACATATAATCTAACACAAACTCAAAGGAGAAGAAAGGACTGTGTAGCTAATGTTCCATCCACTCGAACAAGATTTGCTAGTATTCAATACTGTAAACGATCTGCAGTCTTATATAACAGAGTTAACAGAGAGATATATATATACGATCAGAATTATAAAAACTGCAAAAAAAAAATAATACTATGGCTACATTCACAA
This sequence comes from Athrips mouffetella, assembly GCA_947532105.1. Lineage (NCBI taxonomy): Eukaryota > Metazoa > Arthropoda > Insecta > Lepidoptera > Gelechiidae > Athrips > Athrips mouffetella. The sequence goes on from OX383971.1 coordinate 10,689,940, forward strand.
ACCTACGAAGAGGTAGAATCATTACTAGTGTCTTTGAAATAATAATAGTAAAATAATAGTAAAACATGTGAAGATAAGTATATAAATAAATATTAATATGTTTATATGACTGATACAATTCAGGGTAATATGTGTATGTTATATCTACATATATGTATGTAAATTTTGTATATATTTGCATGTATTTTATTTATATATTAATTTATCTGTTTATTTATATACAATTAGTTATACTTATTTTTTTTTTATTTATTTTTTTTTGTTATGTATGTTAACGCTCCCACACACGCACACACAATCTTACACACACAAACACTCTCACTCACACATATAAACACACACACTCACACACACTTACTTTAGTAGTTTACTAAATTGTTTAGCTCCAAATAGCCACGAGGGAAGAGCGGAGTCTTCCTGACACAGGCACTCTGATGCTTAAAAGGAAACTCCACACAATTTTTGTATGAAAAAAATTATTAAGCAATAAACATTTTTGTATTTTTTGTATTTTTTTTTGTATACATTTATTCAAAAATGCAAAACCTACAGGGTACTTCCCGTTGACCTAAAATTATGAAATTTGGCAAGAAGCTAGGTCTCACAGTACAAATAATGGGAAAAGTCTGAAATCATTAAATATTACAACTTTTCTCACAACTAATAATAACCAATTGAGGTGAGCTCCCGTTTCAAGAACATTGATATGAGAGAGGGGTCAAGTTTAATGGTCCCGGAGGTGATTTTTGTATTAGTTCTATTTTAAAAACGGGAACACTTTCAAACTTGAAAATTGGTATTTTTATAGTGCATAAGCTATAAAATAACAACAAATAATAAAATTTTGTCAAGCGCGTGTCGGACTCAAAAAATCTAGCACATTAACTTACTGAAATTTCAACTAATACAATTTGGTACGGAACCCTCAGTGCGCGAGTCCGACTCGCACTTGGCCGGTTTTTTTTAACATGTCAGATTTTTATTTTCATTGGTTTCTTTTAAAAGTTAAATTATTTTATAGCGAACCATCCACTCTGGTATGATGCTAGCTGAAAAAATTGTGACCTTGCTTTAAGACCAAGTACTTGTGATGTGATAACATTTTATATTCTGTGGTGATAGAGTCCAGTACCTTTGCTTCGCACGATGTTTCATATTGGTACTACTCTACTTGTACCATTTTCTTTCTTTCTCTATGTTAGTAGTAGTCAAGTCTCTCATCCAAATTCCGACCACGGCTATTCGAATCGTACAGAACATGCAATTACTATTAGGGTTCCGTACCCAAAGGGTGAAAAAGGGTATTAATATGCCTCCGATGTCTGTCTGTCTCTGTATCTCATGAACCGTAATAGGTAGACAGTTGAAATTTTCACAGATTACGTATTTCTGTTGCTGCTATAACAACAAATAAAAAAACAATAATAATAAGGGGGCTGCCCTACTAAAACCGTGTTTTTTTTTGGGCAATTTTTGCTCGATTTTCGTTTTAGCTCTATCGTTAAAACGGGAACACTTACAAGCGTGAAAATTGGTATGTTTATAGTGCATAAGCTATGGATAACAAAAAATAATAAAAACTGGTCAAGTGCGTGTCAGACTCGGGCGAAATTAACACTTTTACGTGTCTGCGCGTCCATAACTAAGACGGTACCTTTACCTTAGTGGTACGGAACCCTCGGTGCGCTAGTTTTTAATCATTGACGAGCGCTTTACTTTATTGTGGCGAACCGACTACACTATATCTGTCAACACATTAAAAGATGCTATCAAAAGGAACGCACCCTGAAAGGAAACTACGTCTCATCGCCTTATTCTCAGCAATTTTTGACTTGTACCGCTTGTTAAGACCGACCATAAACAGCCTTTTCTACATCAAGAACAAATATCGCGATGAAAAGATTATTTTTTCACCGCTTTTTCAATTTACACAGTCGTAAAAGCACCTTACAAAATGTCCTTTGGAATATTTAATGTTGTTAAGGTGTTAAGACCGCGTTTTTCATTTGTCTCTATTTTTTTGTGAGACCTGTCTCGACGAATCCTTATTTGACAAAGGATGGTACCTGACTCCTTAAGACAATATCTTAAAATTGCACAGCAAGGTGCTTTCGATGCAAGATAGTGTGAACAAAGAAATGTTCGTACGTGAGTGGACAATTGCCTTAAAGGTAAAAATAAATTGTCCTTTGGTACCATAATTTGTGAGGTAGCTGTGAAGACACGTTTTGACAGCCCGGTGGACAGGATGCTTTATTATAAATTTAGACAAAGTTTAGTGTAACTACCTGAAGCATATAATTTTGGTAAGAACAGCAAATAACCCCCAGTGTACGTAATTTTTTTTGCTTTTCATTCAATTGATCGGTTTAAGTATCAATGAGATATTATAGCAATTGAATTCTTATAAACTAGTGTGTGTAGTTTATAAAATAATTGTATAACAGCGCAGTCAGACAAATCCTCAAGTCATGTAGAATACTAACAGTCACAAACGTTTATGCATTGCTAAGAGGTGGAAGCAACATTTACCGTGGTCAATAAATGTATTCTTCTATAAATACTATTTGTGACCGTTGGTCCAAAAGATAGAATTTACTTCGGAAGGTTCATTAAACCGTAGATTCCGGCTACTATCCCTAATGTAATAGGAAAGTCAAGTCAGATACCATTTGGCGACTTGAAATCTCTGGCAGGCAGGTTGGTAACTAAGCCTGGCAAAAGCCTTAGGATCTAGGATTAGGTCTGGTTTACCCTCTGGGTTGTGGGCGGTGGCGGTGGAAGGCAGTCAGTCAGCAGTCACTCTCTTAAAAAACCAGTACCCTCGTCAATGCCCTTAAGCCGCAATCACACCTTCCTGAATTCAGAGACTAATTCGGCAAACATTGCTGGAAGGCTTGGTTTGTTCATTCCAATTTCCTTACTTAAACTAACAATGTATACCGAATTAATTTCTGAATTAACGAAGGTGTGATCGCGGCTTTAGGTAGTCGACATTATGTAAACCGATAATGCCATGAAGAGACCATCACCTATCATCACACAACTCGCTGAAGCTCGAGTTCTTTATCGCGCTAACTTCTCAGGATTTATGTACTTTCTCTCCGAACTTCAATCAAAAATATGAATTGTTACGTCAGTCACTTTTCATCAGTACCGCTTCAAGTAGTTGGGTTAAATCATACACATTATTGTGAGTTAAAATGATGCTAAACGACCACGGACGACGACGTTGAGATATTTCAAATGTAGCGATTTACCAAAGACCTAATAGTTTCTTGATGTTGTTTTGGTCTTCAAACTGATTTTTATTCATAACATATTTTGTTACGTCAGTGTCGCTCCAATTTGTTGAATCACACACATTTTGTGAGTTAAATTGATGCTATAAATGGCCGTATCTCGAATTAAGCGATCCACCAAAGACCTAATAGTATGACTAAGGATTTTCGGTCCCCAATCATAACATATTTTATTACGTCAGTGTCACTCCGATTTGTTAAATCAAACAATTTTTTGTAAATTAACTTGATGCTAGTTAAATGGCCGTATCTCAAATAAAGCGATCTACCAAAGACCTAATAGTTTCACTAAGTATTCCCCAAACAGATTTTTTATTTTATTTTTTATTTTATTTTGTTTTATTATGACAACAGACGGTCTTAAATAAAGTACTTATATTCTAAACCTGTATAACTCACGGACCTAGAGTGTCCACAAAAGATAGATTCATAACATATTTTATTCCGTCAGTTTCGCTCCGATTTGTTGAATCATACAAATTATTGTTAATTAGATTGATGCTAAATGGCCGCATCTCAAATGAAGCGATCTACCAAAGACCTAATAGTTTCACTAAGTATTATCGGTCCCCAAACTGATTTTTATTCATAACATATTTTGTTACGTCAGTGTCGCTCTGATTTGTTGAATCATATTGTGAGATAAATCGACGCTAAATGGCCGTATCTCAAATTAAGTGATCTACCAAAGATCTAATAGTTTCACTAAGTATTTTCGGTCCCCAAACTGATCTTTATTCATAACATATTTAATTACGTCAGTGTCGCTCCGATTTGTTGAATCATATTGTAAAATAAATTGATCCTAAATGGCCTTATCTCAAATAAGGCGATCTATAGTTTCACTAAGTTTTTCGGTTTTCAAACTGATCTTTACTCGTAAAATATTTTGTTACGTCAGTCATTTCGTCAGAGTCGCTCCAATTTGTTGAATCATACACATTATTGTGCGTTAAATTGAAGCTAAATGGCCGCGGACGACGTTGGGGTATCTTAAGTGAAGCGATCTACGTCTACCTGAGTTCCTTACTCCCGCGTCAAGGTGACTCGAGACTTTTTGCCCAGTTTTTTATATCATTCTTATGGTACAGTTTGGATTTGTGTGGTCAAATTGAGTTAGTAAAATCTCATTATATCATTATTGAAATTATAGTTTGAGAAATGATTATTTAACATTTTAGGAAATAAATTCTTTAAAAGAAGACTGCTTTATGTCAGTTCAGATTAGATTATATAGAGCCAGAGGATCTAGTATAGGTAGTTTGCGCATACGAGTATTATACCTATTATATTTGGAACCCTTGCCGAACGAAATTTTTTCAAAATTTGAACAACCTTTCTAAACGAAAATAGTATTTTCTAAACCTTGCCTGCCCATAGTCGAATTTGAATGGGACGACCATATTTTATTCAAAAAGTTGTTCAGTTTTATAGTTAGTACTTGTTTAGTAAGTCAGTAGATTATTGTAACCACTCGTTATAGACTCCACGGTATATAGAGTCTGCACCACGCAAGTTAACACAAAAATGATTTTCTTTCATAAATATCAAATAAAACTTATTGGAAGAAATTAAAAAAAAATAAAAATTTCATAATTATTACTCGTAGGGATTGTTTTTCACAAATTACAAAGAAATATCGTGACGTATCATATGGATGGGAATGTCTAATTTCTTATTTTTTTCAACTCGTGTTGTTTTAGGAAAAGTTGTTAATAGTTATTACGTTCTAAGTCCAATAATAACCCCTTGTACACTGCACCGAAATTGAAACATATGATTAAACCTTTATATTACATTTCAAGCTTTACTTGAAGTTTATGGATAACATTTTTTGTTTATAAATTCGTTTCAGCCTGAGAGCCGTGGCCCTGGCTGGACGCTGGACCACGGTCGTCGCGACAAGTGGATGCCGTCACGTACTGCCATTGTTTTCCCTTTCCCTGCCCCGCGGTGGAGGCAACCCCGCACTTCACCCTCCCTGCACTCTATGTAGGGCTGTGCACACAAGGAACTCGAAGAAAAACAAAGCACCGAGCTTAGGAATGGTGCTTATTTTCGGGGTTCCGATACCAAAATGTTAACAAAAGGAACCCTTATGGTGCGACTTTGTCTGTCTGTCTGTCACACCTGTATATTTCAGCAACCACTCGTGCTATCGACTTGAAATTTGAAATGGTTTTGGAATATGGTTGCCCAACTCAATTGCACACATAAAAAGAAAAAAAAAATATTGTAAAGGGGACCCAAGTAGGGGGGACAAAATTTTAAATTGTGTTATACTAGGTCGAATGAGGTATTACTTGTACATTCTAAAATATATTTTTGTAGTTCTTGCGACGCTTAGTTTTCAAGTTATGATGAAAAATTACAGAAGTTTGTGAAATGAATTAAATACAGTCGATAGAAATTTATGTAAATATAACATCAAAAATAAAACGAAATTTCTACGTTGTACAGTTTTTTAGAAATCTGAAAAAAATCTTTACAAACAAATTTAGTTTACATCTCTCATATTCGGTAAGAAGGTCCTTATTACCCCCAAATGGGGCTTGTAGGTGACCAATTAGCGCTCTAGGGTAATAATGTAGCTAGAAAAGGCCTAGGGCGGTAAGTAATTAGTTTTGAAAGAGTGAAGTTTATTTTTTTAATTACTTACCGCCCTAGGACTTTTCTAGCTACATTATAACCCTAGAGCGCTAATTGATCACCAACAATTTGGTGGTAGTAAGGACCTACTTACCTCTCAATCGAGATGTAAAGCAGAGTAGTTAGCACGGGTGTAAGCATCAATTGCACCCTCGAACTATAGGCGCACGAGCGCACTTACAGCCCTTGGCTACAAATCTACTATTTGTGGTCCTAAAAATGCTCTAGGTATTATATTGGAACCCTCGGCGCGCGAGTTCAACTCGCACTTGACCGGTTTTTTATTTTATTATTATTTGTCAGTTTATAATCTCTCGACTTTTCTGGATTAATTGAACACTTTCCTTTTCTTTGTTTCTTCAAATAAGCCGGACTTACCTATACCTATTCTACTTATAATTAAACCAGTTACCAAACACACTTACACACGCGTCAACTACAATACCCTCCTCTGGGGTCCGCCGGTAGTCGGATAAAAAACAGGTGAAAGCTAATGTGCAGGAACTTTCAAAGTATTCCATTGTTTTCAAAATAGCATTAAAAACAATTAATTTGACATATACCAAACAAAACACCTTAAATAACATTCAGCACAGGACAAAGTGCATGTCTGTCATATCATTAGCGCAACGTCCTTAGTCAGGGCCGCCCAGCGCCTAGCGAACCGAGCACGCCGCAGCGACGAAGCGACAACGACGGCCGACGGGGCGCAGGCAGACGCCATGGGAAAATCAGGCTTCGGCGCCCCCGCCCCGCGCGACCATTGGCTGGCCAGGCCCGCGCCGCGCCCCGCCCGCGGGCATAAATGCAACGCCACTCCGCGCATCTCCTCATTCCTCGCCCGCACTCCACGCTAACCGCACGTGTGACGCGCTCGCGATAACCCCGACTACACCCAGTGTTCGTGTTCAGTGACCAACCATGAAAGCTATCACAGCAGTGTGCGCGACCGGAGCCTCCGTGCCCGCCATCGCCCATGGCCGCGTGCAGAGGCACAGAGACGGCGAGAATGCAGAGATCCAGATGTACCTGTCTAAGTTACAGGACCTGGTGCCGTTTATGCCGAAGAACAGGAAGATCTCGAAGTTAGAAGTGATCCAGCACGTGATCGACTACATCTGCGACTTGCAGTCAGCGCTGGAGAACCACCCCGGAGTGAGTCAGTTCGACGCAGAGAGTGCCCTGGCGGCGCCCCCTTGTGCGGCGACTCCTCCCCGGCCAGAGCGGCGCCCGCTCGGACCCCGTGCTGCGCCCAACACCATCCTTCGGAACTCTCCCTCGAGCCAGCTCCTCACCCATCAATCAAACCTAACGGTAAGTTCTTACATATAAATTCAACGATAGAGCATCTATTCTATAACAGCCTGTAAATTTGCAATCATTTGTGTGTAGAATACTTTTCTAAAATTTTGTTTACTGAATTGTTGATAAACCAGTAGGTAAGTGCTAACTTCTGTTTTATTGCAATGTACATAAATGAGTCTGCTGTTACTTCTACTTTATTTTTGTTATTTCTACTTTAGATTTTGATCAAATTGAACAACCTTGCTTTCAAGTAAACCTTGTACATTCTACAACCTATTCAACTGCGCACAATCTGTCACTAGTAGATAGTGTTGCATAAAAAGTAAATGAAATGAGGCGCGTCGGTGTTTTTGCGGTGCCGCCGCACACCTGCGCGTTTCGCAAGCGCGGGAAGGTAAAAGCGGAGATGCTGTGTTTCACAACACGTGGCGACGCACACGCATACCAACCAACTCCACTCGGTAAACAACTGCTAAACAATTAGCTTACCACTAACGAACACGATAACGGTTGAACTAGATTCACACAAGCCAGCCGTCTTGCTTAATTCGACCACCTGAAAACTTACAAATCATAACTCTCCTCTCTAGATAATTTTTAATCATAAACACAGCGCATAAACCGATTCTAAAACTGTTAACTTCATAAATCACGACCCAGTAAAAAAACGTAAACATAACGTTTTCGTATCACAACTCCTTTGATCTCGCTACCTACTTAGCTTCGTCATGAAATCGTAGAATCGGTAATAAGCAGTCGCAATCTAAACCGCTGCTCACGCATGCATGACGACTGTTTTGAATTTCAGCCTTGAAGCGCGGCCACCTGCGCCGGCGCCGCGTAAACGACCGTGTACTGACACACAATCTGAATATTCAACACTTATTTATGCTGCCTCGTTTAACATTCCGACTGACACCTGCGTGTGATTGCCGTTTCGTCATTACCAGCTAGCATGCCAACGGCCGATGCACAAACCCAGTTCGGGAACGGGTGACTTCTCGTAGAATGCAGTGAAATGCGCATATATATATAAGACTGTCACCGAGTAGCGGTCGCAGCAGGTGCATCGCGCAGGATTTATTCGAGCGCCTTGCAAGCCGCGATTACAAGCCGCAGGCGCAATGCGCGCTCGTTAATACTTGGTCGCGCCACGTAAATTTTAATCACTGCCAGTTGTTGGAACCGAGGAAATGTTCAAAACAACCGTGATTTAGGGGACGCAAAGTGCTTGTATAATTTACAGAGTCGTGATCGTGCCTCCTCACAATAGCCCACTTTGCCAGTCAAAATTGAACATTCTTGAATCACTTGTGCCGATTCTGAAGGTACGCAACTGCACAAAAGTCACAGTAAAACGGAATCAAATTAGAACAATCTATTCGTGCACTAGCGAGAAAATTTTTGGTTAGAAGTGATGCATAATTCGGAACATAATAATAACCATAAACTCTTCAATCCTAAGACGTATCTCCTATACTTTCAATTTAGTCTGTTTATGTTCGTTCATTGTCAGTCAACTATTTATATACCTAATCAAAACTCATTGGTATTTCCAATCTGTTAAACTCTCCGTTAATATCAATAAATAATCGCAGGCCATTATGCCTGATGCTGTGGAAACAACAACCAACAACTGTTTTAATTAGCCGCGGGCGCCGGCGGCGATATCTCGCGGTATACCATATTTACTAATAAAGCGCCTACAATACATAGGAACGGTTGGAATGTCGACTAATCGGACGACATTCCTGCATATTGATGGCATAAGTTTGCAAGGATATTTGACCATACACTTTGTTGATTTTGTTTACTCAAACTATAAGGTCTTGATGTAGCGGTTGCGAAGAAAAAAGTGTATAAAGAAATAACAAAGCTCGAGGGGATCGTGCCTGAATTCGAAGCCACGGTATGCACGTCGTGAGGCGGCATTTCACGCGGTATCTGGCAGGGCATCGGCTGTGCTACAAACCTCGGTCACGAGCATACGCCTGCAGCTGCGTGGCTGCGGCGCACCGTGAGACCTAGCTGCTCCCGACGTCTACGCTCTCACTCACGCTTCTATCTTTTGTTACCGTCTAATCTCGCCTAAATGCCGGAGGTAACCTTTCATATCGTTCCTATATTTATTACTCTGCTCGCCCTTTCACCTTCACGACTATAAATGTCAGAGCAGGCACGTTGTTTGACTTTTCGCTTCAACCGTAATAAGCTGCTAAGTATCATAATGAGTATTGTTAGGCGTGTAATCCACAGCGGCCTCACCCTCATTTTAGACTACACAAAGGGCTCCACCCCCTTTCATAATAATCATACATATCTCTTTAAAACGGGTATGATCATTTATTTCGTTTCTTGCGTTTGCTTCAAAGAAAGTGTCAAGTCTTCAATCTTTTAATTTTGTTACAGTATGTCAATATCACTTAGTCAGCCAATTACAGGCCCGCATGTTGCCTTTTGGAATTAATTTAAGTGCCCCTACATACCGCCAACCAATGTGTTTGTTCAGTCTGTTGGTCGATTTATCTATTCCAATGTTGTTCCGATTTAAGTCCTCATCTAGGCTCATCGGCTGTGATCTCGGCATGAGTAATGAACGTATCAGTGCAGCCAGCTTGCCGGTCGGCGTCGCCGCCTACGCGTTGTCCGGCAAACAGGCGACACTAACGAGCCGCCAGGTGTCCGCGCCCACGCTCGATGCTCGCTTGCTCCTCGGAATATCTTTGTCTCCGCGCACCTCGAGCATAAATCGCGCACGTGAAAGTTTAACGAGCACCTTTATGCTTCTTCGAACTAATAAACTGCGCTGCGAGACGGCCGTAGACAATGCAACTCCACCGCAAAATATTGCGAACCTCCGCACACGTGCATCGATTTCGCTGATCATTGGATTCCATCGGCAATGGATCGATCGAGGGCATTGTGCGGGTAACGGTCGCTCGCAGCTGCGAGAAGCACACGTGACGGTGCCGGTGGCCGGATAGCTAAATAAATACATACCTATTCATTATCCGACCGACAATGCTCGTCTCATAAAGGGATTTCACGTGTGCGTTCTCGCAAAGTCCCGATCTGTTCAGGACATGTGTTTTCTCCCTTCGCTATGTCCGTAAATAGGGTGTGGCCACGTGCGGCCGCTCAGCTGTGTCGCACGGATGTACGGACGGGAAACGGTAATCTAACACTCGGCGATACGGTACGCGGAAACCGGCGCTGAAACCGACGCTGAAGTGCCATCTATAAACATCCTCGCGCGATATTGTCTGACGCCTTCCATGTGTTGCGCCACTAATCGAGCAATCACTCGACGTGACATCCGCGCCTGCACTTTAATTAGGGTAGCGAATAACCGGCCCATTGTCCGAGCACTAATGAATTAAAATATTGACGAAAAGAGCGCATATGCAGTGGCAGATGGCAGGACGCGGGCCCAGGCGGGATGCGTGTGTAACCTAATGCTATTTGTCGCAATCACTATTAAGAGTAAAACAGGGGGTACCCAATTGGTTGTAATAAATAGAAAACACTTGGCATACCCGCTCCTTGTAATCTGGTAGAGTATGCTGGTCTGGGTTATCAGTTCATAAAGCGGCAGGCTGCCTAATATTGCAACTAGGGAAACATGTGCGCGCGCATCTGTGCAACGATTGGTAGCTGTTGCACCCTCGTTGATTGTAAGGGCTCGCCTTCTGTTCTCTTGTCGCATCGAACCCTTTATTAACAAATAGTACACCTTCGTTCCATGTTGTTTACTGTTACTTACGTGCTTTTCTTTTGTTACAGATAACGCCAGAAAAGCAGAATCAACCTGACAGGCCGGCATGTTAAGTGATGGTTAGGATATAAAGGACAATTTAAATGGCATAAAGCTATATTACCTCGGGGTGCAGATCGCACAGGGGGCAGAGTCCCGCTCGCACTAGATGGGTCGAGACACAAACCCCCACCATCAGTTCCAGTGAAGATCATCTGTCGATGATATCCTAAGCTCGATCTCGTTACGATCAATATTACTATTCTTTAATTTAATTGTTTTGTGGCATTATGCAGAAGACTTGAGCATCGCAATGCAACGCCGCCGTCGACGGCCGCGGCTTGTTTCGTTATAAATGTTTGTGTAAAAAGCTTTACTAGTTATTAGTTTCAAGTATGTACACGAGTTTGTAAATATGACGAGTGGGTCAAACGTGAGCTGATCTGGACCATCACTTTGTACAAATTATAGTTACTGTATGTATTCTTCATTATAGAAGAGCCGTAGTCTTTCAACCGGCAAAGTTTTATTTCAATTTCAAATTGGTCTTAGATTCTTAGTTTTAAACGATGCTTCCATTTATATCAAAGAAGTGAACCAATTTTAAGTTGGTTTGACTATAAATTTATTACTTATTTTTAGTTATATTTCATGAGTGTGATTTTGCATGGCGATTTTGTTGCTATTAGATTATGAAAAATAATTATTCTGTGAATACATAACGCAAAGTTTAATTATTGTATCAATTCATAGTTTGCGTTAAGTAGGTTACGTTATATTATGTAAATACTAATGTAAGTCCTGAAGAGGAAAGAGAAAAAATTTAGCAGAAAATTATTGAATTAACCTATTATAATTTTATATTTGAGTATAAGGTGAAAATGCTTTAATTATCTCATTACTTATGGTGTATTATAATTTTAAATAGACTGTTATAGTTTTAGTTATCAGAGATGTGTAAAAAGGTATTGTTGTAGGATGATGCATGATTTGTGGTGCAAATCGTCGGTCTAACCATAAAGAGTCTATTTTACCAACTAAGTACACTAAAATAACCAACATAACTACATTTGTGACCGTAGAGGCGTAACTGTAGCAGTTTGGGAGCGATTGTGGTTGTTGATAAAATACAGTTACGCCTTTTTGTGTTTAGACCGATGAAATGTTTATGCCTCTTCTCCCTGCGAGCAGTTAATTCCAAGTCACAAGTCTTATCAGCTGACGAAACACAAATTTACAATTTATTCGTCCATGTACCTATTTTCCTTTTTTCATTTATAGTTTTAAATAGATTGCACTGACTTTTCAATAATTTTCGATAGACCAAGCAAAAGAAAAATAAATGAAATGATAAAATTATTTCTGATTTTATTTATTAGAATACTGAGCTTCCTAAGTGTAGCGACACATCTGCGGATCTTGCAACGCTTTTCAGGTACTCGTATAGCCGCTGCGCTGGTTACCGGAATTTCCGCTGATGTCATATTTGAAAGATTTTTTGGTCACGGAACTTTCCGCGTCGGCATTCGCCGGTGTGTTGCTACATTTAAACCCTTTGATATAACAATGTCTAATATTTTAAAGCAATTGAACCGCAAGCAAAGCAAGACCGAGCTACCTATTTGCAAACAAAATGACAAAAAAGTAGGTACGACCAAATGCAGACTGGTGGAAACCCTCGATCTACGAGTATCAGCGCTACTGCTAAGTAATAAAGGCGATACCGCAGTCAAAGAGTTTCAACCGACGACGTGCAGTTGACTGTTGACGGATCCGACGAGATCACGCTATTGCATCATGGCCAATTATCGTGACTACAATATTTGGTCAGCTGTGTGTACGTGAACACTCCAACGCTGCAAACAAACAGGAAAATGAATCTTAAGCTGATAGACATAAATCCCAATATGGCGTTTCATTCTCGAATAACTGTTGAAATAAAGTATTTTGAGCGTTGTATTGTAAATGGTAAGAAGCAAATGTTTGATGTGGAATGGAAATCGCTAAATAGTGACTTGCAAATTGTATGCGCCAAACATTTACTCAATGTCGTCAGGCTAGCGAACAATTAAAGTAAAACGAAAAGTAAATATGTTACAAGAATGAAGAAAAGTAAAACAGTGTCTGCGACCCTGCCAGGATTCGAACCTGGAATCTTCTGATCCGTAGTCAGACGCGTTATCCGTTGCGCCACAGGGCCAGTTGTGATGTAGGTTGAATTTTGTGTATAGGGGTGCAAATCCCGAAAGAACCAGACATTTTATCGATATCGAACCAAGTAGATTAAAGATTTTTAATCAATAATTTTATCAACAAGCGTTTGTCCTCCTTTTTTTTAGTTTTGGTATGATCAGTTTTGGTACTTGGTTCGATATCGGTAAATGTCTGGTACTTTCGGGATTTCAAATCCAACTTCCAATAGTAACAATCCTCCAGTTCCAATATAAGAATGTTGCAGTCAACCACACATCACTGGAAACACTTTGCTACAAATAACAGCGCTACTGTATTATAAAAACGCTCCAGGTCAGTCTTTCTAGCGACGACGTGTGGTCGACCGTACGTACGGTTGTACTCAAGGTATGTGAACGTTTCCGTGTAGTGTTTGTGTTGATAACCATACTCAACAATATGTACTTATTACGATAAGATATCTCGTGAGCTAATGCGATTACACAGGTGCGGTCCTCGGTGTGCCTGCACTGGCCGACCTTCGACTTTAATTTTCGATTATTATAAAAAACACTATTGTGAATATTCGTTAAGTCATCCGTCGTCGTAAGTTTCGTTCATTTACATTACTTGCCAGATATTTGCATTCGAATTGTTAATAAAGGTCGAGCATAATACCTATACTTGCAAACCTTTTGAAGGTGGTAGGGCTTTTGTGCAAAGTCCATCTGGGGAAGTACCACCCTCTTACCATTTCTGCCGTAAAGCAGCAGTGTTCGCACTGCTGTGTTTCGGTTCGAAGGGTAAGGGAGCCAGTGAAATTACTGGCACATGAGACATGACATCTCAGTTCTCAGAGTGGGCAACGCGCTTTACTGTCTTGCGAGGTGACTATGGTATTTCCCCTCTACATTTTTCCAGCAAAAGCTAGATTCTGGAGGGAGTTCCCTGTCCTGTAGTGGACGTTTCATGGGATGTTATGATGATGTTTACTTATTGATTGAAACTTAATACGCGGCGGCCTAAGTAGTGTAATAAAGCTGTTTTTAAAAACTGCTATTCCGATTACGACGGGATGATTATTTTAAACATGCCTGAATTTATCCGATAAATCTCGATGATGGAAATAGGAATATTATAGAAAATGTATATTCGATAAGCGCAGGTGTAACACCTGTGGTCCACCTGTACTGGCTATCAGCTCCTTTCCGACACACGCCGTGCAGAATCGAGTTACACGCGTGTATGTGAGGGTACTCCTATACTAGCAGCTTCTTGCGAATGAAAACAAATCCCAAATAATTGCAAGCAACAATAAAAGATTACCCAGCCAGAAGAATGTGTCGTTGAAAGATGACTGTACAATCAAGAACACCAAAAACTTGACACATTACACTTTGTACCGTTCTTTTTTCGATAGCCGTAGAATATTGTCGCCCAGTAAATATTCAAGCTTGATCTGCTCTTTTCTCTACGTACCTACTGTATCATAGATTCTGAATAATTTATGATTTTTTCAGAATGAACGAGTCCTTCACTGCTTCGAATGTGCGAAAAAGAAAAGGCGCAAGCAAGCAAATCACTACAGCACGGCCTAGTTACTTGTTTTACGCTGAAATATCAGAGCACCATACCACAACACATCTCTTTACTATTAAAAAAAGTATTTAGTTTTTACCAAAAACAGAGAAATCTGATGTTTTAACAAAATAATCAACAGAACTGTTGATAAACGAACAAAGAACAATTTGTATGGGAAGCAATTTTGATAACAATAAAAAATATGTTGAATTACATCGTCTATAATTTTAATTTATGAAGTTTATTCCAAAATATGTATAAACTTTCGTAATAGTTGTGGAAGCGCCTTAAACACATAACATGAACGAATCCAATGAGTAAGCCAGTGGAACCAAGGCGGCGCAAATAAGTGAATAGTTTTCAGAAAAATCATATTCGTCACGCGTCAGTTGCATTCAGAATTGTAACAGCTTAGTAGGTTAAACAATACTCATCTTACGTTGATGAACTCATGAAATAGACAATATATTATTCAATCTAATTAATATTATTTATTTTCACAAAAGATTTCAGAATACACCAAACAAATCCATTTAGACGCCCACCGGTTGAAAAAGTACGACACAATTTCGAGCTTGGTTAGAGCACTCGGCTCTCGATCCGGAGGTTCTGGGTTAGACTCCTGGTGGGGACAGTGCACTATCAAACAAAAATCCATTTGTGCGACCTCCCGAGTTTAGTTAGGGCATTGCTGAATGAATAACCAATTGTCTGAAAAGGTATATGTTTCCGTGCTTCGGAAGACACGTTAAGCCGTTGGTCCCGACCCGATTACGATCTGCGGATGTAGTCGTTAATGAGCCATGTCAGAGGTCTTTGGCGGCTCAACATCTCTAACACCAGGGTTTGTGAGGTCGGTCATTTACCTTGCAACTGACACTATATGATAATGATGGGCAGATTCATGTCTTTTAGAGTTGATATACCGTTTTTGTTACACCATGTAGATAGGATAGGTTATTAGGCACAGACTTCGTAGGAAAGAGGTTTACTTACGACGCAATTTCTTAAAAGCAACGTCTTGAAGCTCACATCTAATCTAACATCGGACAAGTAAATATGATAATGTGGTTTCTAAGATATAGCGGTACTGGCAGGTGGGTGTCGCAGGTGTTTGCACTGGCCGAGTACATTACGATCCGACGCACCGACGCCGGCTCTGATAACACCTGATAACAGTATCACTCGAGCACCGGTAAATCTGGGAGTACTTGCGTACTTGTAGTAGCAAAGCGTCAAAATTACAAAGGATGTAATAGCCAGATCTCCGGAAACTAAACGGGTATGATCGGTTAAGGTAACTGAACATATTTCTGTAAAGAAAATTTTCAGGAAATGAAAAAAAAAGTTCGTTCTCTCCTTACAAAATTACAAATTTGATAAGACAGTTTGTATGGAGATGCCGATTTTCTCATTTCCTAAAAGTTTTTTCGTTGAAAGTTGTTCAGTTACGTTGACTGATCATGCCCTTTCAGTATAATGAGTTTCAAAATCGTGGGAAGAGTTTCTATTCAACAAAGAAGTTGGCTCTGATCGCAGCCTGATTACTGTATCTGTTGTAAGCTGCATGCTGTTAGAACTCAAAGTTGAGTCATAATTTTATTATTAACTTCCTTTCCTACGCTAAGGTTAAGGAGTGATCACACCTAGCAGAATTCAAAGACTAATTCGGCATACATTGCTGGAAGGCTTGGTTATGTCAATTGCTATATGCTTACTTCAACGAGCAATGTATGCCGAATTAGTCTTTGAATTCAGCTAGGTGTAATCACTCCTTTAGGAGAGCCTAGCTAGGAAATTCATGAGTTGATGAATTCGCGTCTAACACTGTATAATTAGAATTTTTAAAAAACATCCAATCATTATAATACTGAAACTTTTCGTTGCAAATTTCTAAAAGGCGTAGCACAAGAATACTGAAACACACAGAAATTGCTTATAAAAAATACCGATGTGAACTAAGTGTTATGTTACTCTTATGTTTGAAAATTCACCTCGTAAAGGGGGAAACCGGCCAAGTGCGAGTCGGACTCGTGCACCGCGGGTTCCGTACCACTAAGGCAAAAATACTGCACGCAGTCACGCAGAAGTGCAACAAATTTCGCGAGTATAACACGTACTTGACCAGTTTTTATTATTTGTTGTTATTCTGTAGCTTATGCACCATAAACGTACCAATTTTCACGCTTGTCTAAGTGTTCTCTTTTTTACGATAAAGCTAAAACAAAAATCGAGCAGAAATCGCCTAAAAAAACACGTTCTTAGCTGTAGGAAAGCCCCCTTAATTCATATTTTTTCTTTATTTTTATTATTTTTTACTTTCGAGCGGAGCGAGAAAGGTATTGTATTCGTGAAAAAAAAGTTTTTCTAATTTTCTCAAAAATGTGTTCTATATCACTTATACATCATAAAAAACAAGTCTCCCGAAAATGTCCGTCCGTCGGTCGGTCGGTCGGTCGGTCGTTCGGTCGGTCCGTCGGTCGGTCTGTCCGTCACGCTTTGGCCAAGCGGCTAAACGAATGGTCCGATTGATACCATATTTTGAATTTAGGAGTTTTATGCAAATCCATCGAAGGGTTCTAAGTGGTTTCTTGCTGGCTCTCATTTTGAGGGTAGCTGTCATACAACGAAAATAAAAATTTTAATTTTCTCAAAAACGGCTCATAGAATCTTGATGAAACTTTGTATGACCAAGCATCTCTATGTAAGATATCTTGCGCCAGTATCAATTGATCTGTGTAATTTCATATAAGAGGTGTTCCTGTACCATCAAATCGTAAATAAGTGATTTACCCAAAATTGGTTCCATTGAGTTTATTAAAATTTTCTATAAAATTAATTCTGAATTGGTTGTCTTCCTGACTGGATATTATTTATGTTTTTTTTTTATAAAATTTAGTACACAGGGTGTACCAAAAACTGAAAGGGCTTGCTCAGTAGACTAAACTGAACAATTATCCATAAGGAACATGTGTTGGGAAATTTAAAAAATCTCCATTCAAGTATCCTAGGGTAGTATCTATTGATCTGTGAAAATTTATATAAAGGGTGTTCCAGTACTACCAAAAGGTAAACATGTGATTTACTCGAAATCGTTTGAGGTTTGTTTGTTTTAATGTTTGACAATTTGAATTCTGAATTGATTTGTATATTTCATTAAAAAATTTTTTTGGAAAAAGGTAAATAAAAGTTTGTATTTCCATACTATGTGTATGGCATAGCAAATTTAAGTTTGCGGTTGATAGTTTTTCCTTGAGTATTGCGAGAAAGTAAGTGCAGTGCTGCTGTACCATTTATTGGTATAGCGAGCGCTACAGAAAAAAAATCTGCTGTCACTCTTTGGATACGGAATCCTAAAAAGTCAGAGCTTTTGCATGAAAAACCGGGTAAAATGCTCTAAGCAAAATTTTTACAGGTGCACTTAACCTCAGTAGCCCTGTGGGTTCACATGTGAACCGGAAAAATTATGACATAATAATAATTATGACCCCTATGTGAATTTCCCATAGAGTTCCCGGAAAATGGAAAATTTGTGAAAAAAAATTTGAAATTTAATCAAAAATATTGCATAAACAACTACATTTTCTTTTTGTTTCTTAAAATTTTTACATAGTGCTTCAGAGTTTAAGGTATTTGCGGTTGTGTGAAGTCATACATAGGTTTAAAAAATATGCTATACTCTTACGATTTTTTGAAAATTGTTTAGTATTTTAAGGAGTGGTTAGAGGAGGGCTATGTTTTCGCAATGAGTAAATAAGTCTCTAAGACCGCGAATTATTGCGCTGGCTGCGTAACTAGGCAACGCGGTTATGTTAACCATAATGTTCATAACAATGCCGTTGTTTGCGACTTACTGCTTCGAGGTTCACGTGAGTAAGGGTGCCTTTACACATGAGCTGTACACAGTCACACGGCCGCCGCCGGGGCGCTCGACGATGGAAACACTTTGACCTTGAGCACAGATTACATAATAGTAAACTAACGTTTACAGATCCGACACTCTCAGGCGGGGTGCCGAATAATTTCAACCTTACGGTCTAAGCATAAAGTCGATACTTGCAGTGCACCGCTTAGGACACGTTTTTAAATCGCGGGTGATCGCGGACAGGTGGGCTAAGGCAATGATTTTGTCACTTTATGAGATACTGAGCGAGATGCAAGTAGGTATGTAATATTGTTCAATCAAAAATGCAAATACTTACTTACTTATTTTGCCGCCATAAGCTTAAGATGACATAAAGAAAGTAAAATCGACTGCCTCACCCAGTCGACTTCCAGCACCGTGTTGCATACCTAGAGTGCGGAGTGTCACAGGCCTGCCTTGAGCGGGTCTCTGGTTTTAGGCGTTCTTAGCGTAGCGCTGGATCAGCTTATACTGGTTTTGTTTCTACATGATAGGTGGCATGCGTAGTAGGTACCTAATAGGTAAGATGGAAAAATTCCAACCAATAGGTTTGCTACATTTTCGAGCGCAGATCTAAGCTAGGAAAATGGAACAATCGTATTGGTTGGATTTTCTTTAGCTCACATGTACGAATAATATAGCCTGATTAGAATAACAACTGTGTGAGAGCAGGATGGAGCGATGCGTACGCATTAAGGGGCTACCTCCGGTCCACTAGCGCCCCCATCAGTTAAAAAAATATTACTCGCTAAATACGAAATTTATCGAAAATCCGGAAAGACAGATTGAAGTAAAGGTACATTTGTTTATTTAGAAACTACTAGCTGTTACCCGCGACTTCGTCCGCGTAGATTTTATAAAAAAACAGAACTCTTACTCTTAACTTAATTGAAACATATTTTACGGAGCGCTTATCCTTCTTGATCCCTACGTAAAAGATGCATTTGTACTTATCCAAGTTGAATAAATGCATCTTACTACAAACTTAATTATCTTTTGATTTTATTTAACTGGTAGGTAGTGCGGAATTTTCATTGTCAACTGTTACAGGCGAACTTAAAAAAGAAGGCAATAAAGGGAGTGAAGTGAATGGGTAGCGAGGAGGTATTCATAAAAGTAAAAAAGGTCCCTATTCCTCCCTATCTATCCTTTTGTATCCCCCCCCCTACATTCCCACTCCCCCTCCCTCACCCTCTCCCACTCTCTCTTCCACTCTCTCTTCCACTCCCTCGCCCCTCCCTCTTCCCCCCCTCACCCTTCCTTCCCCCTCCATTTCCCCCCTTCCCCTCTCCCCATCACCCTCCCTTTCCCCCCTCGCCCTCCTCCCATTCCCCTCCCTTTCCCCCTTCCCCTCACTCATCCTCCCCTTCCCCCTCTCCCTCCCTCTACCCCCCTCCCTCTACCCCCTCACACGCCCTCTACCCCTCCCTCCCCCTTTCTCTCCCCTCATTTTCCCCTCCCTTACACTCTCTCCCTATCCCTCCCCCTCTCCCTCTCCCTATCCCTGACCCTACCCCTATCCCTGCTTCTACCCCTAACGCCATCTTAACCGCTATCCCTATCCTTATATAAACATACAACTGACACTCATATTGATTTTTAGACATTTCAAACCTATCAACCCCATCCCAGGGGTGGTGGTATTTCACGTCCACCACGTTGGATTTCAAAATCATTGTAGTTTTCGTAATCAGCGACCCGATAAACCATACGAACGACACCCATATTGATTTTTAGACATATCAACTCTATCGCACCCCAACCTTATCCCCAGGGGATAATGGTAGTTTACGTCTACCACGTTGGATTTCAAAATTGTAGTAGTCTTCGTAATCAGCGATACTTAGTTGAATAAAAAAAGTCCCATCAAAATCGGTTAAGTAGTTTCGGTGTGCTGTAGCAGATACAACCCCGCTAGAGTATTATTGTATGTGTAGATTCCCACGGGAATGAGATATTTTCCCGGGGTAAAAAGTAGCCTATGTCCGTCTCCAAGTTACCATCTATCACCATACCAAATTTCATCAAAATCCGTTCAGCCGTTTAGGCGTGAAAGAGCAACAAACAAACAGACAGACAGACAGACAGACAGACAGAGTTACTTTCGCATTTATAATATTAGTATGGATTTACTCTGTAAAATAAAGTTTACTGTAGTTACAGATACAAAAACTGCTAAAAGTGGCCGTTTTTCGCACTTTTTGTATCTGTAACTACAGTGTATTATATTTTTCAGAATTGATAGGTTCTGAATAAACTAGGATACCTTTACTTCAATCTGTCTTTCCGGATTTTCGATAATTTTTGTATTTAGTGAGTAATATTTCTTAAACTGATGGGGGCGCTAGTGGCAGGGAGGTAGCCTCTTAAAGCGACGGAGACACGTATCGATCCGACCTGCTCTCACGCATAGCTATGTCCTGCTGTCATTCTATTTTAATCAAACTGTTGCACAATACATACTTAATACGACATTTTACAAAAACCTTATATTTAGCTTGCTCTCCTATCAGTTTCAATTATATGCTTCGCACAGACACTTTCTTTTAAAGTTAAACCTTAATTAAAATATGCAGGGTGTAAGGGACAGCCTTCCGAATACTGAAAGGGCAAGATCAGTCAACGTCACTGAACAACTTTCAGCGAATAAAACTTTCATGAAACGAAAAAATAATCAGCCTCTTCGTACAAACTGTCCAATCATGTTTGCAATTTTGTATGGAGAGGCCGATATTTTTTTTTTTCATTTTTTAAAAGTTTTATTCGTTGAAAGTTGTTCAGTTACGATGACTGATCATGCCCTTTCAGTATTCGGAAGGCTGACTCTTACATCCCATATACACACATTTCGATTGAATGAAATACCGACTCGACTAAGTACCTACCTGACAAAGTGTTTTACCTTAAATACGTTTACAATAAACTACGTTTACAACAAAAAATTAAAATGCAATCTATGAATAAACAAGATACGTCTACATCCTAAGGAAGTGCCTATTATGTAAACAAATAAAAACTAAGGCGCAGGCCAGACAGAAGAGGTGCGCCGCACGCCACGCCTTCAGCGCACCTCTTCTGTCTGGCTTGCACCGCGTCGTTCTCCTACATTTTGTATGCATGTGATTTGAACAGGCGACGAGACGGCATGCCTAAGGCGCACTGTCGGTGCACCACTGGCGCACCATCGGCGCACCGCCGGCGTGACCGCATAGGCAGCCGAAAAGTGTACCACCCGGGCGCACCCGAAGCGCGCCGCGCCCGTTCTGTCTGGCTTGGACTTTACAAAGCAAAAACCAACTCAATTCAGGAAATTTTAATTAAATAGGAAATCACTTATCAAGGAACGAAACCTGGCATAAAATTTTGAATTTCGATGACGTACAGTCAAGAGCACATCAAGCTGGACACATTAGACTTTGTACCGTTCTTATTTCAATAGGCGTACGAGCTAGAGTCGCACTGTGAGTGTCAAGCTTGACCTATCGTTGATTGTACCTAATTACCCGAAATTTCTTATCCTATTTCCGTATTTTCTTGGGAAAAGTTTAGTGGATTGAGTAAGCGTTAAACTTACTCAGACATGAACTGAACAAGGTAGAGAAGATCCTAGCCGCAGTAAAAATGGGTACAGCGATGATGAAGAATGGGAAATGGGAGATAGTTAAATTATTAAATTTTGTTAATTTAGAATTAATAGAAAGCCAATTAGATTATAAAAAAAACCGGTCAAGTGCGAGTCGGACTCGCGCGCCGAGGGTTCCGATATACCTATAGTATTTTTGGAAGCAATAAAGTCCATTTTCAGGACCGCAAAACTAAATTTGTTTGTAAAGGTTTTTTGCAGATTTCTGAAAAACTGTGCAACTTAGAAAGATCGTTTTATTTTTGCTGTAAAGTTTACATAAACCTCTGTCAACTGTAATTAATTCAGATTTTCCCTTACTCAAACTTCGGAGATAAGGGGGGGGGAATGGTATTTTTTTTTGACATTTTTCATCATAACTTGAAAACTAAGAAACTTAAAAAAATACAAAAATATATTTTAAAATGTACAAGTAAAGCCCTTTCATATGATACCCTACTCGACCTAGTAGCGACAATTTGAAATTTGGCCCCCCCTATTTTGGCCCCCTTTACATTAATAATCATACTTTTTTCAAAAAAATTTCATGTGCAATTAAGTTGGGCAACTATATTCTAAAACTATTCCAAATTTCAGCTCGATAGCGTAAGTGGTTGCTGAGATATAGAGGTGTGACAGACAGACGGACAGACAGACAGAGCGGCACCATAAGGGTTCCTTTTTTTTACCATTTTGGTATCGGAACCCTAAAAAGAGACGTATAAGGATTTAAGCAGTTTAGTATCTGAGCATAATGATTTATATATACAGTCTAATGTTTTCATTAAAATCAGTGAGAACTTACCTTTATAAATCCGCAAACTGTGACCAAACAGTACAATAGTCCGTATTATAAGCTCATTGCTAAACAGTTTACAAACGCTGCTGATTTTCAGGCTAAGGCCATTGCATCACAACACAATGCTGGTTATTACAGCATTTTACCCGTAAGTTTCTATTATCATGTCTGATAGACTAATCATCATAACATCCCATGAAACTTCCACTACAGGACAGGGAGAATCCAGAATTCTACTTTTGCTGGAAAAATGTAGAGGCACATCAAGCTTGACACGTTGAACTTTGTACCGTTCTTATTTCGATAGACGTACGGGCTTGAGTCGCACTGCGAGTGTCAAGCTTGACCTGTCGTTGACTGTACAAAACGTTCTTATTGACAAAATTTAAATATTTTTTTATTTTTCCCATTTATAGGGCATTCATGGTTAAAACACTATGAAGCCTCTACAGTCTACAGTACCTTAAAAACCCAGTCAAGTGCGAATCAAACTCGCGCGCCGAGTTACGATATAGGTACCTTTATTATTTTTAGAAGCAATAAAGTCAATATAAGGAGCGCAAAGCTAAGTTTATACAGGTTTTTTCAGATTTCTAAAAAATTGTGCTATTTATGAGATTTTGAATAATATTTTTTGTAAAATATTTTTCCCATAAAACTTCCATAAACTTCTATCGGCTGAAATTGATTGAAATCTTATCGTCTCGAAACTCGTGAAGTAATGACATATTTTCCGCACATGCATCAAATTGTCTTTCAATTTAAGTTCTTGCTAACGAAAAATTTTGTTTTCTTCTGGTTGTATTATCTAGAATTCTAGACTTTCTATTCTACCTGCTTGGATAGTAGTGGTCGTGTTGATGTTTTAATGTAAACAGTGTGGTCTTTGGCAAACAAAGGCACAGCCGCGACGTACCATCCTTTTCTCGAAGCCACTCGGGCCCTTTTGACCCCCCTGTTATTTCCTTTTGGATAAAGCTAGAGACTTGAATTTGCAATGACAAAAAGTAGACACTATAATACTAAGCTATGTCCTTAAATTACATACCATTCCAACTTATAACTTAAGAGCTATAGCTAGTCGAAGTTAAGCAATTTTGTCACTGACACACTCACTCACTCACTCACCGATCATCAAAAAGATCTCGTAATCCAACTATCTAGAGGGCTGAAATTTGGCTCAGAGCTAGGGTTTAGTACTTCTTTTAAGGAAAATCTATCAAAACTAGGATCGTTGAAGACCTGGAGTACCTGATGGCTCTGATGTGAAACCCTAATAGATCCGCCAAACAATGACGGATATTAAAATACTGCCATAGCAGAAAACACTCATTCAATGTGATGAGTATTAGCTGTTGATATACATCAGTGCCATTTTATAAAGCCATTGAGCTGATAAATAATGAAACACATATTTCAGGATTTTAGTACTTCTCCTCTACTTAGTCTGGAAATTTGAGGAAATATACGTAATAAGTGTTTGAAAAGGTAGTCAAGTGCATGTAAGTGAAAACTTATTTCCTATTAGTTTATAAAGTGTTAAACGAGTGGTGTAATAATTGGAAACATATTAAATTGGAAAACATGGAAAGTGTCTTATTTTAACATCAGAAGTGGTTTGTGAAATCAAACGCCCACGATAGTCTAGACTGGAAATAGTGAGGTGCTTACAGTTTTCCCATTTCCTACTAAAGTTTGTTTGATGTTACCTGATGAGTGTTCCAGGTTGTTTGATGTTACCTGATGGATGAGTGTTCCAGGTCAATAAGGTAACCTGATGAGAGTTTCAGGTTTTTTGATGTTACCTGATGAGTGTTACCAGGTCATCATTGATGAAATTTGTCCGATGAGAGATACCGGATAAACTTATTTTTTTAAGAGCCGTAAGAATCTGTATTTCAATGATGCAATATAACAAACAGTGGCTTATTTAATTGTTTTGTTTGTTATCTTAAATTCTTATATACAAATTAATGCATGTCTTATATTGTGTCGAAATTCAATGGTGATTTATTTTATTTTGTAAAATAAGAACAGTCATATATCAGAATCTATGCAGTTTGGTTAAGAAGTTGTAAGTATTTAAAATTTTAATGTAATAAATAGTTTGAGGTCAAACTCATATGTCAGGAAGGCCGAATGTTAGATCCGGCTTTTATGTCAGACATTTCTGTAAATCAATTTATATAATGTAATTTTTTTTTTATTATTTATTAGACACACCAACAGCATACATATTAAAACAATTACTTAATCTATTACAAAATGCACTTTGACTGATACATAAGCCAATTACAGGTGCGTACTACATTCACAACAAATAAACTGGGAACTTGCTTAAAAACTAACTATAACAGTCTCGTAATGGTAACTTAAAGAAAATATATATATGAGAATAGACACACTAACTAATTATCACAAGTTCAAACAGAAATAAATAATTTTATACTACAGCAATCAAGACATTTATTTTAACAATATCCTTTTAAATTTGGTAATACTAGTGTTAAAGATGTCCAAATCCTTTGCCTTAGAGCTAATAAAATTCTAAGCGTTGGGCAGACGGACAGTGGGTGAATGTCGACGTAAATTTGTCCGGCATGGTTGAACATGAAACATTCTTGAACATTGGGAAACGTGGAACACGACGAGGAACAGATAGTTTTATTTGGTCAAGAAGGTTTTTGTGAAGTTAACTATTTTGTGAAGGAAGGTATTTTGTAATTACATAATATAAATTGAATAACAGAAATGTCTGACATAAAAGCCGGATCTAACATTCGGCCTTCCTGACATATGAGTTTGACCTCAAACTATTTATTACATTAAAACTTTAAATACTTAGAACTTCTTAATCAAACTGCATAGATTCTGATATATGACTGTTCTTATTTTACAAAATAAAATAAATCACCATTGAATTTCGACACTATATAAGACATGCATTAATTTGTATATTACAATTTGAGATCACTAAATATTATAAAAGAAAGTCCCCCGAAACGTTTTTCTGTCGTCATCCATCCATCATGTCTGTCTGTGATCGCTAAACTCAGGAACTACTATATTGATTTCGATTTGGTTTTCACTAATAGATAGATCAATTTAATAGGAAGGTTTAAACCTATAACTCATAAATATTGAATGCAAATTAACTGAACTGTGATGATGTTTGTCGATCGAGTCGGAAAAAACGTGCCTCTTGAGAGCTTTCTTTGGCGTGCTCTACGTAAATGGTTTCAGTTATATGAAAGTTATGTATGAAAGAATTGTTGCTCTCTAAGAGCTCTAAGAAAAGTCCGCATTAGCATTTGTCTATCTTTTAAGGACAACCCATAGTAACAAACTATTTATAGCAAAAAAGTAGATTTCAAAATAAGGTATTTTTGAACGTATTTTTGTACCCGTGCGAAGCCGGGGCGGGCCGCTAGTAACAAATAAAACAATTAAATAAGCCACTGTTTGTAATATTGTATCATTGAAATACAGATTCTTACGGCTCTTAAAAAAATAAGTTTATCCGTTATCTCTCATCGGACAAATTTCATCAATGATGACCTGGTAACACTCATCAGGTAACATCAAACAACCTGGAACTCTCATCAGATTACCTTATTGACCTGGAACGCTCATCAGGTAACATGAAACAACCTGGAACTCTCATCAGGCTACCTTATTGAATTGACCTGGAACACTCATCAGGTAACATCAAACAAACTTTAGTAGGAAATGGGAAAACTGTAAACACCTCACTATTTCCAGTCTAGACTATCGTGGGTGTTTGATTTCACTTCTGATGTTAAAATAAGACACTTTCCATGTTTTCCAATTTAATATGTTTCCAATTATCACACCACTCGTTTAACACTTTATAAACTAATAGAAAATAAGTCATATCAGAATCTATGCAGTTTGGTTAAGAAGTTCTAAGTATTTAAATTTTTAATGTAATAAATAATAGGTCTTTACCTATGAAATTGCCGTTTTGTATGGCAAATTTTAGATAAACTCAATTTTCAGTACTAACGTTTTAGCATTTTTCTTAGGAATTTTAAATCCAATGTTTTTTTTTTAGCATTATTGGGAAAACATTAAGCTAACAGAAACTTAAATTTAATTTTCGAAAAATATTATCTGTAAAAAAATATAACAAATCTAATGATGAAATCGGACGACATTCCAGACAAACAATTTTTGAACCTTCATTTTTAAATATCAAACTAAAAGTAAAAACTTTATTTTATGCGTAAATTGATAACCTTCAAATCAACTTCCAAATATAAGACAAATGAAAAAAATAGCATTAGAATTATAGGAATAATGATCTCATTAATCTGTAAGAAAATTTCGGCAATTTCATAGGTAAAGACCTATTAGTTTGAGGTCAAACCCATATGTCAGGAAGGCCGAATGTTAGATCCGGCTTTTATGTCAGAAATTTCTGTTACTCAATTTATATAATGTAAATTGATAACGAATATTAAGATCCATAACCCACAATAGATCTGAAAATTTCAATTTTTTACAATGACGCAATCAAAAGATATTTGTGTCCTCATCTCCATACATTTATGCAATAAAGCAAACTTCCCGTTGACCTAAAATTATGAAATTTGGCAAGAAGCTAGGTCTTACAGAACAAATAAAGGGAAAAGTCTAAAATAATTAAATATTTCAATTTTTCTCACAACTAATAGTAACCAATTAAGGTGAGCTCCCGTTTCAAGAACTATTATATAAAAGAGGGGTCAAGTTGGATGGTCATAGAGTTTTTAAAATCAAAGAGCACAAGCTTTTAGTACATCATATGGTAGATAGATACGGAACCCTTAGGGCGCGAGTCCGACTCGCACTTGGCCGGTTTTTTTTTGTCGTTCAACATGTTTTTTAGGAAAAGTATCAGTTTCATGGTCAGAATGCACTGTTTCAAGGGTCACAGTGTTTAACTTAACTTCCGGTGTAATGAAAAGATTGAAACATCACATCTACAAGCAGGTAATTGATAAAACCATACCGACATTTTACTAGCGTTCTTGATTGATCTGGGTTTGAAAGGAAAATACTTCAATTGCACTGGTTGTACTCTTTGAACTAAAATAAGTAGGCTAATAAAATTGGAAAATAATATAAATATTATGCCTGATAAGAGAATTGATATTGATAAAATATAGTACCTATAATGCGGACTTTAATCTATCGATACTAATCAAATAAGTACTTGACTCATCTAGTTTGTACTGGCCACCTGCTTGATATAATTACAGAAATACTTATCATTAGTTTAATATATCAGACTGATAAATTAAATCATTATAACATCCCATAAAACGTCCACTACAGGACAGGGAGCTCCCTCCAGAACTCTAGCAAAAACGCTTGGTACTTTGGAGGGGATAGATAGATAGATAAATTCTTACCACACTTGCAAGCCTTGTAGAGTAGGCAACGAAGCAGATGACCCCACCATTTTCTCAGGCAGATTTTATTTTGACAGGATGATAAAGAATTATGAATTAAATGCAAATTAAAAATATCCAAAAAAAAATTACAAAAAAAAAATTCATACATTTTTTGTAATTTTTGTATGGAAAATTTAAAGTACCGATTTTTTTTGGATTTTTTTATAAAAGGTTTGTCTCATGTTGTGTAATACCCCAGCGAAGTTTCATCGACTGAGGATTTAATATTCATACAACGATTCGCTTCGTTGCCTAGACTATTGCTGCAAGTCGCTTGCTGTTGTTGGCGACCGCATTATGTAGATGGTACGATGCACAGGAAGAAGCTTTTGCCCCCCCCCCTTCGGTTCATAAACCATTAGTTGCCTCATTCGACACCCACGAGTAGAGATGGATTAGTGCTATTCTTTGCCGGCACCACACAGAACTAAAATAAAAATATACTCGGGAAAAAAAATGTACTCTGAAAATTAAGAAAAATTCTTTTTTTCGAAAATTTGAAAACTGTCGACCACAACAATTGCAATGTTCCACAATTAACAAACTAATTTGTTCATTTATGTGCCTTTATCATATAATCGTGAAGGTGACGTAGCAAAAAATACACGTGGATGTGTTTTTGCTTAAAAACTTTTATTACTTGTGCGTCAGCGATTTTCCAACTTATAGCAACATTGCACTATACTAGTATGTCTAGGCATGCAGTTTTCATTAGTTTTTAGGGTTCCGTACCTTAAAAGAAAAAAACGGAACCCTTATAGGATCACTTTGTTGTCCGTCTGTCTGTCTGTCTGTCAAGACCCTTTATCTCACGAACGGGTAAAGGTATCAGGTTGAAATTAATAACATATATTAGGATCCATGAACCACACAAGATCTGAAAATGTCAATTTTTTACAACGACGCAATCAAAAGATATGGCATTCTATGTCCTCATCTCCATACATTTATTTAAAAATGAAAAACCTACAGGGTACTTCCCGTTGACCTAAAATTATGAAATTTGGCAAGAAGCTAGGTCTCACAGTACAAATAATGGGAAAAGTCTGAAATCATTAAATATTACAACTTTTCTCACAACTAATGGTAACCAATTGTGGTGAGCTCCCGTTTCAAGAACATTCATATAAGAGAGGGGTCAAGTTGGATGGTTGCTGAGGCGATTTTTGTTTTAGTTCTATTTAAAAACGGGAACACTTACAAACTTGAAAATTGGTATGTTTATAGTGCATAAGCTATAAAATAAAAACAAATAATAAAATTTGGTCAAGCGCGTGTCGGACTCAAAAAATCTAGCACATTAACTTACTGAAATTTCAACTAATACAATTATGTTTATGTGGTGGTACGGAACCCTCAGTGCGCGAGTCCGACTCGCACTTGGCCGGTTTTTTGAATAGGACATTATTGGAGAATTAATTACCCAATTGAATAAAATTACATTATTTAAATTTTTGTAATGTAGAATTTTAAAACATGTTACTTATTTTTAGTGCTATTAGATTATAAGTATATTTTACTACCTTTATTAGTTTAAAATTGTAATCTGCCTCTATTTTTGTCAATGCCTAAGATACAAGTAAAATTTTTACTTAGTTTAGGCATTACAATGCTATTTGAGACCGAAATCTTTCCAATCTTTTAATATTTCGTATATTTAAGCCTAAGTAAAATGAAATAAATTTTATCTTTATCTTATCCTTATCTTTAATCGTAGAAAGAGTAAGATGATTCCGTGCTTCAAAACTAAGAAAGCACTACATACAATATGTAGTCATGTTCAGCCATATGAGAGGCCTTTGACGACTACACCAGGGTTTATGAGGTTGGTCGTAGATCTTATAACCCACTCGATATTATTATTCGTATGTAATCTGGGCCTTGTGGTGCCGGCAAAGAATAGTACCAACCAATACACACCCGTGGCTGTCGTAAGAGGTGACTAAGGGTAAACTGGAGAATGGGCAGCAGCATCCTCCTTTGTATCTTACATCTTACTTACTGCGGTCACCTGCAACCGCGGTTCATGTGCCAGCCGTAACGCTAACAAGCGAGGTGACTATGGTACTTCCCCTCCACATTTTTCCAGCAAAAGTCCTGTAGTAGACGTTTCATGGGATGTTATGATGATGATGATGAATCTCTTAAGGCAGCAACTACTTAGGACAGCGGCTTTTCAAAAAACGCTAAACAAAAAGTTGGATCGATCAGCTGGTCGTATTGTATGGACAGTGGAAAGGAATTTTTCAAATTACCAATAGTCCTAAAATATTTGTTTTTGCATTCAGGCTCCTCAATAAGCCCTTCTGAATTTTAACATGAACTTTGAAGTCTGTGAGTTTCTTTATTTTTCTTTCTACTTGCAGAAATGCAAAGACACCAACAACGTGGTGACTATCGTACTTCCCCTCCAAAATGTAACTAGCGTTTTTGCTGATATTCTGAAGGGAGCTCCCTATCTAAAATGTTCATACATTATTTGCAATTTCAATTTATATTTGAATAGCAACATAATTTTAACAAAAACTCTAAGCTCTCGTTGGAAACAGGGAGGGCAAGTCACTCTCGTTAACCTTTCACGATACCAACATCGCCGCGGCAATTCCATTTATTATTCATATCTTAATGGCTGCCAACTGAACTCAACTCCTTCTTGACCAAATTATGTTACACACACAGAAAAAAATATTTAGGTTAAAAAGGCCACCTGCGTTAATTTGTTTCTACGTTCAGATTAAACATTTTGGCTGCTATGTTGTTGTAACGCCACGTTAACATAAGGTACCACCTGAAAACTGAACTTCACGTGAGAAAATACGATAAGAACTCCGTCACGAGATGTTTTTAAACGTTACAGTCGTTGCAGTATATTATACAGGGTTTTACTTTTACAATTGAGGCTAACAGGCCTTTGGAAGCAAAACCAATGAAAATTCACGCTGCTCACAAGGCTCATCTGGCTGTTCATAGAGGCGTTTTAGTACCAACACTGATGTACGGCAGTGAAAGCTGGGTATGGCAGAAAAAGCATGAGAGTAGAATTAATGCAGTAGAAATGAGACCGTTGAGGAGTATGATTGGTGTGAGATTGAGTGACAGGATTAGAAATAGTGTGATAAGAGAACGTTGTGGCGTAAAAGAAGACGTAGTGACTAAAATTGAGAAAGGGATGCTGAGATGGTTTGTTCATGTAGAGAGGACGAATGAAAGAAGATTGACGAAAGAGATCTACAAGGCGAGAGTGAATGGAAACGTTGGAAGGGAAAGGCCTCGGCGAACGTACCAAGACCAAATTCAGGACGTTCTGAATAAAAGCCAGGTTAAAAGTACCCTAAACCGACGAGCAAATATGAAAGGATTGATGAAAGTTCAGGAAGCAAGGGAAGTATTTCAAGATCGTAGCAGGTGGAGAACTGTGGTCTCTGCCTACCCCGACGGGAACAAGGCGTGATATTATGTGTGTATGTATGTATGAATTTTCATTGGTTTTGCATCCGAAGCCCAGTGGTTGTACTCGTGATAACAAGCATTTTTCATGAAGAAATAATTACTTTCTCGAAAATGTTTATTTGAGTTTCCATAGTAAAGTGGTCACGTGATGGACTCATTTTGTAAATGTAAATTTTCGAGTAAAAAAGTTTTTTCTTCGACAAAATTGCTTGTTTTCGTATGTAGAAAGTATCACTGGGCTTCGGAAGTAACAACAATGAAAATTTACGGTGTATAGGGCGACTTTTAATTAGTTCGTGATGAAAACAACTTTCCCTAATAAACATGGGTCGAGAAATGAAAGAAAATCTGGGGCGTGCCATACAAATTTTACTATGCAAGCGCAAGGCTTGTTTGGGAATGCCAAAAATAGTTTTTTTTTGCATTTCCATACAATTTTTTCTTTTTATAATTTTAAAACAGTAAAATGCAAAATAATAATTTAGAATCTAATTTCAAAAGAATCAGGTAATTTTGTGGGAACCAGTTTGTAATGGAAAGGATGAAAATTTCTAGAATATGCCTATAATTTTTGTCATCATATTAGTTAACACATCTGGGTTTAGCTACTACATAACACCCTAACGAGAATATCAGAATATAGAAAAAAATACTTAATGTAGAAACTTATAACAATTTTATTAACGAAAGCCATATTGCAATCGACTTCAATCCCAAAGGTAAAGACCGAGTACAACCGACGTGAGACTGTAAAATATTCAAAGGGTACTCGTACAAAGGGCAACACGCATATTTCCCCAGGGAGACGACTTTTGCCCTCTTCCTTTAATATTGTATGATATAATGCATGGAACGAAAGCATAACTGTAAGAAAACAATTTGTCAGAAATGTTTAAGCTAGTATTATTCTGTCTATAAAAGAATCGATATTTATTAAAACTGTAATAGTTGGTTTCTCATAATAATCCATGAAAAAGCATCTATGTTGTGAGCTGCGGTACTGTCTCTGTGACTTTATTCATTTTGCATACAAAACAAATGGTTCAATTGCTCTTACAATGAATATAAAGGTATGCAAGCAAATTAACATTCCCATGTATATATTTCCTTACGATCAAAACAAAAACTAATTGCACACTAAACTTGTACAGTCTATGTACTTATGGAACTGATGCATCGAACGGAAGTGATGGCCCAGTCGCACAATACCCAGTACAATCATAACAAATATCTACTGGAACCGCTATAGCTATTTTTAGTTGAGACAGGTTATGTATTCTGTACACTTGCTTAGTGCATCCAGGTGGCAGCTCAAACAATATCAAGACATTCTAGACTACGTTACTTCCGTTTGATTATACAGGGTGTTAATTTGATTGCGTGCCATAGCTCAGGGACGGGATCAGTATCAGAAACGTAAAATAACTGAACAACTTTTCCCAAAGAACATAGGTCAAAATACTACTACTACTACTACGCTGGCTCAGCGACCCAAAGTGAGTCTTGGCCTCCAATACGAGATGTCGCCACTTCTCCCGGTCTCGTGCGGTCTCTTGCCAGTCGCTAGCTTGGAGCTCGCGTAGGTCTGCTTCCACCGCATCTTGCCAGCGATACCGGGGGCGCCCAACCGGTCTTTTGCCTGTTGGACATCCTAGATAGGCTCTTTTGACACCACGATCGTCATCCATCCTAATAAGGTGGCCAAGCCAGCGCAGTCTGTAGGTCCATGAGCGCATTTTGTATGGAAGGTCAAATTTGGTTTTTCGTATTTCGACCTAAGTTTCTTGGGAAAAGTTGTTCAGTTACTGATAATGATCCCGCCCCTGAGCTATGGCACACAATCATATTAACACCCTGTATAGTATTATTAGTTACGTCAACTTTTGCGATATTCGGGTCTTTCAAACTGGAAATCTCAACTAACAAATGATACTTAACTAACGCGGAGCACCGCGCTATCACCGAGCTAGCGCGCGAGAATCAGTGGATAAGGTAGGCACATACATAACTGAAACTCTTTCGCGCGCTTTTGATAGCGCGGTGCTCCGGTTCATTGCCCTCCGCGTTAGTTTAGTTTCAATGGAGTTTATTTTTTTTTTAGGTAGGATTTTTTTGTATATTTTTTTTGAGTTCCTTTATCGTTACTGAACCACCCCCTAAGCTATGGCACGCAATCAAATTAACACCCTGTATAGTGACTGGTTGTGATGCAATCAATGAAACAATAACGATAGACAGATCCGGAGCATAGAATAGCGTAACTGATTGTACACCCGAAAGTACGTCAGTAGAAACACTTTGGACTCTATGGCATGGTAATAGAGTTGCAAATGTTTCACTGACGTGCGGTTGACCGTACACAAGCATTGTCTCTGTTACGGTGTGGAGATTCCAACCAAATGCATCCTGTGATGAAATGTTAACACATACATGATTTAGAAGGTCAATTTTTACATTACTTTGGTTAGTGGATTTGTTGTTTTATGTTTTTTTCTGTACGTATTTTTTTATTTCGCCTAATATAATATACCTATTTGAGAAAATTGGCAATTAGAACCGCCCTTTTGCTCAATTTTTTTGTATGAATGCAGCTGGTTAGAATGAATTTCTTAATAAAGAACACGTCTCTTATAAGGAGAGATTAGGTGATTGTTTGTCCTATCTTACAAAAATATCTTAAATACATAAAAAAATATAAACAAAATGTTTCCCGTCCCATAACCCCGTGATTTAGGGGTTTGAGCGTTCAGCTCTTGAGCTCTCGATTTAGAGGTTCCATCCAGGTTCGATTTCCAGTAGGGAACCTCTCAAACAAAAATCTGTTTGTGAAAATTTATCAGTTAGGACATTGAAGAAGTGGCCTTATTTTACGAAAAGTAAGAATATTTCATTTCGGCTGTATCCCGTGTGGTGCCGGCAAATAATAGTACCAACCCATACATACCCGTGGGTGTCGTAAGAGGCGACTAAGGGTTAACTGGAGGATGGGCAGCAGCATCCTCCTTTGTATCTTACATCTTACTTACTGCGGTCACCTACAACCGCGGTCCATGGTGCCAGCCGTAACGCTAACAAGCGAGGTGACTATGGTACTTCCCCTCCACATTTTCCCAGCAAAAGCTAGAATTCTGGAGGGAGCTCTCTGACCTGTAGTGGACGTTTCATGGGATGTTATGATGACTTTAAGTATCTACGAGGCTTACCTATTCGAAGACTAGGGTGGGTCAGCCACTGTGACACCAGGGTTTGAGAGGTCAGAGATTTAACAAACCATACGATATGAAGGAAGAACGACCATTAAACATGAAATGAGAAAGAAAATGTAAAACGTAAACAAACAAGGAAACATAAAGTACCCGCTATGCACAGTAAATAACGGTGCCTCGTGAATGGCTACTGGCGGCGTTTCGATGGACTACTTCAGCGAAAATAGATTCCAAATAATGATTAATTTTACAGTAAAGCTTTGGGCGTGCGCATGTCATAATCGTAAAACCGGCAAGTCGGGGATTTCTCGCTCCATTTATTCTGTTTTACTACCACCAACTACCACACAATGAGTAAATAGGCGTTGTTCAGCCATCATACGCCACAAATACAGTTGATTTTCTATTGTTTACAGTGAAGATGTTCTTTTGTCTTGTAATTAAAAATATTTGTGTTGAATTATTTATTTTTATCATTACTTTTATTATTATCTGTTGTCTCATACGAGGTGACTAGCTATTTCAATAAGTTTATCGAAGCAGTCGTGGCCGAGCGGTTAAGGCGTCTGACTAGAAATCAGATTCCCTCTGGGAGCGTAGGTTCGAATCCTACCGACTGCGAATTCTTTTTCTTTCTTTTTATTGTTTGTACATGTACAAAAACCATTTACAGGTTCTTCTTACTACAATTTCATTTGAATTTCCTTTTTATGTTCGCTTCATACTCTACTTGCAAGACTATTTTCCAGTACGTATTCATTCATATTAGTAGTTTATTGTAACATATTTATCGTACTGCATCAAATTCTGGGGAACAACTCTTGAATCTCATTCTGTGATAAAAATATCACCCAAAAATTACACATCTTTTAAATTTTTTCGTGTTATGCCTAAAATAGTGTTTTATTGTGTTTACTTATATTAACCTCACAAGCCCCGTTGTGCCGAAACGGGAACACTTTGATAATCGACACATGACCCCTATGTCAATTTCCCATAGAGTTCCCGGAAAATGGAAAATTTTAGAAAATTGTTTTAAAGTTTATTTAAATATATACCTTATTACGTAAACAACTACATTTTCTTTTTGATTCCTTATATTTTAACATGGTGCTACAGAGTTGAGCTTTTAACAGTTTAATTCTTGAATGTCACCTTGACCCAGACTCACTGACTTCCAAGAAACAGGAATTACTCGTACCCTATATAGTTTGGGATACAGGGATTGAACCACTGAACCTTTATGTAAGCGAGCATGTAAATTTTATTAAAAATAATATCTGTATGTTTTTTTCGTAAAATAAATAATTTATTTTATTATTTATCTCGAATCGCAAAGTCGGTGGTTTGCGCAATCCTTTGACTTAAGATACAAATCGTTATACTCGTAATCAGCACTTTTACCGTCGGCTGTCGCAAGCGCAACTACAGTGCCGCGCGGTAACAGATCCAAATGCTATCGGCAACGCGCGTCAGGTTAGTGAGGTCGGTCATCGACCTTGCAACACACACGATATGATGATGATGACAATAATCAAATAAGATAGGCTCTACCTCTTACCCCGCTCATCTCGTCAGTTACGATTGCTAAAAAGTCATCTCCCGAAAAATACAGGTCTTAAAACTGAAGAACTTTTACCAACGAAAATTCCAAATAAGACAAAAACTGACTCTTCTCTGCGCAGTTCTTAAGGGAAGTTATTTATTTTGTAAGTATTTCGTTCGGCGTATGTCAGTCTGAGAAAAGTTGTTTAGTTTCATGGTCCAAAGTTTTCTATTTCCGGAAATTTTATCACACCTTGAATAATACTCAATTAGAAAATTGCCTTCGTAGGCATAGACAAATCTGCTCAATTAGACTGAGCTGTAGCTGTCGCAAGTATGCACCAGTGAGGTCGCAACAGGGCTGAATGCCGTAGGCGACGCACGTGCGGGGCTCGCTAATGAGGCAGCCTCGTAATCTCCCTCCCCCGCCCGCCCATCTTCCCGATCGATGCTCTCAGCTCTTGCTTTTGCTGATCGCTTGTTAGGCTCATTGTGTCGCTTCACACATATCTTTAGCTATACGAGTACGATCAACCGCAGATCAGTGGAAACATTTGCAACTTTATTACCATGTTATAAAGTCTAAAGTGATTTTACTGACGTGCTGTTTGGTGTACCTTACATACCAACATATTTCTTAAATTCGTGACCTGGCGTTAAAGCATCTGCCAGGAAGACAAAAATCACCCAAAACATTGTAGCGTTTTGGAGGTTTAATGATAATTAAAACTACTCAAAACGATCATAAAAAAATATATTAATCGAAAACTTAGTGTAGGTCGTGGGCGGAAGGCCCGAACTAAAACTCTAAAGTTCAAGAACAGAAAAATATGTGTCGATCAGAAACCTCTAATGCCTCTAACTATCAATCAAGCCTTGCTGCAACAGTAAATCTACCTATAAAAATTCAAGTATAGACTGAGCACTACAAAAACACAGCAGATGCTCTTCCCGTTACTCATTCTAATATGTATTTTAAAAAACATTATAAATAAATCGGATTAAAACAAAAACAACATCGTAAATGCGCAAAAACACAATTTGCGCCGAAATGAAACACTAAACCACATTAGGTGCGGCCAACTGCCACCCCTGCGAGACGAGTAACTTTTCGTCATGGGATTACG
The DNA here is from genome assembly GCA_947532105.1 of Athrips mouffetella. Lineage (NCBI taxonomy): Eukaryota > Metazoa > Arthropoda > Insecta > Lepidoptera > Gelechiidae > Athrips > Athrips mouffetella. The sequence goes on from OX383971.1 coordinate 10,727,815, forward strand.
AGTTCGTACCAGGGATTTAAGGTTTCATTACTACTGGAACCCCTGCTTACGAAACCCCTACGAAGGTAAGTTCTCGTCATAACGCAGATTGCATATTTTTCAGTATTGTCGAGGGCTGGGCTTGCTTACAAACCCTTCAAAATATGATTCGTTTAATTCGTTTTCCTTTCAAAAGAATTTCAGCATCAGCATGTTATTTAATTTTGTCCGAATCTAGGCATATCCATTCCATCCACGTAATGTGAATGTTCCTTAACTTCACAATCACAAGTTCCTCTATATTTGAAGACATTTGATGACCTTAGTAAGGGACATTTTCCCTATTAGGGAATGCAGCTAGAGTCAAATCGGGGGGCCGAAGGGTGCGTAGCGAGGCGAGACCTCTAATGTACAAATATTGCGGACGAAATGAATATATTCCCTCCCCCTCTTCACCCCGCCGCTGAAGTGCAAGGGGACAAGTGCACGTTTTGATTAAGTCGCTGGATATGAATCTATGAAGCAATCTGACCTGACAGCAATCCCTAATGATGGATTGCTCTTTTTATTGCTTCCCAATTATGGATACTTAAAAGGATTTCCAGGAACACACGTCATATATGAACAAACCAATTTGCAAATATAATGAACACGTGCAGTCTAAGTGGATTGATTGCATCAGAAGGCAATGTTACTAACATTTTGTAATTTTTAATCGCTATGCTTACCTAATAGCTAGTCATAACAATCACGTAAGTATTTATTTCAATGCCGGTTAGCAATTTCATGTAAATATATTCTTAGATGAGCTTAACACAATGTTTGTGCCAAACTGGACCTAAATATAGCCAGTTGTTCCCATTTGAGCCAATCCTGCATCCTCCTGTCCCAAGTGTCCCGCTAATACTCCATATGGCGTAGCGCAACGTTTTGAACATTTATATCCATCACAGTTTGATCCACGAAGCAATAGTAGCTTTTTATGATCGGTCTAAGTTTAGGAGGTCAACATGTTTTGGTCAGGAATTCATAGAACCGAAAAGGGCGGAAAAACTGATGCAACGACATATGCATGCATTATGTCTGATGAGGTAAGTAATTCGGACATCAGCTACTCTGTTTTTGGACAACTGTTCAATCTTTTAGTAGCATTGTGATAACTTGATTGCGTTATGACATACATATTATAATTAACTAGTACATAATACTTATATTTATAAGTCAGATTACACGTAACGCAACGACAAAACAAGGTCACTAGTATTCTAACTAATTTCCGTGTTAATTTGAAAGCCTCGCGATCACATTATAGCGTGGCTGGCGTATATCTGATTACTTTACGGAAGGCAGCATACGACGCTGAGAATTTATAAGTGACCACATAATAGCGGTGTCAGCTGACCGACTGGCGCCATGAAGGCACCGATACGGCGTTCTTAGAACCTGACACTGTCACATGAGAACCTGACTGCCTGATTGATGCAGATAAGGTGGCGATGCATACTCGTAGCTAGGGAATAGAAAACTACTGTAAAATAAATGTATGAAATAGTTCTCACGACGTTGGACTCAGTCACTCACTGCTGTGTTCATTCACAGATTGTTACACAAATGATATCCGAGACTAGCCAGCGAGTTGTAGACTTATACCAGGAAACTTCAACCTAAAGAAAAGAACAAAAAACATGCACCAAAAAGAACTTACTCGGAGTGAGATATCTGGAAGTCTACCAAAATGCTATTATATTGAACTAGAAAAGTACCCTAAACTGACGAGTGTGTATGAAAGGGTTGATCAAAGTTTCCTATTTTGCCATCAGGTGAGCACTCCTCGCTGCCTGCCTGCCTGCTTTAACAGAAAAAAAGATAGGTAGGGAAATATGTTAAGATAGTAACAGGTGGAGGGCTGTGGTCTCTGCCTACCCCGACCGGAAACAGCCGTGATGTTACGTTACGTATAGGTTATACACTTACATAACTTTTTCAATATTCATATAAAATATTATTGCTTATGAAATAATCCTCAGTCAGATAATACCGTAGATACTTTAGTGAGCCATACCATATCGTTCAAATAGAGCTTGTGTTTGGGTTTCCCACGGCGGCGTACGTCCCACGCACTTCGCACCTTGGCCTCCCTTCCACCTAGAAGCAAGTTTAGAGCCGTAAATGATGTAACATTTAGTAAGGACTTCAAGTGTTAAGTGTTGAAACAAATGTAGGTGATTTAAATATAGGAGTAAGCAAGTGAACTGTAGGTTTTCTGAGCCAGGTGGCTTTTGCGCAAAGTCCGTCAAGGGAAATATCTCACCGTTGAATATTTAGAATAGAATAGAATAGAATAATATTTATTTGTGAAAGCAGGTGTTTACAAGGTGTTACAAAAAGGAAATTGTTCTCTGCAATCTACCATAAGAGGTGTACAAATTTTTTGAGGATCTTAAAAATAATAAACTCTATTTCTGCCGTATGTAAAGCAGCAGTATACCTTGCAGCGGTTTTTGCAGGCGAATCAGGCACATGAGACCCTCAATCTTGGTTCTCAGCGAAGGAACAACGACTTTTGCTATCTTATTAGTGTCAAAGTACGTTACAAATAAGAGGGTATTGATGTAGACTGTGGAAATACAAGAAGCGTTTACTGTAATGTTTGTCTATGGGTGTCCTCTGGACATACATAAATATTTCATTGTGATCACGCAACTAACTTTAAAGTTTATAAGATGGATGAGAACCCGATTGCCTTTTGTTTCGATGCCACTCTATCCGATCAAGCTAGTCATTGATATTATTTTCTTGTTACGTGCCTTCAAGTCAATTCCATCAGGGATTAATTCTTGAATGCCATCGGGTGATAAAATATCACGCAAAAACATTATATTCAGAAGTTCATACTCGTACCTGAAACTCCATCATCACCCTTATTCAGACTTCCTTAGTCATCTTTCAGCTATAAGTACTCTTTAAGAGCAGTTTGTTTACATCAATGTTCTCTAGATTGATGCTTTCATCGAAGCTTTTAAGTTTGTGTACCTATCGAAACAGTGGAGATCTTATTAACTCTTTTGATTAATACGTCCATGTAAGAGAGGATGTCTTTTGAGTTATGATTGATTTATAAAAGGATCTTCTTAAACACATTCATTACAGGTTTTGGTCAAGAACTTTTGGCGTTTGGTCAAGAATCGGAAAAATAAAAATTTTACTGATTGCTACATTATTATCTTTATATTTTTCTGTGTATTTTATAAAAAGAGACGAATTATTGAAAGCTCGGCTTAGGGTATATCTTTATAATATAAAAACAAGGAAATGGAAATAAATAAATTAAAGCTCTACATACATACAGAAATATCACGCAAATTTTATTTTTGGGTGTTAACATCGCTAAAAAATTTAAATACAAATATTTTTCAGCTTAAGGGCTTTCCCCAGCCAACTAGCGCCCCCATCAGTTAAAACAAAATTTAAGTAAAGGTACCCTAGTTTATTTAGAACCTATCAATCCTGAAAAATATAGTTCACTGACTACTGTAACTATACAGATACAAAAACTGCTAAAAGTGGCTGTTTTCCGCACTTTTTGTATCTGTATTCTTCAGGATTGATATAGGTTCTAAATAAACTAGGGTACTTTTAATTCAATTTTTCAAACACAGATTTTCGATAAGTTTTGTATTTAGCGAGTAATATTTTTGTAACTGATGAGGGCGCTTGTTGGCTGGGGGAAAGCACTTAAAATAAAATTGGCTTTTTGAGTAAAAAAAATTGTAGTGGTAGTTAATTTAGATATATACAGATTTATGAGGGTTCTTTACGATTTATACTCGTACGTATGATAAATATGCTGCACTCCGAATGTTAAGTAAGATTTGTGTTTTATAAGTCTGCAAATAAATAATATTTAGGTTGAAAGTTACTCAGTGAGTTGATATTCAAGAATTGCTAGTCTCTATCAAAGGCGTATATATACGTGGGAGCCATTCGAAGCGGGGTGCAAAATTTTCTTACTAAGAAGTGCCGACAAAGAGTAGTACCAACCCATCTCCACCCGTGAGTGTTGTAAGAGGCGACTAAGGGATTATGAACCGGAGGATGGGCAGCAGCATCTTTCTGTGTATCGTACCATCTTAACTGCTGCGGTCACCAACAACAGCGGTCGCCAGCGGCAACGCTTTCAAGCGTGGTGACTATCGTAAATCCCCTCCTAAGTACCACGCGTTCTTATTGGAGGTCTGGAGGGAGCTCTCTGGCTTATAGTGGAAGTTTCACGGGATTTATAAAGTTGAATGTAGTGCAAGAGTTGAAGTACTTTAGCCTTTCTACAATCATTTGAAGCTATGCTGAAAGTCATCCCAGTCGTCAACTTATCATAGCAATTGGTTTTACAAAAATATGTAATATGTATAGGTAGTCTTTTTTGTCAATATTACGGATATAGGGGGCTATGACGGTTATTTTCTGCGCATGGGTGACAGGCCCCACATGCCGCGCTCATCCCCGCGACTCATTTTTGACTTCTGCGCATTGACGGTCACAGCCCGAGCTGTTTTGTACGCCATACACAATTCTGTTACCGTTTTCACAACTCGAGGGTCGCCTAGGCAGGCGTGAGTTCAGATTGCGAGTATATTGCGACGCCCCGTTTTTATTCAGAACGCCTGTAATTTTATTTTTTTTGTTTTTACGCAACCACCGACGTTCTCGCATAAAATAAAACAGAAAACATCTTCATGTATTTCCTTTACACGTAGGAGTCATATTTTATTGCGGAGAACCTATAATAAAGTGGTGTGAAGTGGTTTTTATGAGAGAAGCTCTTTGATGCCAGTTATTATAGCGGGTCTTTCTTTGCAATACATATCCTATATCATTAAACGAGCAATATTTATATATATTTATATATATATATATATATATAACGAGCAATATTTATATATATATATATATATTTGTAATCGGTTTCTCGAAAACAGCTCTAACGATTTTGATGAAATTTACGTACTAATATATTATTGCTGGTATTTTCGAAAATGCCTATTTGGTTAAACAGCTGTATTCGCAAAATAAGTGGTGCAATAGATATACCTAAAGGAAAATTAACTACCTACAATTAGGTTTTTTGGAAGTCACCAAAGAATTTTTCAAAAACAACAACCTCCACCACTGCTAATTAAACCTAATAAGCAGTGATCGGAATAGGTAGAGCTGTTTCGGGTCAATTACCGGAAACATGACCGTGCTGCTTGGTATGGACATAGAGTAATATAATACGGTATGGATAAGGCTTTTTTTTCGAATTCCGGGATTAGGTTAAATTTACAGGTACATCTCAAATTAAACCTGTACGATATAAATAAAAAAACACAGCCCTCCTCTTTTGGGGCAGCCGGTAAAAAATATACTTCATGGGAAAAAAAGTATATCTTAGGATTTTCTCACAAATCCTTGAATTTACCGCGGTTTGTGATTTTACAGAATAAAATTATATCGGTCGGTATGTAAATACCTAGGAATTTAAAATTTCAAAAGGATTTTTTTATATCGAATTATGATTAGAAACAGAAAAAAAAATATAACCTATTTAATACCTACTTGATTATTTTTCCTTCTGAAGGTGTTTAAAAGTTTCTTTTCAATATAATTTTTTTATAAAAATCTACGTGTCTGCGATTAGATTATGTAATGTAAGTATTATTCAAATCTAAACACCTTGTATAAGCGAAGCCGGTTGTTTGTTACATTGCAGCTCATCGATGACGGAGTGACGGCCGCACGAACCTTGCTCACGAAAAGCTTTGCTAACACAAGGTTCTATCTTCTGTTAAACTGGTGTGAAACAAAGAACTCTGCGACTGTGAAACGAACAAGCTTAATGGACCACGCAACGTGTTTTATAGCTTGAAAAATAGCCCATCGCTTTCATTACAACACGTTAAATTCGAGACGGAAACGTAAAAATTAGGTGTCACCAACATAAAACTGCTGTCGAAACTAATTTTAAAAGAACCATCGCCTTGTTCATCATCTTGGAAGAATGACCGTCAACAGATCAAAATTAAAATTAATGAAATCCTGGTAAATTCCATTCCAACCAAAGCAATCAATACCTGAGGTAGCTCCGCCTACTACCCATTTTCCTAGTAATCTGTGGTACGGCAGCGCCTCTTGCGGACTTTTTCCGAACTACAGGTAACCGGAATATAGGATTGTTTTTGTGTTAAATAATTACCTATACCTATACGTTATTTATGGCATACAATTAGTTAAGTAGGTATTATGTTTAAAGAGTCTCACTGCCGCACTCAGACGGCACTCAGAGACGTCACTTAAAGTTAATCGTTAATTAAGTCTCGTGTTGTCACTTTCTTATTCAATGAAACTGAAAAGGTCAGCATGAGACTTAACGAATGATTAACTTTAAGTGACGTCTCTGAGTATGGCAGTTAGTTGTGAATAAGTTAACAACTAAATAACATTAAACACTGATTGTAAGAGAAGTGGCAGGTGATCGGTAAATTCACCATGTTCCACAACAGGCCCTGTGGCGCAACGGATAACGCGTCTGACTACGGATCAGAAGATTCCAGGTTCGAATCCTGGCAGGGTCGCAAATAATTCATTTTTATTTTTAATTGAGTTTTTTTCATGTTTTTATATTAAATAAATATTTCGTTAAGTATCTCGTATTTTTTCTTTAGGTGTATGTGGGTATTATTTTTGTTTATAATCCTAATGTCCAGTTAGGACATTTAAAATGGGTTGTAATAAAGTGATAATTAATGTAAGTATTAATGTAAGTACCACGTCCACGGGTGTGGACAATAGATAAATATTATTAAGTTTGCAAGACGTGCGCGCAGCATAGATTTTTTGTACCTAGTCGCTGAAACATTTCCAACAATATTTTGACACTTCATAAGCCTAGATAAGTGTGTCGTCGCACCAAAGTGCGAGTTGAGATATTTATCTCTTCTGGCACTTTTTGTCGGTTTTAAATATTTTTTTATTGGTGCTTGTTTTCCTGATATTTTTATATACGGTTTGACGTATGCTATCTGAAACTCGAACGGCTATTTATGTTGGTTATCTTATCAGCCGGGGTCAAGAGCAGGCCTTCCGCCGTCGACATCGACACCGTGATAAGCTTCACTGGAAACAGCATCAGCATCATTCTTTCGGTTAGTTAGGGTTACCTTCAACGTCCGTTGTTTGTTAGAAAAAATTTATAGGGCATGGTTAGGTTAATGCGAATTCATTGTGAATTGCTTTCTTCCTGATAACTTCATAACATCCCATGAAAAACGTCCACTACAGGACAGGGAGCTCCCTCCAGAATTCTACCTTTTGCTGGAAAACTGTGGAGCGGGGGGGCCATGGTCACCTCGCTGGTTAGCGGCACCATGGACTGCGGTTGTAAGTGACCGCAGTAAGCAAGATGTAAGATACAAAGGAGGATGCTGCTGCCCATCCTCCAGTTAACGCTTAGTCACCTTTTACGACACCCACGGGTATGTATGGGTTGGTACTATTCTTTGCCGGCACCACACGGCACTTACGGTTAACTTACGGTCTGAAATATAATATTTAGTTATGTCTTTCATGCTGTATATTTTCTTGTAATCAAATCGTTAGAGTAGCTAAGGATATGCATGACATATAATGTCTAGCAGCCCAATCCTTGAATATCACCAATTAATTTTTGAGATTTAATAAATTAAGTTGAACCAATATTTTCAAAATTTCTAAAGAATAACGTACGAGTATCTTTATCATAAAATTGTGTTTAGTTGTTAATTTACATAATAATTTACGTTTCATGAGTAATTTTTTTTTAAATCACTCGAAAGAATTCAAGGGTCCCTGACGAAAACTTTCCTTTTGTTTTAACTTTCCTTAAAAGTAAAAATAACATAGGTAAATAGACAGTAGGTTCAAATTTTTTTTGGGTGACCCTAATTCAGTCCCTTCAAGTACTTACCAAAAAACCGGTCAAATGCGAGACTACCTTGCGCGCCGAGGGTTTCAACATAGCTATAGCTTTTTTAGAAGTTTATTTTTATTACCGCAAAACTAAGTTTGTAATTTTTTTCAGACTTCTAAAAAACTGTGCTGCTGTTCTTCTTCTGTGCTGTGACATCGTTTTTTTTTTAACCGACGAAAAAAAAACGGAGGAGGTTCTCAAGTCGACGCGTATATTTTTTTTTTTTTAATGTATGACCACGCAGAACTTTTTACAGAGTAGGCCGATTTTGATAATTCTTTTTTTATTTTAAAGGGTATACCCCGAAATTGGTCCCATATAAATTTGGAAAAAAAAATTCTACCCTAAGGGTAGGAAAACAGGGGATGATTGATTGTTCACTGACTGATTGTTATGTATGACCAAGAATAATTTTTACAGAGTATTCCGATTTACCCTAAGGGTAACAAAATAAAATTTATAGTCACAAAAAATTGTAAAATAAAAACTTTTTAACAAAAAAAATAAACCGCCGAAAAAACTGAAAAGCAAGAAATAATAAAACTTTTTTAATTTAACCTTAATAACAAAGTTCTTAAACTAATGTAAGTGTACCCGAGTAATTTTGAGTCGGCGCCAAACAAGCAAATTAATTAATTACGTAAAGCGTGATGCACGGCGGCGGCAATATTTTAGTTTTGAAATGTACAAGTAAAGCATTTTCATATGATACCCCACTTGATATAGTAATAACAATTAAAAATTTTGTGTTTTTTTTCTTATCTGGGCCTCATCAGTAAACATTTTTATTTAATTCTTTCGTTTCCAATAAAGTTGGGCAAGCATACTTTAAAAGTATTCCAAATTTCACGTTGATAGCGTGAGTACTGGCTGAGATATTAGGGTGTGACATTCAGACAGGCTAGGCAGACGAAGTCGCACCATAAGTGTTTTTTTCTTTTACCATTTTGGTTTGGAACCCTAAAAAGACCATAAAATATGGAAACTGATAATACCATGAGCATGTGAAAGGTTTTGATAACTGGGTACAAAACATGAAGATAATGTTTTACTGGCAGTGTTCTTTCTTTTAATGTATGCTGGCGTCCGTGTGGTGCCGGCAAAGAATACTACCAACACATCTCTACCCGTGGGTGTCGTAAAGAGGCGACTAAGGGCTTATCAACTGGGGGATGGGCAGCAGCATCTTTCTGTGTATCGTACCATCTTACATACTGCGGTCACCTGTTTCATGTATTCTATGGCGGTCACCAACAACAGCGGTCGCCAACCGCAACGCTTAGACGCGTAGTGACTATGGCACAGTTTAAATAATAGTAAACTAACGTTTACAGATCCGACACTCCCAGGCGGGGTGCCGACAAATTTCAACCTTACGGTCTAAGCATAAAGTCGATACTTGACCATGGTAAATCCACTCAAAAATACTCCGCTCCGCGTATTTGCTTGTGGAGGGATCCCTGTCTTGCAGTGGACGTTTCATGGGATGTTAAGCATGCTGGCGATCATGAGTCAGATCAGAGGTGTCCTTTCGTCCGTTTACCTGTGAAGATTTAACATTCGAATTTTAAATATTTTCTCAGCTTTTAGTTGGCTGGCTGGCGTTATTCGTCCGGCAAACATCCTGGCAGTATACAAATATTGGATCATCTCAGTCGTCATTCTGAGCCGGACATCACGGACACGTGCTAAACAGATATCAAATGTAAACTCACCTTTAGGAATACACTAGTCTATTCATATGTCTTCCCCTAATGGTGTAAGCTGTGTTTATTTCAAGATCTTAAGTGACAGTAAGTATTAAAAAATCTAGCAATAAGTTTATCTAAGTACCTATATTTACCTGCCGCCGCCGCCGCGATCCTAATAAACTCACAGGTACAGAGTTAAAGTCAATTTTTTTTTTATAAAACAGAATGACAAAAATTACACGTAAGTACAAAACTTATTTATTGCCGATAAGTGTAAGATAAACGTCCTTTAGAAACTCGTATCGTAATAATTATTGAAAGCATATGAACAATTCTGTATTAAACACAATATTTTGATTGAAACTTTTGAATTGTTAAACTTCTAATTAAAAGTATACAAAAAAGTATCGGACAATCAAACAACAACCTAACATTGAATACCACGGTATAAATAGACAACCGCATCTAAAGCCGCGATTACACCTGCTTGAATTTGACGACTGAATAAGAAATCTACCTAGGAGGCTACGTTGAAAAAGACGTTTGTGAATTCAGAGTTCTAGCTAGGAAGCTAAGTATAAAAAGTGCCTACTAATACAGTTGCTGAATAGTGATGTTCCGATAGCGATAGTTTTGCTGTCGGTAGTTAATCTTGAAATACAGTAACTCTGTTGAATAGCCTTATCGAAAATAATTATTGTACAATAAAATGCTATCGATTGTTAAAAAATGGCTGATACAACCTCAAGACAAATACAACCGATAATTGAAAGAAGAAAAAATTACAGACAAACTTATTTGCGGTCTTAAAGATGGGCTTTTATTGCTTTTAAAAATACTACAGGAATATCGAATCCCTCGAAGCGAGAGTCTGCCTCGCACTTGACCGTTTTTTTTAATATAAGTATATTTTTGTTCGATATGTTGAATTAATCATTCGCACTTGGACATCACTAAACATGCTAAGTCCCTTCAAGTAAAGGAGTTAGAAGGTTTAGTGATGTGAAAATTTTGCGAATGATTAATTCGAATCGAACAACTTGTCCATGCAAAATAAAAATAAAGCATTATCTTGGTTTAATAATAAGTACTAATAATAAACTTAAAAAAATCACTATAAAAAAATTGTATACGACTGTTCGGTTGAGTCAAGGAGTGATCACAGCTAGCTGGATTCAAAGGCTAATTCGGCATACATTGCTCGTTGAAGTAAGGATAATGCAATAACATAACCAAGCCTCCCAGCAATGTATGCCGAATTAGTCTTTGAATCCAGCTAGATGTGATCGTGGCTTTAATAGGCTGACAATACATTTCCGTGATGTTTTTATTTTTATTTACCTTAAATGGACAAATGAGACCTGAACATTGTCGTGCCAAATCTTATGAATGAGAGTATTTATGATCAAACAAAAACAATGGCTGTGGTAAATGAAGTGGATGCATTTTTTCTCTTTTTCTAGTCTTGCAGGTGCACATAGTCATTCACCGTAACTGAACAACTTTCAGTAAATAAAACTATCAGCCTCTTCAATACTCTTCATATAAAATTGCAAATGGACAGTTTAGCCACGATCACATCTAGCTGGATACAAAGACTAATTCGGCATACATTGCTGGGAGGCTTGGTTGTGTTATTGCAATATCCTTACTTCAACGAGCAATGTATCCCGAATTAGTCTTTGAATTCTGCTAGGTGTGATCGTGGCTTTTTTGTGGAAAAGAAGATTATTTTAATATTTTCTGAAAGTTTTATTTACTGAAAATTATTCAGTTACCTTGACTGACCACGCCCTTTCAGTTTTCGGAAACCAGTCCCTTAGACCATGTATTGGTCAATTTAATTTCGATGCGAACACGGAATTAAATTAAAATTAATCATTCGCACTCGGACATCACTAAACCTCCTTACTCCCTTCATGTAAAGAACTTAGGAAGTTTAGTGATGGGTAAATTTTGCGAATGATGATGAACAACTTGTCGATAAAAAATAATTATTATTCATGGTGTAATAAAAAGTACTAAAAAAAAATTAAAAAATTCACTATAGATTACCATCGATACTTGAAAGGTTCAGATATTTTCTATACGACTGTTCAGTAGAGTTAATAAACCTGCTTTGCGACAAAAAAAACCGTAAAAAGAACTAGGTAAAGGAGTGATCACACCTAGCTGAATTCAAAGACTAATTCGGCATACATTGCTGGGAGGCTTGGTTATGTTAATTGAAATATCCTTACTTCAACGAGCAATGTATGCCGAATTATTCTTTGAATTCAGCTAGGTGTGATCACTCCTTTACTCTACACTGCGCGTGGCTTGACACGAAGTACGAACTTGGTCGGTTATTTAGTATCGATTATTACCGGTACTTTTAAGAATTCGATATTCTCGATATTTTCTATAGGAATATTCGGTAGAGTTACTGTATTTTTAAAATTCAACCATCGATCTCGTTATCGCAGCAACACTGATTCAATAATTTTCAAAATTTACGGTTTGGTTAGGTACTCAATCAATCGCCAGTTAAAGCGCGACGGAGTCAGATGTGTCCGTGTAGAATACTTGACTAGTGCAACACTGTTAGTTTTGAATATAGCGGTCTTTAATTGTTTTTCTAGTAGGAGCGCTTGTTTTAAGTAAAAAAGTATACCATCAGTTAGGCCATTATTTTTTGTTCGACAAGTTGTTCGATTCGAGTCAATCATTCGCATTTGCCCATCACTAAACCTCCTAACTAAGTGGATTACTATATTCCGATGTCATTTTTTGGTGGTCATTTCCTCCGAGGCGAGTTCGCCCGGTTGGTCATTTCGCCCGAAAGTATTCATTGTTAGTCGAGGTCTTTTAAAACCATATCCAAAAGATAATGAGAAACTATGGCAAACAATAAATAAACTTACATACAGAAAAAAAAATCCAAATAAGATCAATAAACTTCTAGATAAAAAGAATTGACTTCAGCATTTTGTTACTGTAAAAATATCGTTGGCCGAAAATATTTTACTTAAGACTGCACCACGTAAAAACTACCAAAACGGCAATCACGGTTTAATATTGCTTACATATTTAATATGATTTTTTTTAAAACCATTACGATTACGCCTTACATTTTTAGTATGACCGCGCGAAGTCTAATAAATAGCTCTGACACGCGGCCGATACCCACAAGAGCTCGAAGTGAGACCACGTCAGTTTGCACCGCGACGCGCCAAAATTATGGATCGCGTTTCAACGTATACACATTCTCTGCTTTCATAGTGTAACAAGGTAACTTTGTTTTTTACTATTTTCTAAAGTAAGATATTTCTTTCCTTGTATTTATACTCGTAAAGTGTTTGTTTTAGAGAAATGGGGAAGCGCAAAGATAAATATTATGTATCCCGTCAAAAATTCAAAAAATATCTATTCCTTTAACCAAGTAAGTACCTACTTATATACCATACCTAGGTAGTTTTGTTTTGTGATGGTTGACTGGTGATGAAGGGTAGGCGGAGGAAGATAGGTAGATGATGGGTCAGAAGGGTTATCAGAGTAATAGATTTTCGGTACGTGATTGATGTCTGGACGAAGATGGGTGACCGGTGGATGATATTGATGGGTGACCGGCGGAAGACGAGTCAATGGTAGATGATGGGTGACCGGTAGATGATGGGTAATCGGCAGTGGTCGGAATTGGTAGAGCTGTTTAGGGTCGATGATTGGAAACTTGAACGTGCTGCTTGCTACATTATTTCGTCAGATCTGTTAGATTTTCCTCTTGAGACGGATTTCCATGGCATGGATTTTCGAAATAAGACTACCTTTTGATCGTTAGTATGTGTCCTTTGATCTTTCGATCACAAAAACAACGAAATGTACAACGATGGCACGGATTTAAATGGATTACTTTTTTAAAAGAAGCAAACGGCGCCAAACTTAGGCAGGAAAAAGCCTACATTATTTCGTCAGGTCTGTTAGATTTTCCTCTTGAGACGGATTTCCATGGCATGGCTTTCCGAAATAAAACTGCCTTTTGATTGTTAGTGTGTGTCCTTTGATCTTTCGATCACAAAAACAACGAAATGTACAACGATGGCACGGATTTAAATGGATTACTTTTTTAAAAGAAGCAAACGGCGCCAAACTTATGCAGGAAACAGGCTACATTATTTCGTCAGGTCTGTTAGATTTTCCTCTTGAGACGGATTTCCATGGCATGGCTTTCCGAAATAAGACTGCCTTTTGATCGTTAGTATGTATCCTTTGATCTTTTGATCACAAAAACAATGAAATGTACAACGATGGCACAGATTTAAATGGATTACTTTTTTAAAAGAAGCAAACGGCGCCAAACTTAGGCAGGAAACAGGCTACATTATTTCGTCAGGTCTGTTAGATTTTCCTCTTGAGACGGATTTCCATGGCATGGCTTTCCGAAATAAGACTGCCTTTTGATCGTTAGTATGTGTCCTTTGATCTTTCGATCACAAAAATAACGAAATGTACAACGATGGCACGGATTTAAATGGATTACTTTTTTAAAAGAAGCAAACGGCGCCAAACTTAGGCAGGAAACAGGCTACATTATTTCGTCAGGTCTGTTAGATTTTCCTCTTGAGACGGATTTCCATGGCATGGCTTTCCGAAATAAGACTGCCTTTTGATCGTTAGTATGTGTCCTTTGATCTTTCGATCACAAAAATAACGAAATGTACAACGATGGCACGGATTTAAATGGATTACTTTTTTAAAAGAAGCAAACGGCACCAAACTTAGGCAGGAAACAGGCTACATTATTTCGTCAGGTCTGTTAGATTTTCCTCTTGAGACGGATTTCCATGGCATGGCTTTCCGAAATAAGACTGCCTTTTGATCGTTAGTATGTGTCCTTCGATCTTTCGATCACAAAATCAACGAAATGTGCAGCGATGGCGCGGATTTAAATGGATTATTTTTTTTAAAGCAAACGGCGCCAAACTTAGGCAGAATGATAGTTGATGACTGGATGAATGATGATGATGAAAGGATGATGAGTGACACGCGGATTATAGTTGATGAGTGGATCAATGATGATGAGTGATGCGTGGATGATAGTTGATCAGTGAATAAATGATGATAAGTGGATGATGAGTGATGCGCGGATGATAGTTAATGAGTGGATGAACGATGATGAGCGGATGATGAGTGATGCGTGAATGAGTGGATGACTGATGATGATGAGCGGATGATGAGTGATTTTTGGATGATAAGTGATGCGCGGATGATAGTTGATCAGTGGATGAATGATGATGAGCGGATGATGAGTGATGCGCGGATGATAGTTGATGAGTGGATCAATGATGATGAGTGATGCGCGGATGATAGTTAATGAGTGAATGAATGATGATGATGAGCGGATGATGAGTGATTTTCGGATGATAAGTGATGCGCGTATGATAGTTGATCAGTAGATGATGAGTGATGTGTGGTTGAGTGGATGAATTATGATGATGAGCGGATGATGAGTGATTTTCGGATGATAAGTGATGCGCGGATGATAGTTGATCAGTGGATGAATGATGATGAGCGGATGATAAGTGATGCGCGGATGATAGTTGATGAGTGGATCAATGATAATGAGTGATGCGCGGATGATAGTTGATCAGTGAATGAATGATGATAAGTGGATGATGAGTGATGCGCGGATGATAGTTGATGAGTGGATTAATGATGATGAGTGATGCGCGGATGATAGTTAATGAGTGGATGAATGACGATGATGAGCGGATGATGAGTGATTTTCGGATGATAAGTGATGCGCGTATGATAGTTGATCAGTGGATGATGAGTGATGTGTGGTTGAGTGGATGAATTATGATGATGAGCGGATGATGAGTGATTTTCGGATGATAAGTGATGCGCGGATGATAGTTGATCAGTGGATGAATGATGATGAGCGGATGATAAGTGATGCGCGGATGATAGTTGATGAGTGGATCAATGATAATGAGTGATGCGCGGATGATAGTTGATCAGTGAATGAATGATGATAAGTGGATGATGAGTGATGCGTGGATGAGTGGATGAATGATGATGAGCGGATGATGAGTGATTTTCGGATAATAAGTGATGTGCGGATGATAGTTTCTACCACCATGTCATTACGAGTAAGTCTAAAGTGTTTCTACTGACGTGCTGTTGAGTATACAAACTTGAAGAGCTGTTCCCTGTCGCCCCTCGCTTCCCCTCGAGTAACCCTCCGTTATACAATCGTTGCGCTGAGCTATATTAGTAGAGTTCATTAAAAATACCTTGAGAGAAAAAAGTTCCATTTTAAACACAGTTTTTTAAAAGGTGTCGTTTCCTCCGAGCGGCCGAGAACGCGTCTCGGGTGAAATGACGCAAAACGACTCCACGTGGACTGCGCGCATGTGTGTGTTCGATCATACGCACACTACTGTTGCTTCCGACTCGACGCGAAAACTAAACAGTTTTGATCCTATACATTTTTTTATGAAAGGGACAACTGATTTAGACATGAATTGAAAATTTTGTCAGGATTACAAAGTATCTCTTTTAAGGAAGTCTAACAAAATTACGGACAAGTACAAGGTGTCAAACAATCTCCTGAAAACTTCATCAATGGACTCATACCATGAAAAATTAACGATTTTCACCATACATACATCTATACACAACAAAAAAAAATGTTAAAGTGCGAGTCGGATTCGCGCATCGAGGGTTCCGATATACCTACCTATAGTATTTTTAGAAGCAATAAGGACCGCAAAACTAAATTTGTTTGTAAAGATTTGTTGCAAATTTCCAAAAAACTGTGCTACTTAGAGAGATTGTTTTTTTTCTGAATTATTCACATAAACCTCTATGGACTTTAATTAATTCAGATTTTTTCTTCGGAAAACTTCGGGGATAAGGAAGGGATAATTTTTTAAAACTTTTTTCATCATAACTTGAAAACTAAGAGTCGTTAAAAATATAAAGAACTATTTTGGAATGTACAAGTGAAGCACTTTCATATGATACCTAACTTGACTTAGTACTGACAATTAAAAACTTTGACCTACCCATTTGGGCCCCCTTTACAATAATAATAATATTATAATTATTTCAATTGCAATAAAGTAAGACAATCGTATTCTAAAACTACTTCTACTACTAAATATAAAAGTATAAACGAGTTTTTAGCTTGCTTTTCAATTTATTTTAAGGTCATTAAAAATACTCATAGAAGCCTTTATACAAAGTATCTGAACATATCAGTCGCGCTATAAAGTGTACCAGCACAGAAAATATAGAGGTATACTAACGTATAGCACAACTAGTGAACCTACTATGTTGATGTTCCTTAATAGTGATGTACAATTATTTCAAGAAGCAACAATCGAAATATTCGAATGTACTACTTAGTACTATCCAAATAATCTTTTATCATTCAATTGTTATTTTTCATTGGAATCATTATTCGCTTTTCGTACGATTTTGAATGAAAATTTTATTCTAACTAAAAGAATGAATAAAGCACTCAAATTCTTTGTGTTTACTTGACTGGTGCAACCTAATTTTAATTCCCTGTTTGTTTTTTAGTATACCGGTAATTCTGTGGTTTTTTTGTAGTTATTCTAGTGTTTTTCTATACAACATAAATTAGCCCTTATTAATATTTTCCGTACGATGAGGTGTTCTATTCGTATTGGCCCTTCACTAAAGTTCCTTTCTGCGTTGCTTACTATGCGGCTTACTCAGTTAGTGACTTCCTAAGTTCCATCTTTCTACCTTCCTTTCCTACGTAGGAGACTAACTGACTTAGTGTGTGAATTCAGTCAGGTGTGATCGGCCCTTAAACCGCATATCGGGCCGACATGAGTCGCGGGCCGCGAGCTCCACACATATCAGCCGATGTGTCAGACGACATGACAGCCGACACGGACAAGTGTTGCCGTCAAGAGCTCTCCACCAAGCCGCGATACGGATTAACATTCGCACCCCATTATGCGTAACGAGTCCTTGAATTTATAATTCATTTTTAACACTTCATCGAACTGAACAAATGGTTTATCAGTTCGAAGTTGTAAGGAGCTGAACTTGCAAATTATTTACAACATTATGTAAACCTTATTGCGCAAAAATATAGCCAACATAAGCTGTAAAATTGAGGTTACACGCAAAAGTGACCTTACAGACCAACTCCTAGTTCTAAGCAACTTTGTATAACTTTTATGGCAGAAATACAAATACAAGTGTGGTGCATAATTGATTGATTAATTTCATTGTTAACAAAATATTACACCTCTATACAAATCATCCAAAGATTTTTATAAAAATCGTTGCATGCTGCAAGACTCCAGTACCAATCTAATCATATAAAGTGGTTTATAGCTCACGAGATAGCTTTCTCGTTCGATGGCGGAATTATTCAGAGCTATCCATTCTGTAGTCGTGATTCGCTCCGCCCGCCCAGCCGGCCTTATAAGGATTCCTGGGGGTGACGAAATTGACAAACCAGCAAAATAGACCTCCTTCACTCCTCTAAGTCTGTGTAACCAGCTATGTTTTATCGAAGATTTTTGAAGTGAAATCTTCTTTAGCGGCGCTTGGCACTTTTTTAGATGGGTAAAAAATGTTAAACTCGCGTCAGATGTTGTGTCAGATCCGTTGCCTGATCGAAAAAGCGTCAACTGTCAACCGTATTGTTTATTACAATACGGGTTTTTATCTTATTATTCAAAGAAGTACGCGAGCAATGGCGCGATTGACCCTTACAAAAAGCATAATATTCAAAAATGCAAGTTTTCACTTCTGCCGGCACTCCCGGAGTGCAACCCGTCCTTTTTTATATAATATAATAGTTCTTGCTTTTTCGGACTGATTTCACTTTAATAAAATAATTTGGCTGTCTATGTTTTATGATTTTGGTTTTATAGTCCTAGGTACAAACGTCAGTTAACCATTATCTAATCTGTGTCCTAGGTTAGGTAGCCATGTATAGCCGAAAGCGGCCTACTGAAATAGAAAACATAATTTTAGCATGTTACTTAGACCATGAAACTGAACAACTTTCAATATAGGTCGAAATACGAAAATAAAAATTGCGGTATATGATAACCGACGGTATCAGCTGATGCAGTTTCTATGGGAGTTCAATTTTATTTTTCATATTTCGACCTATTTTCCTTGGGGAAAGTTGTTCAGCTTCATGGTCTGAGTGGCATTCTAGAATTATGTTCACTATTTCATTGGGATGTTATACAGGGTGTAAAAAAAGTACGGTTATCCTTGTAAAGGGTGATTGTATAAAATAAAAAAATAAAAAAAAAAGATACTTTTTCCTAAAAAAAAGTAGTTTTAGCTTAAGAAGAAGTGAAGAGTGAGTTGGAGAGTTCATTGACCTGTATGATCGGCTGGTGATGCACACAAAGATATTTTTTGTTATAATATCCAGTCTCAAACAAGTAAGTCTTCATTTCAATAAATTACAGTAATGTAACTGTAACGAAGGAAAATCAAATTTCATAATCACCCAAAATATTTTTTTTTTCAATGAATCTATCAGTGATGTAGAATCACCCCTTAGAAGGATCGTCGCACTTTTTTGTAAAACCTGTATAATTTAACTTAACTTCTAACTTAACTTAACTTCTAACTTAACTTAACTTCTAACTTAATTTAACTTCTAACTATTTACTGACTATTGCTAAATAAAGAAAGGCGCAGGCGAAAATATGTACGTTCTAAAGCCTCCTCAGTAGAAGGAAAGCGAGAGATCTTACATGTCTGGACGCAAACATATAGAGGGGCTGTAGAAGCATAGGATAAATCGTGATATCTTTACGATGACTGGGTTTATAGCCATGACTCATTCCGAATCGAACTCTATCCAGTGTTCCAGCCAAACACTTGTTATAGTATTTCAAAACGTTTGCAAACATTCACGCTAAATCAAAACGCATTCTGAATTAAATCACGATGATTAACATTTGTGAGCAGCTAATGATGGTAAATCAATACACTAAGTGTAATAAAGTTACCAAATAAACGACACCACTCAGTCATATATTTCGTTAAAATCATCAGATCAGTGGCCAGCGTTATAAATAAATAAGTTTATAACAATATTAAATTAAACTCCTTTCTTCATCTTACGACGAGCAGTTACTTAAATAGGTAGGTACCGAAATCCAACACACGAGCCTGCGTCTTCTCTCTCTACTCAGTAATACCGAAGACTGGCGGAGGCGGCTGACGCCGAATCCTGCCTGTGGTTGTGAAATTTCGATTTTCTACATTATATATTTATCCAAACGTGTTAACTCTTTTCTTCGTGGTGGCATGGGTGGTGGTCACTATAAATAACCACCTAACCTTTGACGCGGTATTCATAAAAAACGCCATCTTTGCGGAAAATTACGTGTACTGCAATCGTTTGAGCAAACTCGAGCTTAAAAATGCAACTAAAGAAAACTAGCGTCGCCGCGGCCGTTTACTGCAATTAAATAAAAAAAAAAATCGCTGATATACTTTTTTTTGTCCTAGAGATTCAAATTCAAAAATCTGTTCCTGAAAGATTTAAAACGGGTAAGAGTGTTAAAATTAAATCACTCGAGTAAGGACTCAAGGATAGAGACAATTAAAAAAAAACGGCTATTAAAATTAAAAGCCAATGTCATGTCATGATGTAACTTCAACCCCTCCGATGTCGGCGACCACGCGAGCCCACGTAGCATTTATCGTGTAAACATTGTCCCTTGCTGGCCACGTGGCACGTTATCGGACGCGTGGCTTAAGACGCCATAACGTGTGCCAAAGTTGCATTAATCATTCAAATGCATTAAGGAAATAGAAAGAAAGATAGTCGCAAGAATTAAATCAATGTTGCGTGTGGTGTGACTCATACATAACATAATCATAATGGATGACGAGACGATCCGATAAGAAAGATGCAGGATTTGTAAAACCTTGGATGTTGTGTGTCGCAGGCAAACCGTAATTGTAGTACTATTATGAATTCTGTGCCGTAATATAACGATATGCCGTTTACAAACGGCCGGCAAATTGTATACGGTTGGCAAACTGTAAATAGGTTTAGATCACTAGTGCATTTTAGGTTCGTTAGCCAAGGCAAAAAGGGTTAGGTTATCTTGTGATCTCAACGAAACGCATTACCAGAAACGAATTAGGTACCTACGCGCCGTTTTCAAATGCCTGAGCATTATGTAATGTGGCGCATTTCACAATTGAAGTGTCAAATTACTTGTATGAAATTTTACTGCGACATGTATATTATTCTCATTCTTTTTCTAAAAAATTGAAACTATCTCATCCATATGGTGGACTACCTCAGTCAAAGAAATTAAGCTTAATTTTTGAGTATTTGGAAGACCTATGAAGTAAATAGACTTCTTTGTACTTCTACAACGAACCCAAAACTCTTTTTTCACTGTTATTATTAACCTTTGTTTTGTGTATTTTTTCATGACGCAAAATTTTGATTTACATACAGACCGGAAGGCGCGGCGCTTCCGGTGCGGCACGCGGGCGCATTTCCGACAGCGGACCGAAAATGGATAACATTGTTATTGTTACAGAACCACTGTGGGAAAAGTTTATCGATCTGTGTGTACGTACAGTCAAGAGCAATCGGACTTTGTACCGTTCTTATTTCATTAGACGTACGGGCTAGAGTCGTAATGTGAGTGACAAGCTTGACCTGTCGTTGACTGTACATGATATGCTTGGTATTTGTGCCGCCGAATGTGTACTGAGAAATCTGTTTCACAAAAGGATAAAGCAGTTTCACACCACAAACACAAAACTGGAATTGAACCCCCTCTTAAAATATCCGGGGTGATAAGGCTGTTTAGTGCTAAGTCTTCAAATAGAATTCAAATAATTTTGTGCAACTGAATACAACTTCATTATTTTACATTCCTTTTTCAAGATCTACTCAAAGTACTTTAATTACATAGGTCGTGCATACCAATTGACAATTATTTCTATTGCCTACTTTACCCCTATTTACTTCTCTATATTTGTATAAGTCAATGCTAGTAAACGCTGCATGTAGAATTGTAATATTCAATTACGTAAAATAAGACGGTGCTTTATTGCTTGATTATTTATGTGTCAATTAATTGTAAAAAGTTTTATCATCTGTTGACCAAAGGCCTTCTGCAATACAGCGACCGCTAAAACCCGCTGCCAATCGTGGCTTCTATGACAATTTTATGTTAAACTAGCTGGTGCCCGTGACTTCGTCTGCGCATGTTTATAAATTGTAGCCTATGTGTTATTCTGATGCTATAGCTATATTATTGTAAAGTTTCAATAAAATCTATTCAGTAGTTTTTACGTGAAAGAGTAACAAACATCCATCTATACTTACTAACTTTCGCGTTTATAATATTAGTAGGATGTTTAACAGGCATGACATAAGACCGTCTACTGCATTTACAAAGAGCTTAGTTACGAATACATTTTCCAGTAGGTACAATAGCATAAAACGTATTACACTCATTTAAATAAGTACTTTCGCTAAGCGAAGGAATATTATGTGTAACGCACCGTGGTCTAATTTATTTAGTCCATAATGTATAAAGCGTGAGGCGAGTCAATGGCGCTTGCGATGACCCGGGCGGGGCTTGAATCCCAAGAGACGCTATGCCGCGCAACGTGGCACGAAAGGGGTTATAACATAGAGCATTGCTACACACCCTTTATTGTACTAAAATATTATTTTCTTTATTGTCGTTCAATACACTTGCAATACAATCTACTTTTCATAAGAAGTTGCTGAGCAGAAACTGTCGACCTCTAACGAAGTCATCAACCACTCAGTAAAGACGTATACACTTAATCAATGATACCAGCATACTTGGGCATAAGACTAGCGAACGGGTAGTTAGATATCAGACTAGTGGAAAGGAGTGATCACATCTAGCTGAATTCAAAGACTAATTCGGCATACATTGCTCGTTGAAGTAAGGATATTGCAATTAACATAACCAAGCCTCCCAGCAATGTATGCCGAATTAGTCATTGAATTCAGCTAGGTGTGATCACTCCTTAACTTTAAATAGCTGAATACTTCAACAATATAACGGTAATTCTATACTGGCAGTTGCATTAAACGCGGCGCTACACCGTTTCCCACTCTCGCCGCCCGCCGCCCGCCGCCGCTTGCACGAAACGTGCTTGCCATACACAAATATCCGCCCTACAGAACTAAACTCGTATAAAATTTACATACACCCGGTTCTGAAAATTTACTTACATCTGAATTCAATTTTGAATTGAGCTATGAAGCGTTTAAAAGGGATCGATGATGTTCAACTGCAAAACATTAACGGGAAGAGAAAGAAAATATAAAAGAAAGGCTTGCGTTGGTTTGTTTATTTACTTGCATTTGAAATGCTAAGATTTGAAATGAATTTAAATGCTGGCAGGCTGGAGATTTAACACCCCTCGTATAAGGGTTCAGTTCGATTGCGTATTTGATAGTCCGTCTAACTAGTTGAAAATCAAGACCAGGTAGAGCTTGATACCTACAATGCTGCAATGCCGACTTTAGCTCTTGCGGTTTTTGTAATAATAAATAAATAATAATTTAATAATAAATAAATTTGTTTATTTTCTCCCACAAAAAGTTTCTACAAATATATTAAGATCAACTTAGACATTAAACTTACACTACTGTAAAGAATTTGTATTATGTGGGAGACAGGAGCTCAAACTAGGAAAACCCTGTGCTAAGAGACTCCTGGCTCCCTTACTCGGAAAATGAACCAAACTACAAAAATATAATAATTGTGCGATCTAGTATTAAGTTGATAACTGAACATTAAATTTATTAACTAAAATTTCAGCGACGTATTAAAAATAAAAAGGAAAATAAAATAAATTTAAACAAAATTTTGAAAACTTATAATTAATAAGAATGGTACAAAGTCGACTGTAAATAACACAGATGAAATAATAGTAAATAATAACTGAGTACATTTGGTACGGAAGCTAGGTAGTAGTTCTCCTCTATCTAAACAAAATCTTAAGAAAATAAGTCATTTTGTGCGCATTCCTGCAATCCGTAACCTTTTTGTTCACCACTTCCATCATACATACAAAACTTGGATATTGTCCTCGGCACGATAAGTAAGTACAGTCAAAAACAGGTCAAGCTTGACACTCGCAGTGCGACTCTAGCCCGTACGTTTTGACTGTACCTAACCTACCTATCCTTTTTAACTAGTAGCGCCACAGACATGCAACAAATGCAAATTAACGAAGGCTTCCTGAACACAACATGAGGACAAATATCCATTACCCTGATACAATTAACTAAATGTATAGTACCAGCGGAATAAATCAACGGACGAGCCCATACAAGTCAGCCAACTGGCCTCCGCCGCCCTCTGCCCTCGCCCTCACGTTACCAATCTAATAAAAAGGTTTCCTATGGATTAGAACGCTCGAATGGTATGAACAACTGTTTATTCGAAAAGTCGTTGAACTCTACTAATGCAGACAATACCGCCAATTTTTTCTTGATTTACACAGAATAACAATACACTACCTAGCTTTTTTGCCTACTTACTGCTAGAAAGAGGTAATTTTGGCGGTTTGAAACATTCGAGTTTCCGCAGCAGCCACTGGCCATGGTGGCCATATTTGTAAATTACTTATATTCTAGACATTATCCATTTTATGTGTTGTATATTCATATACTGTTGTACTGATGTTGGTGGTGTTGTATTCTGAATTCAATTCAATTCAATAATTTTCATCGCCTAGCTATACGAATACTTTGTATATAGGTAAGTCAAGAAGACAAATCAAATTGAAACAGTGAGGAAATAAAAAGACAGCCTCCATGTAAGACCGTCAAATTATTTTATTATACGTATCATTTGTACGTACCTATGTAAACAAACCGTAATAGCTCACAAACATATAGTTCGCAGAGAAATTCCAATATACCACTGGTTGGTAATGGAAACCTTTAGCCCCGAGGCAGGCGGGCGGCGAGACAGGCAGGGCGGGGGGAATGCGGGGTGCGGGGAGGGGATTGTGCACGTGCGCTCTGTAGTATAATTACACCGCACTGGAATCGATGACGCCTCTACTTTCCTCAGTTTCACTTACACCTGACTGAATTCACACACTAAGTCAGTTAGTCTCCTACGTAGGAAAGGAAGGTAGAAAGATGGAACTTAGTAAGTCACTAACTGAGTAAGCCGCATAGTAAGCAACGCAGAAAGGAACTTTAGTGAAGGGCCAATACGAATAGAACACCTCATCGTACGGAAAATATTAATAAGGGCTAATTTATGTTGTATAGAAAAACACTAGAATAACTACAAAAAAAACCACAGAATTACCGGTATACTAAAAAACAAACAAGGAATTAAAATTAGGTTGCACCAGTCAAGTAAACACAAAGAATTTGAGTGCTCTATTCTTTTAGTTAGAATAAATTTTTCATTCAAAATCGTACGAAAAGCGAATAATGATTCTAATGAAAAATAACAATTGAATGATAAAAGATTATTTGGATAGTACTAAGTAGTACATTCGAATATTTCGATTGTTGCTTCTTGAAATAATTGTACATCACTATTAAGGAACATCAACATAGTAGGGATCATAGTCAGTTCACTAGTTGTGCTATACGTTAGTATACCTCTATATTTTCTGTGCTGGTACACTTTATAGCGCGACTGATATGTTCAGATACTTTGTATAAAGGCTTCTATGAGTATTTTTAATGACCTTAAAATAAATTGAAAAGCAAGCTAAAAACTCGTTTATACTTTTATATTTAGTAGTAGAAGTAGTTTTAGAATACGATTGTCTTACTTTATTGCAATTGAAATAATTATAATATTATTATTATTGTAAAGGGGGCCCAAATGGGTAAGTCAAAGTTTTTAATTGTCAGTACTAAGTCAAGTTAGGTATCATATGAAAGTGCTTCACTTGTACATTCCAAGATAGTTCTTTATATTTTTAACGACTCTTAGTTTTCAAGTTATGATGAAAAAAGTTTTAAAAAATTATCCCTTCCTTATCCCCGAAGTTTTCCGAAGAAAAAATCTGAATTAATTAAAGTCCATAGAGGTTTATGTGAATAATTCAGAAAAAAAACAATCTCTCTAAGTAGCACAGTTTTTTGGAAATTTGCAACAAATCTTTACAAACAAATTTAGTTTTGCGGTCCTTACAATGGACCTTATTGCTTCTAAAAATACTATAGGTAGGTATATCGGAACCCTCGATGCGCGAGTCCGACTCGCACTTTAACATTTTTTTTTGTTGTGTATAGATGGATGTATGGTGAAAATCGTTAATTTTTCATGGTATGAGTCCATTGATGAAGTTTTCAGGAGATTGTTTGACACCTTGTACTTGTCCGTAATTTTGTTAGACTTCCTTAAAAGAGATACTTTGTAATCCTGACAAAATTTTCAATTCATGTCTAAATCAGTTGTCCCTTTCATAAAAAAATGTATAGGATCAAAACTGTTTAGTTTTCGCGTCGAGTCGGAAGCAACAGTAGTGTGCGTATGATCGAACACACACATGCGCGCAGTCCACGCGGAGTCGTAGTGCGTCATTTCACCCGAGACGCGTTCTCGCCCGCTCGGAGGAAACGACACCTTTTAAAAAACTGTGTTTTGAATGGAACTTTTTTCTCTCAAGGTATTTTTAATGAACTCTACTAATATAGCTCAGCGCAACGATTGTATAACGGAGGGTTACTCGAGGGGAAGTGAGGGGCGACAGGGAACAGCTCTTCAAGTTTGTATACTCAACAGCACGTCAGTAGAAACACTTTAGACTTACTCGTAATGACATGGTGGTAGAAACTATCATCCGCATATCACTTATTATCCGAAAATCACTCATCATCCGCTCATCATCATTAATCCACTCATCCACGCATCACTCATCATCCACTTATCATCATTCATTCACTGATCAACTATCATCCGCGCATCACTCATTATCATTGATCCACTCATCAACTATCATCCGCGCATCACTTATCATCCGCTCATCATCATTCATCCACTGATCAACTATCATCCGAGCATCACTTATCATCCGAAAATCACTCATCATCCGCTCATCATCATAATTCATCCACTCAACCACACATCACTCATCATCCACTGATCAACTATCATACGCGCATCACTTATCATCCGAAAATCACTCATCATCCGCTCATCATCATCATTCATCCACTCATTAACTATCATCCGCGCATCACTCATCATCATTGATCCACTCATCAACTATCATCCGCGCATCACTCATCATCCGCTCATCATCATTCATCCACAGATCAACTATCATCCGCGCATCACTTATCATCCAAAAATCACTCATCATCCGCTCATCATCATCAGTCATCCACTCATTCACGCATCACTCATCATCCGCTCATCATCGTTCATCCACTCATTAACTATCATCCGCGCATCACTCATCATCCACTTATTATCATTTATCCACTGATCAACTATCATCCACGCATCACTCATCATCATTGATCCACTCATCAACTATAATCCGCGTGTCACTCATCATCCTTTCATCATCATCATTCATCCAGTCATCAACTATCATTCTGCCTAAGTTTGGCGCCGTTTGCTTTAAAAAAAATAATCCATTTAAATCCGTGCCATCGCTGCACATTTCGTTGATTTTGTGATCGAAAGATCGAAGGACACATACTAACGATCAAAAGGCAGTCTTATTTCGGAAAGCCATGCCATGGAAATCCATCTCAAGAGGAAAATCTAACAGACCTGACGAAATAATGTAGCCTGTTTCCTGCCTAAGTTTGGCGCCGTTTGCTTCTTTTAAAAAAGTAATCCATTTAAATCTGTGCCATCGTTGTACATTTCATTGTTTTTGTGATCAAAAGATCAAAGGATACATACTAACGATCAAAAGGCAGTCTTATTTCGGAAAGCCATGCCATGGAAATCCGTCTCAAGAGGAAAATCTAACAGACCTGACGAAATAATGTTGGCTTTTTCCTGCCTAAGTTTGGCGCCGTTTGCTTCTTTTAAAAAAGTAATCCATTTAAATCCGTGCCATCGTTGTACATTTCGTTGTTTTTGTGATCGAAAGATCAAAGGACACATACTAACGATCAAAAGGTAGTCTTATTTCGAAAATCCATGCCATGGAAATCCGTCTCAAGAGGAAAATCTAACAGATCTGACGAAATAATGTAGCAAGCAGCACGTTCAAGTTTCCGATCATCGACCCTAAACAGCTCTACCAATTCCGACCACTGCCGATTACCCATCATCTACCGGTCACCCATCATCTACCATTGACTCGTCTTCCGCCGGTCACCCATCAATATCATCCACCGGTTACCCATATTCGTCCGGACATCAATCACGTACCGAAAATCTATTACTCTGATAACCCTTCTGACCCATCATCTACCTATCTTCCTCCGCCTACCCTTCATAACCAGTCAACCATCACAAAACAAAACTACCTAGGTATGGTATATAAGTAGGTACTTACTTGGTTAAAGGAATAGATATTTTTTGAATTTTTGACGGGATACATAATATTTATCTTTGCGCTTCCCCATTTCTCTAAAACAAACACTTTACGAGTATAAATACAAGGAAAGAAATATCTTACTTTAGAAAATAGTAAAAAACAAAGTTACCTTGTTACACTATGAAAGCAGAGAATGTGTATACGTTGAACCGCGATCCATAATTTTGGCGCGTCGCGGTGCAAACTGACGTGGTCTCACTTCGAGCTCTTGTGGGTATCGGCCGCGTGTCAGAGCTATTTATTAGACTTCGCGCGGTCATACTAAAAATGTATGGCGTAATCGTAATGGTTTTAAAAAAAATCATATTAAATATGTAAGCAATATTAAACCGTGATTGCCGTTTTGGTAGTTTTTACGTGGTGCAGTCTTAAGTAAAATATTTTCGGCCAACGATATTTTTACAATAACAAAATGCTGAAGTCAATTCTTTTTATCTAGAAGTTTATTGATCTTATTTGGAATTTTTTTTTCTGTATGTAAGTTTATTTATTGTTTGCCATAGTTTCTCATTATCTTTTGGATATGGTTTTAAAAGACCTCGACTAACAATGAATACTTTCGGGCGAAATGACCAACCGGGCGAACTCGCCTCGGAGGAAATGACCACCAAAAAATGACATCGGAATATAGTAAGCCACTTAGTAAGGAGGTTTAGTGATGGGCAAATTCGAATGATTGACTCGAATCGAACAACTTGTCGAACAAAAAATAATGGCCTAACTGATGGTATACTTTTTTACTTAAAACAAGCGCTCCTCCTAGAAAAACAATTAAAGACCGCTATATTCAAAACTAACAGTGTTGCACTAGTCAAGTATTCTACACGGACACATCTGACTCCGTCGCGCTTTAACTGGCGATTGATTGAGTACCTAACCAAACCGTAAATTTTGAAAATTATTGAATCAGTGTTGCTGCGATAACGAGATCGATGGTTGAGTTTTAAAAATACAGTAACTCTACCGAATATTCCTATAGAAAATATCGAGAATATCGAATTCTTAAAAGTACCGGTAATAATCGATACTAAATAACCGACCAAGTTCGTACTTCGTGTCAAGCCACGCGCAGTGTAGAGTAAAGGAGTGATCACACCTAGCTGAATTCAAAGAATAATTCGGCATACATTGCTCGTTGAAGTAAGGATATTTCAATTAACATAACCAAGCCTCCCAGCAATGTATGCCGAATTAGTCTTTGAATTCAGCTAGGTGTGATCACTCCTTTACCTAGTTCTTTTTACGGTTTTTTTTGTCGCAAAGCAGGTTTATTAACTCTACTGAACAGTCGTATAGAAAATATCTGAACCTTTCAAGTATCGATGGTAATCTATAGTGAATTTTTTAATTTTTTTTTAGTACTTTTTATTACACCATGAATAATAATTATTTTTTATCGACAAGTTGTTCATCATCATTCGCAAAATTTACCCATCACTAAACTTCCTAAGTTCTTTACATGAAGGGAGTAAGGAGGTTTAGTGATGTCCGAGTGCGAATGATTAATTTTAATTTAATTCCGTGTTCGCATCGGAAATTAAATTGACCAATACATGGTCTAAGGGACTGGTTTCCGAAAACTGAAAGGGCGTTGTCAGTCAAGGTAACTGAATAATTTTCAGTAAATAAAACTTTCAGAAAATATTAAAATAATCTTCTTTTCCACAAAAAAGCCACGATCACACCTAGCAGAATTCAAAGACTAATTCGGGATACATTGCTCGTTGAAGTAAGGATATTGCAATAACACAACCAAGCCTCCCAGCAATGTATGCCGAATTAGTCTTTGTATCCAGCTAGATGTGATCGTGGCTAAACTGTCCATTTGCAATTTTATATGAAGAGTATTGAAGAGGCTGATAGTTTTATTTACTGAAAGTTGTTCAGTTACGGTGAATGACTATGTGCACCTGCAAGACTAGAAAAAGAGAAAAAATGCATCCACTTCATTTACCACAGCCATTGTTTTTGTTTGATCATAAATACTCTCATTCATAAGATTTGGCACGGCAATGTTCAGGTCTCATTTGTCCATTTAAGGTAAATAAAAATAAAAACATCACGGAAATGTATTGTCAGCCTATTAAAGCCACGATCACATCTAGCTGGATTCAAAGACTAATTCGGCATACATTGCTGGGAGGCTTGGTTATGTTATTGCATTATCCTTACTTCAACGAGCAATGTATGCCGAATTAGTCTTTGAATCCAGCTAGCTGTGATCACTCCTTGACTCAAACGAACAGTCGTATACAATTTTTTTATAGTGATTTTTTTAAGTTTATTATTAGTAATTATTATTAAACCAAGATAATGCTTTATTTTTATTTTGCATGGACAAGTTGTTCGATTCGAATTAATCATTCGCAAAATTTTCACATCACTAAACCTTCTAACTCCTTTACTTGAAGGGACTTAGCATGTTTAGTGATGTCCAAGTGCGAATGATTAATTCAACGTATCGAACAAAAATATACTTATATTAAAAAAACGGTCAAGTGCGAGGCAGACTCTCGCTTCGAGGGATTCGATATTCCTGTAGTATTTTTAAAAGCAATAAAAGCCCATCTTTAAGACCGCAAATAAGTTTGTCTGTAATTTTTTCTTCTTTCAATTATCGGTTGTATTTGTCTTGAGGTTGTATCAGCCATTTTTTAACAATCGATAGCATTTTATTGTACAATAATTATTTTCGATAAGGCTATTCAACAGAGTTACTGTATTTCAAGATTAACTACCGACAGCGAAACTATCGCTATCGGAACATCACTATTCAGCAACTGTATTAGTAGGCACTTTTTATACTTAGCTTCCTAGCTAGAACTCTGAATTCACAAACGTCTTTTTCAACGTAGCCTCCTAGGTAGATTTCTTATTCAGTCGTCAAATTCAAGCAGGTGTAATCGCGGCTTTAAGATGAGTGCTGTTTGAAATGGCCCTACAATTTCTGTTATGGAATCCATTGATAGCATACACATCAGACTGCGAACCTTGCAGGATTGCTTGCCTACATCTTGTGGGATGCTTCAGTATCCACGTTTCTGCAAGGGCTCGCAATCGGTCTTGAGATATGCCCTGCCATACCATACACAAAACAGAAGGACAGTTTTACTAAGCGCATACTTACCAGCATTTACATTTGTTGTGTCTGAGCTTGTACAGAAGAATAAATTTACAACTTCATATTAAAATAAAAAATAATTGTACCTGTTTGACTCCAAGTCTTCCCTCCATTTCTCATCACGAGTAAACAGGGTGAACTCCAAAGGGTCCTAATTAAATTAGAGACATGCGCCCGCCAATTTGTACTGCCGAATGCAGGACCCCGTCGCAGAAAAATTGCATTACGACTCATAATTAAATAGATCTTGATTTTATACGAAAACACGGTCCTCTGTTGTAAGTCTTCCTTCGAATTTAATGGTCTGCAAAATACGCTCGGATTCATTAGCGAAGTGTGTTGCTCTTACATTTTGTTACAAGTTAAATTGAAACCACTTTGAATTGAATTAAAACCACTTTCTAGACTTCAAGAAAACGTAGAGAAACCAGGAGGTCTACTTCTAAGCTTTCGACAAAGAAATCGATACGGTACTACTAGAAACAGCCAAAATCAGTAGAATAGTAGTCAGGCTGTCGGACGATTGAATCGTTAACAAGGACAAATTAGGCAAAATGTTTGATGTCGTTCGCGTTTTCGAAAGTTTTTAGAGTAGACCTCCTGGAATATTAGTGTAATCAAATTACCCAGGTACAAAGGCCGTAAGGGATAGTGTACAGAAAACTATGAGGGCTTACCTTACTAAGTCAGTAAAATCTTTTCTAAAGAAATATGTGTGGGAGGCCATACAAGATTTCGATTTTTCCATACAAGCTGCCTGAACAAAGCGGTAATTTTATATGGAAAGGTCTAAATCGTTTATCTTTTCCCAATTTTTACTTCTTAGAGAAGTTTATCAGTTATACTTCGGTATACCATCCCTGACGCCCTGAATACCAAAAATGCGGTTTATAAATCAAACAAATCGTATGTTTTAATAAACCACTTTCTATTTCGGCAACGCGAAATAAAGTTTAGCTACAACATAAAGATTATATTAAAAATTATTGGTCGTAGAAATAGCTATAAACGTAGCTCGGGTGCCAAACTAAAAGCATCTTTCATCAAACCACTAGATTACACACTTGCTACAGTAAACAATAACATGTAAAACTCTTTAACGCTTCGTACTTTCCGTCCGACCAATCTAACATGAAACCTCTCAGGAGAAGTGGTGGAATTCTCTGCCGGCGGCGTCTGTCTGTATTCCCGTTCCCGAGTTCACCCGAAAACCCGAACCTAAGATTCCAAGTCGAAAGTTCTCATATCTGTTTTAACCGCCTCCGTTCATAGTAAAGTTATGATAGCAAAGACTAAATAATATAACGCTGTTCGGGTCTCGGTAATGAGGTACGATGCTCGGTGTGGACACTGTTAACTTCCTCAGTTTCAGTCTCATTTAAGCCTTTGGCGAATCAACAAATCTGTTCCCATGGTGCGTACCGTCCCTATGGTACGGTCGTTCATCCACCTGGCAACGTACACGATATGATTGAAGTCAAGAGCAAGCAAAGATGGATCATCTTGAATAACCTTTATAATACATATTTGTAAAATGGTCTTCTTCTTCTTTAAACTTAAGAGCTGTGCTCTTGTCGGTGGAGTAATCGTCAATGTTTCAATCGTTGTAAAATGGTAGAGAATAGAATATAAACAGGATGAACTCACCTCATCATAACATCCCATGAAACGTCCACTACAGGACAGGGAGCTCCCTCTAGAATTCTAGCGTACGTATGCTGGAAAAATGTAGAGGGGGAGTACCATAGTCACCTCGCTTGTTAGCGTTACGGCTGGCACCATGGACCGCGGTTGTAGATGACCGCAGTAAGTAAGATGTTAGATACATAGGAGGATGCTGCTGCCCAACCTCCAATTTATAAACCTTAGTCGCCTTTTACGACACCCACGGGAATGTAAGGGTTGGTACTATTCTTTGCCGGCACCACACGGGACGAACTCACCTATACATACCTAATGATAAGCATCAAGTAATATGATTGGCGAAAGGGTAATATTCCTTATTTGACAGGTTTCTTTATATTCTGGTCGAACAGTAAATAGATTATAGTAGAGTTGGTAGTTTGTACATCAACGTGCGAGGCGAATAATTCGGCCGCCGAGCCGAGTTGAGAAAACACGCACGTGCAGCCGCGGCTGGCTTACGTGGTTCAAGTAAACTTCACTTTTTATCTGCATACACCTCACCTTTCTCTTCAGCTGGTTACGCGGTAATGCAGGTTTTAAATGGCCATGCGATTCTAGATAAAGAGTATTCGTGTTGTATATTCTTAACTGCTTAAACGTACATGAAACATCATTATGAAAACAAGTGTCAGAAAAGACCGCCATATGATCGGCTCGAAAATATCTACACAAACTTGGGGCAACCTTCATCTAGCGATTGATTACATTCGGCATGGTAAGTGTCAATCTATCACTGACCACCACATGTTTTGCAGACCTATGTATTGTTACTATTTACCCGCGCTATTTACACTCGATCTACAAAATTGACTCGATGTTCAAGAGAGCTCACCTAGTCTTTTTCTAGTACAATCGATTTAATACGTAAAATAATGATTCCATGTGAAAAAGAGATAAGTGTTCTGCATTTATCACACTCAAAGTGGTTGGCAGGAACAAATAGACTGTCGACAAAAGGTTAGCATATAGCAAAATTGTCGTCACTGTTTACAGACACATCTTTTCAAACTTTCATGTTTATCATTTGACATATGATTAGCCCCGCCAAGCTTGTACCACGCGTCTATACAAACAGAGAAGGCGGCGCCCGCGCCGACGCCGACGAGATTATGATCGCAAATGATTAATGTGGATAGACGCATGTGCTCTGCCGTAGCTTTTCTGATACAAACATTATTAGGAAAATCGTTATACAGCGTATCATAATTTTATCACTCGGGATATTTTAAGAGGTGATTCTGTCCATCAAACTGAACAACTTTTCCCAAGGAACGAGGTCAAAATACGAAAAAGAGAATTCGACCTCGTATATACAAATTTTGCTGTCAGCTGTTGCATTTTGTATGAGAAGACGAATTATTTTTTCGTATTCTGACCTATTTTCCTTGGGAAAAGTTGTTCAATATCATGGACAGAACCATTTCTCAAAATATCCGTGGTGATTAAAAAGTTATGGGTGTATTTTCTTAAATTGCTGTTGATGAGGATGATGAGTAAGTAAAAAATCTCAAAAGCCGAAGCAATTAAACCTTCCAAAAAGAAAGGGAAATCAGCAACAGTCAGTACCCTTATCTGAGCAGCCGATGAAATTTGTTAATGTTTACGAACGCCATACTTAGCCATACCATGTCAGTCTCAGCTAACGATTCTAAATAGCACAGTTTCAACCCTCGTTGTAAGTTATTATAGCTTGAAGAAGAGCAACAAACACGCGCATGCGCATGTGCGGCGAGTGAATAAATCACGTCTCGTGCGCAGCGGCGGCGTTAGGACGACACGGAGCTTGCGTCTTCCTCACGTCACTCATGCAAGTGTAATATGTGACTCACTCAAAGAAAGCCCCTTACTGTTCTAACATTTCATTCATAAGTACTGTAATCAATTACATATTTTCATTGCGATCTGCTATGCTTTCACGGCTATACCGCTGAATCGATTACAATTTTAGTTAAGACCCTGGAATACGACATGGCCGACTACTTTTTTCGGAATTGCAATAGCAAGTATTTTCTCTATTTTAGCTGGTTGGTTTCTAAATTTAACTAGGGCAATAGTTATTTGTTATGCAAGGCAGCAAAATTGTTATTTGGCGACAGTAACTTGCAATGAAACTTGAGCAAGCGAAGGATTCCAGGATTGAGCCACGAGCGAAGCAAGTGGTTCAAAAGAACAATCCTGAGCGTAACGAGATTTTCAAGGCACGAGGAGCGAAATAACTTTGCTGCCGACCGAAATCATAAATTTTTCACCTGACCACAGCGAGGAAAATGCTAACGAATAGCGCCAGCGTACCTTATTCCATAAAATGACCATAAATGATAATTCATCATCACGTTCTAATTTTAAAAAAAATTCCAAGCTAGCGGCCAACATGCAGTTTCTGAGCTAGTGAGGTAAAATAGTTTTTGTCAAACTTGCATGTACCAACGTACACATTTCTTGGTTTCCGTACCCAAAGGGTGAAAAACGGGACCTTATTAATATGCCTTCGATGTTTGTCAGTCTGTCAGCTGTATCTCATGAACCGTAACAAGTAAACATGTGAAATTTTCACAGATTATATATCTCTAATGCCGCTATAACAACAAATAATAAAAATAAAATAAGGGGGCCTTCTTTACTAAAAATGCGTTTTTAGGCAATTTTTGCTCGATTTTTGCTTTTACTCTATCGTAAAAACGGGAAATCTTACAAGCGTAAAAATTGGTATTTTGATAGTCCATAAGCTACACAATAGCAACAAATAATAAAAACTGGTCAAGTGCGTGTCGGACTCGGTCGTATTAAATACACTTCTGCGTGACTGCGCGTCCATAAATAAGACGGTATTTTTACCTTAATGGTACGGAACCCTCAGTGTGCGAGTCCGACTTGCACTTGGATGGTTAATTTATAATCTTCTTATCGATCCTATTTGAAATTGAGCTTTTTAATTTTTTTTTTTTACTATGTATGGGCTTACTCTTGACCTCGATCTAGCTTTGAGGACAGAGATGAGGTCGACGATGGAACGAGCTTGCCCAGAAGAAGCCTATTCACTCGCGACTTAAATAGATTCTGAAGAATAGATTATGAAGTGTATATATAACACAAGACGAAACTACACATCCATTCCATTCCAAAGATTTCTCTAGAAATCTTAACAACTCATCACTTTATCTTGCCTTGTCTAATCATTTCCCTCAACACCCACAATCCTTGTTGGCAAATGTGGAACATTTGTGTATTTTCAAATTTATCCGAGAACCGTGAATCTCTTAACACTTTCTCAGAATTTGTAAGAAGAGTTAATACTTATCAAGATCCAGATGGAGTCCTCGCCGTGTCCACCGTCGAATGAGATCAGCCGGGCGGAGGTTTAAAATTGATACCATCATTACTAACATCGAACATTAATTTGATCTATAACACAAAGCCATGCAATTTTCCTGACTAATATCGAACAGCGGTTCCTTGACAGTCACTTTCAATCACGTCCTTGGTAATTTTAGATTATGTAGCGTCGCAATTTAAGTATCCCCTAGAGATAGAGTTGAAAATTGTAGGAGCTGGTTGGTCGGTGAGCTCCAAGTGGAGCGCAGCTGTCGCGACGAGTAGACAACAGTTGTCGTCGGCGTTTGTCTTACGGTGCGCACACGCATAGCACTAGAAAACGCCGCGAGATTAATTGGAAACTATTTTTTCTTCACAGTATGGCATAAACATCTTCGAGTACTCGGCCTCTTTGACGATTTCTTTGCATCGTTAAAGAAGAATACTATTCTCTATACCAATAAATGAATCACTTTCTCCGCTAATGATGATGCTATCACGTCGTGCAATATTTACGCAAGCGACTGGCGCGTGAGTGAGTAATACTGCGGGTGATAAATGTGTTGCATTTCACACGCAGTTGTTGCGGATGTCCGTCGCGCATGTGCAGAGAGATGTCTGCGCAAATGCACACCTAATCACTCACAATCACTGCATTTGTTTAATATTTTTTAAATAAATAAGTATTACCGCTAACCAAACCAATGCTATCAAAGTAAAAGTTTCGATTGCAATGCGGACTTTCTTCATCAGCTTCTTCAGATTCAGATAATTTTATTCAATGTAGATTCTTTACCGAATACTTATTGAATGTCATGAAGAATACAATGCAAATAGAGCGAGTCTACGCCGTTTCGGTCGCATATTTTTCTAGTCGCATATTGTTACTTTTATATCTTTTAACTACTTTTATGTATAGATTATCCCGACATACCTCAGCTGTGCAGTCGTTAGTTATCTTTATGAAAACTTTATTTGTGTCTCGTGAAATGTGGAACAATATTTCTCGTGTGTCTTGTTACCGGACGCAGCCGCCATCGCCGTCGCCTGAGCGGTCAGCTCCCGCCCGATACATTTGTCCGAACATTCCTTTATGTCATTTCTTATAACTTTTTTCCACAGTCAGTTTTCTCGTGGAGAAAGATATAGTGTCATTATCGCTGGAATTGTTAATTAGTGTCAACGTGGATAGCGACGATATATTTTGCTTGTCAGCTGCTGTTTTTTCATGCTCGATTTTTATTTCTAAGCAGGTTAGCAGTTAAAGGTTGGCAGTTGTAGTAAGTGATGTATATAAGTTTGTTTCCTAGAACATCAACTCCAAAACTGCATACAACCGCTACCGGCCACTCCGCAAATAGTATGGCGCCATTTGTTCATCGACCCATACTTCGTCAGCTGTCTTTTGTTTTGTTTTATTTCCAACCTCCCGACCACCAACGTGACAACTAACAAGTTTGTACAAAAATAATCCGGTAAATTGTACTGGCAAAACAACGGCCAGAACAACAAACAACAATATCCAAGCATTGCCACAGTTTAACCTCAACAACATAGATTATTTAATTTAGCTTCGTCTTTGATGATAATCTGGCGCTGAAAAAGCTGCCATTAAGAAGTCGTACCAGCAATAAAAAGGATTGTTTGATAATTTATCACTAGGAACTATCTGGCATCCGAAAAAATATCAGTCGCTGTCTCTAAAGACTTATAACTATGCATTGGAATATTCAGTTAATTCAGGTCGAGTAACTATAATAACTATGCATTGGAATATTCAGTTAATTCAGGTCGAGTTAGTAAAAATAATATATATTGTTTCAACGAAAGGTTCCTTATGTATGATAGATGGTTTTAGCGAGGAAAGCATAAAATGGCGCGATAATGCGTTGATTGGAGGCCTACGCTTGCGCCTGCGGCTCACATCACATCCATCACGGGAGAAACGCTCAGTTTCCACGGAAATTGTCGGATGATTTGCATGTAACTCTACCCCGCGAGATATATGGCTATTATTATGGTAACTGCTAATCATGATTGAAGTATGGTTTATGGCGCATTTATATTAAATTGCCTGTGAGCAAGAGCCCTTACTTATTGGTTGTTTAGAAAGAAAGTCAATTCGATAACCAATTGCATGATTTTCAAAGTGAACTACCAAAATACTTCACTGCATGCTAACCAACTCAGGTCAGGCGTCTTCGATGGCGGCTGTGCACATACGTTTTCCAGCGGAAGTGCGCTATGCCCTGCCCACATTAAGCCAACAGCCGTTGTGATTTTTAAAGGAAAACCAACCAGATGAGCGCTGTATCTTGTGACAAGAACGAAAATAATTTGACGCAGCCGTTCTTCGGGCGACATACGGCGACACGTGGCTGCGATATATTACACGCGAGCCGCGCAACTAAAAATATTGTGTTGGCAAATTAATGGGCATTCCCGACTGTAGGTGGTGGGATGAAAGGAAGTGCCTTTTATATGTGAAACGTTGGTTTTGTATGAAAAGCGCGGCAGCCGGTCACACCTGTCCGCGCGCATTGAGCGCTCGGGCGGGCGGACGCGGCCGCGGCGGCGTTCGCGCCTACGACTAGGGCTGGCTGGGCGGAAACTTCACAAATAAAGAAGAGTATTTTCTTGTCACTTTTGTTTTTCCACGAAGCCACTTTATTTATGAAGCTACGTTGTTTATAAAGAGATAACTTTCTATACTCACTCATTCACTCATGTAGAAGATGCAGTCATAATTATTTGCCTTTCATCATCACCACCTGAAAGATCTTTATCAAAAGGTTGCTAAATGTTTGCACACAAGTCAAAAATTTGTTGGCAGCCCTGGTAAGCGGATGTGACAAAGACGGTGTCTCGGTACGTCAGTTTCGTGATAATTGAACGGATTAATAGCCCTGGAGTTCATATTTCGCTGTCCATCGGTCGCCAGATGACACCTTCACCTGAACCAGTCGTCGACGCCGACGCTCATCCTTGTCGCTAAAACAGAACGCAAACAGAATAGAATTAATCATGCGAGAGAACAACGCATGCACATATGAAACTAGATGTCACAATTAATGAAGGTGATTAATGAACCTGGTATTAACAATTTCAGGGGACAGCTTTAGCTGCAGCCTGTCTGCTGCTCTCGTAAATGCACAATCTAATTCATTAAACCTGACTGACTTACTATAATTGACAGGTCACGCACAGCATAAACTGCGATGGGAAAATTGAAAATTCATCCCCTAAGAGTTTAAGCTCACAGCCAGTCATTCATAGATTTCTCACAATCTTTAGTAATGGTAAGTATTTCGTCCTGTAGAATAATTTATAAAAAAAAATCTGATTAAGGTATTCGGACTCTGTATTCTAATCTTGAAGTGTGTTTAATAAAGTATTATCCCTGCTTTCTATACATATAGCACTTTAAAAGATCTTATCAGGGCTGAACACATGTTTTTGAACATTACTGCGCGGACAGCCGTAGACATCGCTCTGCCCAACGATTCTTACACCTATAAAAGCCAGATGACGATCAAGAATAATCAGCTACTGTAAAATCCTGTAAGGGCGTCGGCGTATAAATACGTGGCACGTGCGCCGACGCAGCTGCCCGCCACGTGGCCGCCTCTTTACCGCGCGACCAGAATAGATCATTGTCTTGCGGACACGCCCACCGCGCAGATAAAACACCACATCAAACGATACACTGCTAATAAAATCAACCGTTTATTTGGTGGTACAATACCACCTGCTGCATCCGCGACGCCCGCGCACAACTCCAACACGCTCGGAAAACATTCGACCGTTTCTCAGCCAATAAAATAAAACAAAACATTTTATTCGAGGGCCGAACTACTTGTATTGTGGAAAATAAACCAACTCGTATAATTTTAGTGGAAATTTACTGTCATAAAACATACCTCGGAAAATATACACCTGTTGCAACAGTTTAATCTTTCAGAGCAACTGTGACATTTATTCTCTCTTCATTTTGGCAGCTTGGCTTCAAAACTATTGATGCGTGCGTAATAAATACGATCTCTAAACTTTGGGTATACTGTATGCATGGGATATAACACCTCACACCGATGTCCCCTCGCTAAAAAGTGTAAAAAAAGGAAACAAGGAGCAGCGAAGTGACTTCCGGCGCAAAATGCTTCCGCCTATGATAAGTTCCGTGGCCCTTGACTTGTGACTGCCTTGTTCGGCGCGTGCCATGATGCGCTCTTTTGTCAGCAGGAAGATCAACTTTAAGTTATATTGGCGTCCTTTGTCTTCAAATCTCCCGAAGAACATAAATTTATACATATTGGTTTAGCAGCCAATACATACTATGTCGATTTATATTTTTTTACAAAAATGTGAAATACTGACTTTACCTGTCCGACGACTCTTTACTTAAGGAAAGGTAATCTACTTTTAATTAACGTGTATTGAAAATTTGAAACTTAATTTGTACAAAATAAAAAACTTAACTATATTCTTGACGATTTTTAAAGATCAACAAAGAATTAAATTGATCATAAATTGGAACCAGCAGAAGATTCACATTTCCGTATCTATCAACGTGAAAAAAACATTTCATCGCTAACGAAACAACACTGCGTAAGTCGATTTTTGGCGGTTTTTTAGCTGGAATGCCATTCGATAGAGCACCTAGAACTCCATCAAACAAAAAATCGACGATTTTCTGTAGTGGTTGTCGCACAGTAGTTAGCATTAAGTATATGAGTTTTATTTTGGTCTTTTAAACCTCACCCTGTAGAATGGCATTTTTGTTGTCAGCGATCGACAGCCGGCGGCGCCGACGCTTCCTAATTCAAAAATACTCGCACACGTGTGCCGGTACTATATTTACTGCAATGCATCTTTTCTCCTTGTCAATTCGTACATTGTCTTAGTGCATACCAGACACCCGCCAAAGTGAGAGTCATTATCCGCACAAGATTGAATGGTACATCGAAATAGTCACTAATTATGGTACCTACAGTAGAGTATTGATTATCTACCTTTATTTGTATTTATAGTCACTTTGCTCACCACCAAGTACTTTCATGTCGTCAGTCGTCGTAAAGGAGACCTATAGGTACTACTGTGCCTATACCTATTCAGCAGTGGACGCACTTCGGCTGATATGATGATTGATGACGTCGTTTGTCACCACATTCATTTACATTAAACAAAATACGACGAGTCACGACGACGTACAAATAAAAAGAAAATTGCATAACCACATCATTTTCCCCCCATTCTAAATTTTCAAGAATGCTTTTCAATTTAGCAAGCCTCAGCCCTCAGACGTCCCCTTCGCCCCTCTACCCCCCACGATCGATACCGTCGCCATTTTGAATTTTCCGACCAATGCGCGTAGCTATGGAAAGCGGTTTCCATGGTAACGCGACGCCACCGCCACTCTACGCGAAGGGGAAAGTGCCGCGGGGAGGCTTTACAGCTATTTTCATTGTACGCTCTGAATAGGGTCTGTTTTATAGAATTTATACGTAGATAGCTTCGATATGGCTTTAGTTTAACTATTTATCAAACAGGGTGTTTTGTAACAGTATGTATATGAGTTTTCCCATGAAACTGAACAACTTTTATCAAGGAAGAGCGACGTACCAAAATGTTTGCCTCCCATACAAAATGAGCTAATACGAGTAGTGTAGGCAACGAAGCAGTTGACCCCAACATAATTCTCTCAGGCAGATTTTATTTGACAGGATGATAAAGTATCATGAATTAAATGTAAATTAAAAATATAAAAAAAAAACATACATTTTTTTTGTATGGAAAAATTAAAAGTAAGGTGTATTCGGCTAATTCTTAAAATCGGGTAATTCCAATAATGTCTATTTGCTTCCAAACGCGCCATTATTTTTTGTGCTGGTATAGGTTACCTAGCGGCCAACTTAACCCGCTCCCCTGCTTTGGTTGATTCCGGTCGCTAAAAGCGAGCGTACGTTATGGAGGCGCCATTACTGTCATTGACGCAATTTTCGCGCACTTTTTACGTTATCGGAATTACACTCCAGTCGACAGTTTCTTTGTTTGGTAAGTTTTTAAACTGCACGTTTCCACATTCGATAGATTGTCGTTTTTGTGCATTGTGAATTAGATTCAGAACGCTCTACCTAAAGATTTTTAGTTATTTTCGTCTTTAACCGACGAGGGTAATTCCGAAATTTCATAGTTATTGCCTACAAAATTCCTGACGGTTAATTCCGAATAACATTATCTTATAAATATGTTTATGCTACTCAACGACCAGCTACGATAATTATTTTTTGGGAATGTAAACCCGAATGAAAAAGCAATATGTTCCATATGGCACAATAAAATAAAGACTACTTTTGAGTGTCATTCGGAATTATCCGCGTGTCATTCGGAATTGAACTCATGCAACGAAATGAAAACCAAATTTTAAAACATTTTGATCTACTTACTGGGTCAATTTTTGGAAACTATCTTCAAGTTGTGGTTTAGTTTACATATTCAAGAACCCATTTATTATGAGTTTGATACTAAAGACTCAACCAGATTTTTATTAGTCAGTTATAATTTGTCACGCTGTCAGTTTATCTAAAAAGGTTTCGTAATTACCCGAATGCACCTTACCGATTTTTTTTTATCGAAGATTTGTCTCATATAGTTTAATACCCCAGCAAAGTTTCATCGAATGAGGACTTAATGCGGGGGTCTTCATACAACGATCCGCTTCGTTGCCTAGAGTATATCACGTGGTGCAGTTTGGATTTATTAATTACTTACCTACAAACTTAAAAGCAAATTCACATCAATACGTTTTTGTTTTAAGTTTCAACCCACCAATGTAGTTTGTAGTATGAATCAATATAGAAAAATATATGTTACCTCACACTCTTCTTTAAGTGAAATGTCTGCTCAATAACAAAACAACTTCATTCATTTCCCACACAAAGCAGTTGTTCTTACTCAGGCGTGAGTTTTACAAGATAATGCAAACCCTTGCAAAGATTTAATTGTTGAATAAAAATGCTCTTCTAACTGCGGATAATGTTGTACCAACACACCGTTGCTTCTACCAACAAAGCGAGTACGCCGTAATAATTGATATATTCCTTTATACTCTCGCAAATAACTATACAACTTCCTCTTCTTTCATAATGTAGGAACCGCGGCTTTTGTACGCCCTCGAGCGCTATTATAAGTAGTCGACATTGTTTATATTCTTGTTTACAGCTCCATAGAGCGCAGACACCTGCGACCTACCTGTCCGTACGGCGAAATCTTGACAAGCGGACTTTCGACTTTACAGTTTCCTGCGTTTGTTCAATAACAATAGGCCGTAAGACGCGCGGGCGCAGCCTACCGTCGCAGCCAACATTCAAATCCGATTCCACATCTTTCTTAAACTAACTTAGTATTCAAAAGGACAGTTCAAATCTTTGTGGAATAGTCCTCAGCTGTATTGCACGGTGACAATGTAAATGTTAAGCAAGAATGATACGATATATTGTATTGGTGTTACTTGGAATTGTAGGAAATTCCGAATAGAAACCACAAAAACCCGACACGGACAGATGCATTACCACAGTATTAGGTTGCCTAACTACCATCAAGTGAGCATTGTTGCCATATCCTTTTGGAAAAACACTTACCGCCAGTCGTAGAAAGTTTCTTTACTAAAATTACAACTCCTTACAATTCACTGCGTACACTTTACTTAGCAAAAAAAAAGAAAGTGTCAGAGACAGATTTTAGGTTGGCTTAACTTAAAGGAAGCTTTCTGCAACTGGTGGATAGCACAAGA
The DNA here is from genome assembly GCA_947532105.1 of Athrips mouffetella. Classification (NCBI taxonomy): domain Eukaryota; kingdom Metazoa; phylum Arthropoda; class Insecta; order Lepidoptera; family Gelechiidae; genus Athrips; species Athrips mouffetella. The sequence continues at coordinate 10,771,944 of OX383971.1, forward strand.
AAACAAATGAGCCTCTCAGAGAACAAAAGAACTGGGTTGATTAACTTGATCAAGATTTCTTTGGGAAATTCAATTAGTGATGTGTGAACGAGTTCTTATTGTATGCGGGTTCTCACAGTCACATTGGAGCAAAAAGCACATACGAGTACCCGAGGCTCTCACACTCTGAGTGAGTACCGTAAAGCAATAATGGATGTTAAGGCTCGATCTGTTCCTTTACTACAGAGGTATCGAACACATCGACCAAGGAAGAGATAGTCTTGTATCATTATAACGAAACTCCTTCTAATTTTATAAAGACTTTAACGATATACTTCTCCTTAACGGTGTGGCAAATATAATCAGGGGCAAAAATAACCGCCTGGTTTGTTTTCTGTGTTACATTTTCCTACAAAAATGGGGTCAATGAAAGCGTCAATATCTTATCTAACTAAATAAAAATACAAAACTGATTGAAGAGGTGTTTAATTAAAAACCTTATTAAAGATTACACATATCTAAAATGATGAAGAAAACCCATGGGAAATGTAGGAATGTCTGACGAAATGTTGTGTATGTTTTTTCTAAATGATACACGGAGTTTGCGTAAACCGGTGTGATCGATCAATCAAGGAACAAATCTTTATCAGACACCTGACTTGAGGATATCACTCTTCAGCTACGTATAATTATTTCGTTCGTTTGATCCCTTATTTCTACGAAAATGTATGACAGAAAACCGACCCGGTTAGTTATATTTGCCCCTGGTTTGGTCAATTTTGGTGTAGATGACGATACGAGTATATATTTTTTTTTTCTTTTTTTTTTTTAGTCGAGCACTATCCTCCGACATATCTCGTCCTCAAGTCTTCCCTTAGAGCAACTCAGTCTCCGTTCAATGTGCCTCCTACCCTACAAATCATGCTAGTGCCAAAATGTTTACTACCTCTGCAAACATGATTTATATAAAACTGCTTGGTAATCCCACGTCTAGAGGTGTATCTGCATAAATGTAGAGCCACATTTGCTGAGGTCTTCAGATGAATTGACGAGAAAGTTTTTAGTTCACACGTTCTCATGTGGGTATGTGCTAAAAGTAATGTTATGTGTAACCAATGGCACGAGAGTTGGAGGGTGTCATCAGTTGATGTATTCCGTAATGAAGAAGAAATCATTGCTCTACCGCAGCCGCACTTAACCTAGGGTATTTGACAATGGAACTGGTTTTTACTCAGAGCGACACTGTCAATTTATAATATTGATCTCTTCACCCCAGAGGGAAAACAGTGTGGCAAACCATGACCCAATACCAGATTAGGCGTTGCCTGGTAAGTGCGCAACCTGACTGCTGGAGATTTAAAGCTGCCAAATGGCAAGTGACTTAGCTTTATGACGTGACTGTAGCTGGGACTAACGGCTTAACGTGCCTTCCAATGCACGGCACATGCTTGAGATATCTTACCACTAGTAGTTCCTCCTCATAGCCAACAGTGCTTAACTTTTGTGACCGGAAAGAAAGAGCAAAGTTCATAGTTGTATTGGAGACGTCTTTTTTTGAATTTATTTTTGAACATTTGACAAATCATCAACGTCTTAATATTATTATCGTTCCACGTTTTACCTGTTCTTATCTCAAAACAAATGGACTCTTTGGACTCGAATGGACAAAGGACTCTAAACTGGCCACTTAACTTCAATGTTTACGACGTATTCTTACTTTTAAAACGCACCTTTGTTATTTGAAGTAGACTGTATAATCCGTACCTTCTACAGCTCTTTCTTGTGCAAAAACTTTGTTTCAGTTGTTCTGTAGAGTACCTGTGCAGCTTAGCACTGGGTAAACCATAAATTTACTACAAAGATATTAAATATGCATTGCCTTAAACTTTGTTAAGTGCTGCTAAGCTCTTAAAAAGTTAAAGAAATGTTGGCCTTGGGCTTGAGCTAGCAACCTGTCACTATTCGGAGTCATCTAAACCCAACACAATAGCTAAAAGGCTGAGGCTCTGCTCAAAGAGATGAAATGTTCAAAATCTACAAAACTTGAAACATTACCTCCTTTATTCGTAGAGTCGAAAGTTCGTCAAGTTTTACACTTGCAGAACTATTATAGCACCTATCTAGGTTTACGAATTGATCAAATAAATTTCTGGATCTAGGTTTTCTAGAGCACATCAAGCTTCATCGATTGAACTTTGTATTGTAACACCCGTATCCCTATAAAGGTAGGAGTTAACGTAGTTACCCTATTATTTCATTTGTGCTAAAGTCGAGCTACGTCAGCTACCTACCTTCAGGTAGTTTAAAGTGGTGTTGTACCTTGTACCCAAAATACTAGGATTTTTTAGTTTATGAGAAGCTATGCGTGTATGCTATAGTTATTTAGAGCGAATTCATCCCAATTCTTCATCACCATTGTAAATTAGTAGTATTGCATTTAGATCTGGTATTGCATGTAGTCTGTAGAGTGGAGGCCCACACACGTGCAGCTCTACGCCCGCTCAGATCATTGACTCGCGCGCAGGTGTTGCGTAGCCGAGGTTGTGCGCGCATATTCATATGGGGTTACCAGCTTTCATATTGAAAGTTTACCTAAATAGCGATTTTCTTTATGAAAGGCCTCATTGCGAGGAGAAGATCGTAGGATTCTACGAATGAACGATGTTTGTTCATCGGCTTGTTCTCTTGATTCTAAATCCAAATAACTTGTAAAAAACCGGCCAAGTGCGAGTCGGACTCGCGCCCTAAGGGTTTCGTACCTATATACCAAATGATATACTAAACGCTTAATTGCTCTTTGTTTTAAAAACTCCGCGACCATCCAACTTGACCCCTCCTTTATAGAAAAGTTCTTGAAACGGGAGCTCACCTTAATTGGTTACTATTAGTTGTGAGAAAAATTGTAATATTTAATGATTTTTAGACTTTTCCCTTTATTTGTACTGTGAGACCTAGCTTCTTGCCAAATTTCATAATTTTAGGTCAACGGGAAGTACCCTGTAGGTTTTGCTTTTTTGCATAAATGTATGGAGATGAGGACATAAAAAGCCATATCTTTTGATTGCGTCCTTGTAAAAAATTTAAATTTTCAGATCTTGTGTGGTTTATGGACCTTAATATTCGTTATCAATTTCAACCTGATACCTTTACCCGTTCGTGAGAAAAAGGGTCTTGACAGACAGACAGACAGACGGACAACAAAAAGATCCTATAAGGGTTCCGTTTTTTATTTTGAGGTACGGAACCCTAAAAATCATACAATTTTATCTTTTGAATTGCAATAACAACACAACGAATGAAATGTTGATCTACCTCGGACATAAATACATAACATCCCATGAAAAGTCCACTGCAGGGCAGGGAGCTCCCACCAGAACTCCAGCAAAAACGCATGATACTCTGGACGACATTTACCATATAGTCACCAAGCTTGTTAGCTTGCGGCTGGCGACCGCTGTTCTTGGTAACCGTAATATGTAAGATGGTACAATACACGGAAAGATGCTGCTGCCCATCCTCCGGTTCATAATCCCTTAGTCGCCTCTTACTACACCCCACGGGTAGAGATGGGTTATGGGTTATTCTTTGCCTTCACCACACGGGCTATCTAGGACAACATGTTCCTTCCTTCAGCCAGTGGCCTACATGCCGGTAAAAAACCTGACAGCCTGACGATTCCTGTGGCCTAAGACAAAGCAGTCTTTTAGCTTCTGGCCACAGTCGCCTTGCTTAATTTTCAGACAATTTTGTAGTGTCATAGCGCGGGCAACACTACTGTTAGTAAGTCCATCTCGGCTCGCAAGTGACGTCACCGAACATTGCCTTTGACTATCACGCCGCCGGCCGGGCCTTATACGGAGCGGCGCCACAAACACATTCCTAGCTTAGTAGCTTATTGAACAAAGCGCACTTATACGTGCCTCGCTAAGGAAAACGTCACCTCACCTGCTGACTGATTGGATTGTTAAGTTCTGTTTCGTCATTTCTTAGAAATAGATATTCGAACTTAAGGTTACATAATACCATTGACACTTTATGGAGCGGCGCCACATACTCGTACAAGTTCCTTCTTAAAAAATATGTACAGACGTACGGATGCACGTCAGTGGTAACACTTTGGCCTTGAGTGGAACTTAGATTCCTAGAGTTTGTAGCGTAGCGCTGGTTCTTTTTATACTGGTTTTGTTGTGTGTGGTGTACCTATTCTAAGCCGACTGTGTTTGCCATTTTGGATAGCAGAAATTGAGTGGTTATTAAGTAGCTGGCGTGCTTCAGAGTTTCTATACAAAAGTATCATTATTTTTTTTAATATTTTCTTAGTTTTCAGTTCAACTGCTCAAGAAAATTTAGTACAACATTTTTTGCTACTAGACTAAATGAGCGTGTCAGTATGTTTGTGATAGAATTGAAATAGACTAACTACTTAGAAGGAAACTTTGAATAAAGATTTTTACAATGGTTTGCATTTATAATTCTAAAAATAAATATCCCGTACGCACCTAACCATTGAAACAGGAAGAAACACAGTAAGAACTACACATAAATTATGAAAGACTAGCTTTCCGCCTGCGGTTTCACCCGCATTAAATGCGTTTTCCCGTGGGAATGAAGTGTCTTCCCGCGGTAAAAAGTAGCCTATGTGCTATTCCAGGACTTAACCTATATTTATAGGTATAGGTTATATTAATAGGTATAGGTTATTCCAGGACTTAACCTATACTCAAATTTCATTAAAATCCATTGAGTAGTTTTTGCGTGAAAGAGTAACAAACATCCATTCATCCATACTTACAGACTTTCGCGTTTATAATATTAGTAGGAAAGATAGGATAGGATTTGTTAAACTTCTCATTCACTTCAAATAAAACAGATCCTTTTAAAATAAATAAAAATAATACTATACATGTAAAAGTTGATTTCATTCAGTCAGTATTCAAACGTTTTTACAGGCTTTTTTATATTTATTCAGACACTATTAAGCCAAATAGACCGTCAGCCCTCCATTTTCCAATACACATGTCCAAGAATCCTATTGAAATGTGGTTGTGCCCATTTCAGTTTGCTTCTCGTTTACTTTTTTCTAAACTCTGCAAGGAAAGCTGACATCGTCTTAAATCAGCAAGAAACGTGCAGGACCGGCAGCAGGTTATTTTAATTTTGTTGTATGCAAAATTTATGAAAAGAACGTGAATACTCAAAATGAGAGAGAATGTAACATAATTTGACTCTACCAACTACAAAATTCAGTTAGTTACGTACCAAGATACTTCCGTACTTTTAATTAATCAGATGGCGTTCTCATTCATGACATTAAACATAGAATAATTCTTCTATAAGAAGATCTTTTTCGTGATATTACGCCCTGAACGAACGAAAGATTTTTGAATGACACCACTTAGACGTTCACTAGATGAAAATGCGTTCTATTAATTATTTTAAAATTATTAAATCAAAATCAAATCAAACTGTTTCTATTCATTGTAGGATATTGTATTACCAATTACTTAATGCCTTTATTTTTTTTTATGTTTCAACTGGGCAAACGAGCAGGTTCAATAAAAACATATCATATTTACGATCTGAATTCGTCTCTGTTATAGGATCTCGTTTTAATTGAAATCTCTGCCTTTGGGCCACTCGACGACTCTCCCTTATTTGGCTTGAAAATGCACACTTATATGGAGCTGATTGAAAAGGAATAGGAATCCTCGAGTCGCATGAGATGTTTTGCAAGAAACTGTCTTAACGCTAATGAATGAGGTGGCTCTATCATTTTGCCATGGAAAGAATCGTGGAAAAGACCAGCTTAATCATAATATGTAATCAGACATATTTGAAAGCGCACTAGGGCTTTTTATTGTCGTTTGTTTTTTTTCACATGGCGTCACTTTGTTTGTGAAGCGACGTAAATGTAACTGATGTCATTAAGAGATTGGTAATATCCTATAATGGTAAGAACATTTTAATTTCTTGTTTTCTTTTCAAAGACGATCAAGTTAAAATCTGAGTATTTTCTAAGCACGATCGTATTTATTTAACAGGCAAATATTTAACTGCTTTTTATACAGGTTTTAAGCAGGTTTTAAGGAAGCAAGGGAAGTATGTCAAGATCGTAGCAGGTGGAGAACTGTGGTCTCTGCCTACCCCAACGGGAACAAGGCGTGATGTTATGTATGTATGTATGTTTAATATATTCGATCGTGCTGAGACCCAAAATAAGTAAACTTGTTAACAGTGCAAAAGTTTAAAACAAATCTTGTTTCAATAAAATTGCTAAATTTCATAATCACAACCTAATTCTTGAATATCACTGGGTGATAAAATATCATTTTTGAGGATTTAAAATTCAAAACCCTAATTTCTTCATTCTATTCATATATTCTATTCTCCTTGTAAGCCGGAAGAAAGAAAAATTTCGACTCCGTAGCATAGATCCGTAGTAAAGTGGTCACACGGTCGTTTAATTTTTTCAAGGCGAAAAATTATTTTCGATTAAAAAAATGATTCTTTCCGAAAGTTGCTTGTTTTCATTGGGCTTCGGGAGCAAAACCAGTGAAGATTCACGTTACATTATGATATTATTATATATATCACATGACATTATGATGAAAGTTAACTTTTGAAAAGACAAACCTGCGATTTTAATTTTTTTTTGCGAAATTTTATTTCCCGGTGATATTCGAGAAATGGACTGATTCGAATCAAAACTTGCAAGAAAATACTACACAGCCGCCTTTCAGTGCTGCATTTATGCCAGTTTAAGAATTTTGTGATTTTCAAACGAACTGAAACATATGCCTAGTCCAGTCACAGCAAGTACCACCAGTACGCAGCTGGTCAAGAGGTTATCCTCCGGCGCCGCGCTATCGACCTGCGCTCGCGCATTCTGCGGCCATTACTCACCGGACAACAATACAATATGCGTGAAGTGACCTCATGTCCGCGTTATTGAAAATACTCGTATTTCTCATTCGATTTAATAATTATCTAAAGTCCGAATTTCCGTCGATAGCCGTTAAGGACTTTGGCTTGTTCCTACTCGTACAAATCTAATAGTAAGGGTGCTGACGGAAAAAATTCTGTATGATTTGCTCATGTTTGCCTCTTTGACTGATGATAAGAAGCATCCTCTATCTATAAGATACAAAAAATATTGGCAGATATCCACACCCCTGCGTTTTTGAGGAATTAAGTTTAAACTATTTTGAAATTTGACAATATAACGTACACCTGGCAGACTATGATTGTCTGATTAAACACAATGTATAGCACCCCAGAAAAATGGTAGCCACCAATAGCCCTGCGTTGTAAAGTTACAGTGCTTCAAAATGCAAAAAACCACTACTTTGTCCCGTGATAATGCGAGAGCCCTGCATGCCTGCCTTTTCGATTTTCTATATTTTCAGAAGTATTCTATACAGCAGCCACAAAGGCAGACAAAAAAAACATTATTTAGTATCTTATTTTTATTTCTTTGAAAAATGCAATGTATAACCAAGCTTAATATATTCAAACACTCAGTCTTTTGCATTACACCAAGCATAGGATCTCCGTTATTCGATTGATAAAAAAGAATTTTACATTCACCGCTACAAATCACTAAAAACATGTCGTAGTCCAAATTATAAGAAAAGGATTGTCGAATGAAAGAATGAATTACCAATTTAAATTCCACTCTAAATAAGCCAGAAAATATTAACGACAAAATGACTTATCAAAATTCGAAACCAAATAAGTAGGTAAGGAAAGTCTTGTCTTGTCTATTCAGAGGGTTCCGAAGGGGCAAGCAATATGCAGTTAACGCCTGTGAGGCCCCTAAACTTCTTCTTTTGATACCTTAGAGAAACCCGGTCCTTGTTTGATAGGTACCCTAACGGGTGTCAGCTAACTTTTGCAAATAACAACGTGTGACACAACAATTATTTATAAGTAAGAATAAGTGATTATCTGGAATGTAAGCAGGAGGATGGGCAGCAGCGTCCTTCTGTGTATTGTACTATCTTACATACTGCGATCACCAACCACCATGGTCCATGGTGCCAGCCGTAACGCTAACAGGCGTGGTGACTATGGTAGGTACTTCCCCTCCAGTTCGTTCCCTGTCCTGCAGTGGACGTTCCAAGGGATCTTATGATGATGATGAAGTAGTTTTATTTTTATTTGCGATAAAAATTCAACTAATGCCACTAAATTTATTTTACTAATTCTGAAGGAACCCTAAAATCACCTTATTAACAAATCTTGAGAAACTTTTTGACGTATCCGAAAGCTTTTTAAAACACAACAAAAAACACAAATGTTTCTTCAATACAAAAATGCACCTGAGAATGAAGGCGGGACCACTAAACTTGACTAATATTTCGATTATTACAAACAACCTTGAAAGGCATTCCATCGCTTTTAGAGCATCCATTGCTCTGTTGATCTGAGAATATGCTTTAAAAGTTTAGTTCTGTACCGGCGATGGTAGAGGAATAAAAAATCATGCAGTTAAATAAATGTTCTTGAGAGCGAGTGAGTCTCAGGTAGTGGTTAAATAATTCGTTTAGCCGAGGTGCGCCGGTTTTTTTCGTCTGTGGGCCCACACAGGTGCGCAACTCCTAATTTACCATTCCCGATACGTCACCGGGACACAGCCACTTTAATGGTCCTTTGTTGCTCACATTCTACTGATGCCCTCTAATCTCTACGATTTATTTGGGAATCAGTTGAACTCATAAATAGTAATAAAGATAGTGACGGCACAGTTTCCGTTACGATGTCGTCTGTCTTGGTAATTGGCATCAAACTAGAGTAAGTATCTAAGTTCTTATTTGTATCTTTGTCATTATGCATTATGTATGAGATTTGTTTTTCTTGTGCAGGTTAGGCTTTAGATGTATTCTTCAGATGATCCCTTTAATCTGAATCCAACTTTCCGAAATGTATCCGTATCGATATCAGACCACCTTGAGCTCCTTGGTATGCACTTATCGTCCAATCTGAACTTTGGGCATTGCAAAGCGACAGCTAAGAAACTTGGCATACTCTCCAAGGCCATAGACGATACTACACACCGGAACAGCTTCTACAGCTAAGTATATCAAGCACAAAACCGATCGGGTATGGAGTACTGCTGCCACCTCCTCCAGGAAGCTCATCGGTGACGAGACATTTATCGAGGTAAAGCTGCAGAGTCTTGAACACCGTTGCAAAGTGGCCTGGTCGAGGTTCCACCCCTAGGTTCCACCTAAGTATTCGTACAAAGCGCTTTGATTCTTCATTCTTATTGCGCACAGTTAAGGAGTGGAACTTCCTCCCTACCGATCCTTGCCCCGATTAATATAATCTGGATCTTTTCAAGGCTAGAGAGAATAGGCATTACCTATGTAAGCGTTATCATCTTCTTCGACCCTACCATCACTTGCCACCTGGGTCAAATGCTCACCTATTTCACATAAAATAAAACAATAAAAACTTAAGTATTTCTCAATTAGAGAAAATATTCTCAACGCCAAAGTAGTTTACATCCGCGCTCGTCGACGCTGCCATTAACTTCGCTTTAATTGACTTCGTAATCGTTTCCAATAGAACGAGATGGATTTACTGCCTCGCAGGCATGATCTACCAATAGGCTGTCTTTCTATTGGTTCGACACGAGGTATTTTTTTTTCATCGTCATAACGACTTATTGTCCAAGCTCGCGGAAATCACGAACAGTCAATAATGTTAGGAGATATTTGATTCGATCGGCATTGTTCTGTAGTGCACGAATATGATCGAAGGGGTCATTGAATTGTGCAATTCCTCGTGCATGGTTAGAATGGAACAATTTTGTTGTTGTTGCTAATATCCGACTGTTCGTATTAATATTTTAGATCGTGACTACCTTGTACGGGCTTTAAGCTCGTTATAGGTAAGCTATTCATTCATCTGTGGATACTAAAGAAGTTTATAACGTCGCTTGTTTATATTGGAAAAGTCGTAAGACAGAGGTATGTAGATCTAATTAGACTATGCATGAGATAACTTAAAATCTTGGATTGAAATACTTTCTTCGTCATACTGTAAGGTATAACAAAACATCACTTAAACGAGTCGTATACAATACATGACCCATACGGCTATCGTCCAAGGTAGGTAATTCATTGTTTATAGGCAAGACCAATGTCTATGAATGTTAATACCCACGTAATGTGCAGGAAGCATTTTATGGCAGAGGTGGTGTCAGGTATGCTCCGCGAGGCGCCATCTTGGATCCGACTGTCGCCGACCATTGTAGCTGGGAGGTCGCATCCGGCGCCGGCATTTGCATTGAACGCGACAAGAATCAATCAGCGCAATCAAATTTAAATTTTGAATTTCAATTGTCTACAAACTTAAATCAGAAATCGTGACGGAAAGTTCCGCGACCGAGAGCTCTGTGAAGTTCAGAAATTCCGCAAAATTTGTACCTAATAGGTAATCTGAAACGCGTTGCGAACGTAATGAACGGACTTTCCGCGTCGGAAAGATCAGCAGGTGTGTCGCTACACCAAGCTTAGTATTTTTCCGATCACCATCTCGCACTACCTTTAAAAACTGCGTAATAAAATAAGATTCGTTACGAAAGTAGGAACGCAATTACTACTCGTATTTGCATTTAGTCAATCAATGGTACCCAAGTTACTCGTTTTTAACAAGTGCAGAATCAGCGACAGGTGGCCCCCGCACGTGCCGCCTCGAATAAAACGCAATGAATGTCAAATGTCGTCTTCAAAAGCCATCAGTCCATACCAATAACAGCAATAACCTTGCTAAGATTACATAAAATTGACCTTATCAATGTGACATAAAGCGTAATTCGCATCGCCCTTTAAAATACCCTGGACTTTTTATGTCGAGCGATTGCAGAGATACTTTCTGATTCCATATCATTAAGATATTTATTGCAGAATGTGGGTAGGATCGTTTAATTTTAGCAGTTGTGTGTGGGGTCATAAAACTTAGTTTCCCGCGAATCTGAGCGTCACCATGCGAAGGGTGATCCGCCACCCTCTCTGACTGCCTGACTTTTCATTATCGAGATGTTTTATTAAGGAAGGGAAGTTGTCTGCCTGCGGGGCGCTGTAGGGTTATCTCGTGAGTAAACACGGCTTGCTGTTATGTCTGATGCTGGTAACTTTATTAGGTGCCATGATATCTATATTGACATGGTGTAGCGCCGTCCATACACAATTATTCATTAAGTTTTCATGTGAACTGCCTCTTCTGTGAACTATATTATCTATTTCATTAAATATTAATTACCTATTAGTGACCATGCAGCTAGTCAACAGTCACTAAGTACTAGTCCGTGTGGTATCGGCAAAGAATAGTACCGACCCATATCTACCTGTGGGTGTCGTAAGAGGCAACTAAGGGCTTATGAACCGAAAGATGGGCAGCAGCATCTTTCTGTGTATCGTACCATCTAACATTCTGCGGTCACCAACAACAGCGGTCGCCAGCCGCAACGCTTTCAAGCTTGGTGAGTATGGTAAAACCCTCCAAAGTACCACGCGTTTTTACTGAAGTTTTGGAAGGAGCTCCCTGTCCTTCAGTCAGTGGACGTCTTATGGTATAGTGGACGGCTCGGGTTTTTAGAATAACAATATGTCTAAACTGGATGTGATTTTAAACTGATTTCACAACCCTACCTAGAGTCATCTAGCCAGTTTATGCTGGCTGGTCGGGGGCGCGAAGTTTACCCGAGATTACTGCACACTGCACTTCTATACAATCAATGAAGCGTGGGTTTCCAAAATCTTTGTATACCTCTACTATACACATACACTTTTTTTTTATGTCAAAACAGACAAACGAGCAGACAGTCCACCTGATGGAAAGTGTCACTGCCGCTCATGGACACTTGCAACACCAGAAGAGGCGATGCTAGTGCGTTGCCTGCCGGCCTTTTAAGAATTTGTTAACCCGCTTTTTAAAAGCCCCCATATCGTAACTACTAGAGAAAACCGCACGGGAAAGTTCGTTCCACATCCTACATGTGCGCTAAAGAAACGATCACGCAAACCGCGTTGTGTTGCAACGCCAGGGGTCCAAATGATGGGGATGGAACTTCTCCCAGTGGCGTGTGGTGCGATGGTGGAGCTCAGTGGAACTGTGCCGCAGGCACCAGACTAAACAGTTCCTCAGAACACTCCCCATTGTACAGACCGTACAGAACACACAAGGGAGCACCGTCTCTCCGTAGACTTAGAAGTTCCATACCGTCGGTGAGCATGAGTAGTACTACATTACATGTGGGGCAGAGTCGATGACTAGAATTGAAGTACCGCCTCGCTCTGTTCAGTAGGTACTGCAAGTTTTTTGAAGGCCAGCTTGGCTTTACCTTTCAAGTGATCGCGGAACAGGACTTCGTTCGAAATTTCAACACCTAGAATCCCGATGGTCTTTGAGATCTTAAGAGGGATGTTCTGGAAACGAGGTGCTGGTACAAAGGGTTTTTTCTTAGCAGAAAACGCGCAGACCTGCGTTTTAGTGGGGTTGAATTCGACCAGATACACTGACTGTAGCAGATCTATCCAGTTAATATTGGTACAGCAGTCTAGCGATGCTCTTAGAATATTTAGGCCCGAAAATTTACAGTAGTCAACGAACATGTTATGTCTAACTATTATGTTTTGGCCAACCAAACGTAGCTACGGTGACTGACGCACATCGGCCGTTCTATCAACATATCAAATCATTTGGATAAACACTGCACCGGTACAATGGCAATAGTTTCCACGAAACTTATGTTTAAAAACATTATAGACAAAGAGAATGCCACGTGCCGATACCAAACAGTGGTTGAGTCAGTCACTGGTCAAGCTGGTCATCATATTTATGAGTGGTCAGTAGACTTCACCTACTAGAAACTTATAAGCCAATCACATGCACCGTTTACACACTATTTACAATATTTTATTATGTGACCTGTGTCACTCCGCACTTTTACCTAAGTACACAGCGAATAAGAAACCTTAGCCAAATTATATTCAACGACTACGACGGAATCAGTTTTGACTCAACTTCCATCCAAGAGTTTCACTTCTAGAGCTATTTTGTCCAAATAATAATTTTATAGATCAAAAAGTGGTTAAAGTGCCTTTTTACAAAATTTGCTTAAGGTACAATTTAACATTCTTAAACATATTTTGTATTGCAACCAGTTTGCTTCGACCTTGCTTCTACTACGAATACATCTTTTTATTTATGAATCTCTATTTTGACGAAAGTTAGGTAGGTATTTTAAGTAAGGCAGGCCAAAGTATATAAGACAGCTGCTCTACACAAGAATCATAATTTTTTTCCATCTTTTATTCTGAAAGATAAAACAACTCGATATAGGTATATAGGTATTGAAATATCCCAAAAATTGTAAACTCATTTCTATATCACCGCGTATCTATACCTCCTTGTCTAAAATGTCTTCTACGAATTCTACACGAACTTTCTCCCCAATGTAAATTTACCGTTATACCAACATTATAGGTAGGTACGTGAGGTCGGTAAGTGACCGTATGCAAATCGGACGAGACGACTATGACCACCAACTAAACTATAAAGTACCGGGATCGGTTTTAACGCCGGCACTAAAACGAGAAACTAGCGAGACGAAGTATGAAACCCGATATTCGGTTGCGTAGATAAAGTCGAGTAGGCGGCAGGACTGCCAACTTCGGAGCATAACAATTATTTTGCTTGCCACGAGAAGATTTTGAGGAAGATTAACCCGCCCACTGGAGGCAAGTAGCACACTCGAGTAGTAATAACTAACTCACTCGCCCGCTATCGGCGCACTAACTCGTATGAGATAATGCGAGTGGTAATTTAAAAGGCGCGAAAGCTTTGTGAGCGCAATATATCCGTCCAGTCCAGAGCAAAGTATTATCGGATCGACAGCCCCTCGCTACAGATAACTTAAGTGTACTTGACGGCGCTACATCGAAACTAGACCAATAAAATAAGTCCAGTATAAAAGACGAGGCTGTCGTACATGGTTAATGTCGAGCTTACGTTTTTACAACTATGAATACATACCAATTTGCAAACCCTGCAGCTGGCAGGATTTCAGTTACAGATTAGGCAAGCTAGTCGCAGTAATCTAATCATTACTTCTCATTACAAATAATGATTAACAAACATAGTGTCAGTCTCGATACCTTATTAATCGAGCGGAACAGTTGGCGGCTGTGTTCTAATCTGTAAATCGATAAGTCGGTCGATATCTCTACCGGCTACCGGTGTTGCCCTAATTGCCAGTCAGCTGATCGATAGCGCCGGCTGCCCAACGCTTATTATAATTTTATATCGCGCAATTAAGCTCATAACGTCAAGTTTTCACGAGAAGCGGTAGCTTATTGAATATGCATGAGCTTGTGAAATATGACATGCATCAGAATACGGTAAATTGTGATTAAAAATACGATTACCAAGTGGGTATCTTCCACATCACGGAGAGCGACACCATGGCGCCGTCATTAATTAAAATATATTGTTTATGATTTGTAAGAGTTTGTAGCATAGTCCTAAACACACATATTTGCCTATCTATCTGCGGTTATATCATCTGCAGTTTAAACTATAATTTAAATTTTACAGTCAATTATTCCAATCTTGTTCAGATTAATATTTATTTTATGTATTACTGGGCCTCGTTACCTGAAATAATTGGTACATTGAGAAATTGAAAAGGGTTACATACTATGTAAAACTTGATAGGTATCTCCCTGCGAAGATTAAGTACACCCATCTCATAAGAAGGTAAATTATAAGTAAGAATTACCTACCAGCGCAAAGGCAAAGATCGAGCAGAGCACACGTGCATGCAACATATAGGCCGCGCCGCCTGCGCAAATCGTGACCCGGCGTCACCGAGTGGACCACAAGCGCAATTGACCATTTGACCAAGTGCCGCTTCAATAACAGAGGTTGGAATTTACCTCATTATGACGAGCTAAAAATAGCAACACATATGAGGAAAATCATTTATTTTGTATTTATGAATTAACTAGTCAGTAGGTAGGTAGATGCAGTAGATGTTATAATATTACCCACATAATTTAATGAATTTAAGTAATTAGGTATGCATGGGATAATACGGAACAAAGTCTTTTCATAGCGAGCAGGTACGTCCATAGGTACAAGTAACATCACAGCAAAAGTACTGAAATGAGCACATCACTTGTTCCATATTGGGTGATTCTGATAACTCTCTGTTAGTTTTCAAGCCTACAGCAAACTTACCTTCTTTTTTCCACAGTAGATTTCATTAGATTCACTTATTTATTGCTTAAGCAACATTACTCAAGGAGGTGGTCGTTACTCAGCAGTGGTTTGATGGGTGAATATAGGCTGAATATGTTGATAATTTCCCAGAAAACCTTTTCTCCTAATTATGTTAAAACATTTCAAAAAGTTCGCTTATATTTCTAACTAAACTAAACTATACCAAACCGCGAAAATTTTGAATCTACGTTCAAAAATCTTTTGTGCCTCACTTAACACAAGCGCCAACATTAAACAGCTTCAGATAAAAGCAACAGAGCGGCGAGTCAAAGTGTCTCGCTCTCGACTCAAAAGATACTCGTTTAGGAAGCAGCAATAATGTATGGGTCGGATCGGAATACTCAGGTGCGCGGCCCAGCGGATACATTGTGAGTCTGCGCCTCCACAAAATAGAATTAAAAGACGCGCCACAATGCAGCGCTTTCAAAACTTACACACATAAAGTATTGGAATTTTAAATCGTACGCGTTTACGTTTAGGTGAGACGTAAGTATTACCTATATTAAAGGCGTTATCGTAATATTATATATTCTTTGGTAAAAAGGTAAGTAATAGCCTTGTTCATTCATTCATTCTTTTTGGCTCAGTGAACCAAAGTGGTTCTTGGCCTCCGACACGCCACGCTTCCCTGTTCTTTGCCAATTCCGTCCAGTCGGGCACTTGGCGACTTCACCCTTCCAACGGTATCAGGCCGGCGGCGTCCCGATGGTTTGCCTTGATACGCCCTCTTTCGAAAGCCTTGTTCACACTTTCCAGCATCCATTTGGATTCGCAATATCTCGGATTCTGGTTCAGTAACACACGGCCGGTCGTTGGAGTCTCTGGCTATGCGCTGGCGCGGCTTCACCTTACATGGTTTTGTATGTACGTGCTTGCTGCCGTGCGTACCTACATTGTCCTAAACAAACAATAAAATACGCGAAAAATTAAAAAATATGACGCGGAGATGCGAAAACTAAAACAAAGTTTTTCACAACCGACATGACACAAAATCTAGTTTCCTCCGGATCGAGAGACATTATCTAAGTCATAAAAATCGATGGGTTAAATAACTCCTTGGGTTAAACCAAGTTCTAACAGGGCTTATTCAAATAGATTTGTAAACAATAAAACACATTTATACAGAGTGCGAGGGATTTTTCATGACGGTTCTTTTTGTTTGTCCAAATAGCGCTACTCAGTTTGTGAAGCGATGAAAAACCGACGTCATAAAGTGGTATCAAAATATCCTAATATGAATAAAAATTGGTCAAGTGCTAGTCGGACTCGCGCGCCAAGGGTTCCGATATACCTTAATATTTTTAAAAGTGTAAAACCAATAAAGTCCATTTTTAGCACCACAATTTAAGTTTGGTTTTTTGCAGATTTCTAAAAAATCTCTGTTTCTTAATAGAGATCGTTATATTTTTTCTGTAATAATTATTTACATAGACAGATTTATCGTTTACCAAACTTCGGAGAAAAGGGGGGGATAGTATTTTTTTAGACATTTTTCATCATAACTTGAAAATGAGTAAGTAGTACACCAGTTGACCTAGTAACGACAATTAGAAATTTTTTTTTCGCCTATTAGGGCCCCATTTACACCAATAATAAAGGTAGGTACATTAAGATACAAGTGCGCTATTCTGCTAATTACGCTCGAGCGCACGCAAGGGCGTAATGGAGCCGAGAGTGTAATGAAAATGCGCACGTGCGTCTTACGAGGTTTTTTAACACATTTACAAGTAAAAATATTAAAATTTGCTAACCTTATGTCCACCGCACGTCCACTGGAACATTTTGTAGGCTGCATATTATGTTGGTGTTTCCCTTTGATTTTTGCAACCTCCAAACTTGTATTTCATTACATTTGCTCTTAAGACAGCTCTATTTGCACTGTATTAGGTTCATAATCCAGCTTATTAAACACGCGTGCTTTTTCATTATATTACCGCATTAGTGTTTTTTTTTTTATCTCGTTAAGGACAAAGATTTATAAAGGAGAGCGTCTCCTTGAGGTTAAGGAGCACTTGCTCCTACTACTTAGTTTTTATGCTTAACACGTTGGAAAATTTTAATGAAATTACGCTGTAGGTATTCGAGAAAATACGATAAATGAATATTAATTTTATGAAATTATTTATATTAGGTAATTAACTAATCAACAATAAATTTGTCATTTAAGTAACAAGATGATTGTTGATAATTTATTTCAAGGTTCAAGGAATATTCTGTTTGGCAGTTTAGTCTGTGCCCTCAAATACGCGTATAATCTGTTCCAACTGAAAACGAAATAATGCGCGCCATATTTACAAATATTTGCGGTGTTTATTATTGTAATTATTTCTAAAAGTGTCGATTTATACAAATGAACAGTCGAAAATACTTAGACACGAAATACAAGTTTGGAGGTTGTAAAAATCAAAGGAAAACACCAACATTTGCAGCCTACTAAATGGTACGGTGGACGTGCGTGGACATTTGAGGTTAGCAAATTTTAGTATTTTTACTTAGAAATGAGTTGAAAAATGTCGTAAGACGCAAGTGCACATTTTCATTACACTCTCGGCTCGCCTGCGACTCGGGCTGCAATTCCTGAGCATGAGCACAATATGCACTTGCATCGTAATGCACTAATTATCAACAGGTAACTATTAGGGTTCCGATACCAAAATGGTAAAAAAAGGAACCCTTATGGTGCGAATTTGTCTCTCCATCTGTCTGTCTGTCTGTCACACCTGATTATCTCAGCAACCACTATGCTATGGACTTGAAAGTAATAGTTTTAGAATGCCATAAAAAAAATAACTTTAAAAAAAACCAAGCCTCGCACGCAACTCAGTTCTTCTACCGTAAAAAGTTGTGAGATCCATGTAATACCAAGTCGGTTAATTTATTTAGTCCCTACTTAATTCGGTTATTTTATTTAGTCCCTCTTGTCTTAAGTTATTACGTAATTAGCTAACCTAACAACATCTTACAGTGACCATTAGGTACATATCAATATTAAAAATCTTATGTTTTAAATCAATAGATTAACTTTTACAAGTTACTTTTGAATATAATTATATCTAGGTACCTGTCTACACCAATTATTCTACCTACCTATTATTCCAACAGCTTCATTCATAACTTTGTAATCCTATATTTTTATATGGGAATACTTAGTTTAACCACCAAAATTTAAAAATATTTTAGTTTTTCCTTGATTAATACAGTAAACAATAATTCTATTCTAAATTCGAAGCTTCTATGTCTGCTAGAAGTGCCTTAGAGTTTTGATGATCATTGATCAGTCAGTCAGTGACAAAATTGAGTAACTTTGATTTGCTATAATTCTTAAACTACTGGTTCAAATTGAATGAAATTTGAAATATACCGTGTTTATACCATGCCTGCTTGGTTACTAAAAAAACAGGCTTCTAGTTTTATACACAATAAAGTTACAGGGGGGTCGAAAATGGCCTGAATTGCGCCGCATTTTTTTTTTGCTCGACTTACGGGGGCACTCCTGTTCCCCCAGATATGGGCGTCTAACTTAATTGCACATGAAAGAATAAAAAAAATATTAGGGGGCCCAAATTTCAAATTGTCGTTACTAGGTCGAGTGGGATATCATATGAAAGGGCTAATACTAGTACATTCTAAAATAAATTTTTGTACTTTATTATGAGCCTAGTTTTTAAGTTATGATGAAAAATGACAAAAAAATACCACCCCCACCCTTATCTCCGAAGTTTGTGAAAGGAAAAATCTGAATTAATTACAGTCGACAGAAGTTTATGTATGTACGAGTATTACAGCAAAATAAAACGATCTTTCTAAGTTGCACAGTTTTTTATAAATCTGCAAAAAACCTTTACAAGCAAATTTAGTTTTGCGGTCGGTCTTTATTGCTTCTAAAAATACAACAGAAATCAGAAATGAAAAATTCGTCGTCGATTGGTCAAATTAAAATCTTTTCTGCATCGGTCAGTAAATACCAGGGACCCAATTCTTGAATATCGCTGGGTACTAAAATATCACACAAAAATTCAAAATCACTGATTGTTTTTTTTTTTTAAACTTAAGGTTGATACTCGTTAAATGTAAAGTAATGTTTGGGTATTAATTAAATGATTTTACAGGGTTTTGAATTTCTGAAGTCTTTTCTGAAGTTCCCCAAACACCCTACCAACAATGTAAACTTCTTCACCACAAACACCATCTCGTGCATTTTAACAAAAATGTATAAAAGTACCTTAATCGCTCACTAGGTGACACTTGAGGTCTACACAATGTCATCTCTTGTGGAATAGAAATACTTTTTTGACGTCATAAGCAAGGCCTAAATCGTCTCTGACACTGCCATCTAGTGGGGAGTAGAATTATTTATATTTTATAAAATGGTAACACTAACTTTAATAAATTGACAGTGACAGCGAAACGTTTCTAAGGATGGACAAATTAAAATAATGGTCGTATCGATATAGCGATATTTTTGCTCAAAACTATACCAAACCAACACATTGGGTGCCCGCGGAAGCGAGAGAAAAAAGTTAAAAAGTATAATAAGGTGAGAAAAAAAGTTATTCTATTTCCCAAAAATGTCCCTCCGTCGGTCGTAACAAATTAACGACAGAGGTCGACGATAACGACTCTGGAGATGCATATTCGCAGTCGAATTGGCAAGATTCGTATACGAATTAGATATGAGCGCCGATGGCTATAAGGTCGGCGGCGGCGCGCCGACTTTTTAGGGTCGGCGGCGGCGGCGAAATCGGCGGCGTGACCTCTAAAGCATGTTTTTGTAAGAAATGACCGGAAATCGTAGAAACCATATAGGGTTGGCACAAAAATACTTAATTCCTTACTTTCTTTTAAAATTTGGAAATACGTACCAAAAAAAATTAAAATGGTTCACAAAAATACTGAATATTGTAATTTGAACATTTTGTATATTTTTAACCTAATATGTGTTGCGGCAAAAATAAATGATTTAAATGGTTAAAAAATGTCCTGATAGTGATGGAACAGGCCGGTGGAAATCTCCATACTCTGCAAGACTATGGAGCGAGTTAATAACGAAGTAGTGGCATAACTTGAAGCTAATGACTTTATTTTTATGTCACAAGAGGGAAAACGAGCAGGTGGGCCAACTGATGGTGAATGGGCACCACCACCCACAGCATACACTGTCTTATGAGTGGCATAATTCACACTAATAAAACAGCAAAACGAGTTGCCCATATTGAGAACTAAGGCGGTACATCTCATGTGTCGGTAATTTCAGTAGCTCGTTTACCCACAAACCGAAACACAACGGTGTAAACACTGTTACTTTACGACAGAAATCACACAAACAAACAATCTTCCATCGTATGAAATACCTGGCCTTTGCAATTGGATATTAAACTTATTGAGTGTAAGATTGAATCAAGTGGTCTTGGAAGATTGCTAGTCTGATCAGAGGGCTATCTATGACGGAGTTCCTCAAGGATCCGTTCTGTCCGCAACTCTATTCCTGATGCACATAAACTGGTGCCTGGAATCTTTGAGTATGCAGACGACAGCACAGTTACGGATAGATACATACCCAATGTAAAAGCCAGTGTGGCACAAATACCATCTTGTCGGTCGATAGACCATAGTTGAACGTTTGTTTCTGGCCCTTCACTCAGTGTCCGACTGTGGCGGCCAAAACATAGGCGTGTTTCTTTACAGTCAAACGAAGTCCCTTCAATCTGACTCCAGAGTTCCGAAATGTATTCGTACCGTTATCAGACCACCTCGAGCTCTTTGGTATGATGCACTTATCGTCCAATCTGTACTTTTGGCATTTTATTGAGT
Organism: Athrips mouffetella; assembly: GCA_947532105.1. Lineage (NCBI taxonomy): Eukaryota > Metazoa > Arthropoda > Insecta > Lepidoptera > Gelechiidae > Athrips > Athrips mouffetella. The sequence goes on from OX383971.1 coordinate 10,793,025, forward strand.
CCTTGGCCAAATCTGCAGCTAAGAAACTTGGCATACTCTCCAACGCCAGGCGGTATATCACACTGGGATGGCTTCTACAGCCATTTATACCCTATCAGACTTGTGCTTGTGCTTCAAACAGAAGTCCGGTATGGAGTACTGATGAGTCTGCAGAATACCAGCTGGCCAATCTTACTGCAATCGACAAACGTACTAGGAAGCTAATTGGTGATGAGACTCTTGTCGAAACAGAGAAACTGTAGAGCCTTGAACACCGACACGTAGTGCCTTATGTACTTATCAGTATTCTATAGAATACATCTCATTGAGTGCGTCTGAAATGTACACTCAACAGCTCGTCAGTAAAAACACTTTTGGACCTTATGGCGCTGTAATAGAGAAGAAAAGTTTCTACCGACGTGCGGTTGACCGTACGACCTTTTACCACCATTCCCCTTCCTCCTACGTGCGGCTAGACGAGGATTGGGGTTCCACTCTTATATCGTCAATATACCAACATTCAATCTGGTTCCTACTTTTCGAGGTACAACTGTACCAATCACCGACAGCCACGAACTACTTGGCATGAAGCTATGTGCAAACCTGAACTTCGGCGCTAACATTGAGTCAAAAGCCCGAACTGCGTCAAAAAAGTGGGGCGTTCTCAATAAGGTTAAGCGTTACTTATTTCCGACAACTTACAGTTTTATATAAAGTCCAAGTCCGATCCTGCATGAAGATTTCCTTTGGGATGGCTCAGCTACATACCAACAGACGCACTTGATTCGATAGATCGCAGAGCCTAGAAGCTCATTAGTTATGAAGCTCATTAGAGGTAAAAATCAAGTTTCACAGTCTGGTCATCGCAAAGTTGCATGTCTGTCGGTCTTTTTTCAGATATTACTTCGGAGAGTGTGGTCAAGAGCTCCACGGGCTTATTCCACCACTACCTTCTACCATCGGGAGTCTGAGGGTCGGAGGGACGCACCGCAGAAAATTCCCCTATGAATATTGGTTGATATTCCGCACATTCGCACAAAGCGCTTTGAAACATCTTTTATAATGCGCACGGCTAAAGAGTGGAATTTTCTACCTGCGTTAGCGTCCCCCAGTGTATATAACCCGAATCTCTTCAAGTCGCGAGTGAATAGGTTTCTTCTGGGCAAGCTCGTTCCATCGTTGACCTCATCTCTGCCTTCAGGACTAGATCGAGGTCAAGAGTAAGCCCATTGACAAAATAAAAAAGCGTGTCTTTTTCTGGTAAAGTCCATTCCTTCTTTCACTTCATCTCTTGTCTTCAGGGCTAGATAGAGGTCAAATTAATCGAATTTTGATATATTTTTTTAAGAAATGTGCGAGTTAGACATAGCCCTTTCATGTCTATGAGTTACATGTGATAATGAAAAAAAAAGTGGCATATGAAAACAAATCTGATAAAATTATTTTAACTATTAACGTTACTAACTGTACGGACAACAGACTGTACTAATAATCTAACACTTTTAAGGAAAAATAAACAAATGTTTAATTTTAGTCCGGTTTTCAAACACAAGTTTTTGTTAGCTTATCTTCATTTCACAAAAAATTGCACGTAGGTAATCTTCAAAAATATTACTGAAACCATTCAGTAATCGGGGCTCTCTACAAATCATGCTACAAATTAGGTATCCAGCAGGTAGGATCAATATCTTAACTTAAAAGAGTAAGAGAAGCAAGAGAAGAGAATTTGAATCAGTGCTTAAAAAGTATGGATTTAATAACTCTTTCCTCGCTCGGCGCGCCGTGGCCATCCGCGGCGGCGGCGGCGCAGGAAATTTGTTCGGCGGCGGCGGCGCGCCGGCGCGGCGCTCATATCTAATACGAATACGTAAAAACGCAATTTTTGAATATTCATACCTGTGAATTCTGCAACGAGTGGTCCGACCCACTCGTTTTGTATTTCATCTGACTGCATATATATTTCATTCGATATTTTTTTTTAAATCTATTATAATTTTCTTGTTTGTATATTACTCTATGTTTGTACTATTACAAATTCTACGGCATTACAAAAAGATTTCAGTTGATACTTTTTACTGTCGCATATTGCGAGATCCATACATATAATAAAACTGTAGAAAACCCGTGCCTATCTGTATTGTCTGTACATGGAATATTTTCTGAAATGGTGAATTAAACTCAACGTTTTAACGATACAGACCTCAAATCTGTAAATTTTAGGGTTTCGTACCCTAAGGGTTACGAAGCCCTATTGCCGTCACTCACGACGTGTCCGTCTGTCCGTGGTCTGTGACACAGGTTTTACAGCCAAACGGTTGGAATTTCAGAGTATAAGTATCTTTGTTGACCCAAAGCCATAAAAATAAATTATCAAAAAATATTTTGAAGTGTGGTTCTGATGCAGCTTAGGAGGGCTTGAAAAACAAATTTTTGACCTGCCGCATCGAGTGCTATAACACTTGTTGAGAAGATAAATACTATATTTTTTGTGTTAAAAATATTGGAAAACAAAGATTGAGAAGCCATCAAAGTCAGCATTTTTTTATTCGCTCTGCAGATTTTTTTCTCTTCCAACCAACCAGTGAACTTGAAAGTTGGCGCTAATGTTTATTATTTCGTATATTTTTTACTAACTTATATAATGATATACAACGTGTATTGTCGGACTTTCATCAAAAGAAAAATGCGAATATTAGACAAAAAAATATCGATCAAAGATAATAAATACCATGATATCTACCGTTAAAATTGGTATTCTCATGAACAAAGGTCAACCAACACGACTCTAAACTCATTAACGATACATAAATTATGGAATGAAACACACATTTAATAAATACGTTTACTTGATATATTTTATTTTCAAAATTTATTCAAATAATTATTTTTTCTTTTTAACTTAATTTCGAAAAGTTATGAAATTTTTTTAATTTTAAAAATGAATATCATTGCACTGAAAAGAGATAGACTGATAGTTGTGCGGAAAGTTGTGGATACAATTATGAAATTTTACAAAATGGATTTAACAGGATGTTAAATCATTGGCAGAGGACAGAGAGAAATGGAGATTTCTCCACACTCCAAGAGCGTGGCTCTTAAATATGAGAAGAACAAAACATCCAAAAAACATACCTCAACGACCTAGTTTAAAAGTTACAGATCAAAAATTACAAAAAACTGTATTTTTAGGCAAATTTCGTTTTTCTAAGTTTCTGTGCACTATTGCTACTTTTTTTTGCTTTTATAGCTAGGCAGACTATAGCTTTCAAATAATCCTACTTTGAAGACCGTTTACTCAAATCGTTTATGTACTTAAAAAGAAATGAAGAAAATCCTAAAAGGTTTATTTATCAAACAGCAGACTTTTCCGAAAAAAAAACTTGATTTATATCTATAATTTTTTGTCTGAGATACCCACATTTCGTTTGATCAAAGTCCTACAATACATATTGTATTGATGAATCAGATTTAATTTTTGAAAGCCCTTCATTTTTACGAAAACTCAAAAGTATAAAGTGTGACACGCACTTGGCCGGTTCTTTTTAATTAATCTCACTGTGCCTTTCTGTCTGTAAGTGCATCACATAAAAATCACGGAGTTTTCACAGAAAGCTAAAGCTTAGTATTGAGCAGCAGAGAGGCTTCTCGATCTACAGTTTGAATAAATATTTAAATTAAGAAAAATGACTTTTTATTTTACTTTTGTTATTCTTAGAACTATCAAATAATAGGCAAATGCTAGTTGAAACCAGTTATTTCATAAGGGGTATACCAAAACTTTAGGTTTGAATACAGTGTTCCCGCCCAAAAAGATTCTAAAGTACATAAACCTGCAATAGGAGTACAGCACCTCGGTGAGGAAAATCTAAAAATAGCAGGAGAGCATTAATTTACAAGATGAAAACTGCAACTTCAGCATAAATCTGCAAGTAGGAGATAGTAAATGCGCCACTTTTAAAGAAAATACAAAAGCCCAACAATAGCTACAAGAAGAAAAAGATGAAAGAAAAGATTTGCCAAGTTTTTGTATGAAAATTCAAGTCACGGGTACAGCTATTTATTTATAAGCATAGATTTATATAGTCAAGATAGGGTCTTGGGAACAAGCGGTTCACACAAGAGAAAAAGCGCCATCTGTGAAAGATCGCGTGAACTACGTTGTGTACTACCTCAAGGAGGTCCTTGTTCTGAGGTCAGTGCTAAATACACGGAATGGAAAAAATATGGCGGGAAAAACAAAACAACGTTTTTACTGTTTATACGTGACTTAGGTCTGGCTTTTCAGTGTTATTCATTAGATTATAGGAAAAAACAGTAAGAGTAAGTAATTTTTTAACAAAGAAAATGAATCATTGTTTCATTTTTGTATTAGTAAGTTTGTTGTTTTTTATTTTGAAAACTTACATCTTTTTATTTATTTATTTACAGTTTATTGTACACATGAAAATACATTAAGAAAATTAAAATTAAGAAAAAGGACACAACAGGCGCTGCTTATTGAAAAAGGCGCTGCTTGCTTGATCTTTTTATTGAAAAATCGCGTTTAACTGATACATTTTTACTTATTTACTTCTTACATCTTAAATCTTTTGCTTTATTTACTTCTTCTATCATCGTTAATGCACCCTTTTATGCAACAGGCTCGCATTTTAATATGTAGTCGCGCGTTTCGCGTGGTCCGCTCCTCAGAACAAAGACCTCCTTGATCGTCCGCTCAGATATATTTGACAATTTGTGACTGACATTTGTTGGTCCACAATGTCAGATTGTGGACCAACGAATTGGGGACAGTGTAACGTGCCGATGGGTCACTTGGGCCAGTACTGATATATAAATAAATGTTTGTAAGACACGATCCGAAGATTTTATATCTGTGTTTAATTAATTCATTATAATAATTTCATACCTCTATTCAATAGATGAAACGCATTAAATTTTAACTGAGCTCTGTTTAAAAGTAAAATATAAAAGAATACGATTTTTGATACATCGAGATTTAAAATATCGACGCTAGATATCGATATAATATAATTTCCCATCCCTCAACTCAACGCATTCCGATTCCGAATATTCAGATTTTCCGCCAGTCGCCTTTTCGCTTCGCTGTTCGCATTGTAACGGCAGTTTTTGGAGCAGCAAGGAAGTGAAGGAAGGATTAACATGGCACAAATGCATAGCGAAAGCCCGCATCATGGTAGAAAAATTATATCGAGCAGCTTTGCGGCAATCCTTCACCTTCTTTTACCGGTATGTGTAAAATATTAATTCATTTATCGACATCTTTATAGACGTCACATTATTTCTGCACTTGGTATCTCCACAATAGATTTTATATCAATCGTGGTCGTTTTTTCGGTGCTAAAGTAAATTATGCTCACCCATTCGAAAACACAAGACTCTCTCTGTTTTCGTCAGTTACGAGCCTTACATTATAACCACACATTACAAAACACGTGGCTCTAAGGACGGGCACAGAAATAAAAGTACCTATATTCTCTTTCTCAGGTGTAGGACAATCGGCCTATTATGAAGGGTCGGAGCTTCATTTCAACGTTCAACGTTCGTTCTGGTAGTAGAGGTGTTACGGCCAGGCCCTCTGCAATAATTTTATTATATCTCTCTGTCCAGCCTAAGAAGTTATTTGGGCTCACTGACTTGGGACAGGTAATTGATCTCATTTCTTAAATTGTTTGTAATAAATAGCATGATTATTATAAGGCGATTGGACTGACATGTATACAGATGTTTCTGTAAAAAATAAAGTCACTTCCAAACAGTATTTTTTTAATGCATAAATTAAAAACCCCCTTTATTAACGTAAAGCCTTTTCTTTCCAGCTTGCCTTGCCTTGGAAATGTATCATAGTTGAGGCTGCTAACATAAGGGTTAGATAGAAGTGCGCTGTACACACATGGATGGTAAGTGACTGGATATACAAGGTTATTTTTTTTGTACCTACCTGACATCCGTTTGCCCACTTACACACAACGTACAGTCAAGATCACATCAAGCTTGACACATGTCCTTATTTCAATAGATGTATGGGCTAGAATCGCACTGCGACTGTCAAGCTTGACCTGTCGTTGACTGTACCGTACAAAATGTGTTGATCGGACCTTACTTAATATGGAAAGTTGAAATTTTTTTGTGCATTGTTAGCAAAGTCACAGCAAAAGTTGCTTTTGACCTCTTATTAGGTGGGCAAACGGATGTAAGATACAAAAAAATAACCTTGTATTTAGCTAGTTGGGTAAGGGCTCCCGCACACGACCGAGAATCGGTGGGCGATTATCGGCCGGGACAAGGAGGGAAGATTCAGGTGCTAACACGTCAGAGCGGGATGCCGACATAAAATCGGTCACCGATTCTCGGTCGTGTGCGGGAGCCCTAAATCTGCATTTTCTCTAAATAATAGGCAAGCATAAAACCACTAGGTTTAGTAATTGTTTATTTTTTGCAGATACCTGAACCAAAGAGCTCACTTGGGGTATGAGAATAATAAGCTAGGGCGCTTACCAAGAATATAATTCACTCCATTACCATTAAATCTGCATCTATCTGGTATAAAAACTCAGGTAAGCCTAACATTAGAATAATCTTTTTCTTTAGTAATATTATAGTTAAATGATTATTTTACAGGTGAGTCGTCTGACATAGATACAGAGATATCTATGTAATGAAGTCACTTTCCAAATCTATGATACATTAGATAAATATTTTCTGTTAACTCATCTCTTTAACCTTGGCATTAAATAAAGGATATTTGTTCACAGCTGTCAACAGGTGAACATACTCAAGCATATCCTGTCCCTGCTTCTGCCACCCAGAAGAAGAAAGTGATACGTCGAGATTTAATAAATTATATCAAATAATGAATTCAAGCTTTTAAATGTTTGCATGTCTTTTATCCAATACCAAATAACAACATTGAAGTAGAGCGCTTCAAGACCAAGACATAAAAAATTGTTTCAATGCTGCCCACATCCTACAGACAAGCCCGTTGGTGTGGTTGGTAATGAGCCTGCCTTTCACGCTGTGTGTCAAACATATGTGTGATGAACACGTGTTTGTTCATGTAGGTATGTATATTAATTTCTGATACAAGGCTTTGCCTAGTTCAGGCATTTGGGATCAAATAACCTTATGTGAAATGACCTAGATGTCCCCCCAATCTCCAATATTTATTTAATTTATGCTTGGATACACGTAAAGATCGGGCACGGCGGCAGCGGACAAATACGCGCCATCATTGCACGTCCAGCAGAGAGGGATGCTACAATATGAAAGAAAGAAATAGTAGTATAGCATCATAGGTGCCTATATGTATACTACTAATCGTTTCTCTCCTATAACTTCATCCCTTTTTGTTTGTCGTGATGATGGGATGTGCGAAGACTTGCTTCGTGGGGGTTGTCCATATATTACGAAGCTGATTATCTTTCCCACATTGCCGCCGAGCCAACGTAGCCAATTTTTTTTTACTTGTAGGCTTATTCTTGTCCTCGATTTAGCCCTGAGGACAAAGATGAGGTCGGCAATATGGAATGAGCTTGCCCAGAAGAAGCGTATTCACTCGCGATTCGGGTTTCAGATTCGGGTGCTAAGAGCTCGGGAACACAGACGCAGGCAGAGAATTCCACTCCTTACCCGTGCGCATTATAAAGGATGTTGAAACATCCTTTATGTGGTGAGAAGCGCTTTGTGTGGAATGTCAACCAACTATGGGTGATATCCTGCGGTGCGTGTGGATTCCCGATGGTAGAAGGGGGATGGCGGAATAAGCTCTTGGGCACACTCTCTGAATTAAAATCTAAGACCGACACAAATGCAACTTTGCGCCGGTGGGCTAGGCTGTGAAACTTGGTTTTCTATTGCCAGCATAGATACACGCCTCATTTCTTCAAGCAACACAACTATACTAAAAGTTAAAAATTACATTTGATTTACATGCATAGCATCACGCCTCTTCCGTCAGGCTCGTCGGGGTATGCAGAGACCACAGCCCCCCACCTAGTACAAACTTGTTATACTAGTAGCAGATTTTAACCTGAACTTTATTTAATTTTATCTGTGATGTAATTTTTTTTCAGCTAGCTTGGGCATCATGCTGACGCTGTTGGTTTTTTCCTCATTCTCTTTGTGCTGTCTAAGCTGTCTTACTTCTGTAAAAGCTCTGGGACTCGTCTTCTCAAAAAATTCAAATAGGTCTCAATGTGATATTACAATGACATTCAAGAATCGGGTCCCTGATACACTGTCGCCAACCTTTCAAACAATCTTTTATAGAATCCGAACGGTTGCCAGCCAAGATCACTTCTGTTGGGCTCGTGAGTCAGGCTCCTGACCCATGTGTGTCCCACCGTGTACGAGTATATCAGGCCTTTCATAGTCCTAGAATCTTCCTAAAAATTTTATTATCCGCCACTATTAGATTGTTTTCCTTCTACGTCTAAATCTTTGTGATACATACGTGAAATCTTTTTTCGTAATATATGGACAGCCCCCGTAAGAAAACGAATGCACAAAATATTGAATGTCGTATATTGCTATGCGTCAAAAGATGTCGCTAGTAAACCTGTATTATTTCAAATAGCAACCCAAAACTTATAAAAGTCGTCGCCATGTTGGATAATGCTTCATTTTGATTGGTTCGTGATGTGGGCTGAATGTGATTGGGCAATCAATATGGCACATTTTCCTGACGCCATTTTGCTGTCGTTGAACTCCAGAAGCCGGCGAAATAGTGATAAATCAAAAAGAAATCCAGCCGTTTTGCGGCAATCTGATATTTTTTCTAACCGGTAAGTGTTAATTATGTTTTTTGATATTGATCTGTTTAGAGACTCAACGTTATTTTAGTACTTGATTTGATGTGTCCATATACAAATCAGACATCGTGATTGTATTTAGCACGAAGTAGGTAGATAGGATTCTGCTTTCCCGTTCGTAAACAATCAGGTAATTTAATTAACTATTTTTTTCGCACGTGGGTTGTATAAATCCATGATTTTTGTTTCGCAGGTAGGTATAGATAGCCGGCACAATGTATCTTTACAATCTGACTCTACAAGGTGCTACAGCCATCACACATGCTGTTCACGGTAACTTCTCTGGCACAAAGCAGCAGGAAATAGTGATATCACGTGGTAAAATACTGGAACTGCTGCGGCCTGACCCCAACACCGGTAAAGTGCATACCTTGATGAAGGTGGAAATATTCGGCATCATCCGGTCTATGATGTCATTTAGGCTCACTGGGGGCACGAAAGGTAATTGACCTAGTTTATTTATAAGTATAACCTCGCTTGCTTTTAACCTAACCTACAATGAAACCTCGTGGGGATTTGGATGATCGGGCTTATGTGTTGTCTAATTCATCAGTCACTGCATCGTCTTGCTCCATGCTTCTTACAAAAGGCAAGCATGGGATAACTAGGTGCACAGAATACATAAGCCAGTGCAAAGCTCTTGGCTGATCCATGTGGATTCTAGGTTGTATGCACATATGGCGCACACACACACAGTTTAAATAGTTACATTTTATTTTCTAAGCTCACTATTAATTGTTACAATTTTTTAGATTATATTGTCATTGGATCAGATTCAGGCCGTATTGTGATATTAGAATACATTCCCGCTAAGAACATTCTTGAAAAAGTACATCAAGAGACATTTGGCAAGTCTGGATGCAGAAGAATAGTCCCTGGCCAGTACCTAGCCATTGATCCTAAAGGCAGAGCTGTTATGATTGGTAAGCAACTTTTTGAGTAATGTATATTTAAGGCATTCAGGATAGATTAATGATTATAATATTTGGTCCGTGTTACTGATAAACTGTGACGCTACCAACACCACCTATGAATTTTCATTCGTCCTCTAATTTAAGGATTTTTAATACCATTTTGCTCAATAAATTGCAAATTTTAGGTGCAATCGAGAAACAGAAATTAGTTTACATTCTGAACAGAGATGCAGAAGCTAGATTGACTATATCTTCACCTTTGGAAGCTCACAAATCAAACACATTAGTTTATCACATGGTGGGAGTTGATGTTGGCTTTGAAAACCCTATGTTTGCTTGCCTGGAGATTGACTATGAAGAAGCAGATTCAGATCCGACTGGAGAGGCAGCTCAAAAAACACAACAAACTCTTACATTCTATGAATTGGATCTCGGATTGAACCATGTTGTCAGAAAATATTCTGAACCTTTAGAGGAGCATGCAAACTTTCTAATCACCGTACCAGGAGGCAATGATGGGCCATCAGGAGTACTTATCTGCTCAGAAAACTACTTGACATATAAGAACTTAGGTGATCAGCATGACATTCGATGTCCAATACCTCGACGAAGAAATGACTTGGATGATCCAGAAAGAGGCATGATATTTGTTTGCTCAGCAACTCACAAAACCAAGTCTATGTTTTTCTTCTTGGCACAGACTGAACAAGGAGACATTTTTAAAATCACAATTGAGACTGATGAGGATATGGTTACAGAGATAAAGCTGAAATACTTTGACACAGTACCAGTAGCTTCTTCTATGTGTGTTTTGAAGACTGGTTTTTTGTTTGTGGCTTGTGAATTTGGCAACCAGTAAGTACCTACACCATAGTTGATGAAAGAGTGTCATGTTTTGTAAACAAAATTATCAAAATTATGACCTCAAATTCATCTAAAAAGTGGTAAAAATGTGGATATTCTGAATAGCTAAGTGTGAATCTTTCCTAACTGCAAAATGTTTGTTTACAAAATGTCACTCTTTTGTGAGCTCTATTATATCTTGTTTTTGCTATGTGATTTTGCATGTGAAGCAACAGGGGTAGGTTTCAATATCTTCTATTCCTTTTTACACATGCAACATCAAACATCTCTGAACCAAGGTCCTTCTTAACCCATATGGGGAAGTGCACACTGAATGGAGATGGACAAATTCATTTTATAGTATTTTTTTATTTATTTTGAGTGTCCTTAAGAATTACATTTCTAATGATTAATTATATTTTCTTACAGCTACCTATATCAAATAGCTCACTTAGGTGATGAAGATGATGAGCCCGAATTTAGTTCCGCCATGCCTCTGGAAGAGGGAGACACATTCTTCTTTGCTCCAAGGCCACTCAGAAATCTGGTATTAGTTGATGAACTGGATTCACTATCACCTATCTTAGGTAAATACTTGTTTGATAATAACATTTTATATGTTTTTCTAGTTGAAATGATTATCAAAAGGTGAGTCGTTTTCTGACATAGATAAAAAGATATCTATGTATGAAGTCGCTTAAACACAATTTTATGATTGAAAAACTAAAAGATCATTTGTTGTTCGATTTTTGAAACTTTTATATTGACTTAGGTTGTTTTATTGTCAGCTTGCCATGTAGCAGACTTGGCAGGCGAGGACACTCCTCAAGTGTACCTCGCGTGCGGTCGCGGGCCGCGCTCCTCGCTGCGGGCGCTGCGCCACGGGCTGGAGGTGGCAGAGATGGCGGTGTCAGAGTTGCCTGGCTCGCCCAACGCCGTGTGGACCGTGCGCCGACACAAGGATGGTAAGTTGGTTGTCACAAACATGCGGCCGTAGGGTTTAAATACACATTTTATTAAGTCTACTAGTAGGTAAGTAGTGTAAAATAATTGAAAAAAAAGAACTTTTGTAGTAAAATTATTTCAAGATGATGTTTATAATGCAACGGGAGCAATAATGATTATAACCTTTTGGTCCGTGTTTATGAAAAACTGTGACTTTACTCTCAACCACTTATGAATCGCTCCTCTTTTATCAACAAGTTACTAATAAAACCCTGGTTGTTTGTCATACATAAACACCAGTGGTTTTTCTTTTCAGAATCTTCTTACGGCGACGAACGTTGAGAAGGATGACCGACACGAAGGTAGGCATCGAGAGTTAATACTTCGGGAATCGGCAGCCAACACGCCAGGATTCGTTTACGTGGAAAGCTGTGGACGGCCGGCTCGATCTTACCGCGGTCATTTTCTTGTTGCAGAGGAGTTCGACTCGTACATCATAGTGTCGTTCGTGAACGCGACGCTCGTGCTGTCCATCGGCGAGACGGTGGAGGAGGTGACGGACTCGGGCTTCCTGGGCACCACGCCCACGCTGAGCTGCCACGCGCTGGGCAGCGACGCGCTGGTGCAGGTGTACCCGGACGGCATCCGCCACATCCGCGCCGACAAGCGCGTCAACGAGTGGAAGGCGCCCGGCAAGAAGACCATCGTCCGGTGCGCCGTCAACCAGCGCCAGGTCGTCATCGCGCTCACCGGCGGCGAGCTCGTCTATTTTGAAATGGATCCCGTACGTATTACGACCACCTTCTGTTTAAATCCCGACGTGTTTGCGCGGCGTCGCCTTCGGGTGATGTCGCGTGAGGGTGGTGCGTAGCTGTTGTATGCAGTGATAAGCCCACAACGTCGCACAGCATAGTCGCCTTCCCGCAAGGTTGAAGGTGACACTCGGCATATTCCATAGCCAAACTGGAGTCGCTCAGACTGTGAAGGTGGCAAAACCATGCCGTGGACAAATATTTTAATCAAATTGTAACAAATTGTGACAATGTTTGAACAATTGTTTGACTGTATTCTAAATGTTCCAGACTGGACAACTAAATGAGTATACAGAAAGGAAAAAACTATCATCAGATGTTTCTTGCATGGCGCTGGGTTCAGTAGCAACTGGCGAACAGAGAGCATGGTTCTTAGCAGTTGGTCTAAATGACAATACTGTCAGGATTATCTCATTGGATCCTTCTGTAAGTATATAAGAACAAAATGAATTCACAATTTTTTGTATGGTACCTGCTGCAAAGCAAAATATAATGATGATACCAGGACACCACTGAGTAAATTTGATTACAAAACCCTAAAATGCGTTATTCTCAAACTTCTGATACCATATATCTCAAATTCGCATTGCCATAATCATCTTCAGAAAATAAGCATATTCATTACTTTTAGGACTGTTTATCTCCACGATCCATGCAAGCATTGCCAGCTGGAGCAGAATCTCTTTGTATAGTAGAGCAGCCATTTGAAAGTGGAGCTAAATCAGCACTGCATTTAAATATTGGTCTGAGCAATGGGGTATTACTGAGAACAACTCTAGACCCTGTCAGTGGAGACTTGGCTGATACTAGAACTAGGTGAGTCATTGACAATATTTTACCACTTTGCACTCTGTCCTGGTCCTGTTTATAAACAGAATTACTAGGTAGGTAATAAAATCTTTCTAGTCAGTCTTTTATTATCTTTAATTCTCTTGTGATGTTTACTTTAATCCGTGTTTCATCTGAAAACTGTGAAGAATATTTTACTATTATCTGAAGTCTCTTTGTAAAAAGAAAATATAGAATGTATCAATTTCCCTTCCTAAAGTTGGTGTAATATTGCAGGTATTTAGGTTCTCGGCCAGTAAAGTTGTTCAAGGTGCGCGTGCAGGGCGCGGAGGCCGTGCTGGCGGTGTCGTCGCGCACGTGGCTCGGGTACCACTACCAGAACCGCTTCCACCTCACGCCGCTCTCCTACGAGTGCTTGGAGTATGCCGCCGGGTTCAGCTCGGGTAAATAACACCACGCTAACCATGGTTATAGCTATCAATACTAGCGTAGCGGAACTACACACACCTTCCGAACTTAGCCTAATTATTATCTAACTAGCTGGTGCCCGCGACTTCGTCTGCGCAGGTTTATAAATTGCAGCCTATGTGTTATTCTGATGTATAAGCAATATTATTGTAAAGTTTCATTAAAATCCATTGAGTAGTTTTTACGTGAAAGAGTAACAAACATCCATTCAAACTTACAAACTTTCGCGTTAATAATATTAGTTATCTAATAGTGTGGATGGCTGCCACAGAAACTATCCAATTTTAGATCAGAGCAGATGGATCTAGGAAAGATTTAGTAGCAGTTGGTTCAATACGCAGAAATATTTAGTAGATAATGGCGCCATAGTTGGCAAAGTTGGCCCTGTCATGTAGCTAATGTCTTGTCGAGAGTTCTTTACTATTGATATCCATTTATATTCTTATGTACTCCCGACGTGTTTGCGCGGCGTCGCCTTCGGGTGATGTCGCGTGAGGGTGGTGCGTAGCTGTTGTATGCAGTGATAAGCCCACAACGTCGCACAGCATAGTCGCCTTCCCGCAAGGTTGAAGGTGACACTCGGCATATTCCATAGCCAAACTGGAGTCGCTCAGACTGTGAAGGTGGCAAAACCATGCCGTGGACAAACCACCTAAAAATCGCCCCTATTTCGTCATATTTTTATTTGATTGTAATTTTTCACGCAAAGTTATATGGAGTGTAAAAAAAATTAATAGCCCTATTTTAGCCTGTTAATCTGAATAACTTTCCTTAAAGAACATAGGTCGAATTACAAAATGAAAATTTTTGCCTGCTATATTAAATGCACAATGACCTGGTGCTATTTCTATGGGAAGTTAATTAACTTATGTTCCATGGTAAAAGTTGTTTAGTTTCACGGTCTGAGTAACACGCCAAAATAGTGTTTACAAATTTTTAGGGTTCAGATACCAAAATGGTAAAAAAAAGGAACCCTTATGGTGCTACTTTGTCTGTCTATGTGTCACACCTGTATATCTCAGCAACTACTCAAGCTATCAACTTGAAATTTGGAATGGTTGACCAACTTACTTGCACATGAAAGAATTAAAAAAAATATATGTTCATAATGTAAAGGGGGTTACTAGATCGAGTGGGGTATCACATGAAAGGGCTTTACTTGTACATTTCAAATATATTTTTATATTTTTTAAGACTTAGTTTTCAAGTTATGATGAAAAATGTCAGAAAAAATACCATTCCCCCTAAAGGAAAATCGGAATTCATTACAGTCAATAGAGGTTTATGTAAATATTACAGCAAAAATAAAACGATCTTTCTAAGTTGTGCAGTTTAGTAGAAATCTGCAATAGTAGTTTAACCAAGTAAGTTTAGGTTTCGACCAATGTTGCTTAGTTTACAAGTGCCGTAAGTAGGGTTATTTTACCATGGGCACGAGTTTGTCATAACCCTTACGGCACTTTTTTTTACACCTTGTATAAGTGCTGAATCGTATAACTCTGCATCTTGTGTTCAATTGTATGGTAACCGCGACACGAATACAATAATGCTACAAATAGCACGTTTCCCCTGGCAGAGCAATGCGCGGAGGGCATCGTGGCGATCTCGTCCAACACGCTGCGCATCCTGGCGCTGGAGAAGCTGGGCGCCGTGTTCAACCAGGTGGTGGTGCCGCTCGAGCTGACGCCGCGCCGGCTGCTGCTGCAGGCAGACACCAGCCACCTCGTCATCCTCGAGACCGACCACAACGCCTACACCGGGGACATGAAGAAGCAGCGGAGGTAACTAGCCAAGAGCTGGACCAACTGTTACAACACTCGCCTTCACCGGGCCAAATCTAATTTTGACGTGTGCCAATACTACCAGCCAGTTGAATGTTAGGGATGTTCTTTCAAGGGACATTGTCGCTAATGTATCAAGTTTTTACTGAAAGTTTGTGTATAACACCAATTCGTCATTGAGGTCGATGACCGACCCGTCAAGCCTAGAAATCATGCTTGTCGGCTATAAGAGTCACCGAGATGTCTGCAGAAACAACAAAAACCGTTTTGTTATTGGAATACTACCATTTCAAACTAAAGAAAATCTTAATGATGACAAATAACACACATACCTGAATCTTAATGTTGATACCCCTGCAGTTCTGATTATATAATAAAAATATAACTTTATTGTCTTACTTTGGACATACCATTAATTTAACATTATTTCCTAGAGTACAAATGGCACAAGAAATGCGAGAAGCGGCGGCAGGGGGTGGTCCCGAAGAACAGCAACTCGCTAATGAAATGGCGGATGCTTTCCTGTCCGACGTTCTACCAGAGAACATCTTCTCTTCGCCCAAAGCTGGGGCAGGTTAGATATCTTATTTATTATATTACTTAAGAAAATAGTAAAGCTTGATTACAATGATAACAGTGTGACGACAGGACTGAGCGAGACACGTGTCTATATGTCCTGCTCTTATCCATAGATCTCTTGCTATCATTTTTATTAAGCTACTGACTTTACAGTAGATATTTAATTTTCGCCACATTTTATGGGCAAGAGCGGAAGACGCCTACGAGCGCGCTGACTCTAATCGAGTGTGGCTAGAACAAATCCCAGCGTTAATCCCAGATGGTCTTCTTGAGAGACATTTGATTCAAGCTTGGGAGACATTCTATAAAATGTAACGAAATAGTTATTTATGCAACTGTTGCGTAATTTTAATTTATTTTATTTTATTTATTCAGGAACAAACGGTATAATTATAGATAGTGTTGAAATGACTAATTAAGTTAAGTTGCATACATATACAAAATAAAATATCATTTTAAATAGTAGTAATCAATTTATAAAACTAAAATGACTTAATTTACTCATGGAAATATTATGAATTTTATAGGCATAAAAACTCCTAGCTCCTATCCGTAATATAAAAAAAAAATGGAACTAGTGCGATCATATTATAATGGAAAAAGCACGCGTGTTTAATAAGCTGGATTATGGACCTTAATACAGTGCAAATATAGCATGAGCATATGTGTGAAAAAGTTATTCCTGAAGTTGTTCCAGATCCAGAGCTTGTGGATAGAGTTGCATTAACATTAATTTCATTGCATATTGTTACACTCGGTATATGGTTACTGTCAGCCTCTTGTAGATTCATGTTCTCTTGGTACATTCCATTTTTTTTAAATATAAATGCTATGTCTGTAGTCGTCGCCAAAGTGGCAAGTAAAAAGTCACCACTGTAGTATTTTCACAAAATTACTCTTTCTTGGAATACTGCGATACGGGAGACAAATTCGAAACCAATGACAGATTCGAAATAGAGGTCATTGTCCGCTCTCATTTTCATTTCCACACTGTTTTATATTACGACCAGTACGGAAATGGAGTATGTGGATTTTCATTTCGCTACTGGTGCTTACCAACCCATTTTGCAGCTATAAAAACTTATTTCATAAGTTTCGTAAGTTTGTAAAAATACTTGTTTTTATTTGACACTTGGGTGGCGACTTCAGTGGTGGCGTCTATATTTTAAAGAAAATTGAAAGTACCAGGAGAACATAAATCTACAAGAGTGCTAAGTACCAGGAACCCATGAATCTACAAGATGCTGTTAGTAACCACATACCGGGTGTAACAGTATGCAATGTAATTAATGTTAAAGCAACCTCCATCCGCAAGCTTTGGATCTGGAACAACTTCAGGAATAACTGTACTGTCCTCTTAGTTTAATAAATTGATTACTACTCTTTAAAATGTTATTTTATTTTTGGGTTCTAGATAAAGTTTTGTATGCAACTTTACGTAATTAAACTATTTCCGCTTAATAATAATGTTTTAATTCGTTTGCAGGTATGTGGGCGTCTCAGATCCGCGTAGTGGACATGGGTATGAGCGCAGGCGGTGCGGGTGGGGCGGGCGGGGCGGGCACGCTGTACAAGGTGGAGCTGGAGCAGAACTCCGCGGCGGTGTCGGCGTGCGTGGTGCGCTGGGCGGCGCACGGGGAGCACGCGCCGCCGCACCTCGTGGTGGGCGTGGCCCGGGACGCGCTGCTCTCGCCGCGGGCCTGCAGCGAGGGCAGTCTGCACGTCTACAAGGTGACATATACTGTACACTCGAGCACTCGAGGTGGCGCTAGACCAGATCGAAGCGGCGGTTGCTCTTGGGGACTGAGCCACACGACACGACACATTGCGGTGCGGTGCCTGAGCGGACCCGCTGCAGCGTCATACTCTAGCATTATGCATGGTATACCACACGGGGCGCCGCGTGCGCTGCGGTGCTGCACCGCACGAGAGGAAGCGGGGGGAGGGGTGAACGTGCTGTGGTACCACTGCGTTGTTCATTTACATGGTCGTCGCCGCACCGCCCGTGTGGCGCCTACTGCGGTGCATTGCGGCTTTGTGGCTCAGCCCTGTAGATTGCACTCAAGATGTTTAATTTGTATGTGTAAAGTACATCTTAATTTGAAATAATAGCTGGACCCACATAAGGCTATGCAAATTTGCATCGGCGCTCCACGAACCACGGTTATGGACCGCCGATCTTCGAAACTACTACTCTTGAATCAGTATACCTAAGTAACAGTATCACTGATATTTGCATTGTAAGAATTTTATTACCTGATGTAAAAAGGTATAACGACGCTGGCTCGCAGGCTTTTTATAACCCTAATTGATTACCAATGATGACAAAACTTATCGCTCCTAATTTCATCTGAAATTCATGAAGATTACCTTAACCAGATCTGAGGTTTAGCTATTGAAATATTTTCTATGAATCAAAATTAGCAAATATCATTATGTAGATAAATTTATTTGCAGATGTACAACACGGGGAAGTTAGAATTAGTACACAAGACTCAGATAGACGAGTACCCGGGTGCGCTGGCGGCTTTCAACGGTCGGCTGGTGGCTGGCGTGGGGCGGATGTTGCGACTCTACGATATCGGTCGTAGAAAACTACTGCGGAAGTGCGAGAACCGACACATACCTAACCTCATCGCCGACATCAAGACCATCGGACAGAGGATCTTCGTATCCGACGTCCAGGTAACTAACTCGTGGTACTTTACGCCAGTCTCATACAGCTTTACTTCAAAGTCAAACATTTATTGCATCCCATGTTACACATAGAGGTCTTAAAAATATTTCTTCAGTTAAATCTCCATTTTATATTTTTTTGTTAGTTTTCCGGGTTATTGTTTGGATCTATTTTAGCATGTGACTCAGAATACAAATTTTAACGACCTTTTCTAAGGAAAGATGAGATCGATAAACAAGATTTTTTTTTGTTTAGCCACAAATCTTGCCCCAGTGATAGTAAGACTATATGGATACATCAAAACATTTTTCTGTTTTACGATCTATGTCTCAAGGAAAGTTGTTCAGTTTTTTTATGTTCTGAATTGAGATAATTACAGTAACATGGTCCGCCCCTC
Organism: Athrips mouffetella; assembly: GCA_947532105.1. Classification (NCBI taxonomy): domain Eukaryota; kingdom Metazoa; phylum Arthropoda; class Insecta; order Lepidoptera; family Gelechiidae; genus Athrips; species Athrips mouffetella. Next base: position 10,812,037 of record OX383971.1, read on the forward strand.
AATTTGCTGTTAATGTAGAACATACTAAAATTTGGTCAGGTGTCCAAAAGCAAATTTACATACAGAATGTTACACACAAAGGCGGGATTATCTCTACAAGTTAGCAATGTAATAGAAATTCTTTAGTAAAATATTAGACTGTAAATTTAGCGCGTCTTGCGGGTTGAAGTAAAATTAACTGTATTGTAAATTGTGTTCCCAGGAATCAGTATTATGCGTAAAGTACAAGAAGCGCGAGAACCAGCTGATCATCTTCGCGGACGACACCAACCCGCGCTGGATCACCAGCACCTGCCTGCTGGACTTCGACACCGTCGCGCTCGCCGACAAGTTCGGGAACGTGGCCGTGCTGCGGCTGCCGCGCGCCGTGTCCGACGACGTGGACGAGGACCCCACGGGGAACAAGGCGCTGTGGGACCGAGGTACTGACACCTACCTCTACTGTTTGATGTAACTCGACAGTTGAAATAATACAGCTTGAGTAGAATGATAGCAAAAAGGAGCGATAAGAGCTCGAAGACGAGCGACTATAATCAGCAGCGTTCACGCGACTATTAGCGACAGACTGCTCATGGCAACCTGCCGGTGATGGTTGCCGACCACTATCGCGCGACGATGGCCGACACCTATCGCTCGCCTGTGAGCTTCCTAAGATATTGCAGCGACTTTTTGCACTACACTGTCATTCTAATCAAGCTGCATTATTTCGACTGTAATTCAACTTTTTGACAATTTTATAAATATGACTGGTTTCATTACACAATTTCCTGAAAAAGTTTTATCGATACCAGTCTTATTCAGAATAAATATTATCAAAGTGAAACTATTGGGAGAAAATATATTTTTATGATGATACTTTACTAATTCACACATGCTAGACTAATGAAAATCAGTGATTACCACCTGTTATCTGACAACTTACTCTTAATATCACCTTAAGCCATTTTTAAACAAAATAACACAGAGTTTACTGTTTACAGGTCTTTTGAACGGCGCGTCTCAGAAGGGCGACATCGTGGTGAACTTCCACCTCGGGGAGACGGTGACGACGCTGCAGAAGGCGACGCTGATCCCGGGCGGGTCGGAGGCGCTGCTGTACGCGACGCTGAGCGGCTCGCTGGGCGTGCTGCTGCCCTTCACCTCGCGCGAGGACCACGACTTCTTCCAGCACCTCGAGATGCACATGCGCAGCGAGAACTCGCCCCTCTGCGGCCGCGACCATCTCTCCTTCAGAAGCTACTACTACCCGGTTAAGGTAACTGTCCTCTGCTACCTTTCTAAAAGTGAGCCTTTGCGGTCTAGTGGTTAGAGCGTTTGGCTCTCGATCCTTAGTGTCTGGGTTCGATTCCTGGTATGCTCTGTCAAATAAAAATAACGAGACCTGAGATTATTTACCCAGTACCTGATTGTCCGAAAAGTAATGATTCGCAACGTTGAGCCGTTAAAGTGACGGCGGCAAAGATAGTCAAATGAGTAATATCAGAAGACACATGATTTGTGAGGCCGGATCTTGCAATCCACGTGATATGATAATGATAATTACAGTGTGAAGAAAGAGAGATAGAAGATTGTCTATAAAGAGGAATGTCTTCAGGGTTTCTGGATTAAGGCTCCTTGAGAGATCTAAATAATTGAAGGTCCTCCTTACTTTGATAATTAAAGTAGAAATAATGTATGTAGCTTCGTTAAAATTACAGCAGGACGTAGCGATAAGTATCTCCCGCTCCAATATGTTACGCATCGCTCTGTCCTGCTGCGTTTCTGATGAAGGTAACCCCACAGTAAGTCAACAGTCGCCACCTGCGCTGGTGTCGACTGTGTTACGCTGTGGTGAGAGTACGGCCGGGTAGCGAGGCGACGCGACGCTCCTCGTTGTGAGGGCCCGCGTCGACACCGCCCGCCGCGTTCCTGAGAGTCGGCCCTACTGCCCCTCGGTATAGCCGTAGTATTTGGAACGGACATTTACTTACCTAAATCACCCACGAAACTCCCTAGAAGCGGTCTTCTCTTGTTAGGCTGGTTTCAAAGCGTGGCGTGTCGCCGGCGGGTCGCGCACGTCTAGATGATAGGTAGCGGCGACCGGCGCGGCTCTAGAACGCTATCTACTATCTAGTGCACTTTCCAAAGGCGCGCGTCACACAGCACGCTCTGGAACCAGCCTTACCTACAAATAGTCTGGGGTCACGCCGCTGAATCAACTATCTCAGTAGTTCATCCAATAAAATCGGTTTTATTTAAGGAGCTCAGATTACGGAATTCGACCGCATCAACTATCATCACTATACCTATTAGTTTATGTATCTTATGAGGTAGTCTATTCAGCAACAGGACTCCAGTTTAAAAGTAAAGAAATCTGATCGTATATATGAGCCTAGTGAGAGTGAAAGAGACAATTCTCATTTTCAGTTTTCTTTTGTTACAGAATGTGATAGATGGTGATCTCTGCGAACAGTTTAACTCTTTAGAGCCGGCGAAACAGAAGTCCATCGCGAACGATCTCGAGCGTACCCCAGCTGAAGTGTCCAAGAAACTCGAGGACATCAGAACTAGATACGCGTTCTAATTTACCCAACGTACCTTGATAATTTAGTTTTCGTTCTAATAATAAAATAAGTGGAATTTAAGTTTCTGTGTGTAATTTTATAATTTCAAGACAGCAGACGAGAACAAGTCCGCAATTACTGCATTTTTTTAAAGAATGTAATGTATTCAGTTAAAAACAATAATTTCTGCAACGACTTGCTCTTGTCTGCTAAGCCCTTATCGTTTATAAATTAATGAATACGTCATGTGGTCAACGTATTGGGCCGAGTCCGACTAAATTAAATTATAAAAATAAATAAATTGAAATTAAAAAAAAAATATGTTTAATGAAAGCAAATAGCAACCGACTCTTGGGTCGTATTGATAAATCTCTTTCAAGTGTTAGCTAGATGTACACATACATCCTTAGTGCAATCTCAGAGTTGAAAGGGATTTATCAAGTCACCCGTACCCTCGAGTACAAGAAAGCAACTTGGTAGCGAGAGTAGTGGCCTGTCAGATCGACGTTACGTTGGTCTGCCAATGGTCAACCTGGCAGGTTCGGTACAGTTGGAGAGAAAAGTTGTTACGTCAGAGTAAAAGTCGTACAAAATAACTCTGGCTATGTCACTAATGCGCAGTAGTCAAAAATTTCTTATGTCTTATCTTCTGCGCATCAACTGACATAGCCAAAGTTATTTTGTACGACGAATACACTAATTAATTCGTTTTTCAACATTTGAAGATGGCGGTCGTGTTTCTATTTCAATATTAGTTTTATTTGTTCATTGAAGAGTTTAATGAATTATTTGATTGGGTGTTATGCAGTAAACGTCTTTGAAAATGAACATCTATTAGAAGATTGGAATACATTCATTTATCAAGATTTTTGGATGGAGAGAAGCGGCCCATCGAGACTTCAATAGTTTTCCCCATCAAGTTATCGGAGTCATCATAGTACACAGGCCCTCGTCCTCGTGATGTGGATTCCTGTGTAAATCTTTCACTTGACATTGGCGAACTCGCCATAATTTTATAATAATTTGTTAACTTGACATTGTGCAAAATACATCTGAGATGTGACGCCATTAAATAAATATCTATCTATCTATCTATCTAATTAAACCTGTTCGTACTAATAGAAGGTAACAGAACAACCGGTCTCTTGGCAGTTTCGCTAGTCTGACCATTTTTGTGGTGCCATTCATATACTATACGACGTAACCACTTCTCTCCGACTGTGCCGAACCTGCCAGGTTGTGAATTGGCAGACCAACGTAATTACTCTAGCTACAAAGTTACGATATATCACATGAGGTTCAAACATGATTGATCACGATACGATGGGAAAGTCCGCGACAGTACCACTGCTTAGAATTTCAGTGTGTCGTTGGTCCCCTACGCTATATAATCTTAATCAAAGCAGACCAACAGATGGCGCTCTAGGGTTTCTGAATTACACCCTAAACCCTATATGGAATTTTAGAAATCCTACAGAGCCATCAATATTATTTATTACTTTTCAAAAATGTTGCAAGCACTCATACAAAGTAGCCTGCAATAATAATAGCGCACTTATATCAATGAATTGTATTTGCGTTGTCAATAAACTAGCGCGATTCAGAAACCGTACAGAGCCATCTCTTGGTTCCCTTTGGTGTAAGATTATCTCGAGCATTGCTCGGTCAAGTGCTAGGAGGTTTTTATATTTGGGTTTACCTTTCGAAACGAAAACTCCTAGACTCTAAAGAAGAAGAAGAGTCTTGAATATCACCGGGTGTTAACTTAAAATAACATTTTTTTAGAGTTTAAAAATCTAATTTACCCTAATAAACTGTTAAAAGTTAAATCACAACACTACGTATCATTTAACTAGCGGCCCTCACTGGCTTCGTGCATTGCAAATGCTCTCAATAAAAAATGCTCTAAATTATTGATATAAACCTATATTAAAATCTCCAGACGCGTTTTTCTGTCGTGTACAGTCAGGAGCACATCAAGCTTGACACATTTGGACTTTGTACCGTTCTTTTTTCAATAGACGTATGTGCTAGAGTCGCACTAAGGGTTGTATTGATAAATCCAACTTAAGTGTGAGCCTGCTCTTAAGATGTACTTTTCACATACAAATTAGGCATCTTAGTGCAATCGCAGACTTGAGAGGGATTTATCAATACGACCCTAAGAGTGTCTAGCTTGACCTGTCGTTGACTGTACCTAATCCGATCGGTCTGCTGAGCACTAATTCGATACGTTTTAGTAACAAATAATATTCATTTTTGAAAAAAATTTTTAGGTGATATTGAAGAATTTAGTTATAATATACCGAGGTTTTTCTTCTACACGGTGAAATCTAAATCATTTTTCGACTTTCCCTAAGGAACATGGGTCCGGAAACGAAAAAAAAATTTCGACCTCCCATACAAAGTAAGCCTATCCGAGCTAGCATTTAGTATGGGAGGTCGAAAAGTCTTTTTCGTTTCCGGACCCATGTTCTTTGGGGAAAGTTGTTAATTTTCATGGTCTGAACTCACCCTAAAACTTTGTCGAATCATTTCGATTTCACCCTGTAGATGTCGCTAAACGTGCAGAGCCTACTGTAACTTATCCCGCGGTGGCACGAACGAAACCCTCTCTGTGCCTTCAACAGAAAAAAAATTGGAACCCTTATAGGATCACTTTGTTGTCAACACCCTTTTTTTCCTGAACGGGTGGTATCAAATTGAAATTAATACCTATCAAATATTAAGGTCCTTGAGAAAATTCCTAGCTTCTACGACAACGCAACGCAATAAGTAGTGAGAATGAACAACATTTTAGTTGTAAAGTCTTTTGATGTTTATGAGTATTGATAGTGTATTTCAGTACAATGATGTTACCAAAACTTAGGCCATAATATTTAGAAATGTATAAATAATGAGGTCAAGTTCAACAGCTAGTCAGCCAATCCAGTATGCAACTTGAAAATTGAGAAAAATTAAAGTTTCGATAGATGCCATTTACCAAGCCGAGTTTGAAAAAGTTAACCACTGTCCCCACTTACTATATTTAACTGACAGCCCTCTCTCTACTCATAGTAACTTCTATCTGTTCCCCAACACCGAAGGAGAAACGGTCACGGAGGCAAAATTGAATTCATGGATCCCAAACGAAGAGCATTGGTAGGACCAAAATGAAAACTTTATTTTTCAAAGAAATCAAAGCTTCGAAAAACTGCGGCATTAGGGGTTCCACGAGATGTTGAAGCTACGTAGAAAAGTGCATTATTAATTTATAAATAGTCGTTTATTTACTAGGTCATTCTCACAACATATTGAACGCCACAGCAAGCCATAGTACGAACCATCAAAACCTATACTGTATTTTCCGTGGACCTAGAATAATGAAATTTGGCAAGAAGCTAAATCTCAGCACAAGCAAAGGAAAAAGTCTAAAATTATCTTACAACTTTTCTTACAAGTAATCATAACCATTATGGTGAGCTCCCGTTTCAAGTAAATTCATATTAATACGGAATTTTAAATCCCATGGGCAATAGCTTGTAGAATATGGTGTGGTGGATGGGTACGGAACCTTTATGTCGCGAGTTAAACTCGCACTTGGCCGGTTTTTTTATCGCTCACAAAAATTGCGAATTTCTCTACTGCTAAATGAAATGGTTCAGCTCATCCCATTAACGATGCAATATAAAACATTCGCACATAACTACCGTTAAATTTTATATACGCTGGTACTGGTACCGTTCTTTAAACGCTTTCACAATTTTATGTTTTGTTTTGTGCTTGTTAACGGCGTAATTATTGTAATTACTTATAGTAAGTGGTACGAGTATATCTTGCGAATTTAAGTTGTATCGCATTTAACGGTTTAACCCCCAAAATAAAACCCATAACCCCCATAATAAGCCCTTAAGGGGCTGATAAGAGCTGAATTACGTTTTTCGAGAAATTTTGCATTTTTCTCAAAATACATACATAGTATCACGCCTTGTTCCCGTCGGGGTAGGCAGAGACCACAGTTCTCCACCTGCTACGATCTTTACATACTTTTTGACATGCTCGTCGGTTTAGGGTAGGTACTTTTAACCTGGCCTTTATTCAGAACGTCCTGAATTTGGTCCTTTTCTCAAAATCTGTACCCATAATATTAATTATCAAATAGCTATATTATTATGCATAATGTATTGAAAAATATGTAAAAGTTTTGGCATCATAGATTAATGGGTACTTAAGAAAAACGGTATAAAAGCAAAAAGCAGAGGTAACTTTGGATTTTTTTATGGCGTACAAAATATATTCAATCGTGTTTCGGAGTCGGCCATAGTCTTGGAAAGATGCTTAATTAGGTATCACATTTTTTTCACGACCATATATTCATCACTTTTCGTTAAAAACCTGCTCAAGTGAAGCGTATTTAGCTCTTATCAGCCCCTTAATTAAAAGGTTTGAAGTACAATACTTAAATAATATCAATCTCAATCTGTCCATTATATGCTTTGTCTTTCTTCCTAAACGCTACAATGTTTATCGTATTGAATCGCATATTTCCTTTTTATTGCATTCTTATACGACACGCAAACGTACGAAAATAGCGATCACGAATTTTACTTCCTAGGTAGAGGGATGATGTCATACGAATGCTCCTATAAATAAAATTCAATTGTTACTTTCATTCTTCGTCACGTTATGAATGTTAATAGCCGTAGCTAGCTATATCTACGTAAGTTATTCAGCTTTCAACCAAATGCCCCAGAGAGTGTTAGTACCTACTGTTCTGTTATCGCAAAACCGTAGGTATACCGTATAATTAAACATCATATAACAAATTTTCTAGTCACCTCGTGGCCTAAATGCAAATAGGAGAAAAATACTTCCAAGGAATAGAGGTGGCACGTGAAACAAACGTTACTATGGCTACGATATCGACCGGCGGCTTTTCCGAGGCTTTTCTCTGAAACTCGCACTCGCGTGGCGCCACTGAAACAATAAGGACTGAAAAAGTCTGGAGATCGTCGATAAGAGAGTAGTCGTTTCGTCTACCCGTAGCGTGTAACCACAATGCGCCAGTCTGATATGGACAGTTGACGTGTGCGAGGTGCCGTTAAATTCATACGGATTGTATTTTTTCTGGTCGTGGGATCTCATCGGGTCCAGCGACCGCGGACAATGAGTGCACGTGCGAATCGAAGCGCGACGCGCGGCCGGCCGCAGCGGTGAGCACCGTCCGTTTTTAAAAGGCACTCTCGAGTGCTCATTAGCCGGTGCACCGTAGGTACCTACCTGCGTTGCGGCCGGGGTAAACACGTGTGTGCAATACGGACGATTAGAAAGTGTAATGCGTGTGGTGCGATGCGATGCTGTCCGTGAGCAAGCCTGCGTCGCTGGTCCAACAGAAGAAGCAGCAGTGGGCGCGGGAGAGAGGTGCGTACCCTCGTGCGTGTCCTGACGCTGTTTTTGTTATACTTAACATTGGCTGCGCGCACGCCGGTAGTCGCGCTGGTGCAAGCTCTCGTTTGCTTGTACCCTTGTATTGTACCGCGATCGCTTGCAGATTTTGCAACCCTTTCACGGTCGTGATTTTGTCAAGGAGTTTACGTTTGAACAACTACCGGCTACATCATGTGGTTGGCAGTTGGTTTTTGAGTGAAGCCGAGATAGATTGGATTGTTTTATTTTGGTAAGTAATATTCTCTGAAGGTGCTTAGGTAGCAGTTGTACGTATTTATAAATTTAATTATACTATTGGTAGAATTGGCATTGTTTTACTTACTAATTCCACCGATGATGTGCCTGAATGAATAAATTATCAACTTTACTTAGCTAATAGCTAGCCACGCAAAGACTCGATATTTCTATAAGATGTGGCTTGTCTACCAACTGACCTATTTAGCCCTAGAAATTTCTACAGAAGTACGAAGACGTGTATGAAAGAGTTGATGTAAGAAGAGGAATCGAGGGAGGTAGGTATGTCAAGATCGTGGCAGGTAAATATTAATAAGAGCGCGTTGATGTCTTTTGTACAGCCGATCGATCAGTAGTTATCTACTGTACATCTCGATTAATAAAGATTTATATTTACGTTTCTATAAACATTAGAATTCTAAAAACATGTCAATATCAGGTGAACGTGTCAATGTAACCTTCATAAATTTTTCAACAGCCTGACAATCGATTTCCTGGCTAATTGTGGCTGACAATACATCACTTTCCGGGCAATTGTTGTAACCTACTGTTTTGTTATTTACAATGGCGTGGGCGGGGCGACGACCAATGGCAATAAAGCCCCATGGTCGATAAGTCATTGGACAAGCACGCACCCTCAGCTTTTCAAGGTTTGGTAGCGTCGACCTGACAGAGGAACTTTAACCTTTTCTTCATAACAAATCAACCAAAAAGTCTAGTAGAAAATTCTTGCACATCCATATAAGTTTTAGCCGAACTAAAGCAGCTGTTCCAAGTATTATCCGTGCCTGAATGGGTTCATCATAACATCCCAAAAAATGTCCACTACAGGACAGGGAGCGAGCTCCCTCCAGAATTCTAGCTTTTGCTGGTAAAATCTGGAGGGGAAGCACCATTAAGTCTCCTCGCTTGTCTTATGGATGGACCGCGCGGTTGTAAATGACCGCAGTAAGTAAGCTGGTATGATTCACAGGAGGATGCTGCTGCCCATCCTCCAGTTGATAACCCTTAGCGTCTCTTACGACACCAACGGGTATGTATAGGATGGTACTATTCTTTGCCGGAACCACACGGGACGAATCGGGGATGAATCGGTAACACCTAAACCATGGACAAAATAATAGAAAGGACTGACAATCCCATAGGAGCTTAGTCGCACTCGGGGCTTTAAGGCTAATACTCCATGAATGACCTTGAGACTGAATAACTTCGTAAACACTTATTACATTAAATACTTACGTCATTTATATTTTTTGTCCAATTTTTCCCATTTGTAACCATTTCACTACTACATTTTTTATCAAAATTTTAGACAAAACAATATTAATTGATGTGGTTGTTTAACTATTTTCAAATTTGTAGAATAACATACTCGTACTTAAAAAAAATACTATTCTCTCTTTTTTGTGAATTTCGGGGTCACCGTTGATCGTAACAGCCACGTTGCAAGACACGCTTATGTGAACGTTGTTTACGTGTAAATGAAGTCTATATTTGCATTTACGAGTGTATAGCTGCTATTTTTTGTGAAGTTTGAACCTTAACATTAAAAGCTACTAATCTATGCTGAAAGATCCTACTAATATTATAAACGCGAAAGTTTGTAAGTATGTATGGATGGATGTTTGTTACTCTTTCACGTAAAACTACTGAATGGATTTTAATGAAACTTTACAATAATATAGCTTATACATCAGAATAACACATAGGCTAGAATTTATCCTGCGCAGACGAAGTCGCGGACACCAGCTAGTTGACAATAATGTAATAATCAGCTAGTTGACAATAGGTAATGGATGAGGTTTTCCACCCGCTACATAATTAACGTTGTATCACCTTACTAAGCGTCCTGCCCTGGCAATATCTTTACTTCAAAAGATCCCACAAAACGTCTACAACAGGACAGGGAGCTCCAGAACTTCAGCAAAACTTAGGAAGGGATATACAGCGGGAATTTGCATTGGTTTTGCACCCGAAGCCATGTGATTCTGCTCATGAAAACAAGAAATTTCCCGAAGAAAAAAATTTTAACTCGAAAAAAATTTTTCGTGTCCCCATACAAAATGAGTAGATCACGTGATCACTTAACTATGGAGAGGCGAAAAAAAATTTAAGAGTACCATAATGCTTTTTTTTTCGGGAAAGTTGAATCACTTTGCTTCGGGTGCTAAAACAATGAAAATTCACGCCGTAGATATCTTTATACTTACTTTTACATTAAAAAATTACGATTAATAAAAGTACCTAAGTTACCATCGTAAGTCATTTTTTTCTAGGAAAACTTACACGCCTGCCTCAAGTGAAGTAAGTAAGCAGCACTCGCGATACGTTAAGGTACAATTTTCTTCCCTTGTAATTACAGGAAAATCGATGCTCCGATTTTAGAGAATGTAGGTACTAGGTAGGTTTACGTCCGTCTACGTAGACAGGCGCCTACAATATTTAAGAGCTTTTTGCAAGGCTAACAGTCTAATATGAGGAGTAGTTGTTTAGGTTTTTAGGTGACATAAATAATAAAACAAAAGTCTCGAATACTTACCTGAAAAAACTCACTAACTTTGAACACTACTCGTATAATTTACGCAACACATACTAATTACTAAGTTGCCTAAAAGTAAAAGATTTAATTACGCTAATTACAATTTATTTACATAAAATAATAAGTGAGTTATCGTAGCGTTAAATAATAAAACAAAGTAAGTATACTCCCGCTCGTTAAGGCTAGACGGTGTTCACGAGAGCGAAGCGAGCTAACGAAATATGCCATTACATTAAGACTGATGGACACTCGTTTTATTTCATTTAGAGATTAGAGCCAGTTTTTTTTATTTTTACCGTAAAATACAATCTCTTTTGTTACGACAGAAGATCTTAAAAAAAAACTGGTGCGGCTGCAGCTGCAGCTTTAGTGTGAAACCTAGAATAGCGAGAAAGGTAACATAATATTAAGTCTACGTAACCCAAAGATTTCGGACCTCCTTGCTTCGCTCGGAATAGATACCTTGCTAATTTATTTTACTATGGGATGACATCTGCCAACATGTCCCAATATTTTATGTCAAACTATCAGTGATCACTAGGAAATATTCAAAATAACCCGTCAAATCCATAGAACGACGCCTTCGCTACCTTGTGACGAATTATTTCTTTAATCCTCCTTCTAAGTACCCTTATTTTTCTGTGACGTAACCATTTAATATTTCTAATCGAATGATGGTCGAATGGCTGTCATTATTACAAAAAATTGCAATATCAATTCGTCATCATTGGTGTCGATTCTGGCAGACCAAAACTAAACTAAATTTGACAAGTCTAAAAGTGTTGCTGCCTTTGTTACTCCCTACAGACTAATAAAAGACAGCATCATTTTTAGACCTGTCAAATTTAGTTTATTTTTAGTTTGGGTCTGCCAGAATCGACACCACTATATCGTGTGGATTGTAAGATCAGTGACCAACCTCAAAAACCCTGTTGTCAGAGTTGTTGAACCGCGCAAGGCCTCTGACATGATTCATTTTACAACTTCTACCGTAAATAGCAGCAGGGACCAAAACGTGCCTTCTTAAGCACGGAATCATTTTACTTTTTGGATAATCAGATGATTCATCCTGTAATTTCCTAACCAAACTGAGGACGTCGCACTAAGTGAATTTTGTTTGACAGTGTACCTACCGGCAATCGAACCCAGAACCTCCGGATAGAGAAGCAAACACTCCACTAGACCACAGGGGTTGTTAATTGTTATGCTTATTATGTAATAATAGTAACAATTTAAAAGTAAGTAGATTTAAGAACGAGCATATCGACGTACCTTCTTATGTATTTTAGCCTGGGAAAACTTTTTGTTCTACTTCGTTCAGAATAATTATTACAAAAATGGTACAATGTTAATTTTTCCATAAAACTCAACAACCTTCCAGATCGAAATGAGTATAAAAAAAAATTGAACAACCCATCCGGAATTTCAGTAAAAAAATTCTTTCGTATTGCTTGTAGTACGTGTACGCCGGCAGCAAGTACGGTCAACCGCTTGTCGGTAGAAACTTTTTCAACTCTATTACCACGCCATAAGGTCCAAAAGTGTTTCTACCGATGTGCGGCCGTGTGTACACAGAAAAAAAAGATATCTTGAACCAAATAATATTATTTAAGTTAAAATCTTTTGGGTTTTCGATATAAGGAAACTCGAAAACGTCTTCGATTGAGAAATAAAAGGTTTTGTATTTTAGTTCTCCGACCAAGAACTAAATTTCTTATATCAATTTTCAACTGTTATCTTATTGTAAAAACTAAAAGCTATCACAACAAAAACCAAACTTACTTGAGTGAAGCATCTATCACACCAAGAATGAAACTAATTTAAATAAAAAATTTAAAGCTCTTTTTTCAAAAAGCTAAATGTGTCACCCCAAGAGCGAAACTAATTTTGTTGAAAAATTTAAAGCTCTTCAAAAATAAAAACTAAAATAAAAGGCATTTAAAAAAAAACACTTTTTTATCTCTCGTTTTTTTCTTTTTATTCCTCTTCTTCTTCTGCTCTCTGCCAGCATTTTTGATATTAGATCTTTTTATTTTTCAACTATTCTTCTTTCTACAATTGTTTTCATTTCTATTATTTGTTAATGTTATCATTAACTATTATATCATTATATCATATCAACTATTATAATTTACCAAAACTCCTGGGGGTGGCTGGATTCGAACCCGCGTCCATCGGTATCGTAGTCCTTCGCTCTGACCATTAGACCACAGGCTTGATTAGCAAAGTAATTGCTGTTCCGTCTTTGACACAGTATCTTGTACCCAGCAACAATTATTTGACTTAATATCGCCTTAACTCTTCATTGCATATCTAACTAGGTCTTGAGCAAAACAACAACCATCTTATACTAAGCAAAATGTTATTTGCCTTAATATAGTCTTAACTCTTCATTGCTTACCTAACAATTTCTTGAGCGAAACAGCAACTATCTTATACCAAGCAACATATTATTTGCATCAATATTGTCCTAAATCTTCATCTAATATTTTTCATAATTCTTAGGCGAAACGATTTATTTTTTCAATCGATTAATATTTTACTTGCTTTAAGATTTTTTCATTGTTGATGTAAAAAATAAATGGTTTTAATTCAAAACATCAATTTCAAACCTAGTAATAGAACTCTTATTCGAAGAAATTCTCTCTTGAATTTTAAGGTTTCGGCATTTTTAATACGTTAGAGTGATCATTTTACTCTAAGAGATTTAACTTTATAATCAAGCAATATCAGTTGAGACATATTGCGTTCTTGTTTTAAGAGATCATTTTTTTCTGTGTACGTAGAAACAAACCCAGTAAAAGCTGAACCAGCGCTACGCTACAGACGCCCGAAACCAGAGACCTGCTCGAGGTCAAAGTGTTTCCGCCGACGTGCGGCCGTGCGTACATGGGCGCCCGAGCTTTGCTCTGTATAATCTTAACCAAAGCCCGCTAACAGATGGCGCCGCAGGGTTTCTGAATTGCACTGTTTCAAGAAACGCTCAAAAATGGATAAAAAGAATTTTCCCATTTTTAGGGTTCCGATACCAAAATAGTAAAAAAGGAACCCTTATGGTGCGACTTTGTCTGTCTGTCCGTCTGTCTGTCTGTCTGTCACAGCTCTATATCTCAGCAACCACTCATGCTATCGACTTGAAATTTGGAATAGTTGTGGCATTTGGTTGCCCAACTTAATTGCACATGAAAGAATTAAAAAAAAATGATTGTTACTGTAAAGGGGGCCCAAATAGGGGGGGCAAAATTTCAAATTGTCGCTACTAGGTCGAATGGGGTGTCATATGAAAGGGCTTTACTTGTACATTCTAAAATATATTTTTGTTATATTTTTACGTCCCTTAGTTTTCAAGTTGTGATGACAAATGTCAAAAAAAATACCATTCCCCCCCCGCCCCCTTATCTCCGAAGTTTGTGAAAGGAAAAATCTGAATTAATTACAGTCAATAGAAGTTTATGTAAATATTACAGTAAAAATAAAACGATCTTTCTAAGTTGTACAGTTTTTAGAAATCTGCAAAAAACCTTTAAAAACAAATTTAGTTTTGCGGTTCTAAAAAAGGACTTTATTGCTTCCAAAAATACTATAGATATATCGGAACCCTCGGCGCGCGAGTCCGACTCGCACTTGCCGGTTTTTTTTATAGATTTTTCGGCCAAGAACTCCCGTATATTAAATTTCATCGTAATCGTTAGAGCCGTTTTCGAGAAACCGATTACAAATTTATATACAAAAATATGATAGATAGGTTGTATGTACCTAAGCTAAGCTCAGCCAACTGACTGGCTGTTGTGTCCAGCTACAAAGCAATTTTTAAGTAAGTTCAACGTTTATAGTAAAAGTATAAAAACAAAAGTTTGAAGTTAATAATAGTTGTAAAAAGCCAGTTGAGCGAGTTTGAAATAGAACCTACTTACTCAGTTACAATTTCTTAGCAAAGCCACAAAAGAAAAACCGGTCAAGTGCGAGTCGGACTCGCGCGCTGAGGGTTCCGTATACCTTTAGTATTTTTGGAAGCAATAAAGTCCATTTTCAGGACCGCAAAACTAAATTTGTTTGTAAAGGTTTTTTGTAGATTTCTAAAAAAGTGTGGAACTTAGAAAGATCGTTTTATTTTTGCTGTAAAGTTTACATAAATTTCTGTCAACTGCAATTAATTCAGATTTTTCCTTACACAAACTTCAGAGATAAGGGGGGGGGGGGGGAATGGTATTTTTAATGGACCTAGTAGCGACAATTTTAATTTGGCCCCCCCTATTTTGGCCCCCTTTACATTAATAATCATACTTTATTCAAAAATTTTTCATATGCTATTAAGTTATTTCAAATTTCAGGTCGATAGCATGAGTGGTTGCTGAGATATAGAGGTGTGACAGACGGACAGACAGACAGACAGAGCGGCACCATAAGGGTTCCTTTTTTTTACTATTTTGGTATCGGAACCCTAAAAAAAAGAAAATAGTACTTACCAAAAATAAAATAAATATTTTATTATCAATTGTTTACAAACGCGTGCCCCGTGTAATTGAAGAGAAATCTCTATTTAACCGCAAACATTTACTAAAGGTCATATTACTTAATAAATACCTGGGCGACCGAGCTATGCTCTGTATGATTAAAATATCATCGGGTGAGCAAGCTATGCTACTAAACAACAGATGGCGCTGTAAGTTTCTTGAACGCACTAAAACGCGCTAAGAAATATTTAAAAAGACGGTGAAAACGAATTTTCCCAGACATGAGACATAGCTAGATCAATTTTTTGCCCCCAAAACCCCTGTATACTAAATTTCATCGAAATCGTTAGAGCCGTTTTCGAGAAACCGATCACAAATATATATACAAATATTGCTTGTTTAATAGTATAGGAGTATCTAGGCGACCGAGCTTCGCTCTATAATAGCCGCTTCAACCTGAAAATATCATCGGGTGAGCAAGTTATGCTACTCAACAACAGATGGCGCTGTAAGTTTTCTTGAACGCACTAAAACGCGCTAAGAAATATTAAAAAAGACGGTCAAAACGAATTTTCTCAGACATGAGACCTAGCTAGATCGATTTTTTGCCCCCAAAAACCCCTGTATACTAAATTTCATCGAAATCGTTAGAGCCGTTTTCGAGAAACCGATTACAAACATATATATATACAAATGTTGCTCGTTTAATAGTATAGGATTTGCCAGGTTATAATAGGTCTTAATTTCAGTTACCTACTATATTATTTCACGTGTAGATATTAGGTACCTAACGTCCGATAAAGTAAAAGTGGTGAATGAATTCGCTATTTCATGAGCCACGCGAATCGCCACGGCGACGCCGAAATAATTTCGTTTTTAGCACACGTAAATAAACCTAATTTAAGAATACCTCAGCAGAAATAATTCATCGAAATAATGTGTTGTATTTATGTTAATATTAACGTTCTAAATGCAGAGGATTCTTTAAAGTGTAGCGTGCAGTATTAGGGTCAGTTTAGCGCGAATTATCGGAGGCAAAACGTTGCGCTTTACTCAACCGCAACCAATTACCTACTCTTCCTCTCATTAAAGATGAAATCGTTTCAAGTTATAATAGGTAAAGTGTTGAATTCAGAGTATACAGAGTGTTTGGTTGAACAACTATTGTTCTACAACTTTTCAAAATAAGCAAAAATTTCTTTGGTCTTATGCAAATGGACCCGGTCTACTTGTCATTTTGTATGGAGAACCAAAAACCTTTTAGATTCTTTTAATTTGTAGAATAAAAGTTGTTCAGTTTCATGGGTAGCTTAAGCACCCGAGAGTTTTGTAGAGGTATATACTCGTACCAAATATATTATACCTCTATATGGATGAGTTTGTTGACACGTCAGCGGTTGCTACCTACGCATACTCAGGGGTCACGGAAGACCAGCGCTACAGCAGCGCGAGGTGCTGTGAGCACGTGAGCTGAGTGGCTACCTTTTTTAGTTGTTTTAACTAAAATAAACATTTATTTCTTTCTTTTCTTTCTTTAAATAGCCTGTAGGTGTATGTTCTTGGCAAAACGCAGCATTAAGTTTCAATTTTATAATAAAATAGAATGTTTCGTGTCCCTCGCGTTCAGGCAACAAACGGGTCTTGAGGAAAACGACACACTCGACTCGAAGTCTTCTTTCATCAAAAGTATTATAGGTAACATCTAAAGAATTGGCGATCCGTTTTCCATACTAAATTCAAATCAAATGACTTGCATCCTTATGCGGGACATAAAATGCTGTTGAAAAATTTGTGTATACTGCTATTTTTAGTTTAATTTTTCGCTGATTAATACAAAGCTACATCTAATGCACCGAAAGTACTACAGTATAGATCGCACACCCACAATGGTAACATTGAACCAAAAATTGCTAACAAAAACTATTACTTTCGGTGCAAGGCGATCCGTTCTCCATACTAAATTCAAATGAATTGCATTCTTATGCGGGACATACAATTCTATGGAAAAACGAGTGCATATACTGCTATTTTTAGTTAAAATTACAAATACAGCACATGCATCGAAAGGTTCAATATTACCATTGTGGGTGTGCGATCTATACTGTAGTACTTTTGGTGCATTAGATACATCTTCTTCTTTATCATCTTTTTATTCAGCGAAAAATTTAACTAAAAATAGCAGTATACATACACTCGTTTTTCAACAGCATTTTATGTCCCGCATAAGAATGCAAGTCATTTGAATTCAGTATGGAAAACGGATCGCCTTAAAGGAGTGATCACACCTAGCTGAATTCAAAGACAAATTCGGCATACATTGCTGGGAGACTTGGTTATGTTAATTGCAATATCCTTACTTCAACGAGCAATGTATGCCGAATTAGTCTTTGAATTCTGCTAGGTGTGATCACTCCTTAAGGCTGCGGCGGGACACTGTATGTACCTACATATAGAGCGACAGAACGATATTTATAAACCGGCAATTTCAGGGTTTTGTGTGGTTTAAAAATTAAGCACAAGGTCTTTTGTTAAGGTTCCACCATCCCTAAAATTAGCAGCTGTGCTCTCATCAATTCAAATATAGACTTCATTTATATATAAACAACGTTCATGTAAGCGTGCCTTGCAATGTGGCGATAACGTCCGACGGTGAAAAGAGAGCAGTGACGGATTAACCCTTAATCAAATTAAGCAATTGCCTAGGGCATCACGTCTGGGGGGGCACCAGAAGAAGCGCAAAGAAATCCGGCCTTACGGCATCACGTCTCACCCTCACGTCACCAAAAACCTCACCAAAAAAAATTTTTTGGATAGGAAGTTGACAGAGTCCCACCTCTCACTCGCTGCCCGTTAGTATAGTGCATTCGGCAATTCGAATGCACCCCTTCCCCGTGGGCCTGGCGCCCCCGCAAATCTGTGTCAATCAAATGTTTGTGTTTTGAGTAATTGTGCTGGCCGGCTTCTATGCAGAAACCAGAAGAGAAGCAGCTGATTTGTCAAATAAACTACAAAAATTGGAATTCCTACTCATATTGGTCATGTAAGACGAAATTTTGCAAACCTTCCGAAAAGTCTGCAAGGTATTACAAGACCCAGAAGTTACTCTAGAGACTTACGCTAATCTCTACAAATCACTCGTGGATTTTTTGGAAAAATTGCGGTGCGACTAACATTCTTTAGAAGCCCGCGCAAAAAAAAAGCTACCAGATATGGAATACAAAGACACCCGTCAAAGACGGTGAAAGAAAATGCCCAATGATGGTTTAGCTCCTGAAGTAAGTTTCAGCCCAAGAGAACAATTCAAAATAATAATAATAATAATTTAATAATAATAATTTAATTTAATTTATTTTTTATGTTACAAGTGAGCAAACGAGCAGATGGGCCACCTGATGGTAAGTGGTCACCACCGCCCATAGCACCCACTGTCTTATTAATGGCATATTTTGACACTAATAAGACAGCAAAGCGCTTTGCTCACTTTGAGAAGATGGTAATGTCTCATGTGCCGGTAATTTCACTGGCTCCCTTGCCCTTCAAACCAAAACACAGCAGTACAAACACTGCTGCTTCACTGAGAAAAAAGCAAGGGGGTGGTACTTCCCCAGACGGACTTTCCACAATAGCCCTACCAAATCAATTAAATGCAGAGTTGCGAAAAAGAGGAGAGATATACAAACAGCAGACAAATTCTCATTCTTGAATAAAATACCCGATGCCAATAAAATTATGTGTCCCGATCAAACTGCAGAATACTGTCAGCACAGTACAAATCTAGTAAACGGACAATAATATCCAGAAGACCTTAACACCGAATTAATAACAGAAATTCAACAGTTTCATTCATATGTCATAACTGGGTGTGGAACTTATTTTACTTATGAGTCATAAGTAAAATAAGTTCCAGACCCAGTTATGACAAATGAGTTATGACTTATGAGTCATAAGTAAAATAAGTTCCAGACCATTCGGCTCGCACAAGTTTACATCAAATTCACGTACTATTGTACAAAATAATAATTGATGATAAAATCGAATCAGCTTTCCCTAATGTGGAGACCATAGAATGTGGAGACCGCCCTGCGCATATTTTTATCGCTTATGATTAGAAATTGCTCAGCGGAACGATGGCGGAACGTTCTTTTTCAAAATAAAAAATTAAAAAAAATAAAAAAGGACAAAGATAATACAAGAAATGCTCGATAATTTATCGATATTATACGAGTCCGATATGTTAAAAACGTACTATCTTGCGTGAATTCAATGCCCGGAAAAGCCGCAAGTCGCATTTCA
This sequence comes from Athrips mouffetella, assembly GCA_947532105.1. NCBI lineage: Eukaryota > Metazoa > Arthropoda > Insecta > Lepidoptera > Gelechiidae > Athrips > Athrips mouffetella. Next base: position 10,831,527 of record OX383971.1, read on the forward strand.
ATAAATAAATAAATTATGCTTTGGTTTTTATTGTTGTCGCACCTACTCCACTTCTAAGGTACGTTACATGTCATCATCTTATTTTACATAAACCTATTTTTTTTCGGCGGTAAAGGTTTAAAGACCGATTCTAGTTGACATACGGATAGGGGGGCCCACAGGCGTGGATTGCTTAGGGCATCAAGTAATCTTAATCCGTCACTGAAAGAGAGAAAAGTATTTTTTTAGTATGTTATTTTACAAATATCAAAAATGTAAAACGACCAAATCATTAAACTTAGTTTTGTCTAAAATATTGTAAATTTTCAATTATTTTTGTTAAAAAATGTAGCAGTAAAATAGTTAAAAACCGGCCAAGTGCGAGTCGGACTCGCGCACTGAGGGTTCCGTACCACCACATAATCATAATTGTATTAGTTGAAATTTCAGTAAGTTAATGTGCTAGATTTTTTAAGTCTGACACGCGCTTGACCAAATTTTATTATTTGTTGTTATTTTATAGCTTATGAACTATAAACATACCAATTTTCAAGTTTGTAGGTAAGTGTTCTCGTTTTAACACGCGACCATCCAACTTGACCCCTCTCTTATATGAATGTTCTTGAAACGGGAGCTCACCACAATTGGTTACCATTAGTTGTGAGTAAAGTTGTAATATTTAATGATTTCAGACTTTTCCCTTTATTTGTACTGTGTGACCTAGCTTCTTGCCAAATTTCATAGTTTTAGGTCAACGGGAAGTACCCTGTAGGTTTTCCATTTTTGCATAAATGTATGGAGATGAGGACATAAAAAGCCATATCTTTTGATTGCGTCGTTGTAAAAAATTTAAATTTTCAGATCTTGTGTGGTTCATGGACCCTAACAAATGGTATTAATTTCAACCTGATACCTTTACCCGTTCGTGAGATAAAGGGTCTTGACAAACAGACAGACAGACAGACGGACAACAAAGTGATCCTATAAGGGTTCCGTTTTTTTCTTTTGAGGTACGGAACCCTAAAAATGGGAAAAAATTGACGAAATGAGGGTCATTTTAGAATTTTTTTTTCTTCAGTTATACTAATTAAATTAAAATTCTATCTCGACCACATAACTTCTTACATCTTGTATAATACTAGGTTTTTTTTTTTTTTTAAGATAAATATTTAATTTAATGTAAAAAATGGTTACGAAGTTATTCAGTCTGGAGGCTATTCAGGGAGACCTAGCCTTAAGTACCTTAGTATTTACTTAGATCCATCATCTTCGTAACGTGACTAACTGACGGTATAAAATACCTACCTAACACTTATATGCATGAAATCACGCTATAAGTCAAAGCTTATGCTTACGCAATACTTTTTGGGAATAGGGTAAACTAAATTATTAATGCTGGGTATGGTGTTTCGAATAGTCCTCTTTAGGGCTTATAAATGTTAGTATTATATAGTCTAAGTTATAAATGCAACCCGTTTGTCATACTTACTTTCTTCTTTTCGAAATTCCCCTAAAATATTTTCGACTTGTCAGAACGTACCCACTTAGGTAGAATGAATTGGACTGATTAGCTGATCTAAATTCTTTTTTGCAAATTTCGAAATTTCATTGAACAAAAGTTGTTAAGTACCCCCCGAATGAGTCGTTAAAAGGTTTCATACGATTTTATTAAAACCCGATAAAGTGCAAATAAAATAGTAGAAACAATTTTAGTATGTTACTCAGACCACGAAACTGAAAAGCTTTCCCCAAATACGAAAATCCATTTTTACCTCCCATAGAAACGGCATCAGCTGATAACGCATTTTTATGAGAGGTTAAATTTGGTTTTTCATATTCCGACATATGTATTGGGAAAGTTGTTCAGTTCTTAATAACGTGCTAAAATTATTTTCAGTATTTCATTAGGCTCCTACGAGTATAAATCATTGTATACTTACCTACTCAGTCAGTGTAAAGAGCTACGAAAAGCGCTAAGCTCAACTACCTACTCCTATTGAATAAAGTAGGGTAAATCGATTATCCTACCGATTATCCTTCCTACTTGGTTTAATCGCATAGCGTAGCGTACCGTCCCGTGCTAGGTCTCCATAAACATACGAATATATGGAGCTATAAAGGAATGCATGGATAGATGACTAGTCGATTCCTTTTCCCCCGCATACGTTATTATCGACTAAACTCGAAAACCCTTTCCGAATGAAGTAAAAATAAAAAGGGGAAGGCTTTTTTCTTTTGAGAATGTTTGAATTGTTAATCTTGCGACAACAGTCGTCGGGGAAGGTAATTTTACAGCTGAAGCTACGTATAATACTTTTTCTATTTTCACAAAGCAATTTTCGACGCGACTCAACCGCAACAATATTGGTAAGATTTCTTTAACAGTTGTTTTTGTTTACAGAGGAGATGTCTCATCTGTACCTACCATGGGGCGGGGGTGAACGGTACACCAATCGCTTGCAAGCGCGCAACCAGTTCGCTAGCACACTCGAACTCCACAAGCAGTCTTCATACGAATACCCACATCCCATGCAGCGGCAAAGAAGCCCTAGTTTGCCTCCGATCCACCATACAGAACAAGAGAGAAAGGAAGAAAGAAGGTCAAAGGAGGTGTTAAACCGGAACATACCGAGCGCCAAACGTTTCGCGTTTTACGACGAGGATGGCGAAGGCGACACTTCTGGGTACGGTAGTGAAACCGTGAACCACATCAGGAACGGTCTGCATGACGTCAGCGGTGTTAACCCGGTCATGGCGTGGCAGCAAGATGATAAAGATAGCAGGTATGTTAAACAGTAGCTCTACTTCCGTATTATTTGGGCAACGTTCGTAAGTTCAGGAAGAAGCCACTTCAACCATAACCTACTTTATAAAACGAGCCATAAGAATGTTACCAACGTTACGCCACACCATTGGTATTGCAATGCAATGTGGTTAACTTCATCAACTGACATGAGTTGAATGCACGATTTTATGAAATTTGCGTGATCTGCGTACTAAGTCACTTTTCCCTATTGCCTCATCATATAAGTCATTATCGGTGGGCATGGCAGTGCCCCCGCAAGTAGAGCAAAAAAAAAAACGGGTTGCGGCCGTACCATCCTTTTCTCCCTGTAACTTCATTGTGGATAAAACTAGAAGCCTGTTTTTTTAGTAACCAAACAGGCATGGTATAAACACGCTATATTTCAAATTTCATTCAATTTGAACCAGTAGTTTAAGAATTATAGCAAGTCAAAGTTACTCAATTTTGTCACTGACTGACCGATCATCAAAACTCTAAGGCACTTCTAGCAGACATAGAAGCTTCAAATTTAGAACTGAATTATTGTTTACTGTATAAATCAAGGAAAAACTAAAATATTTTAAAATTTTGGTATAGTTTTCTAGTTTTACCATCTACATACATAACTTTGTATTCCCATATAAACATACTAGCTGTTGCCCGCGGCTTCGCTCGCGTGGATTTCGTATTTATGTTGTTACCGGTTTTCCGAAGCAATGAGATATTTTCCCGTCATTTCGGGGTAATTTTAAACTAAGGAAAAACAGGACTAACCCTGCGCAAATCAATGAGTATAATCTCGATCCAGATCCAGCTGAATTTTATATAATATACAGACGTTACTCATAAATTACTCAGAACAGAGGAACTTAGCAGCAGTATCCTAACAAATGTAAAGAGAGAGATGAGAGACATAATATATTTCAAAACAGAGCCAATTCGCAGAAGTAATTGAGAAAAACTAAAACCCTCTCCCTCTCTCTCCCTCTCCCCCCTTCCTCTCCCCCTCCCTCTGTCTCTCCCCTCTCCCCCTGCCCCTCCCTCTCCCCCTCCATCTTTCCCTCCCTCTCCCCCTCCCTCTCCACCTCCCTCTCCCCCTCCCTCTCCCTTTTCATCACCTCCTCCCCCTCCCACACTCCCTCCCTCTCCCCCTTCCCCTCCTTCTTCCTCTACCTGTACCCCTCTACCTCTCTACGTCTCTACCTCTCTACGTCTCTACCTCTCTACCCCTCTACGTCTCTACACCTCTACGTCTCTACCTCTCTATACCTCTCTACCTCTTTACCTCTCTACCTCTACCTGTCCCTATCCCTACCCCTTACGCCAATTTAACCGCTATCTCTAACATAGAAATGACACCCATATTTATTTTTAGACATTTCAAACCTATCGCACCCCAACCCCATCCCCAGGGGACGATGGTATTTCACGTCCACCACGTTGGATTTCAAAGTTGTTGTAGCTTTCGTAATCAGCGACCCGATAAACCATACAAACGACACCCATATTGATTTTTAGACATTTCAAACTTATCGCACCCCAACTCCATCCCCAGGGGGATGATGGTATTTCACGTCCACCACGTTGGATTTCAAAATTGTTGTAGTTTTCGTAATCAGCGACCCGATAAACCATACAAACGACACCCATATTGATTTTTAGACATTTCAAACCTATCGCACCCCAACTCCATCCCCAGGGGGATGATGGTATTTCACGTCCACCACGTTGGATTTCAAAATTGTTGTAGTTTTCGTAATCAGCGACCCGATAAACCATACAAACGACACCCATATTGATTTTTAGACATTTCAAACCTATCGCACCCCACCTCCATCATCAGGGGGATGATGGTATTTCACGTCCACCACGTTTGATTTCAAAATTATTGTAGTTTTCGTAATCAGCGACCCGATAAACCATACCCATATTGGTTTTTTGACTTTTTCACCCCATATCCCTTTTTTAGGGGTTGAATTTGGGGTGGAATTTCAATAACAGTGATGAACGTTGCATAGAATTACATCATTAATGCCTTAATAATAAATTATGTGGATTTTAGTTTAAAATAAAGAATTTTCAACTTCATCCCCCTTTTCACCCTTAAGGGTGTCGAATTTTCAAAAACCCTGAGACACGTAATTATTAATTTTTAGTCGTCAACCTAAATACAAATTTTGAAGATCCTAACTTTAAAACTGTCGGACTTTCATACAAAATTTCATCCCCTATTTTACCCCCTTAGGGGTGGAATTTTGTAAAACCCTTTCTTAGTGCACCCCTAGGCCTTATAAGGAACCTACATGCCAAATTTGGAATCTCTAGACCCAGTGGTTTGGGCTGTGCGTTGATATGTCAGTCAGTCAGTCAGTCAGTCAGTCACCTTCTTCTTTTATATATATAGATAGGATTACAAAGTTACACTTGCAGCGAATGAAGCAGTGTACCTGTTATGTATAATATAATGGAATAATAGGTGTAGATACATACATACATACATAACATCACGCCTCTTTCCCGTCGGGGTAGGCAGAGACCACAGTCCTCCACCTGCTACGATCTTGACATACTTCCCTTGCTTCCTGTACTTTCATCAATCCTTTCATACAGATGTAGATAGGTTTCAGGTGTAGATAGGTAGAATAATTGGTGTAGATAGGTACCTAGATATAATTATACACAAAAGAAAAATAAGAAAAGCTCATAAGACAGAGATCTTTATGAAAAACAGTTGTTAGTATTCAAGAAGTAGAAGGTACCGGAAAGGAAAATAGTAGGATTATCTACAAAAAGAAATGACATGCCATCAAAAACATAACTTGTAAAAAACCAAGCCTCGCACGCAACTCAGTTCTTCCACCGTAACAAGTTGTGAGTTCCATGTAATACCAAGTCGCTTAATTTATTTAGTCCCTACTTAAGGGTCCTTCTGTTGTAAGTTATTACATAATTAGCTAATCTAACAATATCTTATAGTGACCATATCAATATTAAAAATCTTATGTTTTAATTCAATAGATCGACTTGGCCATCGCATGAAAACACAATGTAACTCACAAGTAATACAATTAGTAATAAGTTATATCAACTGAGATTGTTTAGTGCGATTGATCTATTGATTTAAAACATAAGATTTTTAATATTGATATGGTCACTATAAGATGTTGTTAGATCATTCTATATACATATATAGGTATTCTCAAAACTTGACCCCAAACAAAAAGAAATATTTGCGAACCTGCGACTTTCTGATTATTCTATGGATTCGCTCTAAAGCGACTTATATGATGAAAAATCTATGCATGTGAAGGCTCTGAATCTAGATATCTATTAACTGAAGATTAATATCTTTATTGCAGGGTGACAGGGCGCTGGTCAGTGAACAGCCCTCGTAGTGGGACTGATGGTGAGGGCCGGCCTCGTTGGGGAGATCGCGGCGTCGCCACCGGCCGACTCTGGGAGCCCACCAACCCCAATGCTAGACTCCCACAGGTATTACTGGCAATAGAGGACAATCGGGGAGTCGCCACCGGCAGACTCTAGGAGCTCACGAACCCCAACACTAGACTACCGCAAGTATTAGGTACAGGCAATAGAGGACAATCGCGGCGTCGCCACCGGCAGATTCTGGGAGCTCACCAACCCCAACGCTAGACTGCCGCAGGTATTACAAGCAATAGAGGAAAATCGCGGCGTCGCCACCGGCAGACTCTGGGGGCTCTCTAACCTCAACACTCGACTGTCTCAAGTTTCACAGGCAATAGAGGATAAACGCACGTTGGTCAGACGGTCAGTCAAATGCCCACATAGTGGGACCGACGGTTAGAGGCCGGCCTCGTTGGGGAGATTTTGGCGTCGCCACCGGCAGACTCTGGGAACCTACAAACCCCAAAGCTAGACTGCCGCAGGTATTAAAGGCAATCAGCAAGCATGAAACACAGGTTGTTCAATAAACAGCAGAAAGCAGAGGGACCGCCGCAGTGACACCATGCTTTGAAGAACGGCGTGGCCTTACTTTGTTTTCGCTCGACGTCTGTTGAGCTGAGATCATTTTCTTTAGGTTTCGTACCCTTATAGGATCACTTTGTTGTCCAACTGTCTGTCGACAAGACTCTTTTTCTCCCAAAGGGCTAAAGCTATCAAGTTAAAATTAAAAACAAATATTAAGGTCCATGGACCCTTGAAGCTGAATACCAGGGTACTTCCCGTTGACCTAGGATAATAAAATTTGGCATGAAGAAGAAGGAGAAAGTCTAAAATCATTATATATTACAACATTTCACATAATTATCTGTAACACCACAACACTACCCACCGTAAGATGGCGCCACTAAGTTTCAGAAACGCGCTATCTACTTGTTAAGATTGTTCGTACGAACAGGCCTATTATTGTCTAATCTGTGACTTCTGTGATGCACTGCGCACATTCCGTAGTTCGACGTGTAATCGTGCATTAAGATTCAAGTGCGCTATTTCGCTCATTACAATCGAGCCTCAGGAAATGCGCACGTGCGTCTTACGATATTTCAACACATTTTCGAGTAAAGATACTAAAATTTGCTAACCTGGGTGTCTACTCTAAAAGTCCGATATATCGAAACGATACTACTCGAAACATGCAAATGCAAAACTTCGTCTCTTGACAATAGAGTAGAATATTGGTTGGATGCAGTTTGAAAATTCATCCAACCAATATTCTACTCTATTGTCAAGGGACGAAGTTTTGCTGTTGCATGTTTTGAGTAGTATCGTTTCGATATATCGGACTTTGAGAGTAGACACTCTGATGTCCATCGGAGCATTTTGTAGGCTGCATTTGTTGGTGTTTCCCATTGATTTTCTTGTAATTCGTATCTAAATATTTTGCACGGTTTAGGAACTAATTACAGATTTTTATTCGTAGAAGTCGACAATTAGAAATAATTACAATAATAAACACCACAAATATTTGTAGGTAATTATGGCGCGCATTATTTCTTTTATTTGAGAGGCACAGACTAAACTGCCAAACATCCTATTCCTTGAACCATAAAATAAATAATTAAAAATTTAATACCTTGTTACTTAAATGACAATTTTATTGTTGATTAGTTAATGAATACTTATAAATAATTTCATAGAATTAATACCTATTCATTTATCATATTTTCTCGAATACAGCTGAATTTCATGAAATTGTTGCTAACCGTAATAAACATAAAAACGCCTGGCTCCTTGCTCCTTGCCGATATTTAAAAATAACAAAAATAAAACACTAGTGTGGTAATATAATGAAAAAGCACGCGTGTTTAATAAGCTGGATTATGGACCATAATACAGTGCAAATAGAGATGTTTTGTTAGCAAATGTGTTGAAAAGGAAATTATACCTATAAGAACCAACTTTATTTAGTATAAATTACGAAACCTTTCATTGTTATAAGAAATCACTATCTTTATGCAGATGCCAAATCAAAAGAAAGGCACTCCATCGTGGGTGGAAAGAGGCCTAAACATGATAGAAAACACAGCAGATGTTCTGGTCCTCGACCAAAGAAGTCCCAATTCTGGATTCGAATGCGACAGGTCTTCTTGCAACGGCAGCGATGAAGGAAGGTAGCAATTCAAAAGCAGATATAAACATTACAGTGTATTTATTGGTTTTATTTCTTGTAACAAAATTTCGTCTTTTCCAGAACATTTCTACGTGGACAAAACGTCCCATTAGAACCAGAAATCAAAGCCCAAAGAGAAAACCAACGAATGAAAGCACTAGAATTACAATCAGCAATATTGAGCCAGTTAGAGGATCGCGAGAAACGGCGCCAAGAAGAAAGAGAAAGACAGCTAAGAGAAGAAAGACTGGAAGAAATCAGATTACAGAGACAACAAGAAGAAGACAGGTTAAGACTTGAAGAAGAAAAAAGAAGAAATGAAGAGAAACAACTACAAGAACAACGAAAATTGGAGGCGCTCAAGAGAGCACTAGAAGAATCAGAAAGGAAGGCAAAATTAGATAAAGAAAAGAGATTCCATTCTTTGAAACAAAACTTTTCAAGCTCAAGCGTGCCTAACGATATGAAACCCAAGATCGAAGAAAGTGTGACGACTGAATCACCTACCCACATAGAATCCCACAGTAGTCCAACAAAATCTAGTAGAACATACGATATTCATTCTGCACATTCTGTTAAAAGTCAAAAGAAAGACAACAACTCTCACCAAACAACAGAGTTTAACTCCCCAAGGTCAATGGGACCGGGGCCGGGAAACTTGAACCTATATATTCATAACGTGCCTCCACTAGCTCTCGCTGACAACCAATTTAACATCGTACCAATCGGCATCAACGGAAGTGGCGAATTAGTCAGCGCACAACCAAATAGTATACAACTAGCAGTTTTAGTGCCACAAAATCTAAACAACAGTTTATACAGCGTTTCCCTGAATTCTCTAAATAATATAAGTGAATTATCTGATAGCGGTAAAGTACTGACGCCTAGCAAATACCGCATAGCTAAAACAAAAGACGCTTCGACACAGACCGAGCCTAATGTTTATAAATGTACTGACAAAATACTCAACAGCGAAGAGACGGAAAGAAATGTTGATAAGGATTACGCAACCATTGATGAAAATGCGCCTGAAGATAGCAACCACAATACAATGAAAAAAGACCGTCGTAGGTCTGAAGACAGATATAAGAAAGACTTAGAAAGTCGTCCCAAATGGGGCGTTAACCGACCAGCTGCTCAGTACAAAAAGCAAAGTGAGAAAGACCCCTTCTATAGCCAAAAAAGAAAAATGAGACAAAAGTACCGCTCTCAAGCGAGACAGTATTTATCACAATCTAGTGATGAGAGTCGATCGCCAAGTCCGCCTACGCGCTCTGATAAAAATTCCGACAGCAATCAAAAATCAAGGAATTCATTAAGTCAGTCGTACTGGAGAAGTAAGCGACCTAGTCAGGATATACCAAGACCTCATAATAATACGTCGGAAGCGACCACCAATGTTACACCAGAGTTTGTAAATTTAAGTCAAATCACTGCCAACGAAGTACCAGAATACAAAAAGTCGCCGAAAATGTCTCCCAGCAAAAGAATGACCCTATCGCAAAAATTTATTAATGACAAATATGGAAACAGAAGATTATGGATAGATGATACTAACGAGAGAAATTCGAAATCAAACATATTTGATGTAGAAAACAGAAAAAAGCTTATTGACCAACTCAATATAGCAAAGAGAGATTATATGGAAAAAAGTATTGAAGACCAGGAAAACATAGTCATTAAAAATAAATTTTGAGAGGATAAATTTAAGAATTTACACTAAATTAAAATACACGCTGTTTAGAGCACAGTAGCTAGTCGTGCAATGCATTATGTAGCTGAATTAAGTAGGTTATATGAAGATTGTTATCGATCCAACCGTCTCTAGGTAATAGCCTAACAAGTTAGATCGATAATATCTCCCGTACGAAGTTAAATTAGCCGTACCCTTCAACCATGGCAGACGATTTCTTTGATAAAAAGAAAGACGAAGCACCTATATTGGATTTATCTAAAACTGTAATAAATACAGCTGAAGAATACAGAGCAGTTTTGGACAGAGTGCCCGATTTTAAAACCAGACCCGAAAAGGTAACGAGCACGACGACAAACAATTTTAACTTATTTAATATCTAATAGCTTTAAACAAATGACTTTAGGTGAGGGCTGAAGATGTAAAAATATCTCAAGATCACAAGACCAAAACACCAAAGAAAGAAATTCGCGCGTACGAAAAGCTAGGTACTCGAGGGTATGAAGAGAAGCATTTTACGTTTATGGACCCGATTCCAGTGGAAATGCGAGGGCTCAAGTTTGAGGAGTTGTGTACTGTACCCATTGAATGGCGGATGCTCACATCTCTTCGACCGAAATTAAAGCAAGACGAGGAATATTTTAACAGGTAAATTATAAAATCAAACTATTTCGTTTAAATTTGTACCTGCGAGTTTTTTACGTTTTAAAGAGATTTTACAATTACAGGTTAGTGGAACTGCGCAAATCGGAACTGAGAACGAAAGCGAGAGACAAGCGGGAGTACGCTAAGAACCCCATGATTAGAAAGACGAAGAACCGAGCAGGCGTGACAGAGACTCGGATCGTGTCGTGCTCCGAGTGCGGCGAGGAGTATTGCGATGGTCAGTTCAGTAAGCATTCAGACATTCAGTAATCCAATTGCCAATGGTTTTTACGGAATCGGCTACCTAACCTAGGGAATTTGACGGGGGCACTGGTTTACACAGAGCGACTGCTGTCTGACCTCCGCCCGCAACCCAGAGGGCAAACCAGACCCAATCCTAGATTAGGCTTTGTCAGGTTAGTGGCCAACCTGGCTGTCAGAGTTTTCAAGCCGCCAAATGGCCTGACTTCGCTTAACGACTACTGTCATTGATAGTAGCCGGGAACAACGGCTTAGAGTGCTTTCCAAAGCACGGAAACGCTCTAGTTCACCACGGCCAACGTTGCTTAACTTACGACATCGGAAAGAAAGAGCTAACATGAGCAACTATCACTAGGCCACGAGCGCTTCTAATAGCCAAGTTCTTATCGGTGATTGATTATTAACTTGTGTCTTTGCCGCCGCTGTTTCTTTCATCTGTTGGCGTAACTTTATGTTATGTAGGCCACCGCGTTCTTCTTGATCACTATTAAGATTATTTTCCTAGGTTCAAAATAAAAACATGGGAAGCATATGAAAATAAAAATTTAAGGCGTATTACGTACATTCGATATAAAAAGTAATAAACTGATTATTCCATTACAAAAACGGAAATAGTTATGTAATTCGATGGACGGCCTTATTGTACTTCTTTTTTAGGGTTCCGTAGTAAAAAAGGAACCCTTATAGTTTCGTCATGTCCGTCTGTCTGTCTGTCCGCGGTTTAGCTCAGAGACCCTTAGTACTAGAAAGCTGAAATTTTGTACGGATATACATTTTATCCACATCGACCAAGTGCTAGAATAAAATTTTGAAAAATATTTTTTTTAGGGTACCTCCCATTAGATATGAGCGCCGATGGTTATAATGTCGGCGGCGGCGCGCCGACTTTTTAGGGTCGGCGGCGGCGGCGAAATCGGCGGCGTGACCTCTAAAGCATTTTTTTGTAAGAAATGACCGGAAATCGTAAAAACCATATAGGGTTGGCACAAAAATACTTAATTCCATACTTTCTTTTAAAATTTGGAAATGCGTACCAAAAGAAATTAAAATGGTTCTCAACAATACTAAATATTGTAATTTGAAAATTTTGATTATTTTTAACCTAATATGTGTTGTGGCAAAAATAAATGGTTTAAATGGTTAAAAAATGTCCTGATAGTGATGGAACAGGCCGGTGGAAATCTCCATACTCTGCAAGACTATGGAGCGAGTATTTAATGACGAAGTCGTGGCATAACTTGAAGCTAATGACTTTATTTTTATGTCACAAGAGGGTAAACGAGCAGGTGGGCCAACTGATGGTGAATGTGAATGGTCACCACCACCCACAGCATACACTGTCTTATGAGTGGCATAATTGACACTAATAAAACAGCAAAACGCGTTGCTCATATTGAGATCTAAGGCGGTACATCTCATGTGTCGGTAATTTCAGTAGCTCGTTTACCCTACAAACCGAAACACAACGTTGTAAACACTGTTAGTTTACGACAGAAATCACACAAACAAACAATCTTCCATCGTATGAAATACCTGGCCTTTGCAATTGGATATTAAACTTATTGAGTGTACGATTGAATCAAGTGGTCTTGGAAGATTGCTAGTCTGAGTTCTGTCCGCAACTCTATTCCTGATGCACATAAACTGGTGCCTGGAATCTTTGGGTATGCAGACGACAGCACAGTTACGGATAGATACATGCCCAATGCAAAAGCCAGTGTGGCACAAATACCATCTTGTCGGTCGATAGACCATGGTTGAACGTTTGTTTCTGGCCCTTCACTCAGTGTCCGACTGTGGCGGCCAAAACATAGGCGTGTTTCTTTACAGTCAAACGAAGTCCCTTCAATCTGACTCCAGAGCTCCGAAATGTATTCGTACCGATATCAGACCACCTCGAGCTCCTTGGTATGATGCACTTATCGTCCAATCTGTACTTTTGGCATTTTATTGAGTCCTTGGCCAAATCTGCAGCTAAGAAACTTGGCATACTCTCTAACGCCAGGCGGTACATCACACTGGGACAGCTTCTACAGCCATTTATACCCTATCAGACTTGTGCTTGTGCTTCAAACAGAAGTCCGGTATGGAGTACTGATGAGTCTGCAGAATACCAGCTGGCCAATCTTACTGCAATCGACAAACGTACTAGGAAGCTCATTGGTGATGAGACTCTTGTCAAAACAGAGAAACTGTAGAGCCTTGAACACCGACACATAGTGCCTTATGTACTTATCAGTATTCTATAGAATACATACCATTGAGTGCGTCTGAAATGTACACTCAACAGCTCATCAGTAGAAACACTTTTGGACCTTATGGCGCTGTAATAGAGATGAAAAGTTTCTACCGACGTGCGTTTGACCGTACGACCTTAAACCACCATTCCCCTTCCTCCTACGTGCGGCTAGACGAGGATTGGGGTTCCACCCTTATATCGTCAACATACCACCATTCAATCTGGTTCCTACTTTTCGAGGTACAACTGTACCAATTACTGACAGCCACGAACTACTTGGCATGAAGTTATGTGCAAACCTGAACTTCGGCGCTAACATTGAGTCAAAAGCCCGAACTGCGGCAAAAAAGTGGGGCGTTCTCAATAAGGTTAAGCGTTACTTCTTTCCGACAACTTACAGTTTTATATAAAGTCCAAGTCCGATTCTGCATGAAGATTTCCTTTGGGATGGCTCAGCTAAATACCAACAGACGCACTTGATTCGATAGATCGCAGAGCCTAGAAGCTCATTAGTGATGAAGCTCATTAGAGGTAAAAATCAAGTTTTACAGTCTGGTCGTCGCAAAGTTGCATGTCTGTCGGTCTTTTTTCAGATATTACTTCGGAGAGTGTGGTCAAGAGCTCCACGGGCTTATTCCACCACTACCTTCTACCATCGGGAGTCTGAGGCTCGGAGAGACGCGCCGCAGAAAATTCCGCTATGAATATTGGTTGATATTCCGCACATTCGCACAAAGCGCTTTGAAACATCTTTTATAATGCGCATGGCTAAAGAGTGGAATTTTCTACCTGCGTTAGCGTCCCCCAGTTTATATAACCCGAATCTCTTCAAGTCGCGAGTGAATAGGCTAAAAAAGCGTGTCTTTTTCTGGTAAAGTCCATTCCATCGTTTACTTCATCTCTCTTCAGGGCTAGATAGAGGTCAAAGTAATCGAATTTTGCTAATTTTTTTTTAAAAATGTGCGAGTTAGACATAGCCCTTTCATGTCTATGAGTTACATGTGATAATGAAAAAAAAAATTGGCATATGAAAACAAATCTGATGAAATTATTTTAACTATTAACATTACTGACTGTACGGACAACAGACTGTACGAATTTTTTAATACTTTGAAGGAAAAATAAACAAATGTTTAATTTTAGTCCGGTTTTCAAACACAAGTTTTTGTTAGCTTATCTTCATTTCACAAAAAATTGCAGGTAGGTAATCTTCAAAAATATTGCTGAAACCATTCAGTAATCGGGGCTCTCTAAGAATCATGCTACAAATTAGGTATCCAGCAGGTAGGATCAATATCTTAACTAAAAAGAGTAAGAGAAGCAAGAGAAGAGAAATTGATGAGCATTTTTCCTGGGCTGAACATATAAACTTTATTTGTAAAAAACTTACAGTAATTTTAGGTAAATTTTACCATCTTAGTCTTAAGGTTCCTCTCAGTACTCTAAGATTACTGTATAATACTTTGGTGGATTCCATACTGGATTACGCTCTTGATTGCTATGGGCTAACATTTAAATCATATATTAAAAGGTTAGAAAACATACAAATTAGATTTTTAAAATTTTTGGTAGATAAGAAAACTAAAAACAAATGTAAGAATGATTACAGTAAACTATTTAAAGTGTGCAAAATACTTCCAATTAGCCTGAAGCATAAGTACTTACTTTTAACAAATAGCCATGGCAATCAGGAGCGTAACTCATTATTAGTTAATGTTACCAACAGTCATTGCACAAGATCAATGACCTCGGGTAAATTTATTGTCCCTAGAGTGACAAACTATTATGGAGATAGGACCCTTAAGAAGCGTCTTCCGTATCTAATTAACAGTTTACCCGATGACATTAAAAAAGAAACTAAAAAAACTAAATTTAAAAAAGAATTGAAAGAATTCTTCATAGATTGTTTGCCTGATAATCGTAGTAATTAAGCACTTTTTAGAAAATTAATATTATATGTTTTACGAGAATCAACTGATCCTACAGTCAAACTGTCTGTGCAGTTTTGTGGGACTTTGTATAGTTTTTAGGTCTGCATTTATATGTAACAATCAATAAATAAATAATAAAATAAAAATAAGATAATTTGAATCAGTGCTTAAAAAGTATGGATTTAATAACTCTTTCCTCGCTCGGCGCGCCGTGGCCATCCGCGGCGGCGGCGGCGCAGGAAATTTGTTCGGCGGCGGCGGCGCGCCGGCGCGGCGCTCATATCTACCTCCCATACAAGTAAAGTGGGAATGAATTTTTTTTCTCGTCTACCCCATAGTGTGGGGTGTCGTTAGATAGGTCTTTTAAAAATAATACGAGTTTGCTACAATGGTTTTTCGATTTCGGGATCAGTTTCCGAAATATTAAGCTGAAAAGCGCAATTTTTTGTTATTAGAAATGTGAAAAAAATCACAGTAGTAGCATACTTATATGATGAAATTAAAAGGAAAACTATCACAGTTAAGTAGGCTCAGCAGGTTAATGAGCTATAGCCGAAAAACTAAAAATAATAAAAACAGCAATAGCATTAGAAAGTAAAAAAATTATGTTATAAACGTTATGAAATACGTACTCAAAACCCGCCTAGCCTTGCAATAAAAATTAAAAAAAAACTACGGAACCCTGTACTGCGCGTGGCCCGACACGCACTTGGCCGGTTTTTAGTGATAAAGACGGAAATGTGTAGTTTTATTTTCAATATCAAAATTGAAATTTAGGCAAGGTTTGCTTTTTGGTTCCAAAAAATATTTATATGTATTTCTGTATGGCATTACTAAAAGTAAGTATCGCGTGATGCAGGGTCATTAGCAAGTGGAGTATACGATATATGTGTGTAACAGAAGTAAATTGCAAATTATGCCTTTTTATGAGTCTAGTATTTTTATCGAACGTAACAGACCATAACGATTTCTTACGGTTACACTAGTAAATATAACGGATCATAAATTTTTAAATAATTGCAAGGCCTTGTTTTTTATTATATAAATTAAAATTTTGAAACAAATTCTTTGTTCTTCCAGCCGTTAATAATTGATAAACGTATTCACGGTTTATCAAAATATCCATACTTGCTAGAGAGCTGGGTGTCAAAATATTTATACGATTTGTCCATGTGGCAGACATGTCGTTAAATGTATGTTGTTATTTCTTGATGGAACTCTAATGTATTTTATAATAACATACATACATAATATCACGTCTTGTTCCCGTCGGGGTAGGCAGAGACCACAGTTCTCCACCTGCTACGATCTTGACATACTTCCCTTGCTTCCTGAACTTTCATCAATCCTTTCATACATCTTCGTCGGTTTAGGGTACTTTTAACCTGGCCTTTATTCAGAACGTCCTGAATTTGGTCCTGGTACGTTCGCCGAGGCCTTCCCCTTCCAACGTTTCCATTCACGTAATAAAACACAATTTTCTGTGTTTCTAGTGGAACTAGTGTGAAAATGGTGTTTTAATATTAGGTCTTTACCTATGAAATTGCCGTTTTGTATGGCAAATTTTAGGTAAACTAAATTTTCAGTACTATCATTTTTGCATTTTTCTTAGGAATTATAAATATATTTTTTTTTAAGCATTATTGGGAAGACATTAAGTTAACAGAAGCTTAAATTTAATTTTCGAAAAATATTATCTGTAATAAAATATAACAAATCTAATGATGAAATCGGACGACATTTAAGACGAACTATTTTCGAACCTTTAATTTTATATATCAAACTAAAAATAAAAGCTTTATTTTGTGCGTAAATTGATAACGTTGAAGTCAACTTTCAAATATAAGACAAATGAAAAAAAAATAGCATTAGAATTATAGGAATTATGATCTCATTAATCTGTAAGAAAATTCCGGCAATTTCATAGGTAAAGACATATTATAGTAGTTAAATGTACCTACCGTAAAGAAATATTAAGGACTGTGTCTGCGTGCGTCAGAAATGTAAAAAAAGTGTATGCTAAATTATTTTGCCATGTTTGTGTATTGTTTGCTTCTTAGACTGATGGTTATAATTATCCTCAAAACGATTAGAATCGAAGGAGCTGACATCCACACCTCTGAGAATTTTTTTTCATAAAATGTTGTCTTGACACACCAGTGCTGTTCGATTAAAGACAATCACGTGAAGGACCAAAGAACAATGGTCTTCCATCATTTTCAGAAGTATTCTGAACAGTTGCTACAAAGGCAGACGTGACGTGAACACATGATTTAGTACCCTTCTTTTTTTCAATTCTTATGTGCTGTATATTTAGTACCCTTCTTTTTTTCACCTAAAAAACGCAGCGATATACAATCTTAGACTGCACCAAACCGTTCCTCCGTGTCCTCGCACAATTGTCATTCTGGATCTTAAGACTGTTTCCATTTTAACAGGGAAAATGTGCGCGATAACAAACTACGACATGTTTGCTCGTCTGAAAGTGGAGGTGGAGCGTAAGGAGAAGAGGACGCAGGTTGCGCCGGCGGCGGGCGCGGGGAGGTTGCGCAAGCTGCGACGACGCATGCGCCGCAAGCCGCGCAGCAAGAGCGCCGCGCCGCCACCCAGGACCGACAGCAGGAAATCTGGCGCGAAAAGTGACTCCGAGCTTTAAGGTCTAATCTTCCGAATGACCTTGAGACTGAGTAACTTCGTAACCACATTTTTACATTAGCATTGACGAACGTGTAGCTGCAATTTTTTCTGGAGTATGAGCCGCTGCCTGTCAAACGAGTAAACCAATTTATTTACCTAATATAAAAACGAAAGTAGTAGGTAGCTTGAAGTAAAACCAGCTACAATATATCTACCTGGAAGTCGAGCAGAGAGGGATCATTTATAGGAAAGAACACAATATGGGAAAGAAAGAAATTCGTATTGCTTTTTCTTTCACACAGCTGCATCCCTCAATGCTGGACTTCACGGCTAGATAGTGCGTAGCTGGGTCAACGAAACTAGGCAAAGTCTGTGCTGTGGACATCAAAGGCTAATATATGTACTAACAAAAATAGATAAATAACACTTATACACAGAACAAACACTTGTGCTTGACTTAAGTCTGTGAAAAAGGATGACAGTGCATACTTGCTGCACTTATGGTTTTCGAAACACGTCAACTTATTCGATGAGTAACAACTTTCCCAAAGAAACATTTTTGGGAAATGTATAAAATATTTGACTTCTTCTTTGTATGGAACTCAAAATTTTCTTTTGATTGATTTCCCAAAAATGTTTCTTTGAGAAAGTTATTAAGTTTTGTTGACTGAGCACGTCCTTCACGGTAACAACATTGGAACCATGTAGTAATTCTAGATATCTAATAAGCCAAATCATATTTGTGTTACTTGGGGCGTGCAATAGACATGCTATACGCACGCATACCTCACAAACCATTTTCACAAACTGAACACATTTGATGTCAGTGATAAAATTTTATATGATAGCACATACTCGTATAAGTGTGTATAAAAAACAAATCTAATAAATAGTCAACGTAAGATAAGTACCTATAGCATTATGCTTACAAAGTGCATTCAGCTTGGCATGTTAATATGATTCAGTTACAAATTAGTCAGCATTTATATTATAATCAATAGATATAATTTATAGTGTGCTAAGCAATTTTTGTGTCTTTGTGACAAACATATCCTCTTGTTCGCACATGTCTCCTAGTCTATAAAAATGTCAGAAATTAGAATTAAGTTTTTATTACAAAACTTTTATACCTAACTTCTGAATCTCAAGTTTTATATTACGATTTTAAAGGTATACTAATAAACGATTTCAAATCAGTGAGATGTTTTTCATTATGGCCACCATTAAACATGCTCGATTTGCTTGATCCGAATAAGAGAGCGGAGACCAATCGGAAAATCGAACCCTTTTCCCTTTTTTCGATACACGCTTCACTGACCAATCGTACGCCTTTCACTCTTTCAATAAACAGACCATACAGAGTGGAATTTTTGTACCGTACCTGGACGGAAAGTACTCTAAATGCTAATGGTAACTACAAATTACAATCCGTTTCACGAGTCAATGCCAGCGCTTGCCAACACATTTTGCAGCTATATCAGTAGTAATCAGCTAAAGCTGTCAGAAAAAACAAGTTTGTATACGACGCACAAAATAACTTTGGCCCTGTCATTGATGCGCAGAAGTCAAAAATGTACCATTTTTTGCTTCTGCGCATCAATAACAGGGCCAAAGTTATTTTGTGCGTCGTATAAAACAATGGTACTTTTTCTGTCAAATACACTGAGGCGCTACCGCCGAACTCAATCGTTATCGAATCTCTCTTTTCTTCTTGTATAGAAAAAAAGAGAGAATCGATAACGGTTGAGTTCGGCGGTAGGGCCTCTGGTTTTAAAGTCATGGCTGCAAAATGTTTTGGTAAGCGTTGGCATTGACTCATAAAACGGATTATACTTATTACTATCCAAGATTTTATTTTTAAAGATAATAAAAAAGAAAAGGGTAGCCTTTGAAATTAGCTAGCCACACCAGGGGATCTAACAGTAAAAAATTAACACCCTGTACCATATCATCATCATCATATCAGCCCACAGAGCAGAAACCCGAAAGACGTCCACTGCTGGACATAGGCCTCCACTCCCTGTACCATATAGCACCTACCTATCTATAGGCCAATCATAAGAATCAAATCAATAAACAAACATCTTAAAAGGAAGACATGGAATCTAACAATAATGTACATGTCGCAGGCAAATTGTATAATCCGCCGTTTTAGATAATGCCTAGGCATTTTAAAAATGCCCAGTTTTCAATTCGTCATTTTATATAATGCCTCAGCAAAGCAGCGCTTAATTTGTTAGTGGCACTCACCGGCCGCTGCTGCGGCTAACAAACCTAATTCATCTAAACCCATTTCGGACGGTTCTCCCCCAGTGCTGTGCGTGGTAGCTAATCTGTGAGCTGCAAACAATAAGATTGCTCCATTTAACAGCGCATTTGACAGGCTAGGAAAATGGAGCACTCCTATCGGTTGGAATTTTTCCAACTCAGAGCTAGCTCCCTCGCATAGCACTGGTGGAAAACCAATCTTACAATCCGCCGACGCCACTTTACATTTTGCTGACCTTTCACAATTTGCCCACCGTTTGTAAACGGCGAATTATACGATTTGCCGCCAACATTTACATTTAATAGGACAAGACAAATTGCTTTTACTCAAGGGTCCAACAAGATTACGTAGTAATTAATAACTATTTCTATTGTTAGATGTCAAGGTGCTTTCGTCGCATTTTTTTTTATGATACACAAGTGAGCAAACTTAAACAATTCATGTCAATATCACTCTTTATTGATTTTAAAAAAATATTTATATTACACATTCATTATTATTTAGAGCCTAAAAACAATAACATTCTCAAGATACGATGTCTGTACGCGTTGGCGACCTCGCCTCCTACGACTACATGAATATGAAGCCAAAAATATCATTTACATCTAATTTACCTATTAACAATTATACGAATTTAATTCATCTCTGAGAGTCTAATGATACTAGGCCCTAAGTACTGCCTCGATAACAAAATATAGAAAAACAAAGAGCAGGAATAAAATATGATACATCTCTTATAGACTTATCTTAAGTAATAGGTTCTGTATAACAAATGGTAAAGTGTTGTGAGAGAAAATTCCGGTATTTGTAAAGTCAATATTATTTTTATTTTTACTAAAGTTTGCTTTCCTGGCACTACGAGATATCACAAGGCAATGTCAAGATAAATGATTAAAAGTTAAGATATATTTTAGATCTTTGTACGCATTGAAGAAATTGATTATGTATGTGCATGGACGAACAATAAGAAGGACTGACCATCCCCTATAAGAAATCGTAACCCGGAAAAGTATAAAACTAGATGGCGCTAATAAATAGTCCGGAAAGTTACTATGATTTATCGAGTATTCTGCTAAAAAAATAAACCGAATTTCTTTACATTGAATCTATGTTGAAATTTCGAATGATTTTTTGGCAGAATACTCGGTAGACCATAATTAATCAGATTATTTGAAAGCGCCATTTAGTTTCCATGAGGTTTATGCCTTTACGAGTTACGTTTTCTAGTATGGGGATTGTCAGTTTATTATTATTCGTCCATGATATGTGGTACTAAATATCTGTTATACATATTCAGATTCATAGTCGAAGATAGCGGTATGTCAGAAATCACAATATTATAGTTAAATATGTATTATTATTTAATCGTAAATAAGCAACCAGTTTCAAATAGTCTCTCACTCTTATCCTAAGTTTATAGTACAGTAATAAATTATTTGCATTCCGAAACTAGAATTTCAAAACAATATTTCACAATGCGATATCAGGGCTATCCTTAACTTCAATTTATACTTAAAACTAGGCATACAAAATAGGAATCTGCAATAAAACGATAATGTTTAAGCTGTTTACATAAGACTTGACCAAAGGATATATTATTATGCAAATTTGTAGTCCAATTAGTAAAAAATATATATCGAAAAGCACTTAAGAGACGTATTTCTTGGAATTGGGCGGACGGAAAACACCAATATTTTTGAATTATATGAATACTTATCCTACTATAACAAACTCAGTTTACTCCTGCAAATCATCGCAAAATAAAGTTATATAAAAACTTATTAAAGCGCTTAGCACATTATGCTACGATAATAATGTTTTACATCTGCAAATTGAATCACTAATCGTAAGACATTCTTTAAAAAAACCCGTAGCAATATACATTTACAGCAGATAGAACCAGAATCTAATGGACATGACATGTAAACAGCATATTTATTGGTCCAAAATTCAGGTCTCATCACATTTGTCAGGGGTTAATCACAACACCAATAAATTCAATTTAAAATTAATAATATTAGTTTCAATGGAACCTGCAAAACTTTGAGTACAACTAAGAAATAAGCAAGTTCCCTTTTCGTAAAAATCAGCCAATCACACAGCTTTATTACAGCCATGTTGCAATGTAACGAAACAAAGGGGTTGAAATATGTGGAAATGCACGCATGGAATGGAAGGAAAACACTTACATATTACAAGCACCAAAAATCTCGTCTGATAGTACCGGGACCCACAGGTAAAAAATATTACCCTCCTGTTGAGGCAGTCGGGTAACAAACCACCAAGAGTTTACTCTCTAAAGAATAGGAAATTCCGGAAAGTGACCGGAAAGCATGTGTAGGCGAGTTTGCATACAGAGTGTCATCCACACAAGCTACACGCTCTCTTTGTGTGTGTATACACACACTATATGCCCCTGCGCAAAACCACTTTCCAGATATTGTTTTCACTTGACATTTCTCCTCTTGAGATTAAAAACTCGGTGTATAACACTAAATAGTAGTGTGAGTCGTCGAAGGTTCTGATAAAATAGGTTATCATTATATACGTTATTATGACGACATATAGGGTCCTAATTATCTAATCATAACTACAATCTAAAGTAATCAGAAGACAAATTAGAAATTGTATTTTGAATAATACAAATCATTAATTTTCCTAAAACTGAGCATATGGCTAAGGACTGGTTTTAAGGACCCTATATTATCTTAAATTACCTACCTACATTACATCCGAACATATTGCAGATTCCCAAAGGTCACTAAAATCCTCAGGATACATAAAATTAAAATGACTCATAAAGGCATAAAACCAAACGTATTATGCTTAACAATAATTAAATTATTATGAAAAAACAAGTCAACATGAGCTAATAAAAAAATAAACTATTAAACTAAAAACATGGACGTAAGTGAAATGAATGCAAGAACGAATAAGGTATCAAACTTAATTTAAATATTTTTCACACCCTGTAAACTACAACCATCAACAGAAATAACTATTGTAAACATAGTTGTATGTAATTTCTATCCAAATGCTATATTCATGCTGCTGTGGGCAAAGATTCAGCTAAGAAAAATTAAAACTATTTTATTTACTATTATTTAGAACTAGAAGAAGAAAGTAAAGTGATCACGAATGCCGTCAAAGAGGTAAAGACCGTCCAAGGCGAGTATTTTTTTCAGAAAGTTTATAATTACGCTAGCATTTGAAGTAGAATACATACATAATTTAGGCATAATCCTTTATACACGATAAAACTGCACTAAGTTCAACTTATTTTCTATCCGGAGCCCCAAAAGTTCGGCCTTTTACGAATTTGAAAAAGAAAAACGCAAATCACCGAACTTTTCCAACTTGAAAATTTGGTCGACAAGGTATGCGGAGTGGGGAAGATTTCTAAAAAGCATGCCATTTGTTACATAAGGCCCGCATTCGACAAAACAATTTAATATGTCGATAGAACAACTATGTTGTGAGCGAAAGTAGTAGTAACCGGACCAATTTTAAGAGTTGGTGAATTTTATGTTATATAAATAACACATGCTTTACTTCGACGAATAATCAACCGGCTAATTTCACTAATCGTTATCTCGCCTGCTGTCCCCGCTTGCTTTTATATCGACCGATTGATCGACCAATGACAATGCATGCACCTCAAATCAGTTATTTTATAATAACTGTTTGTTGCCTTTTTATACATAATACCCTAGTTACTTAGTTAGGTTAGATATAGCACCAGAAGGATGCTCAATTTTCGGAGACAGAAATTCATCAATTATTATTTATTGAAATGGAAGTTATCAGCGGACAAGTGAGAGAGCGGCATTTTGCAAACCATGTTGTACTTGAAGTCGTGCGCTACTTCTCCAGTTTCCTGCACGAGGAACTTTTGACCAAGGATTGGGTCATGTTTTGGGCTAAGCCTTTATAGCCACTTTTGCCGTTGACTCGAAAAGAAGAAAAAGAAATATAATAAGGTTAGGGGTAGGCAAATGATGATACTGGTGTCGATTCTGGCGGACCCAAACTAAACTAAATTTGACAGGTCTAAAAATGATGCTGTCTTTTATTAGTCTGTAGGGAGTAACAAAGACAGCAACACTTTTAGACCTGACAAATTTAGTTTAGTTTTAGTTTGGGTCTGCTAGAATCGACACCAATTATCGTTTAGTACGACTACCAAGGCTTGTAACCGGTATTTTAATAACCCAAAAACATAGGTTTCTAACCAGTTTTTGCAACAATGCTCACACAAGGCTGCTCAAAGCAAAAACCAGGTTTACAGGTTAAAATAAGTTCAAAACGGTCCAAAATCAGGTAATCAGCAGAGGTCGGAATCTGCCGGTCATTCCAGGTCCGTACTTAAGTGATATGATTGGGGCCCTCTTTTTAATGATTCTACTTTATTGACTTTGAAAGAAGTTCTAATATTTATAATAATGAATTCCTTGTTATTTTGAGATTCTAAACAAAGCCAATCTATAGTAATCCCACTGACACAATACAATTTAATAAGAGGGCCCCAATCATATAACTTAGTACGGACCGGAATAACCGGCAGATTCCGACTTCTGCTAATCAGAGATATGGGTATATTCTGAGTATACTTTATCTGGTAAGTTTTTTTAATATCGATTTCTGTCAAGCGATGAAACTAAAACGCTCTTTTTGTGAATTTATGGAGTCGTCAGTAACCAAATTTGAAATTTACTATGCGTTTTAAATGAGAATAGGACTGGGCCCAGATTTGCGGCTGCAATCGTTATGAAGTAGCAGCTATCAAACTATCTTTACTGTTTCGAGGAACCACTGTGAAGTTAGCAACAACCAGTCCTATTCTCATATGAAATGCATAGTAACCAAGGTAACAAACCTTGACTACTGCATCGTTGAACTTAGTGCATTGTTTGTGAGTGTGTGAAGGTGCGGTGTCGTCGTTGTGTCGCCGTGTGTCGTCCTAGTGTCGACTGTCGCCGTGTGTGTGTGTGTCAGCGCGTGTGTGGAGCTAGCGACGGCCCGAGGTCGCTCACTCACCTCTCACTGGTCTTTGCGCGCCTTCTTTTTGCTCTTCTTTACTGCTTTAGCGTCGGTCCAGGTGTCTGGTGAAAATTTTTATGACATATAAATACAGAAAGTAGTTTCTTGACCTATGTGTTCTACGGGAAAAGTTGTTCAGTTTATGGGCAGAATCACATCCTTCAGTACCTATTGTCACGCCTTTTTGTTACTCGTATAAGCAACGGCCCGGAGACAAGCTACCCACCCCATTGCTATACCTCATAGGTACAGGTGGATTTAAATCATTCTAACTCTGACTGCGCAGAATTCAAAAAGTGAGTCGCGGGGTGCGCGAGACAGGTGTGGGAAGGCATTCAAATCGTTCATTGTCTATCCGCGTGTCACCAATGGGCAGAAAATAACCGTAAGCATTAGAGTTAAAACATCGAGCGAGTTAAAATATCGCGGCCTTTACCACCTGACTAGTGGTGGTCAGGTGGTAGAGGCCGCACCTGTTTTCTCTAAACTTAAAAAAATAAAAGCGCTCTCGCCTTAAAGCGGGCATTACATTATGCAATCTGCAGAGCACTAGCTGAGCTAGAGCGCAGCTAGGGACTAGCTGTTCAGTTTGGATCATAGAATACATGAAACAGAGTTAGAAAGGCGAAGTAGGCGGGCCCCGCGTGCCACGGATAGGTCCGTAGGACAAACAAATGTCAAAACCTCAAAATGACCCCTTCAGTCATTTGCCCGACTCAATGGCGTAAAGAGCAGCGACGTATTTTTTAAAAAAATGCCGTTTTGTGCGATATTATCACGTCGAGCTCACAGCAAAGATAAAAATTAGCAAAATGGAGGCCTATTGTACCACCGATAACCATTTAGAATACCTTTTTATCAACTATATTTGTTAAAACAAAAATATTTTTTAGCCATTCGAAACCAGAGCAAAAGTGCTTCCAAAAATACATCGATATCGATAAATTTCTGTATACTTGCATTATTACTGTAATGTTGAATACTTACTTGTATATATTTTTTAGCTTTGAAGTTAACCAATAATTTTTTAATAATTAAAAAAATAAAAATTGTTTGCACTCATACTAAATCCCAAATTTAGAAAGAAATTTTTGGCAGCTACCCAGGTGATCCAAAAGAAAAGCAAAGATGGATACCGATCCATCGCATCGGCCACAGGGCGAATAGATTGGTTAGCCACGAAAACAAGTTCTACTTGCTCGAAACACTTTCTGGAGAGTGACATCATCTTTTCGGCACAAAGAAGACATTTTAAAGCCTCTTGCTATACGCTATACCTGTAAGAAACCGAAATCACTTCCCGGAGGGACACCAACTTAACCACACACGTCTTTACTGGTATATTAATTTGATTTGTTGGTTCTTCTTATTGCTGACTAGCAGCTGCCCACGACTTCATTTGCGTGGGATTCGAAAAAAGAGTAGATATTATGCTTTTCTAGGTCTCAGTCCATATTCCTGCCAAATTTAATCAAATTCTGTTTAGTGGCTGGGTCGTGAAAGAGTAACAAACATCCAAACATATACAAATTCAAACTAAAAATAAATTATCTTTATAATATTAGTGAGATAAAAATGTAAATATTTTTATCTCACTAATAAATTTTTTTCTTAAAAATGTAAATATCATGTAAATGATAAAACAAAACAATGCTTCATGATCTATTTTATTTTTAAAGAATATTAACACGCAGGGATCTTCTAATAAAAAACCGGCCAAGTGTGAGTCGGACTCGCGCACCGAGGGATCCGTACCACCACATAATCACGATTGTATGAGAAATTTCAGTATGGTCCTGTGCTAGATTTTTTGAGTCCGACACGAGCTTGACTAGATTTGATTAATTTTTGTTATTTTATAGCTTATGCACTATAAACCATGCAATTTTCTTGTTTTCAAGTGTTCCCGTTTTTAAGATAGAGCATAAACAAAAATCGCCTAAAAAAGGTCTTTAGTATCGGAGCCACACTTAATTTATATATTTTTTTTACTTTTTGTTATATTGGCAACAGAAATACATAATCTGTAAAAATTTTAACTGTCTAGCTATTACTGTTCATGAGATACAGCTCAAACAAAATTTTGTAAAAACAGATGACATTGACTTTTGTGGCATCTTTTTTATTTGGTTTAAAGTATTTTTTAAAACAAAAAATACATTATTTATTTACTCAACAAGCTCCAATCAACGGGGTGGGTCAAACTTTTGTTTTACGCTCCCCCCTTTAGCTGTTTGGGAGCCCCCTTAATTTTTTAAATTTTTAGTATTTGTTGTTGTAGCGGCAACAGCTATACACAATTTGTGAAAATTTCAAATTTCTACCTATTACGGTTCATGAGATACAGCCCACTGACAGTCAGACAGACATCGGAGGCATATCAATAGGTCCCGTTTTTCACCCTTTCGGTACGAAACCCTAATAAAGAATGAGTATAAAACTAAAACCCGTATACAAGGTGTAAGTAAATACTTGGCTTCCAAACAAAAGTTATTATGATGATTTTCCAGGCAATACACAACACAATAAAACTAATTAAGAACGCACCCTTTCCTTCCCTCCCCCCCCCCCCCCCCGTACCTGCCTAAAACATCAATGAAAAAGCAATGACCGCGCGCGCAATTCTGTTCTCATGAAAATAATATCTAAAACGACAAAAACACCTGTGTATAATACAAAGTGACTTTGATTTTACAATGTTTTGTGTAAAGATTGATTGATGCAGTGTGACCTCTAATAAGAACCAGCGCCTGGATTCCCTATCATCAGGCACGTCCTTCTTCACCCCGCCGCCTGAGAATGTCGGATCTGTAAACGTTAGTTTACTATTATTTAATCTGTGATTTTAGTGAGATATTAAAAATAAAACAGCTTCAACAACCTAACATTAGCGTGACGATTAGTTTCTGCGCATGTTGACAAGCGGAGAGCCAATGAACGCTTCGCAGTCATTTCCCCACCATACCCCGTGCACCCCCGCGACTCGTTTTTTGTGTTCTGCGCATTAACCGCCATCGCTAGAGATAGTTATTGCAAGCTGTACGAATCTAAAACAAAACCTATGTTTCGTGGAAAAGTTGTAATCCAGAGTACAATAATCCATTTTATCGATAATTTGCCCAATGAAACATACATCCCTAGCATTTGCACAATAATGATACCAGTATAACACAACAATTTAATATTTCAAAATCGCTAACTTTCTATTTTCAGTAAAGAAAAATCTAAATTATTTTTTTAAGTATTATGCATAATGTTGCACACATTTATAAATATATTGTTAGGGAAATATTTAAAAGGAAAGTTAAAACAAAGAAAGGTTCAATGGATACTTTTTGAACCTTTTTTGTGCAAACTTTATTAGTATGGCCACATTTTATCTTTGTCTCTTTCTCACCCAAAAACGTCAGATTTTGACGTTTTTGAAAATAATGTTATAACGTAATGTAATACGGTAAATTTTTGATTGCTTGGATTTGGCTCTTTTGACTTTTTCGATTCACCAGTAGACGACAAATAGCTAGCGGTTTTTTTATGTAGTGAAAATATAAATCATCGTGTAAATGTGTGCAAACTGGCGACACCGGTTCTCGTACAAAATTGTCAGCATTGCCTTTCTAACTCTGTTTCATGTATTCTATGGTTTGGATCATGTAAATGCAGTTAGAGACCTAGATCACTAGCTCACTCGCTGTCTAGCTGCATTTACACGATCCAAACTGCCTCTGCTCTGCCTGCAGATTGGATAATGTAATGCCCGCTTACGTCACCTTGGAAAGACGAAAAAGTACTTATAATTTACAAACAACAATTTTATACCAATAGAAGAAAACAAATTACATTTTCTCTTCCCTAGGCAAAACCTTGTAGTATGAATGACTCAGCATCGCCTACGCTTTATTCAGACGAAAAAATCTATACAGGAGTACAGTTTGCAACAGTACAGTCAAGAGCACAACAAGCTTGACACATTGGACTTTGTACCGTTCTTATATATAGATATTTATTTAATGGCATCAGTTCTCTTTACAAGTCGTATTTCACCACTGTCAAAGTAAAGAAATTGTTACAAAATTATGGCGAGATCGCCAATAACCAGTGAAAGATTTACACAGGAATCCACATCACGAGGACGAGGGCCTGTGTACTATTCCAATAGACGTACGGGCGAGAATCGCCCTGCGAGTGCAATTTCGACCGGTCGTTGACTGTACCTTCGATTGTGCCTAAAATCGATTACTTGCGTAGTTTGTATTATTGACAAATGGCTGTTGGTCTAAACTGCGCCTAGTTTACTACTAGTATTATATGATCTGTGACTGCACACAATACTGTGCTAATCTAGAGTTGTTGGCTCGATCTAGCATGAAAAATTTCCAAGTAGGCTTTGTCGAAGACAGTATTTCGATTAAAAAACAACATACATAACACGGATGTGATAAACTGAACTAAGCGAGAAAAATAACCTAACAATTATAAGACTTTTATTGGTCTTAACTGAAATGAAAAATAACTGGTAGATTGGCAGCAAAATGAGTTTGATTAACCTTTGCCCGTAAATGTGCCAACTAAAGGCCTCCCCTAAAGGCCAAAATCACAATTTTTTGCAGAGAATTCTGGGGGAAGCTCTCTGTCCAGTAGTGAAGATTTTTGTAAAGGCTGATTTACAAGGGGGCAGAATTTGTACGCCTCGGAGGGATGCAGCTATAGGAAAAACAGAGAAAGCTATACATGCATTCCCTGTTCATGCATTGCATTTCTCTTGAGGCGCAAAAATTTCACCCTATGTGAATCAGCTATCCGGATGCCTTTGCATCACAGCTGTGTTAGGTAACAAAACTAAGCTGGAAAACAGTTCAACCAATAGGATTGATCCGATTTCTTAGCTTAGAGCTGCATACGCGCTTAATGCGCTAAGCTAGGAAAGGCAGCAACCCTATTGATTGGAATATTCCAGCTGACAGCTTAACTTCCTTGTACAGCTCTGGTGGAAAGGATACTTAAGGGATGTAACGATGATAGGAGCATTGCCTATAACTTACCTCCTAGCTCATCAAACACGGGTGCATTCGTTTTCTCGTCAGCTTTGTCGGAGTCGGAGCCTTCTCTCTCAACAGACTCAGCTTTTGCCACGCTTTTAGCCGGGACCTAAAATAAATGAGTTAAACATATTTTATAAATACCGGGTTAATTTTGGACCCCTAATCCCCCTCCATGTTATTCAGAATACAAATCTGAAAAAAGAAACATGGGTGGCGAAAAGAGATATTTTGGCACCTTTACGCCAGCAAAAGTGTGATAGATTTGTGTGAACCTTAACAACAAAATTTATTTTCATTTTCTGATCCAGGTCTCTTTGAAAAAGTTTTTCAGTTCTATGTTCTGAGTAACAGAGTTTGTGGCCAGAGGTCTCAAAGGGGTGACCAAGAAAATATAACTCAAATCAACTTTCCCAAATAAATATGGCTCGGAACATGACAAAAAAAATAGGCTTTCTATACAAAAATCTTACTGTCACTGTTGAGTCCATCCATTGTAGTTCTAGTAAAATAATTTGTACAATACTTGTGTTATATAAGATACTGGATATTGCGTCGTATAATATATATAATAACTAGCTGGTGCCCGCGACTTCGTCTGCGCATGTTTTTATATTGTAGCCTATGTGTTATTCTGATGTATAAGCTATATTATTGTAAAGTTTCATTAAAATCCATTCAGTAGTTTTTACGTGAAAGAGTAACAAACATCCATACTTACAAACTTTCGGGTTTATAATATTAATATAGTTGAAATAATGTAGCTTGATTAGAATAACAGAAGTGTTAGAGCAGGACGCAGTGATGTACTACACATTGGAGCGACAGAGACAAGTATCAATCCGACCTGCTCTCACGCATAGTTTTTCCACCTGTCATTCTAATCAAGCTATATTATTTCGACTATACGAGTAGTAGGATATATTGCAAATGTGGCATACGACGCTTTACGCCTGTTAAAGCTTGCGTCAAATAACTAAAACAAAGATGGCACCCACGACTCAAGTGGAATGAGGAAAAGAAGGGTTTGGGTGGGTTCCCAGCTCCCAGCGATGCTTTGGTTACTGCGGTGCTATCACCCGCCTACAACCTTATGATCCTTAAGGTGATCTGTTTTCCATACAAAAATTCAAATGACTTGCATTCTTACGCGGGACATAAAATTCTGTTGAAAAACGAACGAATACTGCTATTTTTAGTTAAATTTTTCGCTAATTAATACAAAAATACAGTTAATGTACTGAAAATACTACTTTTGTTAGCAATTTTTAGTTCAATATTACGATTGTGGGCGTGCGATCAAAACTGTACGGTTGTGCTTTGTGTGCATGTGTGAGTGATCGTACTCATGTAAACACGGACTGACGAGAGTAATGACTTTAGTGGACATACATATGGACATATTTTTCTTATCGAAATTGTTGTTAGGCGTTGAAGTTGCACGATGAAATTTACGCGAATCAACTTTTTGCACATATATAGTTGGTACTTATTGCATAAAAAAATAAAACCTTATTTTTGCAGCAGTGGCTCCATCTAGTTGCGTTCGGGGCTAAGCTGGCCGTCACAGATCACCTTAAGGTAAAAAATTACCAACACATTTTGCAGCTATGTCAAAAGCAATCGGCTAAAGCTGTCAGAAAAAACAGGTTTGTAAAACAATGTTATTCTTTCCGTCAAATATACTCTGGTTTTAGTGTCATGGCTGCAAAATGTGTTGGTAAGCGTTGCAATAAACTAAAAAAAAACCGGTCAAGTGCGAGTCGGACTCGCGCGCCGAGGGTTCCAGTGTGCCTATAGTATTTTTGGAAGCAATGAAGTCCATTTTTAGGACCGCAAAACTAAATTTGTTTGTAAAGGTTTTTTGCAGATTTCTAAAAACCTGTGCAAATTAGAAAGATCGTTTTATTTTTGCTATAATATTGAAATAAACTTCTATCGACTGTAATTAATTCAGATTTTTACTTTCACAAACTTCGGAGATAAGAGGGGGGGGGATAGTATTTTTTTGTCATTTTTCATCATAACTTGAAAACTAAGAGACGTAAAAGAATACAAAAATATATTTTAGAATGTACAAGTAAAGCTCTTTCATATGATAACCCACACGACCTAGTAACGACAATTTGAAATTTTGCCCCTCCTATTTGGGCCCACTTTACATTAATAATAATTTTAATTTTCTCATGTGCAATTAAGTTGGGCAACCATATCCTATCCAAATATCAAGTCGATAGCATGAGTGGTTGCCGAGATATACAGGTGTGACAGACAGACAAAGTCGAACCATAAGGGTTACTTTTTTTTTACTATTTTGGTATCGGAACCTTAAAAACCGGCCAAGTACGAGTCGGACTCGCGCACTGAGGGTTCCGTATAAACCTGTACGTATAAAAGTAAAAGTAATGGTATTTTGATTGCTAAAAAACTTTATAATGTGACGTAAGTAACCAGGCTCGGACTGGGACCTAAAAATTAACCGGGCATTTTAGATATGAGCGGCCCAAAAACTATTAAAAATGTGCTTTGTATACATATATATACAAGATATAAAGATTATTTTGATAAATTAATGAATGAGTGACTTGCAAAGAAGCTCGCTGCTTTGGGCTACTTTGCCGATAATGTCCTCACTATCCAGATTTCTTAAAAAATCTTTTTGAATTTAAAAATTCCTAAAATAAAATTATTTTGATAAAGCTCATTACAAGCAAACTATAACGTGAAGTCAGTAAAACTAAGATCACAATTAGTAGTTTAAGATCGAGGGTTTACCATCGTCTCATTTTCCAATAACCTTTATGACCTACCGTGTATCTTACAGCGTTTTTCAATACTTTAGTGAAAAATCTACTCATAAAATTTATTAAACCATCATATCATAATTAAATCATTTTTTCCGTATAAAGGACCTACCTCTTAGATATTTCAAAAAAAGTTTGTATAAGTGGCTTATTGGGCATAGTTTTTATAATGTTAAGGAATTTTTAGAACTTAAGACATCATAGGACATTGTAATTTTTGCTTTATTATTTTTATATTGACAATTTCAATGTACTTACATTTGCATGCCAAATATTTTGGTGAAGTATGAGAGACCTATTCTAGTTTTACATCTGTATATATTACCATATTTGACGCAAATAAAGATTATGATTTGTTGTTCTTCGTTTGATAAAATAATCTATACATATAATCAAAGAGTAGAAAGCGCGTGTCTGTACTTTTGATAAATTTATAAAAAAAATGTGTGAGCGATAAGAAACGACTAATAAAACTCAAAAATATGTTTTCTTAACTTTTTGTCTGTGTCTGTATGTTTTCGATAAACTCCGAAACTACTAAACGGATTTTCTCGCGGTTTTCGCAGATAGATTAAGCTTAGGTCTGAGCAACATATAGGCTATGTTTCATTCAAATCGGTTCTCTCAATCAGAAGCTACACCAATGTAAAGTATTAAATTGCCTGTACGAGAATAACTCGCAAACCGATTCAAACTGAGTTTTTAATTACGAGTTTGGCTTACTTTTGTGCACAATAAAAGTTTAGTTTCATTGCAAACGGTTCACTCAGACAGAAAGTACGCTAAGTTTCATGCGGCGGCGCAAATAACTCACAAACTATTTAACGGATTCAAACAGGGTTTTCAATAAACTGTCAAGCTTACTTCTTTGCAACATATTAGCTTACTTTAATTGAAAACGGCTCACTCAGATAGGTGCGCGAATTTCCAGCGGAGGCGCCAATATCTCACAAACAACTGAACCGATTAAAACGAGGTTTTCAGTAACGTATTTGGCTACTCCATGCAACATGTATGCTTAGTTTCATTGCAAACGGTTCACTCAGACATAAAATTCACTAAGTTTCAAGCGGCGGCCCCAATAACTCACCAACTACTAAACGAATTTAAACGGGGTTTTCAATAACGTGTTTAGCTTAATTCTTTGCGATTATATTAGCTTACTTTCATTGAAAACGGTTCACTCAGACAGGAAATGCCCGAAGTTTCAATAGACGGCTCCAATAGCTCACAAACTACTGTACCGATTCCAACTGGCATTTCCATGACGTGCTTGGATTAGGTACTTTCATGCAACATATAATCTTAGGTTAGTTAAAAACGGTTCACTCAGATCGAAGTAACGCAAAGTTTCAAGCATAGGCGCGACTAACTCACAAACTTTTGAGCAGATTCAAACGTGGCTTTCAGTAACGTGTTTGGCTTACTTTTGTGCAATAAACAAGCTTAGTTTCATTAGGTTCACTCTGACAGAAGATACGCAAAGTTTCAAGCTGCAGAACCACTGGTTCTCAATGACGCGTCGGGCTTCTTTCTGTGCAACATATAAGCTTTATTCCATTGCAAACGGTTCATTCACACAGAAGGTTCGCGAAATTTCAAGCGGCCACACCAATACCTCACAAAGTACTTGAACGACTTAAACGGAGTTTTCAATAACGTATTTGGGTTGCTTTCGTGCAATATTTGAACTTTTTTTTATTGCAATCGGTTCACTCAAACAGAAAATGGGCGAATTCAAAGTTTCAAGCTGTGAAACCGAGCTGAAATCAAACAAAGCTTATATTTGTACGGAAGAAAGCCAAATACGTTGTTGAAAATTCCGTTTGATCCGGTCCAGTTCTTTGTGTAAAAGTTGTGGGTACGGCTAAAGATTGGTAAAATCTAGATTTAGTTGTATTATAAAAAAATAATAAAAAAATTCCTGTTTCGGCATGGCAGTGCAACAAATGTAAAAAAAATTATGAAAGTTCTTAAGTTTTGAAAACTTAGGAAGTAGCTACTTATAAACAAAATACTTAAATAAATAAAGAGAGATGTGAATCATTGTTTTTTAGGAATTGTCTTTTAAGGGGAGAAATAAGTTACAACGATTGTCCAGAAGTGTAGTAAAACAGTTTTGTATGCAGGTACATGTAAGACAAAACGAAACCCGTATCATATCGTCCGCGTGGAATTCGACTATAATTTTACACTTACGAGGATAGTGGGCGACCTAACAGTACACACGTAAACAAGACGTGTTTAATTTACAAAAATCCGTACTATCGGTACTCTGTATACCTAATAATATAACTGCACTGTCTGTCTGTCTGTCTGATAAGCTTTTATGACTAATCCCATAAACAGATTGTGATATAAACTTGGTACGAAGTTAGTTTGAACCATGGGAAAAGTCATTAGCTACTTTTTCTGAACTCTATGCGGACGGAGTCGCGGGCAACAGCTAGTTTTAAATAGGAAAAAAAAAACTTTCACGTCTTGAATTCATTGGTATAGCAAATTTACGAAGTCACCTAAGTTATTATCGCTAAAGTCCGACCAATGCGGCCGCACTTTCTTCTGAAGTTTAACTGAATTAAACATTAAAACTTTATAAAAATATTGCAATTTTAAATCAATCAGTTTATAGACTACTGTTCAAAATCGTATATAAACAAAAACCTGAAAAATATATAACCAACAAGTTTTTAATCCTAAAAAAATCTAAACGATTTTTAAATTTCACTCTGCCTATATACAAACAAATTCTATACATCCAAAAAATTTCCCAAATTTGCACAGTTGATGTGATATTGCAATTTTTTTATAAGTAGGTCTTACTTTGTCTACACGATGAACTAACTAAATTGTTACAACATTGTAATACCTAAGTAGTTGATGTACTACAATGTAGTAGTATGTAGTAACTACATAATACCAACTTTAAATTGATAGAGCGATCAATGCCATTCGTCTATTATCAATAAGCTCATAAAAAATCGGTAATACTTACAAGGTTGCGTGTATGTATTATAGTTTTTTCTTAAATATGAATTTTTAGTAATTTTTCAACACTCGACAATCATAATTTATAACACACTATACGCTGATATAGTTTAATATATATTAAATTTAGCAGGTTATTAGAATCAATGTGACTTTGACGCTTGATAATTGCGTAATGAATAACTTTCTTTAAACTTTTTAAAGCACTATTTACGGATGGGATTCCCCGATGTCCGATGGAACTTACTTAGCCGCACGTCATTAGACAAAAATGAACTCTATTCCATGGAAGAAATTAAAATGAAAGTAAAAATTACAAAAACAAAAATAGCGGTAATGCAGGTCCGACCGGCGGCGCGCCGCGCCGGCGCATGCTGTTCACAGATGTGTAAATTTTGGACAACGGTCACAGTCATTACACACTTGTTTTTATTTTTTTTTATGCATGCTTTTGTTAAAGCCAGTATTATATTACTCTATGGTTAAAGAGAGGCTGATCGGTAAGCGGCATTTGCGGATTAAATTTGATTTTTTAGTTGGCATTAATAATGGTGAAAAGACGACAGACGATTATGCTTGCGGCCCATCGGGCATTTGCCCGATTTGCCCTATGGCCAGTCCGGGCCTGTAAGTAACTAATATTTGAGTTGATAGAATGAAAGATAAATTGCAGTTTACGGTTTATGACGTATTAAAAAAAAACTTATTACTAGATCTCGTTCAAACCAATTTTCGTTGGAAGTTTGCATGGTAATGTACAGTCAAGAGCACATCAAGCTTGACACATTGGACTTTGTACCGTTCTTATTTCAATAGACGTACGGCCTAGAGTTGCACTGCTAGTGTCAAGCTTGACCTGTCGTTGACTGTACATCATATATTTTTTTTATTTTTATCATTCGCTTATTTTAGAAGTTACAGGGGGGGACACACACATTTTACCACTTTGGAAGTGTATCTCGCGCAAACTATTCAGTTTAGGAAAAAATTATATTAGAAACCTCAATATCATTTTTGAAGACCTATCTATAGATACCCCACATGTATGGGTTTGATGAAAAAAAAATTTTTCAGTTTCAGTTCCAAGTATGGGGAACCCTAAAATTTATTGTTTTTTTCAATTTTTTTGTGAAAATCTTAATGCGGTTCACAGAATACCTCTACTTACCAAGTTTCAACAGTATAGCTCTTATAGTTTCGGAGAAAAGTGACATACGGACGGACAGACAGACAGACATGACGAATGTATAAGGGTTCCATTTTTTGCCATTTGGCTACGGAACCCTAAAAATGGATTATACCTCCATTTACCACTAAGATCATAGTTGCATAATGCGCACTGTCTATCGGTTTGATTTAAGAGACGAACGTGAAAACATACCTCCTTCTTCTTCTGCTTCTCCTTGTTCTCCTTCTTCTTGTTGCTCCTGAGATCCTTCACGTCAGTCAGCTCTTCTTCTTCAGCCGCCTCCTCTGCGTCCCCGCCGCCATAAACCTCGTTGTCACGGCGCTCGCGCTGTTGACAACATATAGCTATTACAAGCATACACTAGGCGGCAAGTATCTATAACATTGCCGGGTATTTGGAGGCGATAGCTGCGCATAGCTACCGGCCGGGGGCCAACACACGATTCGTACGCCCGCCCTAGCCCCGCGCCCTTTACG
Organism: Athrips mouffetella; assembly: GCA_947532105.1. NCBI lineage: Eukaryota > Metazoa > Arthropoda > Insecta > Lepidoptera > Gelechiidae > Athrips > Athrips mouffetella. The sequence goes on from OX383971.1 coordinate 10,869,095, forward strand.
AAAAACATATTACGAGAAATCGAACTACCTAAGGCACTATGTATGTAACTCAAAAAAAAGTCTCAAATCTCAATACTAAACAAGTGATCAGCACCATTAGAATTTATCGACGAGAATCGGGTATTATAATACTGAATACCTATTTTATGACTTGCAGAATGTGTGGCATGGTGGCATGAGTAACAAACAACCCACAATAATTGTTGTTAAGTCCTCAGTCAACAAACAAGTAAAATATCAGATATAGATCTTGGTCTTGCTAGATAGCTGATTGTAATTTTTAGCAGGGAAATTATGGTTTCATTATAGAATATTTATTGGAAACCCTTAGTGTCTTTTTATTCTAGAGATGACAAAAAATATTTATATTTGTATTCTTACCATATTCTTAAAAAAATTAATATATTACCTACTAAGTATTAAAAGCCGACTTTGCACGCTTAATGTTTTTGAGTTCATACAAAAAAGCACCTTCAATTCACGCACATTTTTCCGAAAAACTTTCAATATTTTTTTTCTATACAAATAGGGTCCTTAAAATAAGGACCAAAACACAAAAAGAATCAGCCAAATCGGTTGAGCTGTTTTCAAGTGATGCTCCGTCATAGCAAAGTAAATAAAAAGTAGATTAATCTATATCTGTGAACTTTATCTTGCATATTAAACAGGAACTTGCGTGGGTGATGAACAGTTACTCTTTAACTGTTTTTACTTAAAGTTCTCATTTAATATTAAGATTAACATATTAATAGTTACATAACAAAACACACATCCTAAAACTAGCTCTTAATATAATGTGAACAAACATACCTAAGTGAGAATAAAAAGGGAATGGGTGAATTAGTATTGAGAGCTATAAAAAAACCGGCCAAGTGCGTGTCGAGCCACGCGCAGTATAGGGTACCGTAGTATTTTAAAAAAAAAATTATTGCATGGCGGGTTTTGAGTAAGTATTTCATAGATGTACTACCACACAATGAAGTAGTAAAGTACCTTGGCTTCCACCTAGATCGCAAGCAGACCTGGAAAACTCATATCCAAAAAAAACGTGATGAACTTAACCATAGGTTCAGAACACTAGATTGGCTCATTGGACGGAAATCTAGACTCTCCATAGAAAACAAAGTCCTGATTTATAAGAGTATCCTAAAACCTATATGGACCTATGGCATTCAGCTCTGGGGAACGGCTAAAACATCCAATACTGAGATACTGCAAAGATTTCAAAATGGAGTATTTAAGGCTATAGTGGATGCTCCATGGTTCACGAGAATGGATGAAATCCATAACTACTTGAAAATCCCAACTGTAAAAGAGGAAATAAACACAATAACGAAGGCCTATAAGAGCAAAATAACTCACCACCAAAACAGACTTGCTCATTGTCTAAGTAAGCCATTGCAAACGAGACGTCTGAAACGTACACATACGTGGGACAACATATAAAAAAAATTGTATGTCTAATTACATATGAAGGCAGCCTGACACTGGAAGGGCCTGCCTAAAACGCCATCACAACATCTAAATTAACTGCTTATGGTCTGAAGACCGATCGCATGTTGGACAATTATAACATAAACTTTTTACCTCCTAATGCTCAGCGAGGTCCTAGCGCCTTATTGCTAATTGCTGTTTTTATTATTTTTAGTTGGCTATAGCTCATTAACCTGCTAAGCCTACTTAACTGTGATAGTTTTCCTTTTAATTTCATCATATATGCTATTACTGTGATTTTTTCACATTTCTAATAACAACCGTTTAGCCGGCAGGGGGGGGACACTCGACTCTAACAAAAAATTGCGCTTTCAAGGTTAATATTTCGCAAACGGATCCCTAAATCGAAAATGATATTCGCAGACTCGGATTATTTTTAAAAGACCTACCAAACGACACCCCACACTATGGGGTAGACGAGAAAAAAAAAATTCATCCCTACTTTACTTGTATGGGAGGTACCCTAAAAAAAATATTTTTCAAAATTTTATTCTACAACTTTTTCGGCATGGATGAAATGTATATCTGCACAAAATTTCAGCTTTCTGGTACTAAGGGTCTCTGAGCTATACCGCGGACAGACAGACGGACATGACGAAACTATAAAGGTTCCTTTTTTACTACAGAACCCTAAAACCAGCCATGTGCGAGTCAGACTCGAACACCGAGGTCCCCATATACCTATAGTATTTTAAGCAATGAATCCCATTCTTAGGACTGCAAAACTAAGTTTGTTTGTAAAGGTTTTTGCAGATTTCCTAAAATATTTACATTATATTTATAGACTAGTTAATTCAGATTTTTCGTTTAACAAACTTAAAAAGAAAAAAAATTAAAGAAAAAGAGAATGGGCAAAATTGTATGGGACTTGGCATAAGAGTGGCCATGAACAAATTTGGGTGTAAGGGACGATGAACCGAAAACTGAAAGAACATGCTCAGTCATTGAAACTGAACAATTTTCCCAAAGAAATATTTTCGGGAAATAAATAATATCTTTGACCTGTCCATATAAAGTGTTTGATTAGAGCACAGTGTACTATAATGATTAGAGTGAGCAATTAGTATAAAGAGGTCAAAAATGTTTCTTTTGGGAAAATAGTTTGGTTGACTGAGCACTCCCTTTTAGTTTTCAATGCACCATCTCTTACACTCTTTATAGTCCATGGGCCAGATGGCCAAAAATGAGGAAATGGTATAATTGGGAGGTCCCAATATTCCATGTTACTACAGTTAGATTAAACCATGAGTGTTGTCTCAAAGCGGTAGAGAGTAATTTGTATGGAGGTCAAATTTTTTTTTTCATTTCCCAAAAATGTTTCTTTGGGAAAGTTGTTCAGTTTCGTTGACTGAACACAGTTTTTGGTGCACCGTCCCTTACACCCTGTATAAGTTTAGCATAAAATGTGCTATACAAAAATCTGTTCCCTTATAAATGGTGTTTGACTAATACTATTCTATTGTGATGATGTAATAGAAAAAGTATTTTAACTTAGATGATTGTATAGTCAAGTAAACTATAGTTCTATGAAGAGTTCTACTGTAGAATAAAAACAATGTGATTTGTGAATGGATGGATTGTGTCCAAGTTGAAATTCAAAACTATTTCTATGCAAAAGGCATGTGAACAGATTTCACTTACATTTACATCAGTTATACAGTTTTATAAAAATCCTTTCATTTGTATAATGTAAAAAGGTGTAATCTGCAACCAAACCACTTTTCCCAAAGAAAATTGGTTGAAATATAAAAAATATCTATCAGCTGAAAGCATATTTTTTAAAATTTATTCATACCTAATGGGGTATTAAATTCCCATAAAACTGAACAACTTCGTCCAAGGACCTTACATAAAAAAATATATTGCATAAAATATACAGAAATTTTTTTTTCATGTCATAATTGCAACTGTATCAGCTGTGATGTATTTTTATGGCAGATAATTTTTTTAAAACCTTGTATAAAATTAAAAAGTAAAAGAATTTGGTTATACCTCTTTCAGGATACGCTGGAGTTCCTCAACCTGTGCCTGAAGAGCGCGTGTGGCTTCCTCGCTCACGGCCGGCCCGGAGCTCACGCTCACTACCTTAATCACCTCCTCAGCACCAGACTCTTCTGTTTGAGCGGCCTCCACATCAGCATCCTTAGATTTGTTCTGCTTCTTGTTCTTCTTAGATGGGCTCTCCTTCTTAGCAGGCTCCTCCTTAGACTTTTTCTTGTCACTTGGGGGCTTCCTTTCCTTTTTCGGAACCTCCTCCCAAACTCCTTCATCAAAGTCTGCTGGTTTTTCCAGTTCAACAGTCTTATTCTTCTTACCCTTCTTATCAGCAGGAGCTTCCTTCTTTGCTAATTTAGGCTCAACCGGTCTTTCTTTAGGCTTGGGCTTTTCTTCCTTCACTTCCTCCTTTTTCTTTTCCTTAGCAGGAGATTTCTTAGAGCTGTCAGATTTGGCCTTCCCATCATCGCCGGTTGCGCGATTTGGTGAAGACTTCTGTGTAATCAAAGGAAACAGTTAAGTTGGTTAATGTCAAGCTTCAACGCACATTTGTTTCAAAACATCCAACACTCAATAAAACTAAACATAAGGCAGTATTGTATAAGGAGTAAACAAATTACACGTGGAAGCAGTCAGTACCCCGGTGAAGACCTGAGCATATGCTAACAGGTTAAAAATAAAATGAGCACACGGGAGCAGCGCGCGCGGCGTATTGTTGGCACTAACCTTGTCCTTGGCTTTCCTCTTCGACTTGGAGGACTTCCTGTCATCCACCACTAGCGGCAGCTTATCGAACTGCGGCTGTTCCGCCGAGTGGAAGCCGAAGATAAATACTAAAGCTGCACATACTAAAACAACCGCAACAGCTGCCGCGGGGAACAGAAACTGAGTGTTCGATACTTGTGTCAGCAGTTCCATCTTGTTACTTTATTGTAAAATTTTCTAAAACTTATAGTTCACTCATAAAGGTATCGATAACGTATGATAATGTCGAACGAATTAATTCGCCAGCGATAAAAGCAGACACGGAGACATGATGACGCGGCTGTGACGTGCCAAAAATCGCGATTTTTAGTGATGTACCCGTAATAGCAGCTATTGGTGTGAAGAGAACTATTACTTCGTTCGAGTGGAGTTTGGGCTTTCAAGTGGATCGATTCAAATGGTAGTAATGCAGTATGGTTCATTCATTATGCAAATATATGCTGCTAACACTGCAATCTCTGCTCAGAAGTCGGTTCACTTCTGTTAGCGTGCATTTATCGAATACAGATTTGAACTGGACAGCAGCGCGCGTATGTCACTGAGTAAAATTAAATGGTTGTTTTGTTTTGCTTTTCTGTGAAGTAATTAGATATAATGGTTGTTAGATAACACAACCCCAACCCGATCCGATTACATAGAAAAGCTATCAAATAAACTGTCTTCGTTTATATACGCTCTCCGTCAACTAAAACGGGTCACAAACTTAAATACCGCACTCTCAGCGTACTACGCATACGCTCATTCAAGGCTGTCTTAAGGCATCATTCTATGGGGAAACTGTTGCAATATACAAGAAATATTTGAACTCCAAAAAAAATGCGTTAGAATACTGGTGAACATCGATCAAATTGACTCCTGCAAACCCTACTTTATCAAACTGAGCATACTGACTATAACAGGTATTTATATTTTTGAAGCTTGTAAATTCGTACAAAAACACCCACAATTGTATTCTCCTGAAAAAACGATAAAGCGCAACAATCGCCACCTAAATAAACTTCAACGACCCTTCTCCAAATTAGAATTATACACATCCGCTCCCCACTCTATGATGATTAAAATATGGAATCACATTCCGAACTATATTAAAAACATAACTAAAACTGCAACGTTTGAAAACCAACTAAAAGAATTTCTAGTCAAAAAAAGTTACTACAGCATAACTGAATTTTTTCATGACAAATTAGAATAAAGTTTAATAAAATTAAGTAAATAAATACACAATCTTATAAATAAATATTTTAATATTTTAAAATAAATAATCTTGTATTTAAAAATAAATAATTTAATAACAAATGAATAAATTATGATAATAACTATGAATGGGTAATAATATTATAAAATAAATACATAGTAATAATGACGTAGATAATTTTATGATTGTATTGTTAAATTATTATAATTATTTTTTTATGAAGTTAAATTATTGCGTACCAACATTTACTAATATAATATAGGTACTTAACATATACTAATAAATACTAACGTACATAAATTTCATTTTTATTGTGGCAACAAAAATAAAAATAAAATAAAATAGTTTATTATTCACAAAAATAACCTAGTAATAAAGTAGTCCTCTCATGTTTGCTGTGTCCTTGCAGGGTGTCACCTGTACTTATTTTATAATTTTAACATCTTTTATACCTGTGACTGCATTAAATAAATATGAAAATATGAAAAAAAATCCAAAAATCCTAAGAAAAGTCGAAAAATTCTACTGAAAACAGGATATTATGACAAATGTGAATGAACCGTAGTGATGTATTTGTTTCCATTATGAAAGTAAGCCAAATAAAATGTCAAAAACGAGGTTCGATTCGATTCAGTTGTTTGTGAGTGAAAAGTGCACAAACAGGCAAAAATTCCATAAATTACTTGATTGGTTTGTTCTATTAACCTTCTATAAAACCCCCCTACGTCCTATTTTCTCATCGTGAACTTTCTCTCCAGTTTCAGTCCTCCCTGTTGCTTATTTATGCTCTCCTGGATTCCTGGTACGAACGGACGCTCGTCGGTGGAAACACTTTGTCCTTGAGCGGGTTTCTGGTAACTGGTTTCGGACGTTTGTAGCGTTGCGCTGGTTCAACTTACACTGGTTTTGTTTCTACGTGCTTGCTGCCGTGCGTACTCAGGGGGCAAGCTCCTTCTAACCCCCTCTCCCCAATGGCTGACCACCCCATGCATATTTATGCCCTCCTGGTACTTTTATGTTTTCTTTATGAGTGGGCAGAGCAAGCTTTCCCCCCAACTGCCGTCAGATCCACGTTCTCTATCTCCTCTTGCAAAGTTAAGCGCGCATTACATTATAGGTATGCAATCTGCAGAGCACTAGCTAGAGCGCAGCTAGTTTTCAGTTTGGATAGTGTAAATGCAGCTAGACAGCTAGTGAGTGAGCTAGTGATCTACCTGTCTAACTGCATTTACAGCTAGTAGATGATAATAAAAAAAATTACCGCGGGATAAGTCTTCTCAGTGTCGTCGGCAAACTGTATGCAAAGGTTTTGATTGAAAGAGTGATGAAAGATACTGACGAAAAAATATGGGACGTACAAGCGGGATTTAGAAAGGGAATGGGATGTACAGATCAGGTCTTTTCCTTGCAGTGCATAGCTGAAAAGTTTTTGGCCAAAAACCAAAAAGTCTACTGCGCGTTCGTGGATTTGGAAAAGGCCTATGACCGAGTGGTGAGGAATAAATTGTGGTCGGCATTGTCTATGTATGGGGTGAACGGTCATCTGATTCAAGCACTGAAATCTCTCTATGAGGATTCCAGTGCTTGCGTCAGAATAAACGGGGCGTACACTGAATGATTTAGCATCGAAAAAGGTGTTAGGCAGGAATGTGTAGCGTCACCTTGGCTATTTAACCTATTCATGGATAATTGTTTGACTGATCTGAAAGAGAGTATGTGTGGACTGAGAATGAATGAGTTACTCATCAAATGTCTTGTCTACGCTGATGACCAAGTTATACTTGCGTCATCTGCTGACGAGTTACAGGAGATGGTAACAATGATGAATGTGGCTTTTGATAGGAAAGGAATGAAAGTTAATGTAAGCAAGACGAAAGTAATGGTACTTGAAAGAGAAGAGTGTATGACAGAGTGTACTATATTAATAGGTGGTGAACAAATCGAACAAGTAAAGGAGTTTGTGTATCTGGGTTCTAAGTTTACGAGAGATGGAAAGTGTGAAAGTGATATCGAAAGAAGAGTGAATGCTGTAAACATGGTGAATGGTGCTCTGCATGCTTTTATGAAGAGTCAGAAGGTGTCTCACAAGGCTCGTCTGGCTGTTCATAGAGGCGTTTTAGTACCAACACTGATGTACGGCAGTGAAAGCTGGGTATGGCAGAAAAAGCATGAAAGTAGAATTAATGCAGTAGAAATGAGAGCGTTGAGGAGTATGATTGGTGTGAAATTGAGTGACAGGATTAGAAATAGTGTGATAAGAGAACGTTGTGGCGTAAAAGAAGACGTAGTGACTAAAATTGAGAAAGGGATGCTGAGATGGTTTGGTCATGTAGAGAGGATGAATGAAGGAAGATTGACGAAAGAGATCCACAAAGCGAGAGTGAATGGAAACTTTGGAAGGGGAAGGCCTCGGCGAACGTACCAGGACCAAATTCAGGACGTTCTGAATAAAGGCCAGGTTAAAAGTACCCTAAACCGACGAGCATGTATGAAAGCGATGAAGGTTCAGGAAGCAAGGGAAGTATGTCAAGATCGTAGCAGGTGGAGAACTGTGGTCTCTGCCTACCCCGACGGGAACAAGGCGTGATGTTATGTATGTATGTATGTAGATGATAATGAGATGCAGATTGGATGATGTAATGCGTGCTTTATGCTACCTTAGTACTTTCCAATTTCATATCCGACTACGGAAAAAAGGAAGGCTATGATTTTGACCGGTATGTTATGTACGTATATATGTCGTGGCCAGATCGTTAGAAATGATCACTTCATGATGTGGCTGACCACTTCATGAAAGGTTCGGTTATGTTAGGTTGCATTTCATGAAGTAACCAACATGAATTCATGAAGTAACCAACATGAAAGTGGCCACATCATGAAATAGCCAATACCACGATCTGGCCACGACATATATACAACGTGCTAACGGAATAAGCAAAACTGAGAAAATAGTTTGTTCAGGGTATAAATTACGATATTTCGATACGATACTAATTCGATACGATCGACAATAGAGTAGAATATTAGTTGGATGAATTATCAAATTGACAGTGATTAGCATCCAATCAATACCCTACTCTATCTTCAAGGGACGAGTGTAACGTTTATTTGTCATTGCACGATATTGATAGCTTCGGAAGTTTCGTACATTTTACGTCGTCCTTTGTTAATTATCCTAGTTTTATTTAAACTGAGATTTATAAGTAGTATATTTTACTACCTTTGATAAAATTGTGTGATCGTTGCATCTATCACTACTGTGAGAACATAATTATTTTCGGATTGATAAAACCCCATATTCGGTAAGTGTTGAACAGATATATCTTAGTTTTAGAGTAGAATGTAGTTGCAATTGTAGATTGCTAAGTATTTAGTTTTAGTTATTCCTTCTCATTGGATTTTTGTACGAAACAATAACATATTGATCAAAATTGTAATAACTGCTTAGTTTCTTTGTTTGCATATAATTTTATATATACCTATCTACCTTCATATTTTTATTAGGTTAAAATTATTTTCATTTTAAACTCATTTAATTACTATTTTGTCATTTAGAAATCGTTTATCATTGCATAACTCTGCTCTGGTTTGCGATCACTGCACTGCTACAGCTACTTTTGTCAGTCTTCCACTGCTAGCTTGCTTTGCAACGTGACCGCCATCCAGAGAATGGTTTCTGAACATTCTCTTACGCACTGGACGTAAATTCCAGGGCCCCACGTTGGGCGCCAAATAATGCTGTTCTTTGTATTAAGTATTTATATTTAAATTGTTGGCACTCAAGGTCTGTATATATGAAATGTATAGTTTTTTTATATAATTTTTATCGATGTATATGACTGTTTGTTTCCATAATGAAATAAACAAAAAATTTGTTTACCTGCTAATGCTCGATGAGGTCCTAGAGCCTCATTGCTATGGCTTTTTTATTATTTGCTTTTTTTCCTGTGAAGCCTACTTTACTGTCATAATTTTCCTTTTAATTTTATATTTATACTACTACTGTGAATTTTTCCACATTTGCTGTTACTACTATTTAGCTGGCGGGTGCAAGGGAACATTCGACTCCAACAAAAATTGCGCTTTCAAGCTAAATATTTCGCAAACAGATCCCTTAATCAAAAATGATATTCGCAGTCGTATTATTTTTAAAAGACCTATCTTATGACATCCCACACGATGGGGTAGACGAGAAAAAAAATCACGCTCGCTTTACTTGTAGCGGAGGAGTACCTTAAAAAATCTTTTTTATTTCAAGATTTTATTTCACCAATTTGTCGGCGTGAATGAATTGTATATCCGTACTAAATTACAGCTTTCTCGTACAGCTAACTGGTTCCTTGTTTACTACGGAACCCTGCAAAACAGCTTTTCTATAATTTGGTATGGAGTCACAGGCAGAAACTAGGGCGCGTACGACGTCGCGGGCACAGCTAGTTCATTTTTCTTTTCAGTCGATTAAAATCTGAAAATAGTTTGTAACTAGTATTCAAGTCTTATTACTCCAAACCACAGCCACAGGTACAACATCACTAGCTGAGTTTTTAATTCTTGGTCTGGAATCTTGCCTATTAGTAGTTTTATTCATCTTGGGTTTGAACTTTTTAGAAAAAGTAACTAGCATCCAAATCTTCCGAACAAAAATTTTGGAAACTGTTTTTCTTACGTCAATGGATCCAAATAATCAAACTTTTCAACGAGACATAAAGATGACCCAGTGTGGATGAAGAGGCAACATGGTCCTTGATCTGCGCCTGTGCGAAAGACGAAAAAAAAAAAAGGTAACCTAGTGTTGCCATATCTACGGATTTGTCCGTATCTATCTATACGCAATTTCAACGTTGAACACAGACAAAAATGCATACGAATTTTCATACGTAATTTCGCGGTCGAAAGCCTTATAAGCCAGAAATAAAAACTTGAAACTCTAAATTGATTCGAAAATTATCGAAAAACTAATAAAAATATCCACAATAGAAATAATTTAGCTTGTTAGAATGACAGTAGTGTGAGACAGAGCTATGCGTAAGACATTAGAGCGACAGAGACATATAACTCTCCGAACATCTCTCACGCATCGTTCTGTAATTCTGTCATTCTAATCAAGCAAGCTACATTATTTCGACTGTACTAAAGAAACTTTTGAGTATTCCCATCAATTGTAACGATAACCGAACGTATCTTGCTCTCTCCACACCATTTGCGAGCCACACATTGTAGGATATTAAAAATATCCTAATGACGTCAGTTACATTTACGTCACTTCACAAACAGAGTGGCGCCATGTGGAAAAAAAAAGATCGACACTAAAAAACCCACGCGCTCTTTTAAATATGTTTGATGTACAGGGTTGACCTTAGATTATGAATAACGGCAGCTTGGGTTGACTGACACAAAAAAGTCAATTTGAATTAGCGTGTTAGAACCGCAATTTAATCCCATGGATGAATAAGGAGTAAAACGAGAGTATTGTTATTGTTGCGGTTAGATAACTACTTAGATGGTGCATTTCAACATTGATAAAGTTTTGAGAATTTCTCTGAAGGGTGATGAAGCATAATGCACTAATTTTCATGCGGATTTTTGGTCATCAAATTACAGAAAGCGGGTCTTTAGGATCTGGCAGCACTGAGATAACCTGACAAAATAAAATCCTGCCTGCCTGTGGTTTATACAACTATAATCCCACCCAACCCAATCGAAGCTTTACTTACAAATAAAAGGACAGAATTCACAAAATGGTGAAAAAAAGTAAGAAACGTAAGCTTAACAAGAAGAAGAATGAAACTGAAAGCCAAGAAAATGCCGCAGAAATAGAGGAAACGAGTGTAAAAGAGGATGTAGAAACTGAAGAGCTACATGAAGAAAGCAGTGAAGAAATTAGTAAACGAGAGCACTCGGAAGACGACTCCGACGCCGAGGACAAACCTAAAAAGAAGAAGAAGAAAAATATACCAATACCAGAACAAACAGGAGAGAAAAAAGGTAAAAAGTCCATTCGGCAAATGAAAAGAGAAAAACATGCTGAACGCCAGGCTGAGGCTCAAGCTGCTTCAAAGGACCAGTTAAAATCACAATGTCTTGCTTACTTGTCACAGTGGAAGCATGCTAAACAAAATTGGAAGTTCATGAAAGCTAAACAAGTTTGGCTGTTCAAAAATAAGTTTTCACCAGACTTGGTGCCAGATTATTCTTGGCCTACATTTTTGGAGTACTTTGAATCTGCACAAGGCAATATCCGTAAATTACTGCTGGATGATGCGAATAAAGTAATAAAGCAAAAGGATGAATGGCTAGAAGCACAAAAAGGCAAAGATGAAAAAGAAGCTGGTGAAGAAGAAACTGCAAACAAAGAGGGACCTCAAAAACCAGATGATACTAGTTATAGGCGTGCTAGAGATTTAATACAATGTTTGGAAGAATAAACCTGTGTTATGATTCTAGATTTTATTTTAAACTATACATTTTACAACAGACAATAATTTATCACATATTTCAACTAACCAGAGCATTTTAAACCTTGGCTTCTTTAACTTCAGGTTCAGCAAAGGCTTGCTCTACAAACTTGCGTAGCTTGTCGGTCTCTTGCAGTCCAACTAGACGCTGTTGCACCTTTCCATTCTTGATCATTAGAAGTACAGGGACTGAGCTTACATCATAGTCCAAGGCCAAGTCAGTTTGTTCATCAATGTCTACCTTGGCAAGGACAACTTTGCCCTTGTTTTCAGAAATCACAGACTCAATGCGGGGGGTAAGAAGTTTGCAAGGATTGCACCACCTGGAAAAAAAGCGAATTTATTAATTTAAGAATGTTAGATATTGTTATAGATAGATATGTATATTAATGTTAGATAAGATAAGTAAATGATTAGGTACTTCTGTAGTTCCAAAGGCTGTGAGGCTCTGTTAATGTTTTCTACTTAGACTATACTTACGTAGCGAAGAAGTCCACAACGACAGGCACCTTGCTGTTGATGACTTTATTCTTGAAATCGTCATTATTTTGGATTTTTACAATTTCGCGATTCGCAGGTGTTACTGAAAAGTTTCTAACACTGGAATTTTTGCAAACGTATGCATTCCGCAGAAGCAAATTAGTTACATTTTTGGCAAGCATGATTATACTTTTATGATGAAATATTTGCAATTTTGTACCTGTCTACGACTGTCAAGAGATTTTCACAAAAAAAATGTCATACAATACAACTGACTGACTGTCAAATCTGTCTGCGGCTGCGCGCGCGGAATTTGCCGAACAACGCGAGGCCGGAGGCGAGAAGGACAAGAGAACTTTTTTTTTTTCTTTTCTGTCATATAGCGCTATCCTTGTTTTTTGCCTGACTTTATTTTTTTTCTGTAACTAGAGATGAGTTAAGTCGATAATCGAGAAAACACTGATCACAGGGTGTCTACTCTCAAAGTCCGATATATCGAAACGATACTATTCGAAACATGCAAATTCAAAACTTCGTCTCTTGACAATAGAGTAGAATATTGGTTGGATGCTAACTACCGGCAGTTTGAAAATTCATCCAACCAATATTCAACTGTATTGTCAAGGGACGAAGTTTTGCATTTGCATGTTTCGAATAGTATCGTTTCGATATATCGGACTTTGAGAGTAGACACCCTGGGTGTCTACTCTCAAAGTCCGATTTATCGAAACGATACATCTCGAAACATGCAAATGCAAAACTTCGTCCCTTGACAATAGAGTAGAATATTGATTGGATGCAGTTTGAAAATTCATCCAACCAATATTCTGCTCTATTGTCAAGGGACGAAGTTTTGCATTTGCATGTTTCGAGTAGTATCGTTTCGATATTTCGGACTTTGAGAGTAGACACCCAGTATCGATTTTTTTGGATTTTGGAACGTTCCGTAAAAAGTAAAAAATGTAAAAAATTCAGAATTTCTATTCTATTCGCTGTGCGTTCCAATATGCACTAACAGACTGCTTTAGAGCACTGTGAGCGCGCTTAAGTCGGTCCAAATTGACCTAAAGCGTGCTCTAAAGCACTCGCTCTTTCACCGCCTTACGTCATTGATGACGTCATCCTTTCTGCTATCAGTGCTTTAGTCAAATAGGTGGAGCAGTGAAAGCGCTAATGTCAAAATCGATTTGACACATATAAAATCCCACACGTTTGCAGCCAGCTGATGTTTCTCAAGTTTTGATTTTAATGAGTTTGTCTCTAATGGAAATGAGAGTGGATTTGGCGCACATTTTTCAGGGATTAGCTTAGGCTTTGTTAAAGAAAATAAAAACAAAACTGACATTTTGACAGATGAACACGTGAGCGCGCTTAAATCCATTCCAAATTGACTAGAGCCATTAAAGCAGTGATAGCTTTGTGAGCGTGCTTAATCAATTTGGACCGTCCGTGAGTACTGTATACGCTTTTAGCAGCGTTTGTACAATTTGGAACACAGCGTCGTTTGTGCCTTTAGTTAGAGATTCCTTTAGCCAATAGAAACTTATGCAGACACATCCATTGGGTCTTTCCACCAATCAGTAGCGATATAGGTAATACTGATACGAAAACAAACCGCACCGTGAAACTATCGCAAATATCAATGAAAACTAACTTCTTTCTTTTTGCTTTTCGGGATTTCATTCATGTGATGTGATTTTTTATGTAGTGAAATAAATATTTGTGTATTAAAACTACGAAATTAAGGAATATGTATTCTAGCGACGACTATAACGAGGCAAGTCTTATAGTATTGAAGATATTCTTTCTTTGAGTAATATTGTTTCATATCACATAACCTCTTGCAAACGTAAGCAAGGTAGTCCAATAATGTAATTGATGGATTATTGTGCTATTCCAGGGTGGCTACGAGTCCTATGGGGACTACGAACCACATACAGGTGATCCTACTTATGATTTGGAGTATGATAAGTCATACTACAAAATGCCTGAAATGGTAAGTTTTTGAAAACTATCTAGTGACTAGACTAGATTCTACAACAACAACAATTTAAACGTTTCATTTATTATTTATATATTTTCTGATTTAACTAACTATATTTTATGAAAGGATGTGTTATTGTATATGCAACATTTTGTTGGCAAGAAGAGATTTCTATTCAACTATGTGCGGCTCATGTTTGCAACCTTAACATATACACAGCAAAGCCCAAAATTTTTTTTTTTTTACCTATATAGTTAAAAATACCTAACGTATAAGTTAATATAAGTTGGCAAATATGCAAACAAATCAAAGTTTGTGTCACTGCCTACAAACTGCTCAGCAGTTTGGCAGTCTCCTTTTTGTATGCCTGTGTATATGTGGTGAAATAAACTCAATTGGTTTTTATTGACATTTCATATTTGTTTACCTAATAATCTAGTACCTGGGCGACCGAGCTATGCTCTGTATAATTAAAAATCATCAGGTGAGCAAGCTATGCTACTCAACAACAGATGGCGCTGTAAGTTTCTTAAATGCACTAAAACACGCGAAGAAATTTTAAAAAAGACGATGAAAACGAATTTTCCCAGACATGAGACCAATCTAGATCGATTTTTGGCCCCCAAAAACCCCTGTATACAAAATTACTTCAAAATTGTTAGACCCGTTTTCGAGAAACCGATTACAAATATATATATTGCTCGTTTAAAAGTATAGGATTCTTAAACCAATCTATTTTTATTTCAGGTCAAAAAATTCTTGGTTTACTTCCGTAACATGATAACTGAGGGAGTGACCTATGAAATTCTCAATTTGTATGAGAATACATTCCCGAAGCTTACAGAGCAGTATTTTGAGAACACTCCCTGGCCAGATGAGAATGAAGTTTCTCCCATTGTAGACAATGATCATGTAAGTAGCAAAATATAGAAAAAAAAGTGATAATTAGTTAAATATAGTTCTACTAGCTGGTGCCCGTGACTACGTCTGCGCAGGTTTATAAATTGTAGCCTATGTGTTATTCTAATGTATAAGCTATATTATTGTAGAGTTTCATTAAAATCCATTCAGTAGTTTTTACATGAAAGAGTAACAAACATCCATACTTACAAACTTCCGCGTTTTTAATAATAGGTCTACCTATGAAATTGCCGAAATTTTCTTACAGATTAATGAGATCACAATTCCTATAATTCTAATGCTATTTTTTTCATTTGTCTTATATTTGAAAGTTGACTTCAAGGTTATCAATTTACGCATAAAATAAAGTTTTTATATAAAAAATTAAAGGTTTGAAAATTGTTCATCTGAAATGTCGTCCGTTTTCATCATTAGATTTGTTATATTTTTTTACAGATAGTATTTTTCGAAAATTAAATTTAAGCTTCTGTTAGCTTAATGTCTTCCCAATAATGCTTAATTAAAATAATAAAATTGGATTTATAATTTCTAAGAAAAATGCAAAAATGTTAGTACTGAAAATTGAGTTTACCTAAAATTCGCCATACAAAACGGCAATTTCATAGGTAAAGACCTAATATTAGTAGGATTAAAGCTGTGAGTGAATTAGATTCTTTGAACCTTGTGTCTGTCCTGAGAGCCAGATCAGGGTCAAGAGTCACCCTGTTTTGACAGTCAGTAAAAATTTGTTTTGGTTGATAGATAGTTTGGTTCATGTTAATGGTCAGACTACCATAATTCACGTAATCAACTGCACGTCGGTAGAATAATTGTGACCTTGAGACCAGCTTGATTGTAGTGACAGTAGCACTGATGTTTGTACTTGTATTACCACCGATATATTATTGTCTCTTCTTACATACGATAAGGGTTGTTCCTCATGTCCGTGCTACTGTCCTGACCAGTAAGGACACGAGGAATTAAGATTCTTCATGCCCATACTTTTTATTTATTTGATATTTAAATCCTCCTGTTTGGACCATAGAGTATAATGCCGGTTTTCCATCCACTTGAGCACTTGTTTCATACTATCCAGTCTCAACCTTCAATGAGGTAGTACAACAAACAACAAAAATAAACATACTTTTTGGTTGAATTTTGTTTGAGCTTATCTTTTATTAGAACACAATGTACAAAAATAAGAATGTATGTATTTTATTTACTTGCTTTTAGGTATTCATGATCCTTTACAAAGAGCTCTACTACCGCGATATATACGCGCGTGTGCCGGGCGGTCCCAAGCCAGAGCAGCGCTTCCACTCATTCTACAACTACTGTGACTTGTTCAACTACATCCTGTCCGCAGAGACCCCAGTTCCATTGGAACTGCCCGACCAGTGGCTTTGGGAACTCATTGATGAGTTTGTGTACCAATTCCAGTCTTTTGCCCAGTATAGGTAAGCTTCTTCAATTTAAGGGCCTGACTCTTTTGGGACAGCTTACTTACTTTGCACATATCTGCATAATTATGAGTAAAAGTTATTAGACTTATTAGCAATTAACATTAACAAAATTCTACTGATTATTTGTCATTGACTTGATAATATGCTTCAAAGTCAGTAACAATACGCGCAACGGAAGAAGAGACCTGTCAGTTGAAAGTAGAGGGGATTTCGCGCAGGTACAGCCTAACGTCCCTTCCCGCTTGCCGCCAAAATGGCCTGCGAACTGTCTACTGCGCAGGTTAACCGCGTGATCCGTCAAGTCTCTTCTTTCGTTGCGCGTATTGTAAAGGATTTAATCCTGCATCATAAAAAAAATCCCTTGATAAAATATGCTTCAATATACAGAATTTACAAGGTGTTACAAAATTATTGTATGTACATACATTTTGAAGCTCAAAATGATCAACTGAATAGAACAGTCCAATTTGTATATAAAGTAAGAACTTCTTTTTTTTTTAATTTCGAGAAAACAAAGAATAAAAGTTACTACACATACATAATTTTGCTCCAGAATAAGCCATCAAAAGGTTTACACAAAGTTATAATAATCCTAATGAATTTGTGAACATAATTTTTACCATAAAACTAAACAATTTTCCCAAAGGAACAAAGACCGAGATACAAAAAAAGACCTCCTATACAAAATGTGCTAACAGCTGATTTAGTTTTATGAGACGTAATTTTTTTTTTTGTATTTTGACCTATGTTCCTTGGAAAAAGTTGTTCAGTTTCATGGTCTGAGTATCATTCTAAAATTATGTTCACTATTTCATTAGAATAATAATAAATTAATTTAATAGATACAGACAATCTTAAAGACTAATAAAAATAATAATAATGATATAGAATTAAATCAAATTAGATTACTTTCAGAATAGGTATATAATACTCATTTTATATCAGAATATTCAAAATCCTATACTATTAAACGAGAAACGAAAACGGCTCTAACGATTTCGATGAAATTTTGTATACAGGGGTTTTTGGGGGCAAAAATCGATCTAGCTAGGTCTCATGTCTGGGAAAATTGGTTTTCACCGTCTTTTTAAATATTTCTTAGCGGGTTTTAGTGCGTTCAAGAAACTTACAGCGCCATCTGTTGTTGAGTAGCATAGCTTGCTCACACGATGTTATTTTAATCATACTGAGCATAGCTCGGTCGCCCAGGTACTACACTTAAAATACATTACAAAAAGATTAATTAAGCTTGCTCACACGATGTTATTTTAATCATACTAAGCATAGCTCGGTCGCCCAGGTACTACACTTAAAATACATTACAAAAAAAAAGATTAGAGTCGGACTCACGCGCCGAGGGTTCCGATATACCTATAGTATTTTTGGAAGCAATAAAGTCCATTTTTAGGAACTAAATTTGTATGTTAAGGTTTTTTGCCGATTTCTAAGAAACTGTGCAACTTAGAAAGATCGTTTTTTTTTCTGTAATATTTACATAAACTTCTATCGACTGAAATTAATTCAGAGTTCGTTTCACAAACTTCGGAGATAAGGGGGGGGGGGGAATGGTATTTTTTTTTGTAATTTTTCATCATCACTTCAAAACTAAGAGTCGTAAAAATATTCAAAAATATGTACAAGTAAAGTCCTTTCATATGATACCTCCTCGACCAAGTAACGACCATTTGAAAATTTGCCCCCCCCTATTCGGGCCCCCTTTACATTAATAATCATAAGTCTTTTTTAATTCTTTCATGTGCAATTAAGTTGGGCAACCATATTGTAAAACTATTCAAAATTTCAAGTTGATAGCATGAGTGGTTGCTGAGATATACAGGTGTGACAGACAGACAGACAAAGTAGCAACATAAGGGTTCTTTTTTTTTACCATTTTGGTATCGGAACCCTAAAAAGAGAATTTATAAATAATCAAATTGTAAATTAATTTTCATTATTGACTGGCCATACAAGAATGTCGACGAAATGCCTAAGCATAGGCTCTGCCACTTTTGTACTAAACGTCTTCAGGATGCTGTTGGGACTCTTTCGCGTTCTGTAAAGAAGTCGCGTTCTGTATTTTAGTTCCATAATATTTTTTTCAATACATTTGCTCGAAAAACGTACTTACAAGGACGTAAACATTGCTCGTAAGTAAAAAAAGTATAACTCCAAGGAGTTTTTACACTCTGATCATAAAATTATTTCGTAAAAATACTACAGTGGTGACTTTTTACTTAGGTGACGACTGCCTATCAATATTTAAAATAAAATGGAGAGTACCAGGAAAACATAAATCGACAAGAGGCTGACAGTACCCATGGTTGGTTCCTTTAACAAGTATACTACTTATACCTGTCTTCTCACAAATGTATTGAAAAACGTCGTAAGATACACGGCCGTAAGGGTTAAGACAAACTCGTGCCAATGGTAAACCCTCGACTTCGTCTCGGGTTTACAAAACGTCAACTCCTTTGTAATAACCCTATTTATATCTTAAACTACTATTTAAATTTGTTTACAGGTCTCGTACATCCAAGCTGAGTCCGGCAGAAATTGAAACACTGAACACGGAGAACAAGGCGTGGAATGTGCTCTGCATACTGAATGTCCTCCACTCTCTCGTTGACAAGTCTAATATCAAGAAGCAGCTTGAGGTCCGTTTAATTTTCATAAAAAAAAATTGTTACAAGAGTGTACTCCTCTTATTTTCTAAAGTGGTTTAGGGTGCAGTTTTTGTACTTGTTTTTTCTCTTTATCTGACCTAACGATGCTCATCTCGAAATAATCATACACTAAAGCGGACCAACAAGAGATGGCGCTGTAGGGTTTTCTGAATCGTGTTATTTAATTTTTCCGAATACTAGAAATAGTAGATTTTACAACAAGTGCACAAAACGAACCATTTTTCCGAGACTTTTAGTAATGTCGAGGATAAAATGGTTTTGTGGACGAGTCACTTTGATTGCGAGGAAATAAAACGTAAAAGTACTCTCTAAATGTAACTGAAGAATGAGTTGTTCTGCTTTAGTGAAGAATATGTTGACGCGCGCGCGGCGTGGGACGGGGTGCCGCAGGCCCGCGCGCAGGGTGTACACCACCGCGATTACTTTTTTGCCCTAGTGCACAATTCGACTTTGTACAGCCTATATATATCCTGCACATAGAAGCACTTTCAGAGCATGAGAAGTGAAGAGCTTTTAGAATTGTTCCATTTTCGAGCGCATCTCTTAGCAGTAAACTCTAAGCAATCCTATTGGCTATCTACCTAACACAGCTATGGTGGAAAAGCACCCAAACGGAGTGACCTAGCTGGATCGATTTTCGTCCCCGGAAAACTCCTGTATTTTAAATTTCATTGAAATGGTTAGAGCCGTTTTTGATAATGCGTTTGTAGTATAGGATAAGATGTATGCAATTACTTTAATTCGGTAAGTTCCGTTTTAAAGTAACAGAATTACGATTGAATAATAATATCACATTGTGTGGTGCCAGCAAAGAAAGATGAGTTGGTACTGACTAATCCATCTCTACCGGTGGGTGTCTTAAGAGGCTACTAAGGGATTATGAACCGGAGGATGGGCCAGCGTCCTGCGTTTGGTACTATCTTACATACTGCGGTCACCTACAATAACAAGCGTGGTTACTGTTGTATTTCCCCTCCAAAATGTACCACGTTTTTTGCTGGAATATTTATAGTGCGCGCCCTGTCCAGCAGTGGACGTTTCATGGGGTGTTACGATGTTATCATATTGCAGGTGTACGCCGCGGGCGGAGACCCCGACTCGGTAGCGGGTGAGTTCGGCCGGCACTCGCTCTACAAGATGCTGGGATACTTCTCCCTGGTGGGGCTCCTGCGGCTACACTCCTTGCTCGGAGACTACTACCAGGCCATCAAGGTAACTGTATCACTTACATTTTAATCGTAAAAGTTGGTTGAGAAATTGTATATCTTCATCAGTTTGTAACTGTTCACTGTGGCTGTAGTAAGCCAGTTAATTTGTTGTACTAACCGCCCCATGTTTTACCAGAAACACATCCATAATAATATTGTTCTTTAAATATTTTTGTAATAGGTTTTGTATGAAATTCAAGAACTATAACGTCATAATTTCTTGCTGTTACTCTTGTCGCTTTTACAACCGTCCTACCTGATCACGACTTAGTATAAAACAAAGTCGCTTCCCGCTGTCTCTCTGTATGTATGCTTAGATCTTTAAAAATACGCAACGGATTTTGATGCGGTTTTTTTTAATAGATAGAGTGATTCAAGAGGAAGGTTTATATGTATAATACATGCATAATATAGTAGAGAAACACTGATAATTTTAGAGGTTTCTAATGTGATGTCGTAAATAAACTCATTTTTTGCGCTTACATTGCAAACGCTGGCTGAACCGTAAGAGATGGATCAAAATAATGTACTACAATATTGTACACCTTAAAAAGATCTACTAAAAAATTTGCTATATTATTTATCTATCTCTTAGGGATAACCCACAATAACAATTTTTATCCTTAATTTTTTTACGAAGTGATTTTAAGCAGTACAGCATTAATCCTTATCCAATAAAGTACCTTAAATACATTGTGCATTTAATATAGATCAATATGTCCCTTTACAGCATGTAATTTAAATGAATATTTTCGAAGATACGAGTATTACAGATTAAAAATGCAGGGACATAGCGGTTACGGCGGTACCGGCCGACCGGGGGCCCGGCGGCGCGTTCCTATAAATAGTGTATTTAGTATCAGCATTTCACCCGTGTGAAGCCGGGGCGGGTCGCTAGTATACTCTAAATAAGTCACATTTATAAAACTGCTTATGGGCCAGATGGTTAAAAATGAGGAAATGATACTTATTGGGAGCTCGCAGTATACGATGTTACTACAGTTAGATAGGTTTATTATGATGTCATTAAACCATGAATGCTGTCTCAAAGTGGAAGCTGACCAAAATAGCAGCCAATCAAACATTACATGGAAAATGCTGAATTTCACAGTCAATTGTATCTCGGGAACAAATTGTCTCATTATTATTTTTTTCTAAAGGTCAGATAACCTGAATCCAACTAATTAAAATTAACTCAAACTTTTCGTGTGTATTGAGCCATCAAACCCAAACATAAGCATCAAATCAAAGATTTTTTTTTCACACCATACATATATTTATGTTTTTGTAATGTACAAGATATTTAAAGATTACTTGATTTAAAAAAAAATATTAGAAAATTTTATTTGTTCTTAAATTATTTAGTAATGGTTGAATCTACGAAAACAGTGTCTATGACATAAATCTTAAAGAAAAAAAAAACCGGCCAAGTGCGAGTCGAACTCGCGCACTGAGGGTTCCGTACCACCACATAAACATAATTGTATTAGTTGAAATTTCAGTAAGTTAATGTGCTAGATTTTTTGATTCCGACACGCGCTTGACCAAATTTTATTATTTCTTGTTATTTTATAGCTTATGCACTATAAACATACCAATTTTCAAGTTTGTAAGTGTTCCCGTTTTTAAAATAGAACTAAAACAAAAATCGCCTCAGCGACCATCCAACTTGACCCCTCTCTTATATGAAAGTTCTTGAAACGGGAGCTCACCACAATTGGTTACCATTAGTTGGGAGAAAAGTTGAAATATTTAATGATTTCAGACTTTTCCCATTATTTCTACTGTGAGACCTAGCTTCTTGCCAAATTTCATAATTTTAGGTCAACGGGAAGTACCCTGTAGGTTTTGCATTTTTGAATAAATGTATGGAAATGAGGACATAAAATGCCATATCTTTTGATTGCGTCGTTGTAAAAAATTGAAATTTTCAGATCTTGTGTGGTTCATGGATCCTAATATATGGTATTAGTTTCAACCTGATACATTTACCCGTTCGTGAGATAAAGGGTCTTGACAGACAGACAGACGGACAACAAAGTGATCCTATAAGGGTTCCGTTTTTTTCTTTTGAGGTACGGAACCCTAACAAGGAAATCAGATGATCGGTTCTCGAGATAGTTGACTTTTTAAAATTCAGCTTTTTCAGTCTTTGATTGGCTGTCACTTTATCCAGGTACCACTTTGAGATTGCAATCATTGTATAAGCCTATCTAACTACAGTAAAAATGAAAATGGTCCCCCTAAATTATACCAAATGTGGGCGGCATGTGAACATAGGATTGGCTGCTATTTTGGTCAGCTACCACTTTTAGAAAGCAATCATGGTTTATTGGACGGGGATATAACCCGCGGCCTACTACATGGAAGGCAGGCTCAGTACAAACCACGCTGACGGGCCAGTCAAAGTTATTATTGTTAGTAAGTTGTTATTTTTTGACCTTGTAAGCATCCTTATTGATAAAGCTAACCATTTCCGCAGGTGCTAGAAAACATCGAGCTCCACAAGAAGTCTCAATACTCGCACGTGCCCGCGTGTCAGATCTCGACCTCCTACTACGTAGGTTTCGCCTACATGATGATGCGGCGCTACGCGGACGCGATCCGCACGCTCTCCTCCGCGCTGCTCTACATGCAACGCACCAAGCAACTGTTCTCCTCTCGCTCCTACCAGAACGATCAGATCAACAAGCAAACGGAACAGATGTATCACCTGCTGGCGATATGTTTGGTGCTGCATCCGCAGTGCGTGGATGAATCCATTCAGCAGGTGAGATTGATCCTTTTAGAAATCGAACTTTAGATTAGATGGTGTACAGATAATGCTAAGAAAAAATTACTAGTGTTTGAAAAATAAGTATGATGATCTTTGAAGGGATGACTTTAGAACTAAACGAATTTGAAATGCAATATAGGTCGAAAAAAATACAAAATTTTTGCTCTTTCCAAGAGACCCACTGAGAAAATTGTATGGGGGGAAATATTTTATTGCTTTTCGACGTAAAAGTTGTACACTTTCATGTTGTGAAGACACTCCATGAAAAAAATCATCGTACATTTTTTTAGTTAGCCTGTGTTGGATTTTATCAGCTAGATGCGGACATATTACTCAATGGCGCTAATGCCTTCCGTTCACTCAGGTGCTCCGCGAGAAGAACTACCACGAGAAGATGTTTAAGATGCAGTGCGGAGACCTCAACGAGTTTGAGTCCTGTTTCACCTACGCCTGTCCCAAGTTCCTGTCTCCCTGCCCGCCTCCCATAGAGCCCGGCAGCGGCTACGGCCGCGACGCAGTCAAGCATCAGACGCAGGTGTTCATGGACGAGGTAAAACCAGCATCACTAGAACTAGATACTGTAGCCCCGCCCGCCGCCCATAGAGCCGGGTGTCATCAGACGCAGGTGTTCATGGACACACCATAACAACACCAGCATCAGTAATGTTTGGGGTCAAAGGGACGTCCAGCTCCCTACGACTTCTACGACCTGCAAAGATCTATTGTAGCCATTAGCTTTGTACAAATTTCTGTCGCCCTGTTGACTCTGGTAACAACTACTCTAGCATCAGCCCAGGTCTTCATGGAAGAACTAACAACACCAACATCTGACAGTTTTATATCCAAGTTACTGTACTTTCGAGTCCGAAAATAATTACGGCTGCGTGTCGTGTGTTGGGATAAAGGAATTGGGCCCCTAGCTCCCAACAGCCACTTAAAAATCTATTGTAGCCAATAGTTCCATACAAGTTTCGGTCGCCCTGTCAACTCCGGAAACAACTATTAATTGCACAAGATCCAGGTGTTCATGGGCGAGCTAAGATTTAACCATTAACATGTAATTTTTGTTGATGCAGGTCCGCCAGCAGAAGATGCTGCCTACCATCCGGTCGTACCTGAAGCTGTACACGACCCTGCCGCTCTCCAAGCTGGCCGCCTTCATGTCGGCGGCGCGCGGCGGCGAGCGCGACGCGGCCCGCGAGCACGCGGCGCTCGCCATACACCTGCTCTGCTTCAAGCACAAGATGAAGAACGTCGTCTGGACCAAAGGGCCCAGCGGGCTCGACGGCAAGTTCCAGAGCGGATCTGAGGTCAGTTACGAGTAATGGACAAGTCCTTATAGATTGCATTTCTCTGGACGGAGCGAGGGAACACGCAACCCTCGCCATTCATCTACTCTGCTTCAAGGACATATTTTGAAATGTACAAGGCCCACTCGACCTAGTAACTACAATTAAAAATTTTTGACCCCCCCATTTGGGCCCCCTTTACAATAATAATGTTTATATAAATCTTTCATTTGCAATTAGGTTGGGCAATCATATTCTAAAACTATTTTAAATTTCAAGTCGTTAGCATCAGTGGTTGCTGTCACCAATCACCGTGTATTGTTCAAGTTGTTTGCCGAAGGGTACACGTAAATCCTTAGTAACTCTGTGCTTAAATTTTATTTTCAGTTGGACTTCTATATCGACAACGATATGATCCACATTGCGGACACCAAAGTGGCGCATCGCTATGGAGACTTCTTCATTCGCAAACTCCTTAAGTTTGAGGAGCTCAACAGAAAACTTCACCACATCAAGATTTAAAGTGTCGCAAAATTGTATGCCATCACAATAAGTCCCAGCTACATTACAATACTAAAAATTGACACCGAAAATGAAATGTTCTTTCTGGGATGGAATAATTCAGTACTGTAATTTGTATAATATTTTAATAAAACCATTCGTGTTTTTTTTACTTGAGTTTTTATTTACATTCTCAACCTATATTTCATATATCGCTTATCCCGTTTATAAAACTTCTTAGGTTTCACAATGTCATAGTTCAATCTTTGTAATGGTTTTGGGTATTCTTCTTTAAATTGCTGCCATGGATGTTCAGTTTTCAAAACTTCTTTGATATCAATTTGTTTAAGCCACTTTGTATAAAAGTTAGAGAATTTTGTATATGCCTGTTTGAAACTTTGGGAACTCTTTGGCTCACCATTTTCATCCTGAAAAGTTAGTTTTATATTTTTTTTAGTATGCAAACATTCACAAGAAACTTATAAATACAGTCATACTTACAACTTGTTCAATGAAATTAACACATTTTTCATTAAACTCTTCCAAATGTTTTAAGAATATATCATTAACTTGTACATTCTCTTCTCTTACGGTCTGCATTATGTAAAGAACATAGCCAAATTGATTGTGCGCTGTCCCATGCCTCAATAATGTACCTAAAACTTGAATGTTTACCCTGGAATATGGAAACCACATAAAAAAGTTGCAAAACATTAAAAATTTAAGGCCGTTTACAGACGAGCGACAAGGTGAGTAGTCGCGACTACCGACGACAACCCGCAGTTGTTGCTATCTATAGTTGCAATTGATTCTCCGTCAGATTGTTCAACAGATATCACATATAATTTTTTTAATTTCTCTAATAAAGAAGTTCTGCTTGTACTTTTTTAAAGTCTGGACGCGAAATAGTCGCGCAGTCGGATTGTCGTCGCCTCACGCTGTCGATTATCTGTAAGCGCCGTTTCATTCAGTTAGCAACTTTGGAAAACATTACCTAATTTGTTTCTCCTTCATTTCAATGAGAAGTTTTTCAGCACTCTCTTGGGTCTTGCAAGCCAAAGCCAGTACACCATATGTCATCACATTTGGCTTCAGTCGTAATTTCTTGTTGTTAGGATATCTCCTTTTGCGGAATTTGTCCTCCTTTATTATAACATCCTGTACAGCCTGAAAAAAATTTTTATTTTGGGATAAAAAAAAATTTTGGTTACTTAGATTATGATGATGTTAGAAACACCACTTACAACTGCATTCTCATAATCAGATCTCAAACATCTTTTCTTTATAAGCATGTTATAAAAATCTATATCAGCTTTCACTTCTTTAACCTTCATTGATTCTAACAGTTTGTTTTCAGCTTCGAGATTATCATCCAGTAATGTCAACATTTGAGTAAAAGTCTTAACATCTGGTTTTACCGCATAGTACTCCATTTCTTTTAAAAAATCTTCCTGACCACCAACAATGGCAAATTTATCTTGAACTGTTTCAACTTCTTGCAAGGATAGAACTTGATGCATTTTAATTGTTTTTGAGAGTAAGTTTGGAACTGTTCTTCCATCTGTTTTGTTTGCTGGGAGTTTATCTACAAATTGTATTGACACAGTGTCTAAGGTGTTGGTTATAGCTACAGGATTTGTCTCTGTATCAATTTCTTTTTCTGCATTGTTATTGAGATTTGTATAAACTTGTTGATCGGCTGTGACAGATGGAACCAAAGTATTTGATTTCTCACTATTTCCTTGCTGTGATTCAACATCTATGTTTTCAGGTTCTTCTAACATATTTTTAGTGGATTCTATTTTTAATACTTCAACTTTGCTACTAGTTTCAATCGCCATTGGATTTTCTTCTTGAATTATTTTTATTAATTCCTCAATGTCTGTTTTATATCCTAAGTTACATTCTTTGACACATTTTAGCATTAGGTTGAAGCTGTAAATGTTAGGCTTCTCTCTTAATCTCAGCATTTTTCTCCATACAACAAGGGCATGCCTCAACCCAGTTTCTTTATCACTAATACAAGCTTGTAGTAAGTGGTTAAATGTCTGAACTCTGATTTTTATTTTCTTTGATCTCATTTCATCAACTATTTTGAATGCTGTAGATAAGTCTCCACATCTTCCGAAAGCTTTGATCATTGTATTGAAATTTGTAATATTTGGTTCTATACCTTTTTCTATCATAATATTTCTTAAGTGTGTTGCATTTTTGAGTCCGTCAATCGCCCACGGACTGTAAGCACATGCCTCAAATAGGCAGGTGTATGTGTCTCCAGTTGTGTTAAGACCGCGTCGCTTCATATCATTGAACAATTTAAAAGCTTTCTTAGTGTAACCCACATCAGCACAAGCACCTATTAGAATGTTGTATATGTAGTTACTTGGTTTAACTCGGTCCTCTTTTAACATCCGCACTTCGAGAACATCGATAGCTTCCTTCAATCTCTGGTGTTTTAAATACTGTTTTATTAAATCTGAGTATTGTTTTATGGTTAGCTTCTGTGAGGGTAAAGGCCTTTTTCCGATAAATTCCTCTTCTTTTGCATCGCCCTCGTCTTCTAGCGCATTGGTCTGTCTTATTGATCGTCCAGATAAGGTACCAAACGTGTCTGGATCTTCTAAGTAAACCAAATTATCTTCAGTTTCGCATTCGTTGAGTGTGTTTAGTTTACTTACCTTAGGCACTATAGTAGATGTGGACATAACTTTATGACGAACAATATAGGCACTTCTAAGAGCTTTGAATAACTTTATGCTTCGAAAAGCCATTTTCATACCGAGTTAGTGGTCTATTTCCTTTCTATGAACTATTTTTTATAGCATAATATTATAACCTCAACACAAAAGTTCAATTCAATTCAATCTTTGATGAGTGGCTTTTGTGTGTTCACAATTCCGCCAATGTCACGTAGTGAAGTGAATACACGATGGAGATTCGCAAAAAAAAAAAAAAAAAAAACCCGGATATAGAATCCATTGAATAATCCTTTAGAGTACAAAACATCACAATATGTACAACAGAACAAGATAGTTATTATTAAAAATAATTTTCATAAATAGGAGAACATTAGAGTTTAATATGATTATAACTGATGAATTTTGACAATAAGAATATAAAAGGAGAATCAACAAGGGATAATAAATATTTCATATTAG
Organism: Athrips mouffetella; assembly: GCA_947532105.1. Taxonomy (NCBI): domain Eukaryota; kingdom Metazoa; phylum Arthropoda; class Insecta; order Lepidoptera; family Gelechiidae; genus Athrips; species Athrips mouffetella. The sequence goes on from OX383971.1 coordinate 10,897,442, forward strand.
TGGGCAAAGGGATCTCAGGAGGGAGGACATTATATAATGAAATAGAAAGTTTGGGACAGTTAAAAAATATATGATCTATATCACCTTCGTCTATTCCGCATTCACACAGGGAGTTATCCCGAACCCTAATCTTATTTAAATGAACCGGGGTGCTGGAGTGACCTAATCTAATACGACAGATTGTTGTTATAATAGGTCTGGGAATTTTACGAAACTTGAAAAACCACGGTTTTATTGGAATTTCAGGTTGGATGTCACCATAAAATTTACCCTTGATGAATTTAGATGAAGACCACAGGATGTTCCATTGAGATCTCAAACGGGAATGGGCTAGATTGCACAAATCCTGGGATTGAACTTCTTTATAATTTTCCAAACCAGAGTGAATCGCAGCTTTAGCACACCAATCTGCAGCTTCATTTCCAATAATCCCGCAATGGCTAGGAATCCAGGATAAAACAATTAGTAAATTTTTATTATGACATTCTAAAAGAAGTTGTTTGATTTTTAAAATGAGAGGAGATCTAGATTTGGACCTAAATTGATTAGAAAGAATAGCTTGAATACAACTTAAGGAGTCAGAAAATATTATCACTCTGTTTAAATTATGAGAAATCACAAAAGAGACTGCTTCTATTAGGGCTATGGCCTCACCAGAAAAAATTGATGCCAAGGGAGGGCACTTAAAGTTTAGGGCAATATTGAATTTCGGAATCCACACTGCAGCACCTACTGGATCAGAGTTAGATACTTTCGAAGCATCTGTATACACAGGAAGCCAATCACTCCACTCATTGTTTAACTTTTCCAAAAATATTTCATTAGCACCAGGAGTATTCTTTTGAATACCGAAATTATGGAAATTCGGTTTGTAAATTAAAGCAACATATGAAACAGAAAAAATAGGGTTACAGTTTAATTTGAAAATGGGGTATGGAAGGGCCAGGTGATGAGAAAAAGAATTAAGTAATCGGTATCTCGAATCATTATTGCTTTGTCCTATTAAACCACGCAGAGTGTCAAGTCTTGGTAAAAGAGGGTGATCAGATAATTGGAGAGCTTTATAAAAAAATCTGTCACTCAAAAGTTGCCTTCTAAGATGAAGAGGGGGTTCAACACATTCAACCTGAAGGGCATTGACAGCAGTAGATTTCATGGCACCAACAATTATTCGAAGACACTTCGACTGGATTCTGGACCAACTGTCGATGGCGTACTTATTACAAGGTTCCAAAATAAAGGAAGCATAATCAAAGTGACTACGAACAATAGCATTATATAAAAGTTTTAAGGTGAATGGATGAGCACCCCATCTTAAGCCAGCTACGGCACGCAAGACATTGACTCCTTGTTCACATTTTTTGGAGATATAATTAATATGAGGTATGCCAGTCATTCTGAAATCTAAATATAAGCCTAAAAATTTTACTTTGTCACCCAAAGGTATATTTTCATTTCTAAATTTTAAATCTAAATGTGGGATAATTTTCTTTTTTGTAAAAATTACAGCAACTGATTTGTTAACAGAGAGGGAAAAGCCATGATTTTCTAGCCAATCTCCGAGGTAATTAAGGGCAGAGTTTAATCGAGACGAAATATCAGAAATAGATGATGAGGCAATATATAAAGCGAGGTCATCCGCATATTGGAGGACATCACAGAATGAATCGACAGTTTTTTCAAGATCGTAAGTGTAAAGGCTGAATAAGATTGGACTAAGTACAGAGCCTTGAGGCAAGCCTTGCCAAACAGTACGAGGAGGAAGAAGGTTGCCCTGAGATCTAATACAGATGGATCTTGACATAAGGAGACTAAGAATAAAACGAGTTAACTTTTTCGGAACACAGAGATGTTGCATTTTCTGCCTGAGAATTGGTAGTTGTACATTGTCGTAAGCAGAAGCAATGTCTAAAAATACGCCAACAAGGAACTGTTTATTTTGAAAGGCTATCTGAATATCCGTTGTCAGAATACTGAGACTATCAAAGGTGCTAAATCCCTTACGGAAACCAAACTGCGACTTAGCTATGATATTCTGACTTTCCAACCACCACTCTAGTCGATTTTTAATCAAGATTTCCATAATTTTAGCCAAAACTGAAGACAAGGCAATTGGCCTATAGGAATTAGGGTCTGAGGGATCTTTACCGGGTTTTAATATGGGGATGATAATTTGAGTTTTCCAAGGATCTGGAATCATCCCTAAAGAGAAGAAAATGTTGACTAAATTTAAATAAAAAAATTTGACTTGATCACTTGCTTTAACCAGGAAAGAATAGGGAATTCCGTCAATACCCGGTGATGAGTCAGAAAGGCCTTCAAGGGCACAATTGAGTTCATTAAAAGAAAAAAGGTCATCGAATCGATCAGATGAATGAATAATTTCTGGAGGAGGAGGTAAAAGGTTGCTTGAAGGGACTGTTGAAGGAGCCAGTTTGTCAGCGAAAGCATTTAACCAGGAGCCTGGATCATTAGAAGTAATGTTAGGAATATTTAATGAACCTCTGAATCGTCTAATTTGTTTCCAAACCAGAAAGGGAGGGCTCCTAGGAGACAAAGACTCACAAAAAACCCTCCATCCTTGAATCTTCCGCTCAGACAATAATCTTCTGGCTTCAGCTGATGCCTTTTGATAGGCCATAAAATTTTCAACACATATATTTTCATTATATGTTTTTTCAGCCTCAATTCTTTGACGCACAACATTGGTACAGTCTGGGTTCCACCATGGAGTTGAAGGTCTGTGATTATAGGAAGACTTCACTGGTATATGATTTTCTGCAGTTGAAGTTATGGCTGATACAAAAAGGGAATAAACAAGGAGGGCATTCGATTCAGAGGGAAAAGGGATGGATTTAATACTAGAGTCCAGGGAGGATGAATAGGCTTCCCAGTCGGCTTGGGCCAGCCTGAATTTTAATAAAGGGTTTAATACAACATTAGGAATGGATTTGTTGGAAATGTTTACTAAAATGGGGAAATGGTCACTACCAAATGTGCTAGGCAAAGTTTTCCATGAACAGAGAGATGAGAATGAGGGAGAGGAAATAGTTAAATCTACAGCACTTTTGGGGTTCTGGGAGGGAAGAACTCTACGGGTTGGGGAGCCATCATTTAGAACACAGAGGTTAAGATCATCAAACAATTCTAAAAGGGAGTAAGCAAAAGTGTCAGACTTATGTGATCCCCAAACAACGTGATGTGAATTGAGATCGCCCATAATAAGGACTGGAGTAGGCAAGGCTGAAATAATTAAATACAGATCTGGGATAAGAGAAGAATGGGGACTAGGAATATATATAGAAAGGAGAGTAAAATTGAGGAACCTCACAGCCACAGCATTAATGCCGTCACTGTGGGATGGGATAGAAATTTGACTAAAAGGAAGAGAACGCTTGATTAACAAAGCACAGCCCGCATAGCCATCAGCTCTGTCATCCCGGAGACATGAGAAACCAGACACCCTAAAGAGGGAGCCAGGCACAAACCATGTCTCCGAAATGGCAAAGGCTACCGGACTGAACTTGCGAATCAAATGAATAATTTCATGTTTTTTGGGACGAAGGCTTTTACAATTCCATTGAATCACTGGAAGGAGATCCATTATTAGAGGGAAGGAGAGAATTGAGTTTGCGAACTGAGCTGGCAACGTTGGGCGGTAATGCATCACTATATTTAGAGATCATATTAAAAAGTAACTTGCATAATAAATCTAAGAAGTTTTCATTTGGAAGGTTAGTGGAAGAATTAGGAAAATTGGAAGAGGTTGGGGAAAGGTCAGGTTGGGAGGAAATAGCACATCCATTAGGGAAGGAGGAAGAAGGGGTACTAGTGATGTTCTGATGGGCAACACGATCATAACTCTTTCCCACGGAAGGTCTGGAGCGGAGAGGGAGAGTAATTGTTTTCCGATAGGATTGAGGCGAATTGGGAGAAGGAGTTAGGGAAACATAGGTACGTTGTGAATTTTGTGATAGCGAGGTAGAATTATTGACTATTTCAGCGAAAGATCTTTTAGGTTTAGGAAAGCGAACAGCAGCCTCTTGATAGGAAATGCTTTCTTCGGACATGACCTCTTTAATGTTTTTTTGACGAACGTGTTCCAGACATGATTTGTTGGTTGCATAATGAGTCCCTGAGCAGTATAGACATGTAGCCAAAGTTTCAACAGAAACAGAATTACACTCATCCCCTAAATGATCTTGAGCACATCTGAAGCACCTTGGCTTTGAACGGCACTGAGCCATTATGTGACCAAAACGACAGCACTTCATACACTGAATGGTTGGAAGCTGATATTTTTCTACAGGAATAGAGGACCAAAATGAGAATACCTTTTCAGGAAGGCGTTGTCCCTGGAACGAAAGTACCACTGTATTTGTTGGGATCCATTGCACTTCTCCATTAGAACGATCTTTCCTGTTTAAACGGCGAGCACGAAGGACAGTACCATACCCATTTGGGACCTCAATCGACATAGCGAACTCTTCCATGGACATTTCAGTGGGAATACCCCGAACTAATCCCATCCTGGAGCTGTTGTAGGAAGGGATATCAGCTGACAAGTCATGTTGACTAAGCATCGAGACAGTATCTGAAATAAATGAATTGGCAGAAGAAGCATTGAAGAATTCAATGGATATTCTGTTTCTTCCAATTTTTTTTATGCCACCGCGTTTGATGCCTTTAATTCCATTCTTAAGGAGAATTTGGCCAACTTGAATAGGGCGAATGGAAACGGACGAAGACAGATCATTTATTTTTTTGAAGACATGGACTAGAAAAGGACCAGCATCCACATCTCTGTACTCTTTGATACCACCAGCCAACATGGGGTGCACGTACACATTTTGGTAGGAAGCAGAGTTTGGGTTGGATTCTGTTGAACTTTTCATAGATTTTTGAGGGTGAATAACATCCGTATCAGGGTTAGGACGTTTGGAAGACTGAGATTCATGATCCATAGTACCGCTTGAAGAAATGTCAGGGCCATGATCGTCAGGCTTTTCATTGCCATCCATTTTAAAAGGGGTTAGACACGAAAACAATTATAAATATTTATTTAATTTTTTACGAAAACAACAATTAAACCACCCTTTAAGGAAAATTCAATCGAAATAATTATTAAAATCAGGGAATTTAAATTAAAACAGCGAAAATCTCACTGACACGTGTATTGACCAACACACGTCAACATCATTTTCAACACAAAAGTTCACAAAACCCACCCAAACCAAACAATGACATATTTTCTAATGTTTACAGAGAAATGCAGCCTAAATTAAAACCGGCTTAGCACGCTGCCCGAGAGAAAATATATCTTGGAGAAATGAAACCCTTGCGTTCCTTAACCCGACGTCGGGCGAAATTTACTCTTTGACGTTCCAAAACACTCTCACTACGGATTGTTTCTTGAAATCAACGCACACATCACATTCACTGAATATAGTCGGTTTATTTCTATATGCGTGCATTCGTCGAATATCATCGAATACAGTTTTAAACCAGACTAGAGCGCGCTTATGTCAATGTCACTGAGAAAAATTAAAAGGTTGATTTTGTTTTGCGTTTTAAGAAATTATTGAGAGATAATGATTATTCGATAAGATAATTTAATCTAAAACCCCAAAAAAAGTTGAAAAAAATCTCTCGAAAACGAGATTGATGACAAATGTCTTATGAGTTTGACGTTTCGCACACGCTGCAATACCTCATTTTCGTATGCAATGATAGCGCGCTAAAGTGACGTCACTGATGATGTCACGTCGCTTAAACGAGTGAATACGAGCAAGTTTTGAACCGACTATTAGCGCGCTAAAACCGCACACAAAGCTCATGAATGAATGAATGAATGAATAAATTCTTTATTGCACACATAAACATAAGAACACACAAAGAAAAACACTTAAGGTTAGTTATAGTGGGCAAAGGCGGTCTTATCGCTGAGAGCGATCTCTACCAGACAACCTTTGTATAGAGGAAAAGACATACATAAATAATCACAGCAGGTAGTGTACCAATAAAAAATTGCATACAAAAACATATATATATATATATATATATAAATAAAATATAAATATAAAATAAATACAAAAATATAAACCAATAAATATAAATATATATAACTATAGTGTTACGAATACATGTATACTCAGTTGCAAACAGAAGAGGAGCGACTTAGGAGATAATTATGCAGTTTTGTTTTGAAAATAGCAAGCGACTCGGAGTGACGAACTTCAGAGGGCAAATTATTCCACAGTTGAGCAGATTTTAAAGCAAAAGACTCCTTGTAGTAGCCCGACCGTGTTAATGTAGCCCGCAAAATGTTGTCAGACTTCGATCGCAAGACACGCGAGCGGTCAGCACCTAGGTACTGGAAACTCTCCTTAAGGTAGGAAGGAGTGCGTGGGTCATACAGAACATTGTACAGAAGCGTTAAGACGTGTTCTTCACGGCGCAACCTAATAGGAAGCCATTTTAACTTGCTCCTGTATTCAGACACATGATCGAACTTACGCAACCCATATATAAATCTGATGCACATATTTTGCAAGCGTTGTAGCTTATTGAGCAGGTCCTCATTGAGGTCAATGAGGCATACATCTGCGTAGTCCAGAATCGGAAAAAGTAGGGATTGCACAAGTTCGATTTTAGTCTTCACGGGGAGCAAGTTTTTCCACCTTTTTAGCGATCCAGCAGCAGCAAAGGCTTTTCTGCTGGTTTGGGTAATGTGAGGAGCCCAAGAGAGAGTGCTATCGAAAAGAACCCCAAGATTTTTAACCACTTTGCTAAAAGGCAAAGTGACACCACTGAAAGTAACAGGTCGAATCAGATCGAAGTTGAGCCGTGAAATCTGTTTCGAGCCTCCAATGATGATAACTTGTGACTTATCAGGATTGACGATAAGGCCATGCGATTGACTCCATCTATATACAGTAGCTAGGTCATCGTTAAGTTTGGAAATCAAGACGTCGATATCATCAATGGAGGCTCGAGAATAGATTTGCAGGTCGTCAGCATACAGGTGGTAATGACAGGATAGGAAGGGAGTCAGGAAATTAATGAAAATAGAAAATAGGAGAGGGGAGAGGACACCGCCCTGGGGAACACCGGCAACTACATCGCAGTAGGAAGATAATTTGTTGTCTACGCGGATACGCTGTCGGCGTCCAACGAGGTAACTGCGGAACCACTCTACTGCAGAGTCCGAGACAGAGAGAGATTTTAACATTGCTAGTAGAATGTCAAAATCAACGCTGTTGAAGGCATTACTAAAGTCTAGCAGCACTAGGGCTGTGACCTGTTGATTCGACATTCCAACGCGTATGTCATCGGACACTTTAGTTAGAGCAGTAACAGTGCTATGGCCAGGGCGGAAACCAGACTGGAAAGGGCTAAGGACATTATTTGTATTAACAAACACACTAAGTTGGTGTTGGACGAGGCGTTCGAGGACTTTTGAAAGGAAGGGGAGGATGGAAATAGGCCTAAAGTGTGAGGGTATCGAAGGATTTGAAATTTTTGGAATGGGGATAACTGCTGCCTGACGCCAACAGCTAGGGAAAGTACTGGTACTAAGCGAGAAGTTGAAAATGTGACAGAGAACAGGTAACAAAAATTCAAGCCCAAGAACAATCATTCTGCGGCTTATGCCATCAATGCCTTCGGCATTCGAATGAATAGCAAGTATATGTTTTTCAACTTCTCGCTCGGTAACAGACCTAAAAATGAAAGGATTGTATAGCGTAGCAGGAAGGGAAGACAAAGATTGAAGTGTGATTTGTTTGAGCGTTGAAGGAATCGGAGAGGATGTTGTAAAATGGCGATTAAGGGAATCAAGGTCCATATTAGGCTGGAATGAAGATTTGGATTTACCTATACCAAGCGAGTTTAGAAAAGACCAAACCTTAGCAGGGTCGCCAGGGGTGCTCATGAGCAGGTTTTAATCCGTACTGTCTATTAACTTTTAAAGAAGCTGAGTGAAACAGAGTGGACACGTAAAATATATATTAAAACATACACTACGGATTGTTTCTTGAAATCAACGCACACATCACATTCACTGAATATAGTCGGTTTATTTCTATATGCGTGCATTCGTCGAATATCATCGAATACAGTTTTAAACCAGACTAGAGCGCGCTTATGTCAATGTCACTGAGAAAAATTAAAAGTTTGATTTTGTTTTGCGTTTTAAGAAATTATTGAGAGATAATGATTATTCGATAAGATAATTTAATCTAAAACCCCAAAAAAAGTTGAAAAAAATCTCTCGAAAACGAGATTGATGACAAATGTCTTATGAGTTTGACGTTTCGCACACGCTGCACTACCTCATTTTCGTATGCAATGATAGCGCGCTAAAGTGACGTCACTGATGACGTCACGTCGCTTAAACGAGTGAATACGAGCAAGTTTTGAACCGACTATTAGCGCGCTAAAACCGCACACAAAGCTCATGAGCAGGTTTTAATCCGTACTGTAACTTGCAAAGATTTAGTAATAAGACACACAGAACAATACGTGACAAAACAGAAAATCATAAACAGAACAGTCGCGTAGCAACTCGGTTAACTAACAAGGAGTATGCATACACTTCACATCCTCCGAAGTTTTTGGAATTTATCAGTTTAAATTCTTCAAGCCAATCATTCAAGAAAGCTTCTGCAGTCTCGGTCCAAACAATGGCTTTGTAAGCATATCTGCGAGCTGACATTCTGTTGGTACATGTTGAATTTAAAAATCACCATTGCTCGTACACTCTCTGACGAAGAAGTGCTTCAGTCTAATATGCTTAGTCCTCTTGTGATACTCATGCTTTGGGTTGTGGGCTAGTTTTATTGCCGAATCATTGTCAAGGTTGAGTATGGGTTTATCTGTTCTAGTAAACGTTCCCATAATCCGGCTAAGCCATACAATTTCTTGAGCACACTCGCTTGCGGCTATTATTTCCGCTTCTGTGGAGGACATAGCAACAGTCGTTTGTAGTTGGCTTCTCCAACTGACAGCAGCACCAGAATACAAACAGACCATTCCAGATGTGGATCTGTTAGTTTTTTCATCACCAGCATAATCAGCGTCACTGTAGCAAACCAAGTGTGGAGGTGAAAGCTTTGAATAGGAAAGACCTTGATTCTTGGTACCTTTCAGGTATCGAAATATGCGTTTACCTAGCATAACACGTTTGTCCGTTGGTGAATCAAGATTTCTAGAAGCAACGCTTACAGCATACGAAATGTCGGGCCTTGTTGCCACAAACAAGTACGCTAAGGCACCTACTGCCTGTCTGTACGGAAAGTTATTCTCGTGGGTATCTTCCTCTTCTCCCGTTACATTTTCTTTTGTAATTGGCGTTGGTGCAGCTTTACAATTTGACATACCTACCATATTTTTCTAACACCTTTTTTGTATAGGCAGTTTGGCATAGAGTAATGGTCTTGTCTTTGCGTACATTGATTTCTATTCCAAGAAAATAAGAAGCAAGTTTCGTTGTTATTTTGAATCTTGCTTTTAGTTCATCAAAGAATTCTTTTCCTGAAGCAGTAGTGTTGTACGCTACAGATGTTGTCCTTTCTGTCTTGAATATAGAAAAGGATCTGCTTCGCTCTGTTGGAAACCAGAATTTTCTAAAAATTCAGCAATGCATGCGTTCCAGCATCGTGGGGCTTGTTTAAAGGTGCAAGCGCATTTGGGCGGATCGCCTTGCAGATTTTGAATACTTTGTATGAAAATCTACGGAACAACGCGCACCTAGTCGCATCGCACTCCCGCATGTTGAACTCCGCCAGGCGATGCGATCGCATTATGCGCGCGCCCCGCGCGGATCGCCGCGCGGCCGCACGCCACTCCACGCGCTGTTTCAGTACTGCCAGATGCGGAAGATGAATGCGATAAAATTGTTTCATTGTGTTTTCAATAACAAAAACGATAACATTGTTATGTGTAGTTTAGGGTTTCTGTCGGTGTAACTATTCTAAAACCTGCTATATTTTGTATTTGTATTTGGCTTGGACGAATAAACCAAGGTATTTCAACAACATAATCGGTAAAAAAAAAAATCAATAGCCAAATTAGTAGAAATCTCCCACGTATGGTCACACCATCCTATGTGATGCGCGCGCTGCGAGCGGGCCGCGCGGTGCGAACAGGTGCGCGATGGTGACAGAAATGCGCGCGGCCCGCCCGCACGATCCGCCCAAAAGTGCGTTCACCTTAAAGCCGTAGAGGCTGCGCTTTAATTTACAAACTCTGTTTGAGCCATCTTGAAAGCCATCTGGTTGTTTCATGAAGATTTCTTCATCAAGCGAGCTCGAACAGTACTCAATCGAACCACGGGGCTGAACGTTTTGTCATAATCAACACCATGTTGTTGGGAGTATCCTTTTATAACCATTCTGGCTTTGTACCTTTTCACCGAACCATCAGGGTTCATTTTAATTTTATAAACCCATTTACAAGGTCGGCCTTTGGGCAAATAGGCCAGATCCCAAGTGTGGTTCTCTCTTAATGAGGCTATCTCTTTGCGCATGGCTTCTTTCCATTGTTCACAGTCTGGAGATTCCTTCGCTTCTTTGTATGTCATAGGTTCCTTAGGCTTATATAAGTTTTCAATTTCTTCGGCTACTGCCAAGACAAAATCATCAAATCGCCTTGGAACTGTAATTTGAGATCTATCTCTAAGAGACCTTGTTTCAGTAGAAGTAGTTGCATTTGCTTCTATAGCATCTTAGTAAGATTCATGATCATCGTTTACATCAATTATAGAAAACTCCTCAAATTCGTGGTCGCTGTTTAAGTTTTCAGGTTTCGTTTATACAGTAGACTGAACTTCATTTTGTTGCGCTACGACGTCATCATTCTGAATATTGCTATGCAAGTGCTCAGTATCTTCATAATTATCATCATCTTTTATTGAAACTATCACTTGTTTATTAGGTGATCGTTTAGATGAGGCAGAGATATAGGGTGTAAGTTATTTGCTATCAAATAATTCAGAGAGTCCATTTTCGTTTTGTTTCAGATAATACATTGTTTTCATTATACGGACATCCTTTGACGTCATATTTTTATTATTCATTGGAATACATATCTTGAAAGCTTTAGATACTTCTGTATATCCAACAAATATGCCAGGAATAGCTTTTGGTCGAAACTTATGACCATTTTTACCCTTGATCAGAACATACGCCTTTGATCCAAATTCATATAAATGATATACACAAGGCTTTCTGCCAACCCATCGCTCAAATGGTGTTTGATTATTGATGGCGCTATTTATACTTCTATTTGATAAATAATTAGCTGTCGCTACTGCCTCGCCCCAGAATTTGAGAGGAGCGTTACAGGCAACCATCAGGGCTCTTGCCTTTTCTATTAGAGTTCGATTTTTGCGTTCTGCGACAGCGTTTTGGTGCGGAACATAAGGCGCAGTTAATCTTCGCTGTATTCCGCAGCGCTTTAAATAAAAATCAAAACATGTATTTTCAAAATTTTATATTTTGTTGATATTTAGTTTTTTTTTTAATCTTTACACATTAACGTGTTATAGGCGAAAACTTGTAAATGGCGTAGTTTCAAGCTACTGTTTTTGAATCAACATAAGTATATTTTTTGCTGTAAGTTTTCCTAAAAAAGTAAAATAAAATAAAAAAAAAAATACATACTCAGTGCCATTATCTAATTGGAGAAATTTAATCTTATTTCCAATGTGGGTTTCTGCTAATTCTTTGAACTCTTTGAGTTTCTCAAGTACTTCGTTCTTGTTTTTAATAAAATAAACTCTACAGTAGCGACTGTAATCGTCTATAAAAGTGACAAAGTATTTGTTTCCGTTGATGGTCGGCGTTCGAATTGGTCCACACACATCACTATGTACAATTTCTAAAAGTTCGTTTGTTCGATTAGTAGTTTTTCCACAAGGAGCAGGAACTCGATGCATTTTCGATTGAATGCAAGTTTCACATTCATCTAATTTTTCAGAAACATCAAAGTTTAATCCAATTAAATTCTCGTTTTTAAGAGCTAGTTTCAGATCTTTGGCATTCATATGACCAAGCTTTCTGTACCAATCATTTATATTTGATGACTTGTTTTTTGAATTAAGAATTGTGTTGGTATCCTTGTCATCTTTGACATCATCGCTCTCATTAGTCATATTGTTGTGCTCTGATTTCTTATGTTGGAAGTGATAAAGACCATCATTTTGTTTGAATGCGGTAAGTGTTATGCCATCTTTTGTATTGTTAACAATAGCTTTATTTTTGTAGAAAACAACAGAACATCCAGCGTCTGTCATCTTGCTAACAGACAACAAGTTTGTACACAGAGTAGGCACATACAAAGTATTCTTCAAATAAGTTAATGCCTGTGTTGTGTGTGCCAATGCATCAGAGCTCTCGTTTCTCGGGTCTATCTCTACTGCGAGAGTTTCTGTAGAGACATTGTCATCATCATCTATTGCCTCTCCTTGTCTCTCGATGGGTGCGAGATGCCTATTTGACACAGTGGTCTCCCTGCCGTCTCTCAACCTCACGTATGAATAGTTTGGGTTTGCTTGAAGCAGTTCGACCTCCACTACTGCAGGTTGATATTTATTCGTTCGGTTGAACCGACGCATCCAGGACCTGCTGAGAAGTAGTTAGCCATTTTGGAGTGCTGTGGCCATTCAGTGACCGGCGTGGGTGTGTAAACATTCTGTCATGCGGCGTACAATAATTAATGGCTGTGCATAAAAGTGAACGTATTGAATGAAGAGCCACGTTAGAAACATGTTCCCAATTTTCGATTGGCATATTATGCGAACGCAAAGAAAGTTGGATTGTTTTCCATAGTGTGGAGTTCAATTTCTCAACCTGGCCATTGCCTCGTGGATTATAAGCCGTTGTTCTGCTTGTTGCTATGCCTCGTGAATGTAGAAATTGTTTTACTTCTGCCGACAAAAACGAAGTACCTCGATCGGAGTGGATGTACGACGGAAATCCAAATACCATAAATATGCTGTTCAGATGTTTGATCACCGCCTTGGCACTAATATCCGAACAGGGAAAAGCAAACGAAAATCTCGAGTACTCATCAATGACGGTGAGTATGTAATGATTATTGATCCGCGATGGAAGGGGTCCCTTAAAGTCAATGCTCAGGCGTTCCAAGGGAGAGGTAGATCAGCGCTTTTGAAGTACCTAGGTTTAATTTCAGAGCATATACGACAGCTAGCAGTCATCGCCCGCACTTCTTCGACCGTATAAGGTAAATTCTTAATTCTTAACCAATGGTACATTCATTTAACCCCTGGATGGCACATAGATTCGTGGAGGGACTGAAGCTTACTTTTTCGAGATTCCATTGTGGCACACACTCGGGACAAGGCGTCGGCAACATGGTAGTCTTTACCAGGCCGGTATATAATATCATATTTGTAAGGCGCGAGCTCAAGTCGCCATCTCTGGATCTTCTCGTTTTTAATTTTACTCGAATGTTTGGCATTGAACATAAACGACACCGATCTCTGGTCAGTAATAAGTTTAAATGGTCTTCCTATAAGAAAATGACGCCATTTCTTTTAAGCTTCTACAATAGCGTAAGCCTCTTTTTCTTTGGCGGAGTGATTTCGCTCGCTTTGATTAAGTGTCCTTGAGTAAAAAGCGACAGGCCGTGAATCTTGTGACAATGTAGCGGCAATAGAGTGCTCCGAGGCATCGGTTTTGACGGTAAAAGGCATCTTGTCATTTATTTATTGTAAATTCCGTGCGTGTATCACGTTTTTAGGCTTCACATATAATTTGTCTAGAGCAGCTATCATTGACTCGTACGTCGAGCACTCACTCACGGTTTCATATACTCGGGGTGTTATGTGATTTATTAGAAGTTGCAACTTAGTTATATTCCAAATTTTCTCTTGTTGGGCTGCGGCTTCGGCTTTTCCAGTCGGTGGTTGCTGTGCAGCAAGAAAATTTTGAAAAGTCATCTTCCAATGCTGCTACTCTTTTGGGTCGGCATCAAACCTATCTGGTCTGAGGAATTTATCCATATTTATGTTTAATAAATTGAGATGAATAGACTCGTTAAACCTGGTAATAATAGGCTTTATTAAACATAAAAATTATACAGAACTTTTCACTACACATACGACTCCATACACGATGTAAATAGGATTGTCAAGTAGAGTCGTCATTGACGACGAAGGTTCCATATCACCACAATATATAAATTCCGGTATCACATATAGTTCACTGTGGGTATTGTTATGCAGATGGTGCTGATCACCTCGTGTCGCGTGGATGATGGAATCGCAGCTTGATGGCGGAAATAATACACGAAGGATTTCCCAGTATTGTACACCTTTATTTATAATTAAATAATGGCAAAATATTGTCGTCGATTGTTTGTAAAATACTCGATTAAAATTAATTAAATTAACACGACACAAAAAAGACAAACGTAGCGAGAGAACAAGACAGAATTGACAGATAGTTGACAGGTGTCAACAGTGGCAGATGACATTTCAATATTCGTTCACAAACTAATTATAAGTATGTTTTACATAACAAATCTTATTTCTAACACTTCCCCTTAAGATTTGAATGCCATACATACGAAACTTAAAAAGCTCTACATGACTCTACTTGACTCTACAAATAGAAGCAAACTAAATAAACACATCAACACATTTTATTCAAAACAAATTCATTTGTCCAACAAAATGTCTGTGCTTATTTAAACCAAGTGGCTTCGTTAAAATATCGGCAATCATCTCTCCAGTAGGTAAGTACCTAACAGACATAAAACCTTTATGTACTAAATCTTTGACAAAATGATAACGTAGGTCAATATGCTTAGTGCGCTTATGTGAATACTCTTTAGACTCTAATATTTTATGCGCACTCTGATTATCATTATACAAAGTTACTATAGGAGTGTATTCATTCATAATCTCTGAAAGAAAACTTCTTATAAAACAAAGATCTTTACATACATCTCCTATGGAGAGATACTCGGCCTCGGTACTGGATAACGCCACACATCGCTGTTTACGTGACTCCCAGCTAATAACATTTTTACCAAGTTTAATTATGAAACCAGTGTATGACTTTCGATCGACTATGTCGTTAGCCCAATCCGCGTCCGAGTATGCGGTTAAATCTAAATTACGAGATCCATAAAAATATAGACAATAATTTAGTGTTCCGGATAAATATCTCAAGACGCGTTTTGCTGCTTGCCAATGTGTTATATCAAAACCGTGGTTAAACTGGCTTAACTGGCTACATACAAACGCTATATCAGGCCTAGTGCACACAGACAAATACATAAGACAACCTAAAAGTTCTCTATACCTATAAGTGTTATCATCTAGACCCTCAGATTCCGCCTTTTGTAATTTATAATTAGTTATCATTGGCGTAGAGACCGGTTTACAATTTTCCATGCCGAATCTAACTAACAATTTCTTAATGTACTCTGATTGGTCAAGTTTTATACAACGTCTTGCTCTATCTCTATTTACATTTATTCCTAAGCAACTTTTTAAAGTGCCTAGGTTCTTTACAGTAAAATTAGTCTCAAGCAAGGGCAGCAAATTATTATTTTGAGAACTATAGAAAATATAGAAATCATCCACGTAGAGTGCTACGATAATAAGATCTCCACCATTTTTCTTAGTGTAAACGCATGGCTCACATTTACTCTGCCTATAGCCATTTTCAGTAAGTAAATTATGAACTTTAATATTCCAAATACGGCTGGCTTGCTTGAGGCCATAAATACCTTTACGTAGAAGACAAACTTTGTTTTTGTCATTAATAGTAAAACCTTGGGGTTGCTCCATATAGATGGTCTCATCGAGCTCTCCATTCAAGAACGCGGTGGCAACATCTATATGATCAATATTTAAGTCGAGCTCAGCTGCTAACGAAAAAAGGATTCTCATGGTAGAGTGCCTAACTACAGGTGAAAACGTATCACAATAATCGACCCCGTGAATTTGTGTGAAACCTCTGGCAACCAGACGAGCTTTATATCTATCAAACTTACCAGAAGCATCATGCTTACGTTTGTATACCCATTTACACTTAACTATATTTTCGCCTTGTGGGCGGTCGACTAGTTCCCATACCTTGTTGGCGATAAGCGAGTCATATTCGCTTTTCATAGCAGCTTGCCAGTGTTGACTGTCAGCGCTCGACATGGCTTCCTCATATGATAGAGGATCACCAGGGATGACAGCTCCATCTTGTGTTAGAAGAGAGAAATCAACATCATAATCTTTGTACCTGGTAGGTATTTGAGAGCGAGTGCTGCGAATAGGCCGTTGAGCATTACCAAGAGGCGGGACGGGAGCAGATACTTCCCCTCCAGCTGCCACCTCGGGCGATGACGTCATTCGCTCAGGGAAAGCGTCAGCGACCGGCGACGATGCGGAGTCCGTCTCGTGCTCACTGCCGGTGCAGTAGTAGTCCTCGTCTTCATCTCCTGAAAACAAAGAGCTGTTATTTTGTGTCGATGTATAGTTCGGATTCGGTTCAACGGTATGACTAGAACTCGGCTTACTACCACTAGAGCTAGAGCTCAGTTCATTATCGTGACTAGAATTCAAATCATTATTATTATTAAAATTAATTTGACTAGAACTTACATCATGACTTGATTTAAAATTATTCTTAAATTCATAAAATATATAATTATTATTCATTTCATTATTAAAATTATTATCTTTGGTATCAGAATAAAATTTGTCCTCTATAAATGCTACGTGTCGTGAAATATAAACATTTTTGGGGTTCAATGGGTCTGCAAGTCTAAAACCTTTAGAACTGTCGCTGTATCCAACAAAAATATGCATCTTACTTTTAGCATCTAATTTACGCCTTTTATGTTCAGGCAATAGAGAGTAGGCAACACACCCAAACACATGTAAGTGACTAAGGTCCGGTTTGGAACCAGTCCACTTTTCCTCTGGTGTAAGACCGGACAAAGCAGAAGTAGGTGACCTATTTTTTAAATATATGGCAGTCATGACTGCCTCGCCCCAATATCGCTTGTCTAGGCCTGCCCCAAGTAACATACATCTTGCCTTCTCTATGAGAGTCCTATTAAGACGCTCAGAGACGCCATTCTGTTGTTGACAATAAGGAACTGACGTCTGGTGTAATATGCCTTCTTTCTCCAAAAAGTCGGTAAACTGGCGACTGCAATACTCCCCCCCATTGTCAGAGCGTAAAACTTTGATTACTAAACCCTTTTGCTTTTCTACAAAATTTTTAAAATTAAGAAAAGAATTAAATACCTGTGATTTATTTTCAAGTAGGTATCCAAATGTCTTCCTAGTGTAGTCATCGGTGTATGTCACCAGATATTTTGCGCCGCCCCAGCTCTCCACTGGTAGGGGTCCGCAGACATCGGTGTGAATCAACTCCAGCGGTTGGCTTGCACGGTGTGAAGTGGCATTGGGGAACGGCTTAGCCGCCATCTTTCCCTCAATACATGGCACACATTTCTTCAGGGATTCTCCAGGTGGGTCCTGAAACGATACACCGCATGCAACACCATGCTTAAGAGCTAACATGCCAGACATACCTAGGTGGCCTAGCCTCCTGTGCCAAACTTCAGCTGACACCTCAGCAACGTTCGCACTCTGTGCTCCTTGCTTAGACAAGGTTGCCGAAGAATGCACCACTCCAGCCGATGACATATTACTTAGTCTAGGTAATTTATAGATACCATTTATAAGAGAGGCCCTACAAACTGGTTTGCCTTCAATTTCACACTTAGTTGAATTTTTAAAAATGTGACACCCGGTTGAGTTAAAAATTACAAAGAAACCCCTAGAAATCAAACTACTTACCGATAGCAAGTTGGCAGAGAGCTCGGGTACAAGAAGTACATCATCAATTTGATTAATACTCGTATGGTCTGATAATGTTATTTGAACACTTCCACGACCTATACATTTCAAGCTTTTATTATCTGCAATCTTTACATCACTTTCACAGCTTTGAAAAGTCACAAATTTGCTCCTATCGTTACACATGTGCTGGCTGCAGCCGCTGTCCACATACCAATCGCTGCTGGTTGTCAAGAAGGCAGAAGCCAGAAAGCCAGCCTCAGACTGCTCTTCTTTCTTCTTTCTCTTCAACTTGAAGCAGCGGTTTTTAGTGTGACCACGCTTGCCGCAGAAATTGCAGGTACGAGTGTGCTTTTGATGCGACTTTGAAGATATAAGTGCTGTATTATCAAGGTTTTGTACTTCTGTGCTCCTTTTCCTCATTTCTTCTTGAAGAAGTCTGGCTCGGACAACCTCACTGGATAGACTTCCTGTCATACATGCGGTTTCTAAGTTAGAAACGAGCGTGTCATACTCCTGTGTCAACCCAGAAAGGAGAATTTCTGCCACCTCTTCATCGTCTATTTCACGACCAATATCGGCCAACTGCTGAACGAGTATCATAGCGTGTTCTATATATTCACTCATGGAGGTGAAAGATGAGAAATCAAGACGGTGTAGTTTTCTTAATAGAAAAACTCTTCTACACAAGCCTTTGTTTTCATAAACATTGCTTAGGCAAGTCCACGCTTCTTCACTTGTTTTAGCGCTTCTTACATACTGAAAGTTTGAAGACTTCAGGGACAAACAAATGCGGGCCAAAGCACGCTGGTCCTTTGCGCTGTCTTTGTCTTCACCGGTAACACATTTCCACAGGCCTTCAAGGGTTAGCAACATCTTAATACCAAATTTCCTATTATTAAAATTGTGGGATCCTTCAAGCTTTTCAATCTGATAGCCGCCATGAAATGGTATGCCTGATGAGCCATTTTGATCATGTTCTTCATTTTCATTATTGTGCTCGTTATCATATTCGTTTTCATCAGGCATTTCTGATAAGCTGCACGGCTTTTAGCGTACCTAGGCTCTAACCTGTTATGCAGATGGTGCTGATCACATCGTGTCGCGTGGATGATGGAATCGCAGCTTGATGGCGGAAATAATACACGAAGGATTTCCCAGTATTGTACACCTTTATTTATAATTAAATAATGGCAAAATATTGTCGTCGATTGTTTGTAAAATACTCGATTAAAATTAATTAAATTAACACGACACAAAAAAGACAAACGTAGCGAGAGAACAAGACAGAATTGACAGATAGTTGACAGGTGTCAACAGTGGCAGATGACATTTCAATATTCGTTCACAAACTAATTATAAGTATGTTTTACATAACAAATCTTATTTCTAACAGGTATAAGTTCAGCTCCGCAGACAGGTTTAGGACCCCACGCAAAAATTTAATGACGAAAAATGGACCCAATAAAAAATATGACGATCGGTCTTTTATGTGGCAAGTGTGACGAGAGACCACTTCCCATTGATGAAGAGTCTCCTAATGAGAAACAGACAGATACTTGGGATTATACTTTTAAACTGCCATTGGATAACGCCAACGACAGCGAGGCCTCTCAGTCACATCAAGATTCACCAAGAAATCCCCTATAGAAAACGAGGGAGACCGTATCTACGACGATCTGGAGATGAGCACTAACAACGATGGACATGATCTCGAGGGAGAGAACCCAGAACCAGTTCCAATCGAAGATCATATCCAGGGACCAGACGTGCTAGATCTACCAGACGACAATTTTGAAGAATTTCATGATGCTGAATCTCCTACTCCACGCTACAATCTACGAGACCGAAGTCAAATCAAGCGCCCGGAGAGATACGACGATTTCGTGTGCGCCGCGGAAACGTTCCCTTCGAATTTCTCCGATGCTATGCAACGTGATGACAATGTGGAATGGAAGAAGGCCATGGACAGTGAAATGAAATCCTTTAAAGGTTTGTACGCCAGGTGTACCTACTACCCGAGGGCAGAAAGGCTTTTCCATGCAAGTGGGTTTTACGTATCAAAAAGAACCCAGATGGAACTATCGACAAGTATAAAGCTCGCCTTGTCGTAAAAGGCTATAAACAGCGAAAGGGAGAGGACTATGATCAGACGTATAGTCCCGTGGCTCGACTCGCTGCGATAAGAGCCCTACTGAGTGTCAGTGCACAAGAAAACTTACATCTCATACAGTTTGATGTATGTACCGCATTCCCTAACGGCGAATTAAAGGAAGAGGTTTATGTCAAACAACCGGAAGGCTATGAAAACAGAACGTCAAATGTTTGGAAGCTTAACCGAAGCCCGTACGGGGTAAAACAAGCTCCGAGATGCTGGAACTCTTGCTTTGAAAGCATACTGCTGAGCATGGACTTCAATCAATCCGAAGCAGACTGCTGCCTGTATACTCGTACCAAACACTTTGAAAATGGACAGAAGATACTAATGACATTGTATGTCGACGATGGATTAGTAGCTGCAACAGATGAGAAACTGTCGACCGCCTTCATAAACGACCTCAAGGAACGGCTGGACATTACAACGAAGTCAGCGATATATTACCTGGGATTACAAATATCCAGAGAAAAAGACGGTTCCATTCTTATTAATCAGGAAACCTTCGCTAAGAAGCTCCTTCAGCGCTTCGGAATGGAAAACTGTAACCCTGTTGCTACGCCAATTGAGAAGGCAACACCTACTAAACCAGGGAAAGTGAACGACTTGGAAGCGAACTTCCCCTATCGTGAGGCTGTAGGCGCCATAGCATATTTAATGGTTGGAACACGTCCGGACATAGCATATTCAGTTGGAGTTGCATCTAGAAAATTGGAATCACCGACTAAAGAAGACTGGTTACGAGTGAAGCGAATCCTACGCTATATCAAAGGCACGAGCTCACTTGGAATCAAATACCAAGCGAAGTACTCAACCCGTATTTTGAAGGGATACAGCGATGCCGATCACGGTGGAGATCAGGACACCGGTCGCTCTACCACTGGAGTCGTTTATCTCTATGCCGTAGGGACAGTATCATGGCTAAGCCAACGTCAAGCATCAGTCGCTATTTCGACAACTGAAGCTGAAATTGTGGCAGCCAGTGAAGCTGGAAGAGAACTCGTCTGGCTCGCAAGGATTTTACAACAGCTGACTGTATTCGCGGATATTCCAGTACTGTTTGTAGACAACGAAGCTGCTGTACGACTTGCGCATAACCCATAATTCCATAAGCGCACAAAACACATACGCCTCAGACACTTTTATGTGAGATAACTGGTGACCGAGGGTATCTGCAGTGTATAATAAATCGGCACAAAGGATCAAGCTGCGGACATTCTCACCAAGGCGTTGCCCGGTTCAACTTTTAAGGTCCTTCGCGTGGCGCTAGGACTATCCCAGTAAATGTTTAGGAAAAGTGTTGAGTTTGCAAATATGCGAACTCTTTAGAAACATTTACAAAGACAATTTTTATGTTCGGAAAAGTGTCAAATGTCAGTGTAGTGTATGTGCATAGTATGCTTAATAAGTAAGTAACTAGGTTAAATTAGACTAAGCATTATTTGTCTTGTAACGCGCATCGTACATTTAAGATAGACTTAATTTAGAACCCATTCTGTAAGGACGTCCTACTGAATAAATACTTATCAACATGTGACGAGTTTCTACTGTTTCCATCACTACCTTCAATCTACCTCACTGACACATCCCGACGACATCCGTCCTGATACCACATGGCGACCCTTGCCTTTCGAGCTAAATTGGAAATTTGAAGACAGAAAAATAATGAAGAAAAACAAGATAGAAGCCTCCACTAACGACAGAAGAAAACTACGAAGAAATCAAGAATGAAGCCTGCATAAACTGCAGAAGATTAAGAAGAAATTCATGAAAAAATATCAAGAAAGAAGCTTGCAATAATTATAGAAGAATTTGGAAGCAATAAGAGTATTACAGAAGAACGAAGAAAATTATTTCATGAAGAAAGAAGAAATGTCATCGTTCAAGGGAGAAGCGTACGAGGGAGCCAGGGACCATGCCCGGCCCGTATTCCAGGGAGTCCAGGGACCATGCCCGGCCCACTCAGCAAGTAGATGACAGCCAACGAGTCACCCCCCGCCTACGTATCACCAGCGCCAGCGCAGCGCCCGGTGCACCGAGCGTTTTTCACCGTGTGCCCCGCCCGCCCCGCTTAGTGATGACCTAATTAGCGAAGTAAAGTCGGTGTATTATGTAAGTAGATTTAATTGATTATGTTTAGTCAGGGTGTTCGTATATAAGCTATGTAACTTTAGATATTCCAGTAGATATTTCTTTTGATATTATTTCTTTTAGTGGTAAAATAGAGGAAACTTATCAGAATATTTTAAGCTTACCGCGTCAGCCACAAAAACACAACATGGCTCCTGAACCGATTTCTGAGAAGTTTTGCCTCAAAACGGCAGTGAGTTTATTGCCAAAAATGAACGGTAAAGAATGTGTAACTTTAGAATTAATAGAGTCTATAGAGTTATACGACTCGATGCTAGACAAAAGCGATAGCAAAAGTTTAATTAATTTTGTTCTTAAGACTCGATTGGACTCTGGTGCTAAAATGCGTTTAAAATCGAAATACGATTCCATACAAGATTTAATTTTTGACATGTAATTGCACTTATTAACAGTGAAATCTGACACTGCGTTGCAATCTCAGTTGCAAGCCGCCAGGCAAGGCGACAGATCGATTAGAGATTTTGGAGAAGAGATAGAGAAGTTGTTCGTCGATCTCACTATCTCTCAGGCAGGTAACGACGATACCGCCTATTCTTATTTGCGCCCTCTGAACGAGAAGAACGCTGTTAAACGGTTTGCTGAAGGTCTCCGTAGTCAGAGGTTAGGAACGATCATATCAGCTAGAGGTCTGGCTACGTTACGAGAGGCGATACAAGTAGCCGAAGATGAGGTCACTTCATCCTCCTCGAACCAAACTTTTTCTTATTCCCATAATAGAGGTCAGCGTGGAACTCATCGTGGAAGTTACCGTTGGTTTTCTTATAATTCACGTGATGGTCGTGGCACTACACGTGTTGACCAAAATCGTGGAAATTTTGAGTCGAAAACGTACTTTTCTCAAACTAGGTCACAGCCAACTCATACGCATAGCAGTGGACGTGATACAAACTATCGACGTGGTTTTGAGAGTCCGCGTCAGCAGTCTCGCGGACATGGCAACTATAACGCCTACAGGTCTGCCCCTCGCGCCCGTCGTTCAACGAACGGTAATAATATGAATCACTTTGTAGGTTCTAATGAAAGTGATCGTAATACGTCACCGGTACGTAGACAAGGCATTGATAATGTTTATGAAAGCAGTAAGTTTTTTCGTCCCTAATCAAGTCATGGTATGCGATAATGTTAATTGGGTAAACTTAAGTATTAATAGTGTTAGTTTAGATTGGTTAGTTGATACAGGTGCGTCTTTGTCGGTAGTTAAGTACGAAGTTTTAAAAGATTTGAGTTTGTTAGGTGAAATACAGAAGTGTAACTTGAAAATCAATGGAGTAGGAGGTAGCTTAACTTCTGTTGGTTTTATTTATTTAAATTTAAAATACAATTATCAAAGTTTTCAGCACAAGTTTTACGTGTTTACTGACATTCCTTGTTTTACCGTAGGAATTTTAGTACAAGATTTTCTGAAAGGATATAATGGCGTGATAGATTTTGAAAGGGATACTTTGTCTCTGAGAGGAAAGCGAGAGAACGTATTTATACCTATACAATTATCAAGTTACTCTTTGACGATTGCACCGCGTTGCGAGGTGATAAAGTATATCCCAACGCGATATAACTATGATTACGATGATTGATTAACTATGATTGATTATTGTGTCGTGCTTTCTAAAGAGCTGAAAAAGGGTGTGTTTGTGGCTAGCATAGTAACAACCCCTAAAAATGGAAGGATACCAGTGAGAATTATGAACACTACGGATGTGGAAGTTTGTGTAGATTTGAAGGATTTGGAGATTGATCGTTCGGATCGGTATGAGTATTGTAACTTTAATCGACCGGATGTGTCTGTAGATAGGGTAAAAGAGTTATTTAAGCACTTAAACTTAAGTTCTTACTTAAATGGGGAAGAACAATTGTCGATTGAGCAGATATGTGCTAAATATCCAGACATATTCCTGTTATGAGTATGAGTGAAACGAAACAAACGTCAACCATGACAGCTCACTTGACAGCTGACTTTGAGTCTGTAGTCTGTAGCCCGAGCCTCAAGATGTAAAACTAAAACGTGTCTGGAATATTATAATATAATGTGAATTATTAATAGAGTGTCTTATTTTAAAGTGCCTCTGCTCAATCCATCAAGAACCACTCAAATATGGTGTCAGAAGTGTAACGTGAGATGAATCGCTGAGTGAAGCCGCCAACGGAAATTTTCAAGGTCAAGGCAATAAATCGTTACCAAATCATGCCAGGAGAAGGAGAAAACGGGTCATCAAAGCGCAAAATCACCATGAACGGAAGTCTAGAACCTTTATCCCTTGAAGGAGATACGTCGCATAACTGGAAAAAATGGTTTCAATCGTTCAAAATCTATCTGAAAGCAACCGGCATCTGCGATGAGTCAGACGATAGAAAAGTCGCCGTATTACTTCATATGCTAGGACAAAATGCACTCGACATTTTTAACTCTTTTCAAATGGACGAAGAAAAGGTGAAATTTGACGACTTGGTAAAGAAATTTAATGATTATTTTGTACCAAAAACGAACATTACCTTCGAGAGCTATAAATTTTTCACAAGAAAACAACTACCTGATGAAACGATTGAAGACTTTTTGATGGACTTAATAAACAAGAGCAAGCACTGTAATTTCGATACCTTGAAAGACAGGTTAGTCAAAGATATTTTCATCTGTAATTTACATGAGAAATATCAATTTGTCAGAGAAAAACTTTTGTTAGAACAAGATCTTACCTTAGAAAATGCTATTTCAATGGCAAAGACACTTATTCAGACACAGTCACAAGCTGTAACATTAAATAATGGAAACAATCAATCGTCAACGGTCTTGTATACAAGTCACAAAGCAAGAACTAGTCATCAGAGCAGGCAGAGGTCAATGTCAAGAAACAAAATGAATCAAGAGCATAATCGTCACACGTCAAGGTCCAGGCATCGATCTAGTCAACAACCAGTGTCCAGTCAATCACATTCAACTTGTGGTCGCTGTGGTCAAGTCCACCGATACAAGTGTCCCGCAACAAATGTCAAATGTAGATGGTGTGGAGTCCGTGGTCACTATGAAGCTCTGTGTAAGTCAAAACAGTCAAAGCGAGTCAACCACATGGACATGAAGGACAGTGAAGAAGATAAAGATAACTTTTTCATTGGACTTTTAAATTCAAAATGTAAGTCAGAGTGGACAATTGATTTATTCATAAACAAGTGTAAAATTGAATGTATTTTAGATACAGGAAGCGATGCTAATGTTATGTCTTTAGATGTCTATAACTTACTTCAGTTAAATAATATGTCAACTTGTAATGCCAAAGTGACTTCCTATACTGGAAATGAAGTGAAAATTGTTGGTCAACAAAATATTGAATGTCAATTCAGGCGTCAAGGTCAAAATGTCACTCACAAGGTTTTATTTATTATTGCTGATATTAAGTCACCTACTATTATTGGAAAAAAGACATGCTCTGAGCTAGGACTTGTAAAACGAATTTATAATCTAGAAAAGTCTAACAAAGATTGTAATTTACAGGATTTACAGGCTATGATTAAAAAATATGCCTCGGTGTTCAAAGGCTTGGGTTGTCTACCAGGTGAATGTCATTTTGAGACTAACAAGGATGTGTTACCACGAATTGATGCTCCTCGCAAGGTCCCCTTCTCACTACATGAACGTCTGAAAAAGGAACTAGGTCTAATGGAAGAAATGGATGTCATTGTCAAGGTCACCGAACCAACACCATGGGTAAGCTCACTGATT
Organism: Athrips mouffetella; assembly: GCA_947532105.1. Lineage (NCBI taxonomy): Eukaryota > Metazoa > Arthropoda > Insecta > Lepidoptera > Gelechiidae > Athrips > Athrips mouffetella. Next base: position 10,923,299 of record OX383971.1, read on the forward strand.
TTACTTGAGAAGAAAAATGGTAGTCTACGAGTCTGTCTAGATCCCAGGAATCTGAATAAAGCCATCAAACGCTCACACTATCCAATACCTACAAATGATTATGTACGATCTAAACTACATGGAGCAGCATACTTCTCTACGCTGGATGCTAGCAGTGGTTTTTGGATGTGTAAATTAGACGAAGAAAGTTCTTTCTTGTGCACATTCAATACTCCATTTGGACGTTATAGATTTAAGCGTCTACCCTATGGTATAAACTGTGCACCAGAAATATTCCATCGCATCATGACTGAAACTTTCGGTGTGTTGCCAGGCGTAATAGTCTATGCTGATGATTTACTTGTCTATGGAACTACCAAAGAAGAACATCACAGAAACTTGCAACGAGTTTTTGAAAAAGCTCTAGAAGTCAACCTGAAATTCAACAAGGATAAATGTGTGTTTGGCACAACACAAGTAAAATATGTCGGTCATGTCTACTCAAGAAATGGAGTTTCCCCTGATCCAGAGAAAATACGAGGTATAAAGGATATGCAGTCACCATCATGTCCGAAGGACTTGCAACGATTCTTAGGAATTCTGAATTATTTAGGAGGATTTATCAAAAACATGGCAACACTGACTGAACCGCTACGAGATCTATTAAAGAAGTCAAGTGACTGGCAGTGGAATGCAAGTCAAGAAGCAGTATTTTGCCGTCTCAAGCAGATTATTTGTGAGGCACCTGTCTTAGCCCACTTTGATGTCAAGAAACCAGTTGTTTTGTCAGTTGATTCTAGTCAGTCTGCTGTCGGAGCTGTAATTTTACAGGATAATCACCCAATCTGCTACGCGTCTAAAAGCATGACTCCTTGTCAACAACGTATGGCACAGATTGAAAAGGAGCTGTATGCCATAGTCTTCGGATGTCTTAGATTCCATCAGTACATCTACGGTCAGGTGGTAAGTGTTGAAACTGATCACCGTCCCCTCATTACACTTTTCAACAAACCGTTAGCTGAAGTACCAACACGCTTACAGAGACTTATGCTAAAAATTCAAGCATATGACTTAAGGGTTGAGTATAAGCCAGGGTCAAAAATGTACATAGCAGACTCTTTATCGAGAGCAGCTCTTCCGGAGACTAGTGAAGAAGAGCTTGATGAAGATGTTGTCGTACATGTCAATCTTTTGCAAAATAATTTACCAATTTCAGCTGAACGAATGCAATGGCTAAAAGAAGCAACCATGTTAGACGACACCATGCAGTTGCTAAAACAGTATTATAAAGATGGATGGCCGGAGAACAAGTCAAGAATTCATACACTAGCTCTACCTTATTGGAATAACCGTCATGAGATTCATGTTATTGACGAGCTGGTACTTAAAGGTAACAGTCTCATAATACCTACTAAATTAAGATCAGATATATTAAAACTGATTCACAGCGGTCATCAAGGCATCATAAAGTCAAAGAATTTTGCTAGAGGTGTGGTGTTCTGGCCTTTTATGTCACAAGATATTCAGAATACAGTAGAAAGTTGTCCTACATGTATGGCTAACAGAAGTGCCAATCCACCAGAACCTCTCATGCCACATCCTGCCATACATTCGATTTCTAATTTCCCTTGGGAAAAAGTAGGAATGGATTATCTGCAGTATAAGAAGAGAACCATTCTTGTCATTGAAGATTACTACTCAAATTATATCGAAATAGCTGATGTCAGTAGTACAAATGCCAAGGAACTTATTAAAGTTTTAAAATCGGCATTTAGTCGTCATGGTATACCGGTACAAATGATTAGTGACAATGGTCCACCTTTTAATTCCGCAGAAGTTAAACAATTCACCAAGGAGTGGGGAATAGAGCACAAAACCTCGAGTCCCTACCTGCCACGTTCCAATGGTCTAGTCGAGTCCGGAGTGAAAATTGTGAAACATATACTTACTAAATGTGAAGAAGCCGGAGATGATCCATACTTAGCTCTACTACAATACAGAACTACACCAAGAGGTAACCTGCCATCTCCAGCTCAGTTACTGATGTCAAGGTCGTTAAGAACACAAGTACCTACACTCTTACAACATCTAAAGCCTAAAGTGGTCGATCAAAAGGAATATATAAAAAATAAGACAAAGAATATGGGTAAACAAAAACTTTATTATGATAAGAAGACAAGAAACTTACCTGTATTGTCTATTGGAGATAACATATTATTCAAGAAGTCACCTGATGCTAAATGGACCTCAGGAAGAATAATAAGACAGTGCAAGGAACCTCGTTCTTTCATCATACAGTCTTCTGAAGGTGTAACATACCGAAGGAACCGTCAGCATATTCTAAAACATTCTGTCACACCAGTTGAAACGTCACGGAAAATACCAACAGTTTCTCAGTCATTTTCTGATAAAAGAAAAGAAAAAGAAAGAAGGAGAGATTGGTTGGAAATAGTGAGAGAAGAATGGGCAGAGAACAATCAGGAAAATGAAGGATATGGAGAGGAAAATTTGGATATATCAAGCAGAGAGGAAAGTCAGAATTTATCAAGAAAAGAGCAAACTCGTGATGAAGTAAAGAGAGAGGGAAATCAGGACATTTCCAGAAGAGAAGAAAGTTATAGTATGACAGGACAGAGAAAAGAAGTTTCTTTTCAGAGCCAAGAAGTACCTAGAGAGACGCCTATCGAGCGAGTAGAGAGTTCAACAGATTCTGATAGTCACATACAACAGCCTAACTCATGTCTGAAGAAGACTAGGAGTGGTAGACAGGTCAAGCCGCCGCTTAGGTTTGCGCTTGAAATAGATTGACTGTATTATAAATATTATGACTATGCTAATGACTGGTTATATACCTACTAGGTTACCAATGTTTTATTAATTTTATTATTGTGATGACAATTGTATTATGAATTTAAGTCTGACTATGTTATGCACTGTAATGTAATATGTAATAATCTAGTAATAATGTATGTCGCATGTTGCATTGATATGACTCTCATATTGTCATGTAACTTAAAATTTGTAATTTAATTATTATTGACTCATTAAGTCTCATATCAGCTTATTCTTGTTTTGTAAAAAAAGGGAGATGTTATGAGTATGAGTGAAACGAAACAAACGTCAACCATGACAGCTCACTTGACAGCTGACTTTGAGTCTGTAGTCTGTAGCCCGAGCCTCAAGATGTAAAACTAAAACGTGTCTGGAATATTATAATATAATGTGAATTATTAATAGAGTGTCTTATTTTAAAGTGCCTCTGCTCAATCCATCAAGAACCACTCAAATAATTCCATTTACCAGGAGATAAGCTCACAGTTACCAACGTGTACGAGCAGTCCATTAAAATAAAAGACAACGCGACTCCTGTTTATAGGAAGCAGTACAGGATCCCATTTTCGCAAAAAGATGAACTTAACAGGCAAGTTCAAGAAATGTTAGAAAATAAAATCATAGAACCCTGTACTAGCGAATGGTCGAGTCCTTTGCTGTTAGTACCTAAGAAGTCTGACCGTAGTGGTGCCCGCAAGTGGCGAGTGGTCATAGACTACAGGCAATTAAACGAGAAGTTGAAGGACGATAAGTTCCCCCTTCCTAATATAACAGAGATATTAGAATCTTTATCTGGAGCAATGTACTTCAGTCATTGCGATTTAAGTCAAGGATATTACCAATGTAACCTTAAAGAGGATAGTAGGAAGTATACGTCGTTTACTACTGACAAGGGACAATACCAAATGTGTAGACTCCCTATGGGTCTGAAAATAAGTCCGTCAGCTTTCAGTAGACTAATGACAGTAGCAATGTCTGGACTAAATTACGAAGCTTGTTTGATCTATTTAGACGATTTGATTGTGTATGGAAGAAACTTGGAAGAGCATAATAATAACTTAATGTCTGTTTTTCAAAGACTGCGAAAAGTTAATTTAACATTAAATCCGAGCAAATGTGAGTTTCTGAAACGGCAAATATTTTATCTAGGTCATGTAATTTCTAAAGAAGGCATTTTACCCGACCCAGAAAAAAATGTAGTAATCAAACGCTATCCGATACCTGAGTCAGCGGATGACGTCAGACGGTTTGTCGCATTTGCCAACTATTACCGAAAATTCATACGTAATTTTGCCAAAATAGTTTCACCTTTAAATAAATTATTAAAGAAAGGCGTAGAATTCAGATGGACCCAAGAATGTCAAGAGGCATTTACAACCCTAAAAACAGCCTTATCTCAACCACCAGTCTTGGATTACCCAGATTTGACAGAAAATAATAAATTTATTCTACAAACTGACAGCTCTGGATTTGCGGTTGGCAGCGTGTTATGTAATTCGAACGAAAGGCCAGTTGCCTATGCGAGTAGAGCATTAAATAAAGGAGAACTAAATTATCCGATTATAGAAAAAGAGTTGCTAGCGATTGTTTGGTCGATTCAGTACTTTAGACCTTATCTATATGCCAGAAAGTTTGTGATTCGCACAGATCATAAACCTTTGCTTTATTTATTTAATATGACCAATCCTAGCAGTAGATTAACTAAGTTTAGATTAAGTTTGGAAGAGTATGATTTCGATGTGGAATACATAAAAGGGAAAGATAATGTGACGGCCGATGCATTATCTAGGATTGTTTTGACATCTAACGAGTTGAAAAGTATGGCAGAGAAATCAGTATGTGTGATGACGAGAGCCCAGATAAGACGAATGAGAGATGCGCAGGGAGCGTCGGATCTCAAAGGTGAGGATTTCATTTGCTGCAGGTCTGATCAACCTAAAGTAGTGGAAGTACTCAAAAAACAGGATAAGGACGTAGAATTAATAATAATGACAGATTTTAAGTTAAGTAGACTACTAAATCAGAGGAGACAAAAGTTATGTGTATCTAAGAATAGTAGGGTTATTTATTTAGAAGAAAAGTCAAATCTCTGCATAAGCCATAATTCTTTATCAGCATCATCGCGAGTCGAGTTGTTGAAAGAACTGGCAGAATTATGTAAGATTAAACAAATAAGTGAAATTGTTATTTTGAAAAATAAGTCAAACAAAGAGTTTATTGAGTGTTTTGCGAAATACATAAAGAGTAGTTAATGGGAAGGACCCAGAATTTGTATTGTACGCGACGTACAAAGAATGTAGAATAGACGAAGAACATGCGAAGCGAGTAATCATGAATGATTTTCATTTATTACCAAGTAGTGGTCATGTAGGAATTAAACGTATGTTAAATAATATTAAAAAGTTTTATTATTGGCCATCAATGGAAAAAGATATTTCTAATTACGTAAATAAATGCGAAAAGCATTTACTTATATACAAGTACTAGCCCATCGGCACGTTACAATGTCCCCAATTCGTTGGTCCGAAATCTGACGTTTAGGACCAACAAATGTCAGTCGTTGTCAGTCATATTGTCAACATTGGATGCAAATAAACTTACCAACAAAATGGACTGTTCTTAGTTGAAGAAACAATTTACTTTATTATTATTATTTCTTATTATTGTTTTTGACTATAATCCAATTATTGAAACTGAAAAACCAGGCCTAAATCGCATATAAACAGTAAAAAGTTCGTTTTGTTTTTTCCCGCCATATTATTTCCGTTCCGTGTATTTAGCACCGACCGAAGTACTACACAACGTAGTTCACGCGATTTTTCACAGATGGCGCAATTTTTTCTTGTATGGGGAAATTTTTAACCGCTTGTTCTGAAGACCCTATCTTGACTATATAAATCTATGGCGAAAAGTGTCAAAAACAAAAATACACTAGCATTACTAAGGAGCAAATGAATATAACAACAACGGCTTCAACTGCGTTTGAGAAAGTATTTTTAGATCTAGTAGGACCTCTTGATAGAGACGACAATGGTTACTGCTATATTCTCACATTACAATGCGAATTGTCAAAGTACACCGAAGCGTACCCGTTGAGATCTAAGACAACGGAAGAAGTTGCAAGATCTTTTGCCGAAAATTTTATCTTGAGATATGGAATCCCGAAAGAGATCGCTACTGATCGAGGCACAGAGTTCATATCAAGTACTATGTCAGAACTTTGTAAAATATTAAAAATTGAGCAAACATTTGCTACTGCTTACCATCATCAGAGTATAGGATCTTTGGAGAATTCTCATAAGGTACTCGGAGCATACTTACGAATCCAGATGGATAACCACCCTTCTTCGTGGAGTTCTTGGCTTCCCTATTGGAGCTTTTCATACAATACTTGTGTGCATACAGAAACCAAATATTCACCATTTGAACTAGTGTTTGGCCAAGTATGTAGGTTACCTCATAACTTAAGTATAGATAACAATATAGTAGATCCCATGTATAATTATGAGAGTTATCCAATAGAGTTTAAGTATAGGTTGCAAAGAGCACAAAATGATGCTAAAAATAACTTGATTAAGAGTAAAATTGCTAGAAAGCAAACTTATGATAAAAGTGTGAATCCGATTGTTTACAAGCCCGGCGATAAATTGTTATTGAAAAATGAAACCGGCAACAAACTCGATAGTTTGTATTTAGGTCCATATGACGTAATTGAAGAGTTGCCACCAAATGTAAAAATAGACATAAATGGTAAACAGGTGATTGTACATAAAAATAGGACAAAAATGTATAGATAAATAAATAGTAAGATAATGAGTCTGTAAAATAAGATTGAGTTAAGATAGTTTATTAGTGTCTAATATGGGTATGTAAAAAAAAAATAAGTGTGAGTATCTATCCTCATTTTTTTTTCTCAAAAACGGGGAAGATGTAGTGTATGTGCATAGTATGCTTAATAAGTAAGTAACTAAGTTAAATTAGACTAAGCATTATTTGTCTTGTAACGCGCATCGTACATTTAAGATAGACTTAATTTAGAACCCATTCTGTAAGGACGTCCTACTGAATAAATACTTATCAACATGTGACGAGTTTCTACTGTTTCCATCACCACCTTCAATCTACCTCACTGACACATCCCGACGGCATCCGTCCTGATACCACATCAGTGTCTGCAAAAACATCGTAGTGAAAACAATACTAAATCGCTTTCGTAAATATAATTAAAATAATTCGCGTAAATCTAGCTATATACGAGTATAAACAGTTCCGGTATCACATATAGTTCACTGTGCGTATAAGTTCGGCTCCGCTAACAATTGCCAATTTCGTTCAATAGTTGAAGTTGAAAGTGAAAATGATGAATTAAAAAACATTATTTTTATTCTTTCTTTTAGGCCAAATTTATCGTCAGTCCTTAGACTTTCGTAATCAGAGCGTGGACGAAGACTTCGAGTAGGATAAGATCCTGAAAGGGCTTCCTACTTGTACTAGCTCGACTCGGCTGGCACCATCAGTGAGTGACGGGTATCACTCGAGAGCGTTCCAAAATAAAGATTACCCAAATGCGTTTCAAAAGAAAATAAAATGATTCCACTCATTTTAAGACGTCAACAATTTGATTATATGTTATTATATAAAATAATAAATGGCCTCATAAATTCCCCTAACCTCTTAGAACAAATTAAACTAAGAGTTCCCTTTAAATCTGTACGTAGAACAAATGTTCTGTTTGCGACACCAGGGTTTTCAACCAATTACACTGCTAACTCCTTTTTCCGTCGATCTCTGGCTGGCTACAATAATAATATTTCTCACATAGATATTTTTTCCAATAAACCACTTAAATTTAAAAAACGCGTGATAGACCACATAAAAGAAACAATCTCATAATAAATTAGATATAACTATTTATATAAACTGGTACAGTTGGGACCACGTCAGGCTTGACACTTTGGACTTTGTAACGCCTTTATCTCAACAGACGCAGAAGCTAAAACCGCGCTGCGAGTGTCGGGCTTGACCTGTTGTTGGCTGTACTAACACAACGATCGATTTATTTTCTCTATAAGCACTACTCCTTGTTGACACTCCAGGTCTATTAGGATGAAATACTTAAGTTTTTTTTTTTTTTTTTTCTTTGGACCCACGCGTCTAGCGTATTTGCCACGGACATTTTTTTTTAAATTATTTAATTTGAAGTTTTATAAAAACGGGGAAACGGAAATTTATGAAAAGGAATAATTTTGAACGGGTTTGCAATGTTTCGGTGGGAAAGGATCGGGTTAGTATTTACATTACAACTTTATATTATTATGATATATAAATATTGATAGATACATATATATGTCATAATTGTTATAGGAAAGGAGAACGGGAACAGAAGTAGGCATAGGAACATGTAGAGATAGTAGAGAATCATATAGATACGAATTATCATTTATAGGACAGGAAAGAAACAGGTGGTTTACGTCAGCAATATCCAGCCCGCATTCGCAAGTTCCATTTTCTATGATGCCAATACGAGCGAGATGAGCAGGTGAGCAAACATGACCTAATCTCATGCGGATAAGAGTACTTGTAACACGTTTATCAAATTTTATTTTAAAAAACCACGGTTTTAGGGGAATCTGAGATTGGATTTGGAAGTAATATTTGCCTTTAGTTCTACCACTTTCTATCCACAGTTCATTCCAGGAATCCCGAAGATGAACTGTGGGCAGCGCCACCAAATCATGACAGTAATTAGTGTATGGGAACATATCTCCACACTGAACAGCATCGTTAGCCAGTCGATCAGCAATTTCGTTCCCCGGGATGTCAGAATGACCTGGTATCCAGGCAAAACAAACTTGCAAACCTTGGTGGCAGCATACAATCAACAGTTCTCTAATCCTCAAAACTACTGGGAATACATTTCCTTTGCTAAACGGAAATCTATCGAGGGCCTGTAGAGCACTTAATGAGTCTGTAAAGACAATAGTTTTTTTGAGTCTGAAAATGGATGCATATTCAACTGCTTTTAAAATACCATAGCATTCTCCGGTGAAAACTGATGTTTCCGGAGGAAATTTAATTTTTTGTACTATCTTGGAACGCTCATGAAAAACTCCTACTCCCACATTGCCCAAGCGGGAATGCTTTGAAGCATCACTATAAATATGATCCCAGTCAAGCCAATTTTGATTTTTATGATATTTAAAGTTATATTTAGCTACAACGTCGTTCTTAGCAACACCAATATCAAAATAAATATCCGGAGAATAAACCAAGGAGTCAAAATTATAATAAAATAATGGAAAAACAGGAAGCTGATAAGTTGGTGATTGCAGAGATACGAACTTTTGATAACTTTTGACAATGAAAGGTGCAGATTTGTTAGCCCAATAAGAAGAAGTAGAAATGAGATCTGAAAGTTTCTGTAACTTAGAATGGAGAGGATGATTAGACACTTGAAGGGCACGGAATAAGTACTTGTCAGATAGAAACTGGCGACGCAAATGCAATGGAGCATCACAGCATTCAACTTGTAAGGCATTGATTGGACTCGACTTCATAGCTCCAGTGACAAGTCTTAACGCTTTTGACTGAACTTTGTCTAATTTTGATAACGCAGTGACACTGCAAGGTTCCAATAAAAAAGAGCCGTAATCAATTCTACTCCTAATAAACGCATTATACAACAACTTCATGCAGAAAGGATGAGCGCCCCACCATACTCCTGACAGGCATCGCAGCATATTTAACGACTGTTCACATTTGCCAGATATATATTCGCAATGCTCAATTCCATTAAGTTTCCTATCTAAGATTAGACCCAAAAATTTTGTATGACTCTTAACAGGAATATCATAATTATCATATTGAATGCATATAGGAGGAGGCAAACGCTTTCTTGAAAATAGCACCACTGAACTTTTACTTGGGGATAAATCCAGACCATTTGCATCGAGCCAGCCTTTCAACCTAGACAATGAAGAAGTTAGAGCATCCTGACACATTTGAATATTACTATCAATGCAATATAAAACTACATCATCTGCAAATTGAAGCTTATTGACATTACAGTTTAAGGAAGTATCTAAGTCGTAAGTGTAAATATTGTATAACAAAGGACTCAGGACTGATCCCTGGGGTAGACCTTTCCATACAACTCTTGTTTCAATGGAGTTTTCTAAGTGAAGCTTTAAGAACCTTTCAGATAAAGAGTTAGTGATAAAATTTATTATTAAGGGGGGGACTTTGAGAATCTTCAATTTATTTATAAGGATACTAATGACGACATTATCATAGGCGGAACTTATATCAAGGAACGTGGCAATAACAGACTGGTCCAATGAAAATGCTAAGCGAATATCTGTAATGAAGATACTGATACTATCCATTGTACTCTTTCCTCGCCTAAAACCATATTGATTGCTACTCAGAAGTTTGTTGGACTCAACAAACCATTCTAAGCGGGTTTTTACTAAATGTTCAGCAATTTTCATTAGGACAGATGAAAGAGCTATTGGTCTGTATGATGCACTATCTGTTGGGGTTTTGTTGGGTTTTAAAATTGGTATAATCTCCTGAGTTCTCCACGAAAGAGGAATATTGCCAGTATCTATAATTGAATTTACAAGATTTAAATAACAGAGTAGGGTAGAATCGTTGGCATTAGAGAGAAAAGAATAAGGGATTCCATCTAAACCTGGAGCAGAATCTTTAACATATGACAAAATTCCTTTAAGCTCTGCCATAGAGAAGGGAGAATTAAGACTTGAAAAATCATGGTCGTGATTAACAGAGCCAAAAAATTTAAACGAGACTAAATTTTCTGGAGCTGAAGGAGGTGCCAGTCTATCCAGGAAAGAGTTTGCGAGAGAATCTGGAAGGAATGATGTGGTCATGTCATTAAAGGAACATCTGAATCTCCTTATATTGCGCCAAACGATAGAAGGGTGAACGTTTGGGGAAATAGACAGACAAAATGACTTCCAACTTTCATATCTTTTTTGTTTAAATAACTTACGCGTCTCAGATAATATCCTAAGCAATATATCAAAATTTTCATTGCTACCACATAAAGAATATGCCAGTTCAGCTTGCTTCCTACGTTTTATAACGGCAGAACATTCACTATCCCACCAGGGTGGGGAAGGTATAAAGCCCCGGGATGAGCTTTTCAGAGGGAAAGTTTCATCAGCCACCGCTAGAAAAATCTTTGCTATGGCCTCTGCATATTCAAATTCTTGACCAATCACAAGAGGAGGAAGGGAAGCGAGTTTGAGATTTAAACATTGCCTAAATGTACTCCACTCAGCACCACTTAAATTATATTTTAAACGAGGTGTACGTTTATACAAAGACCTGTTAAAAAATGGAAATGAAATAAGTAAAGGATAATGATCACTCCCAAGCGTAGACTCCAATAAAGCAATCCAAGTAATTGTTGTTGCCAAATTAGGTGTGCAAATTGTAAGATCAGGGGCACTTCTCCCCTGGTTCGGAGAGGTGCGACGGGTAATAGAACCGTTGTTTATAATACATAAATTATGTTTGTCTACAAGGTCTGCCATGACAAGTCCTCTATCATTAGTTAAAGAACTACCCCATGACCGGTGCTGAGCATTAAAATCGCCAAAGATTATGAAAGGTCTAGGAAGAATTGACAAAATAGTATCAATTTCAGCCATTATTATAGAAGAGGGACGAGGAATATATATAGATACATAACAAATATTACTAACGTTTACTGCAATAATTGAAAAATCATTATTATGAGGGGGGATGTTAAACAAAGTAAAAGGGAAAGAATGTTTAATCAATAAAGCTACACCACCATATTCATCAAATCTATCTTCTCTTACACTGGCATATCCAGGAATTCTAAATCGGATATCTGGATTAAGCCATGTTTCTTGTAGGGCAACTATAAAAGGATCATATTTATTAATTAAATAAATTAACTCTGATTTTCTGGCAACTGCACTACGACAGTTCCACTGTAGAACTTTTGCTTGGTTGTTGTTGTCCATACTGGATAGATGAAATAAATTGGGCGATGGCATCGGTCAGGGAGGCAGCGTTGGACGGTGATTTTGAATTATTCTTTAATAAACAATTAAGTAATTGCAGTATAATCTCAATAACCGTAGGGTTGCTATCTCCCATAGGCGAGAGAGCACAACCATTACTAGATTGAGAAGCAGGGTCACTGACAATATTTCTATGCGCTTCTTGGTCATAACCTTTTGACCTAACCTGATGGGAGCGTGGTGGTTTAACAAAAGTTTTTTTGTAGGATACAGATTGAGAATAGGAGGGGGAATGTGATGGCTGATTTGTAGTGATGGGTACATAATCCTCAATAAGAGGCTGCGAAGAAGATAATACTGCATCAACGTAGGAGGCCCTTGAGACCGATGGATGTAATTTACTTGCCTCAGCATAAGAGATGCAACTGTTCGCCATTGAATCTTTTATGGCTTTTTGCCTATTAAATTCTAAACAAGACTTGCTTGTTGCTAGATGGTTACCTTTACAAAGGCAACAGAAATATTCCTCTTCAGTCACAGTGCATTGTTCACCTTCATGGCCTTTACCGCATTTAAAGCACCTTGAGCCCCACTTGTATTTACATTGAGATTTTACGTGTCCATATCGGCAGCACTTATAGCACTGTATCGTCGGGAAAATGTATAAGTCGACTGGCAAAGACGTAAAACAACAAAACACTCTTTTTGGGAGAATTTGTCCATCGAAAGTTAAAACAACGGTTCCTGTAGCTTTAAGTGTTGAGCTTCCATTAATAATCTCTTTTCGTTTAAGTCGCCTCGCCTTTAGGACCGTGCCACACCCTATCGGGACCGAAATATTTTCCAAAATTTCACCCTCCGTCCATTCAATAGGAACACCCCTTATAATACCCATCCGGATCACAACAAAGGAAGGAACAAACGCCTTGTAGTTTTCAGCAGCAAGAACAGGATTGTTTAGGAAAGAATTTGCTTCCCTACAGTTGGTAAACGAGACTGACATCTTGTTTCTGCCAATGCGCTTCAAGCTACCATTTACAATGTTGTTGACATTGTTTCTTTTCAGAAAACGACCAAAAGTCATAGGATGCAAGATGGTAGAACTATCATCAGAAGCAGATTCTTTCTGAATGTGGACAACATAGGGTCCAACATCCTCGGGTAGGTACTGCAGTCTGGCAACACGCTGGTAAGATGTGGAATTTTCTGAGGTATTTCCAGTAGTTTCAGAGTTCTTTGCAAAATTGTTGTTTATGAAAGTGTCATGGTTTGGTGAGATTACAGGGGTAGGTGTGCTATTAGGTGTCTGGTCAGGTTGTTCCCTCGAACGAGAACGCGTGAGGGTTTTACGTTTTTCAACTTCCGTGATATGTGTCTTGTTAAGATTAGGTGCTATTATTAGCTGGCATTGGCAATCATGTTCAGTAGGTTCTTGACCGTTAGAATGATGCTTACGCTTCTTATGGCAGGTCTTGCAAATACGTATTTCACTTCGCCGTTTGCGTTCGCGCCTATTTTTTTCCTGACCATGCAATGAAGAATCCGTATCCATACTAGATTCTCCATATGAAACCGAAACTTGGGCTAAAATGGCTAGACCCGAGTGCTCACGTGGCGGAACTGGAGGGGGCATCGAATTCCCAGGAAGGCCTTGCGACCCTCCTGGGTCTTCAGGGTCGCCCGGGCGACCCGCCATGGGTGAAAAAAGTAAGATCACTTACCAATAATACAGCTTACTATTTACACTATAACTAAAATAAATATATACAAAATCGCTAAATACAAATAATACACTGACTAACAGACCAATTCACACCGATAATTAACTAAAATTTCAATATTAAAACCAAGAGCAAATTTTTCGCGTCCGCCAAAGCCGATTTCCCGCGCTTTTTTTTCAAAACTTAAGTTACATAACTGTATTGACCGTTTGTTGTCAGAATATACAAAATAAAAATAAAATGAAAAACCATGCTTTCTTTCTTTTTTCCTCCTGCATGCCATCTCTTTCTAAAGGTCCGAGTGAACAAATTCTCGTTAAGGAACGCAACCTATCACCTCCAAGCGCGAAGAAATGTCAGTGGAGGAAAATGTTCAGCAAATCCACAAATTACGTTTTTGATATTTTCAACAGAGATTGCTTTATACACTAAAATCTAAATATGTAGCCGTCCTTGTCTTTCAAAATGTGTCGCACTGCTCGCATGTCAAAAAAACGTGACCATGCTTAGTCTTTAATCTATGGGCCTAGATAAACTGACAGCTGCAACGTGCTAAGCCGGCTGAGAGTTATTTTGCAAACACAAAGCTAATGTCATGCTCGACGTGCTTTTTTTATTTGTTTTTGGCATTTATTGTGCGACAGAGAGAACTGCAAGTAAACCGAGGAGTTAGTATTATATTTAGTACAAGGAGGTTTTAATCCACGCTACGTAGAGCGTAGCGTGGATTAAAACCTCCTTGATTTAGTATTATATAGTCTAAGGGATCCCGCACACGACCGAGAATCGGTGACCGATTTTTTGTCGGCATCCCGCTCTGACGTGTTATCACCTGAATCTTCCGTCCTTGTCCTGGCCGATAATCGCCCACCGATTCTCGGTCGTGTGCGGGAGCCCTAAGAGACACCCTCCATGACGATCCGCGTTGGGAGGAGTTAGTATAGTTTATGTAAACTGTATACCCTTATCTTCTTCATCCATACCATTTTGATTCTAATATCACGTATAAAAACTAAATAAACACAATGCCGTAATAAATTAAAAAAAAAAAAATTCGCGACCCACGTGTTTGTCAAAGTTACAGTTTTTATTTTATTTTTCAATTTACCTATTGATAATAATTATAAATACAATGCCTAACGAAAACGAAGAAACTATGGAGGGTACCTCGTCGGAGGAAAGCGATGAAGATATGGAGGGGGGTGAAGAAGGGGACGACCGGCCGCAAACCTATCTTCCTGGGCAGCCTCTGAAGGAAGATGAACAGCTCGTGTGTGATCAGTCAGCTTACGTCATGCTGCATCAGGCGCAAACTGGCGCGCCGTGCCTCAGCTTCGATATTGTGACGGATAATCTGGGCAGCAACCGCGACCAGTTTCCAATGACTGCTTATTTGGTTGCCGGCACGCAGGCTTCCAGCGCTCAGTTGAACAAGTAAGATGTCTCTGTAGGGTCCCCTGTAAACCAACTTCGCAGCTTGTGCTGTGGCTGTGGTTGCCGGCACGCAGGCTTCCAGCGCTCAGTTGAACAAGTAAGATGTCTCTGTAGGGTCCCCTGTAAACCAACTTCGCAGCTTGTGCTGTGGCTGTGGTTGCCGGCACGCAGGCTTCCAGCGCTCAGTTGAACAAGTAAGATGTCTCTGTAGGGTCCCCTGTAAACCAACTTCGCAGCTTGTGCTGTGGCTGCAGCCTCTACATAAAAAAGTTCTGTTTTTTATGTCTGTGTTAATTCCTCTTACCGCATTGGACCTGCGCTAGTCATCATAGAATAAGAATACTAAATATTGCTGGGATGCCTTTTAAATTTATCTTTTGTTCTAGTGTCCTTGTAATGAAAATGTCAAACCTCCATCAGACATCAAAGCCAGAAGAGGATAAAGAAGAGTCAGATGACGAGGACAGTGACGAAGAAGAGGATGAGGAAAAGAAACCACAGATGACCTTTGCATTCATAAAGCATCAGGGCTGTGTCAATAGAATAAGGGTATGTATGAAATCCTTACATACATACATAACATCACGCCTTGTTCCCGTTGGGGTAGGCAGAGACCACAGTTCTCCACCTGCTACGATCTTGACATACTTCCCTTGCTTCCTGAACCTTCATCAATCCTTTCATACATGCTCGTCGGTTTAGGGTACTTTTAACCTGGCCTTTATTCAGAACGTCTTGAATTTGGTCCTGGTACGTTCGCCGAGGCCTTCCCCTTCCAACGTTTCCATTCACTCTCGCCTTGTGGATCTCTTTCGTCAATCTTCCTCCATTCATCCTCTCCACATGACCAAACCATCTTAGCATCCCTTTCTCAATTTTAGTCACTACGTCTTCTTTTAAATCCTTACCTCAAATTTTGTCACTTTAATTAAAGTATGCTCTACTTATTAATTTTTCAGGTCGCCTCATTTTTGTCACTAAGGTCTTTCACATATTTTACCCTTAATGACTGCATTTGGGGTTCCAACTGACAATTTTCAAAAAATTGTAAAAAATTTTGCAGGCAACAAATTTCAAAAACTCGGTGTTAGCAGCTAGCTGGTCAGAACTGGGCTGTATAGATATATGGAACATAACCCAACAGTTACAGGCAATTGATGATCCAGCTCTTTTGGAACGCTACAACCTGGATACTGTATCAAATCCCACCAAACCATTGTATTCATTTAATGGCCACCAGCAGGAAGGATTTGGTATTGACTGGTGTCCTACTGAACCTGGTGTAAGTATTTTAGTTGAAACACAAGGTTATTTTCTTGTACCTGACATCTGTTAGCCCACTTATTAGTCCAAAAGCAGTAGATTTGTTCTATGGCTTTGATAACAATACACAAAAAATCATGTACAAAATCTGCTTGTTACTTTGTATGGGCAGTTGAAATTTTTTTGTCTGTTAGTAAAGTTGTGGAACAAGTTGATTCAGATTCCGATAATTTTATTCAATGTAGATTCTTTACAGAATACTTATTGAATGTAATGCAGAATACAATGCAAATAGAGCGAGTCTACGCCGTTTCGGATCGTGCTATGGCAGCGTAAAAGAAACGGCAAGAAACCAAGTTGTTGCTTATGACCTCACTAATAAGTGGGCAAACGGATGTCAGGTACAATAATAATAACCTTGCATCTGCTTTAATTACTACACTGCATTATCCTGCTGCTTTCCACTTGTTTTGATTGCTAACGCCAGCCATTCTACAAAACCTTACTGAATGTATCCATAGAATTATATACTACTAGATATTCCAAAAGTCACTAGCTGTTTTCAAAACTAAATTACATAAACATTTCCTTCATAAAATAGTTCCTTAGTTTGCAACAATTACTTATATGATACCTTTTGCTGTTATATATATATTATATATATTTATTTATTGTGTATGTTACATTTATTCCTATGTCTAAATTATTTATTTGTATATATATATAATATATATTTGTATATGTACATATTGTATTGTAAAAGTATATAAATATTATAGATTGGCACACTACTGCAGTTCTCTATCACACTTTCCTACATGCAAAGGTTGTCTGGAAGAGATCGCTCCCAGCGATAAGACCGCCTTTGTCACCCTAGATTTAAGACTCTTTTGTAATTGTTAATGTGTTTTGTGTGTGACAATAAAGTGTTTATCTATCTATCTATCTACTCAAAACAAAATAAGGGCCAGCAGGTTTTCTTGATATATCTTTAATTGCAATTTTTCAATTAAAGTTCCATAAAAATTTCCACTGAGCATTATTTGAAACATGTATTAGTTCAAATTGTAAACAATAGAATAAGCTAAATAAAACTGACCTAAAAATATACACTACTTTTATCATTTTTATGATATATCAAAAAAACCTGCTGGCCCTTATTTTGTTTTGAGTAGTACTCGTATATATTAGGTCTTTACCTATGAAATTGCCGTTTTGTATGGCGAATTTTTGGTAAACTCAATTTTCAGTACTAACATTTTTGCATTTTTCTTAGGAATTATAAATCTAATTTTTTTATTTTTTCTAAGCATTATTGGGAAGACATTAAGCTAACAGAAGCTAAAATTTAATTTTCGAAAAATATTATCTGTAAAAAAATATAACAAATCTAATGATGAAATCGGACGACATTTAGGACGAACTATTTTCAAACCTTTAATTTTATATACCAAACTAAAAATAAAAAGTTTATTTTATGAGTAAATTGATAACCTTGAAGTCAACTTTCAAATATAAATCAAATGAAAAAATAGCATTAGAATTATAGGAATTAGGATCTCATTAATCTGTAAGAAAATTTCGGCAATTTCATAGGTAAAGACCTATTATAAAATCTGTTATAGGTACTAGCCACAGGTGATTGCAGAAGAGATATCCACATATGGAAGCCAAACCAAGCGGGCACATGGGATGTAGATCAGAGGCCACTGGTAGGGCACACTAGCTCTGTTGAAGATATTCAATGGTCTCCTAATGAAAGGTAAGAATAACAAATTACTGTTCATTAGAAACTTCTTATATATTTTACAGCCAGTTAAAGCAACTTTAAATCTTGCTGAGACTGTTTGTCAATAAAAAAAATTGTCATAAGATTTCAAAGACATCTTCTGCAACTAGTGGTTAGTTTGTTATAATATTTTTTATAAAGAAAGCATGAAAAGCAAAATTTTATACATGATTTCACTTTCCAGCAATGTATTAGCTACCTGTTCAGTCGACAAATCAATTAGGATATGGGACACAAGAGCTGCACCTCACAAAGCATGTATGCTAACAGCTGAGAATGCTCATCAAAGTGATGTCAATGTTATCACATGGAACTTTAAGGAACCTTTTATAGCCAGTGGTATGTATAGAATTTATGCTCTTCTTTAGATTTGATGTGAGCTGAGAAGATAGATATGCCTGATAGACTTCAAGAAAAATATTAGGTCATGTGTCTGCCTTTTTAGGGTTCCGTACCCATTCATACCCAAAGGGTGAAAATCGGGACCCTATTAATATGGCTCAGACAGAGCAGGCTGTATCTCATGAACCGTAATAATTAGTTGAAATTTTCATGTACTTCTGTGGCCGCTAGAACAAATAATATAATTAAAAAAAAAACAATGGGGTTACCCTACAAAAAACGGGGTTTTTTTCCGATTTTTGCTCGATTTTTGTTGGCATTGGCAAAAAAAATTGGCATTTTTATAGTGTACTACCTGTTACCCGCGACTTCGTCCGCGTGGATATTATAAAAAAACAGAACTCGAACTTAACTGAAACATATTTTGCGGAACGCTTTTCCTTCTTGATGTCTACGTAAAAGATGCCTTTGTACTTATCCAAGTAGAATGCTATCTTACTACAAATTTAATTATCTTTTGATTTTATTCAACTGGTAGGTAGTGCGGAATTTTCATTGTTAATTGTTACAGGGGAACTTGAAAAAGAAGGCAATAAAGGGAGTGAATGGGTAGCGAGGAGTTACAACTCTAATGCCTAAACAATAAATTTAGTCGATGTTACTTTCAAAATGAAGGATTTTCAACTTCATCCTCCTTTTCACCCCTTAGGGTGTAGAATTTTCAAAAACCCCGAGACTCGTAAAACTTAATTTTTAGTCGTCGGCCTAAATACAAAATTAGAAGATCCTAACTTCAAAACTGACGGACTTTCATACAAACTTTCATCCCCTATTTTACTCCCTTAGGGGTGGAATTTCGCAAAATCCTTCCTTAGTGGATGCCTACTTACACTGTATACGGTATCTACGTGCAAAATTTCAAGTCTCTAGGTCCAGCCGTTTGGGCTGTGCGTTGATATATCAGTCAGTCAGTCATTCAGTTTATCCTTTTATATATTAAGATATGCTATAGAATAAAAAATAAAAACTGGTCAAGTGCGTGTCGGACTCGCGCGACGTCCATAACTAAGACGGTATATTTACCTTAGTGGTACGGATCCCACGGTTTTTATTATTTGTTGTTATTCTATAGCAGCATTATGAATAAAACTATAAATTTTCACGTTTGTATAGCATATTCAGGATAAGGTTCTGACAGTTATTTTCTGCGCATGGGTGACAGGCGGAAAGCCAATGAACGATTCGCACGCCTCACCCCCGCGACTCATTTTTGACTACTGCGCATTAACGGTCACAGCCAGAGTTATTTTGTACGAAGTATAAGTGTTCCCGTTTTTATGATAGAACTAAAACAAAAATCGCTTAAACACGTTTTTAGTAGGGAAGCCCCCTTACTTGTAATGAATTTTCAGGAGGTGATGATGGCTTCATACACATATGGGACTTACGACTGTTCACGGGTGGCACACCAGTAGGCACATTCAAACACCACAAGGCTCCAGTGACCTCCATCGAGTGGCACGCGACAGAGCCCAGTGTGCTGGCCTCTGCAGGGGATGACCATCAGGTGGCGCTCTGGGACCTCGCCGTCGAAAGGGATGATGATGAAGTTGTTGATGAAGAATTAAAGGTAAATGTCTATTACTTGACGTACATTCCTCATTTGATAATTTTCTCCTGGCTTTTTTTAGCTAATACTCTTCATTTCGTTTGTTACAGAATCTGCCCCCACAACTTTTATTCATCCATCAAGGACAAAATGACATCAAAGAATTACACTGGCATAAGCAGATGCCTGGTGTAATAGTAACCACTGCTAAAACTGGATTTAATATATTCAAAACAATAAGTGTATAGAATAAACTAAGTATAAAGTAGTTTCCACTTTTTTATTTTTATGAAAATAACTTTAATAGATCTTATCATGATTTGCAAGTTTTAAGTATCACATGATTAATTTGAAAAATTATCTTTAGTATGCACCATTGCTAAATTCACCAAATGTCTTATTGTAGGCCTTCCATGAGGACAATTCTGAAAAAAAATTTAGGTATTTTAAGATTATAAAATAAAGATTGGAAAAATAATTTAGAAAGTCAGTGTTCTCACCCAAGGTTTGTCGATTTCACCCATATGTTCAACAAGTGTCTTCATATCAGCTTTACTGAGAGCTGTTCCAATCATCACAGACTTTCGACACGCTCTCGATGCAAACATCGCTCTTACACGGCTTGGCCTGCAATATTCTGAAGGAGACTCCTAAGAACAAATTTTCAAATGTTTCAACACTATCTTACAAAGACATGCCTGCAAATCAACATCTACAGTCCAAATTATTTACCCGCAACATAAACAACATTTCTTCGATGTCTTCTTTGCCAAATACCCAATTTTTTGACATAGGTATTGTCAACAGTTTTACTCGTTTAGTTGGAAGAGCATCTGCATTTATTTCAAATGTAAATCCATTCTTTTTGAATACTTCTAAATTATCCATCAATATTTGCTCATTTACTCCAGAGAGCTCTAGTTGCTGTGGCCTGGAAAAGTAAGAAAAATTAAGTACTAACCTTTATTGTGATACTGTTTTTTGGCACTGCAGTGAAATCATCTACATACACTACTAATTTTTGCGACGTTAATTCCGTAGTTTTCTGCAAGGTTTCAAAGTTATAAATTTCGTCAGTTGCATGTTGATCAATGATGAACAGATCATCCTGTAGTTTTGTTATGATGAACCCCAAATTAAACTGACCAATGACAGACATTTCCTGAAAAGAGTCTTTTGATATTTCTTTACTCAGTTCTTCTTCACACTTTTTGTTAAATACTGGATTGATTCCACTTTTGAATTTAACTCTTTCAGGAGCAGATTTAGTTCTTTGCTTGTTGTAAATGTCGGATAGAACTTTGACATGTTCTAGAGATGTCCTAAGGTTAACAGTTCGTCTACTATTTCTTCCTAAGTCTTCTTGATCTGTTACAATCTTTGCCTTCTTTGCTGGCATATCAATTGATTCTGTAGAGATTTTTGACTTTGAAGAATTTGATTTAGTTTTACAAGATATTGTGTGAGATTTTTCTATAACAACTTCACTTAATTTTCTAATTTGTGTATTAGGAAGTTTATCTGTAGATTCTAAGTACATTACATATTTAGGGTGTTCTGTGTTCAAATTGTCATTTACTGCTTCTTTCTCAATTTGAGCACTAATACTATCCACTGAAATGTTACTATCTGTTGCATTATGGGCATGTGCAGAAGATGCAGATTTATCCAACTTTGGTATGTCACTGATTAATTCTTTATTATTTTCTATTTTAGGCTCTAATTTAACAACATTCTCTTCTGCATAATTCTTGTCATAATTTTTAACTTTTTCATCAACATCTTCATCCTGCTTTTTCTTGGTTTTGGCTGAGATAAAATCTAGCATAGTTGTCGACTTTCGTTTAAGTTCTGGACTGTGTCCATTTTGTTTACTGATTGTAGATTCACTTGAAGAATTGTTTGGAAAGTTACTAAATCTTTGTAAAAAAGATGTGAATACTCTTGGCTGGTCTACATCAGGCTTCACGTCATCTGCTGCTTCAGTAAAAACACTATTCTCTACTTTCAGAGTCCTTGGTATATTTTCGAACAGTTTCATCATCGAATTTTTAAGGACTTCCAAAACTGTTTTTTCTTTGATCAAAAATATCTGTCTCTTATCTGGTGTAACATTAACATCAACAGAATTCCTTTCCATGTTTACATTTAGGAATACAAATGGGTACTGATTTGGATTGTATTGTTTGTATACTTCATTAACTAATTTCATGATTTTGGTTGGTTCACAAGGCCTGGAATTCACATAGTAAAATTGTCTATCTGTGCTAGATCTTCCACTACCATGTGCACAGGACGATATAAATCCTGTGAATTCAATTGGTTTTACCACATTTTTGTATCCTTGTGATTTCTGTGAACTAGCAACAGATTCATCTTTTGTTTCTACATCATTTGAGTCTTCAGAGAGATCAATGTCAACATCATCTATATTTATAGTTTCTTGGTTTTCTTCTACTTCTTGTGATAGTCCTTTGAAAATATTATCTTTTATGTTTGTGATATATTCTGGTTTTATTTCCAATATAGACTGGAGTTGTTTCAAGCCAAATATGCAAGCAATATTGTCCTTGTATGAGGAAGATCCCTGAGTAGCAACTACTATGCTTTTTGAGTTGGAGGCAGTTTGATTTGTGCATGTTATTCTGCAATTCAAAATACATAAATGGATTCATATTGATTTCCACTGGTTACATCAAATGGTCATGAACTTATTTTACTATACTATACTTACCTAACCCCTAAAGATATTAAGCAGTATGCATATAGAAGCTGTGTCATTTTATTGAATTCCCTTTTAACATTTTTATGGAATTCTTTCTGCCTCACAGGCAAGCTGTGAAATAAGTTTGATAAAGTGACAGTGGTGCCAACTTGACGGGAGCATGGTGTCTTTTTGGTAATGTGTCCTTTGTGGTCATACTCTATTTTGGTTGCTGAAAGCAGGAAAACAAACTGTACCAGTATCTTACAAACCTAAGAACTAACTCTAAGATCCCGTCCAGATGAGGCGTTTTACGCGCGAGTCGACTCGCGCGTAGGCACTCGCGCATTGCCGAGATATTAGAGCTACATATATTCCGTCTAGATGATGCCGCGCGTTTCCTCACTCGCGCGTTCGCATGAGTACTCGCGTTCCTTTAATAAACGCCTCAACTGGACAGGCTCTTAAGTAAGAAAACTTTGATATACTTCACTACTAAAAAAAAAATTTTTGACTATTATTTAACCAACAGTCCCGTGTAGTGCCAGAAAAGAATAGTACCAACTCATACATACCCGTGGGTGTCGTAAGAGGTGACTAAGTGTTATAAACTGGAGGACGGGCAGCAGCATTGGGGTGTGCATGCATGTATATTACAGGCATAAAATTTAAATTATTTTGCTGTTCTGTCTGTGTGGACCCAAACCCAAGTTCACTTTTTAACATATTATTTTTAAACTTACCATAATTTGAATTTTGATGCCTTGTAGTGATTGTGAGATCAGCCAAGGCGCAAAGGGAGCTCAGTGCTTCACCTCGAAACCCAAAACTTGTTACACCAAGCAAATCGGAATACTCACTTAACTTTGAGGTGTGATGTTTTAAAGCTGAAAATGTTAGGAAATAATCATAACATAATTCATCGAGATACGAAAAATAGTAACATGTAGGTATAGGTACCTACTCAGTGCACAGAAATTATCCTCTGAAACACCAGATCCATTGTCACTAACTTCAATCAGCTCTGTTCCATAATGTTTGAATCTGACATCAATGTTTGTTGCACCTGCATCTAAGGAATTCTCGACGAGTTCTTTCACGGCTACTGCTAAGCTTAAAACCACCTAAAAACAAGTGGAAGTAGGTATATTTAGTAAAATACAGAATCAAGAAGTACTTGTTGTCTTGTTTACTAATATTAAGTGACTTTATTTACTTACTTGACCGGAACAAATTTTGTGTACAGTGTCTACATTGATAGCTTTTATTAATGTTGCGTTTTCATTAGGCATTGCGTCTAAATCCATGATTTGTAAATAATATTCATTATAGAAATATGGAAAATATGGAAATATGAACAAGAAGCAGTGTTGCCGGCAGTCAAACGAGAAAAAGTACGAAACCAAAATTAAATTACCCGTTTTCTGTGGTAAAAAAAAACCGGTCAAGTGCGAGTCGGACTCGCGCGCCGAGGGTTCCGATATACCATAGTATTTTTGGAAATGTGGTGCCGGCAAAGAATTGTACCAACCCATACATGCCTGTGGGTGTCGTAAGAGGCGACTAAGGGCTATAAACTGGAGGATGGGCAGCAGCATCCTCCTTTGTATCTTACTTACTGCGGTCACCTACAACCGCGGTCTATGGTGCCAGCCGTAACGCTACGAAGTGTATTATGGTACTTCCCCTCTACATTTTTTTTAGCAAAAGCTAGAATTCTGGAGGGAGCTCCCTGTCCTGTAGTGAACGTTTCATGGGATGTTATGATGATTTTTGGAAGCAATTACTGACCGGCGACCGCAAAACTAAATTTGTTAGCAGGCGTGGATCGAGGGGGGGGGGGGGGTCACAGGGGTCATGACTCCCCCCGAAATCCAAACAGATTTTTTTACGTTAATCTAGAAAACCCGGTACCCAAGCTATACAGCGTGTAACGGAAAGGTGTGATATACTGAAGGGTACAGATCTGAAAATTTGTACACAGGTTTTTTGCACTTCAAAGCCAAGTGGGTGAAATTAGGGATCAAAGTTTATATGAAAGTCCCTTATTTATTGAGTTAGATTCACACAAATTTGAATTTAAGCTTTTGGTAAAAAATAACGAAACATGTGTTTAAGCATTTCTTAAAAATTACCTTTAAGGGGGTGAAAAAGGGGATGATTTTTTGCCGTATGTTGGTCTATAAGTCTTTAATTTTTAAAGGTAGAATTATACAAATTTGGTTTTGAGCTCTCCATGTTTCTTTACTTCTAAAACTGCAGGATTTTCATACGAAATTTCATCCCTTATTTTACCCCCTTGGGTGATGATATCTCAAACTTACTGAACCACGTGTTTCTTTACTTCTTATTATTAGCTAAAATTCAAATTTTCCAGTACTGCATGTCAAAGCTGTAAGAATTTCATGAAAACATTCATCTCTTGATTCACCCCTTTGGGGGATGATACTCGTATCTCAAAATTTCTAAAACACCTGTTTCTTTGTTTCTTAGCTTAAATTTAAATTTTCAAGCACCTCATGACAAAACTGGGATTTTTATACAAACTTTCATTCTCCATTTCATCACGTTAGGGGATGAATTTCTAAAAATGCTAAAACGTACTTTTATTTTTTATAGAGAGCTCAAAACCAAATGTGTATAATTATACCTTTAAAAAACCGGTCAAGTGCGAGTTGGACTCGCGCGCCGAGGGTTCCGATATACCTTTAGTATTTTTGGAAGCAATAAAGTCCATTTTTAGGACCGCAAAACTAAATTTGTTTGTAAAGATTTTTTGCAGATTTCTAAAAAACTTAGAAAGATCGTTTTGTTTTTGATGTAATATTAACATAAACGTCTATCGACTGTAATTAATTCAGATTTTTTCATTAACAAGCTTCGGAGATAAGGGGGACTGTATATTTTTTGACATTTTTCATCATAACTTGAAAACCAAAAGTTTCAAAAAAAAACAATAATATATTTTAGAATGTACAAGTATCCTCCCTATTTGGGCCCCCTTTACATTAATAATCATATTTTTTTCTTAATTCTTTCACGTGCAATTAAGTTGGACAACCATGTTCTAAAACTATTCGAAATTTCAAGTCGATAGCATGAGTGGTTGCCGAGACATACAGGTGTTACAAACAGACAGACAAAGCGGCAACATAAGGGTTCCTTTTTTTACCATTTTGGTATCGGAACCCTAAAAATGAAAGACTTATAGACCAACATACGGAAAAAAATCATCTCCCTTTTCACCCCCTTGAAGGGAGATTTTTAAGAAATGCTTAAACACGTGTTTCTTAATTTTTTATCAAAAGCTTAAATTCTAATTTGTGTGAATCGGACTCAAGAAACAAAGACTTTCAAACAAACTTTTGTCCCTTATGGGGATGAATTTCGGAAAATCCTTCCTTAGTGGGTGGTTTTGAATTGCAAAAAACCTATGTACAAAATCTGTAGCTATAGCGTTTACGGCTCGGCGTTGATGAATCTGTCATTAAGTCAGGACAAGCTAATTTATATATTTAGATTATTATCAGTATTTGTTAGCTCTATTACGTGAAATTTCGTACTCGATTCGATGGTGAATTTGCAATATGTCTTTGCCTGTCTCTGTGAGTATGCGATATCTGTAGTTTTTCTGCTCATAAAACTACCTAAACTCATTTTTGTGTGGGTGAAAATAATGTTGTTGTTAGGATGAGCCTCGATGACCCCCCCCAAAATCTAGAGCTGGAACCGCGCCTGTTTGTTAGTAAAGGTTATTTGCAGATTCCTAAAAAACTGTGCAACTTAGAAAGATCGTTTTATAAGTTCTATCGACTGTAGGTATTTAATTCAGATTTTTCCATTCTCAAACTTTGGAGATCACTTGAAAACTAAGAGTCGTAAAAAATACAAAAATATATTTTAAAGAATGTACTAGTAAAGCCCTTTCATATGATACCCCACTCGGCTTAGTAACGACAATTTGTAATGTTGCAATAGGGGTATTTGGGCCGGCCCTCTTTACATTAATCATCATATCAATTCCCCATACCAACCATATTCTAAAACTGTTCCAAGTTTCAAGTCGACAGCAGTGGTTGCTGAGGTATACAGTACAGGTGTGACAGACAGACAAAGTCGCATCCTAAGGGTTCTTTTTTTACCATTTTGGTATCGGAACCCTCCTTGACCATGTTCTGTTTCGCTTGTTCTTTCGAGAACTTCCTATAGGCATTTCTTTCTCTGTGATTAATTAAGTTTTTTTTGTTTGACTCACGCAACTGCGAAGCCAAACCAAAAAAAAAGTTTGGCGCGATTTTCGTTTAACGCAGAACCACTTTTTTTCTGGCGGGTGGGACGTTCTGTTAGGTAGGTTTTATTTGTCTACGATTGTAGATTTTTGCGAAAATACCCGGCAGTCAAAGTTACCCGAAAGAAACCCGCTGAAGACCTAAATTACCCAAAATCGGGCAAAAATACCCGTACCGGCAACGCTGACATGAAGTGTTTACGTTCGGCGCGCCACAGACAAGATAATCGTGTGACATTTGACGCAATTTGACGTTTACTTCGCGTTTTCGGATACAGTTATATCTCTGATCTCACCGTTTTGAAACGCGACCTTAAAAAACCGGTAAAATCGTAATCGATCGATTGTGCTACACTACGGTTTAAAACCTACTCATGAGCTTTGTGTGCGGTTTTAGCGCGCTAATGGTTCAAAACGTGTCCGTCTCCCCAGCAAGCCCGTGCGAGATATGGCCAAGTGGCATACACCAAAATTTAGTGGAAATTGGTTCATTGCATCAGTAAAGTGTCAGATTCAGTGCATCAAAACTGATGACACTACGAGGTGAAAACTTTGGGTGGCTGTAGAGACGTCTCGTCAGCCAGCCCATTCTATACAGGAAAAACTACGAAGATTACATAAAAGCAAAATAGTTCCACATTTACTGCATGTCTAGTGCAATTGATTGTAAAAAAGCCGAATCGAAAATGTCCATATAGTAGGAGCACTTCATCAATAATTATGGGTGGCTGGAGAGACGTTTTCCCAGCCAGCCCAGGTGATATCTCGGAACATATAGTAGGTAGGAAGATAAAACAAAGCTTAATATTTACTACCTACTCGGAACAGTAGGAAGTAAATATTTCAAAATCCTATCTCAACTAACTTTTGAGATATTTGTATTTTTTCATGGGCTTGCTGGGGAGACGTCTCGCCAGCAAGCCCATGCTGTAACTCAAAAAGTACTGCACGTAGAATGCTGAGCGATATACCAATAGAGAGTGCATATTTGATGCAATAAGCACCAAGAAAAATAAGTCCCTAGGTCTTATGGTTTCGATGCTAGAAACAAAAATCATTTTCCCACTGAAAATTTGGAATGCATGATGTGAAGTGCAACGTTGCCGTTCTGTGCAATTCTACATGTTGCTGTTAGAGCATTCAAAAATCAATCTTGTGTCCTTATAGTTAAGAGGTACTGTAGACGCACGTGTAGATTATTTGTAATTTGAGAATAGTTCGGGAGATGGTGTACTTAAAAGGCTGATTGGTTAACAAGAAGTTTTTATTTATTTGTGGACAACATGTGAAAAACAAAAGAGATAATATGTATTTTGGCTCACGTATTTATTTAATAAATCAGTTTTCTTAACTTATTAATTACAGGACAATTTAAGAATACTTTAAAAAATTTTGTTTGTTACTGAGACCATTAAACCTACATCTTCTAGAATACAGTTGTCACGTTTGCTAAAAAGAGATTGAGGCACCAGTTAGTCTTCACGTGAGCTAAAATACATATTATCTCTTTCGTTCTTAACATGTTGTCCACAAATAAATAAAAACTTCTTGTTAACCAATCAGTCTTTTACTAAGTACACTGTCTCCCGAACTATTCTTAAATTACAAATAATCTACACGTGCGTCTACCTACAGTACCTTTTAACTATAAGGATACAAGATTGATTTTTGAATGCTCTAACAGCAACATGTAGAGTTGCACAGAACGGCAATGTCGCACTTCACATCATGCATTCAAAATTTTCGGCGGGAAAATGATTTTTGTTTCTAGCACCGAAACCGTAAGACCTAGGGACTAATTTTTCTTGGTACTTATTGCATCAAATATGCACTCTCTATTGGTATATCGCTCAGCATTCTACGTGCAGTACTTTTTGAGTTACAGCATGGGCTTGCTGGCGAGACGTCTCCCCAGCAAGCCCATGAAAAAATACAAATATCTCAAAAGTTAGTGGAGCTAGGATTTTGAAATATTTGCTTCCTACTGTTCCGAGTAGGTAGTAAATATTAAGCTTTGTTTTATCTTCCTACCTACTATATGTTCCGAGATATCACCTGGGCTGGCTGGGAAAACGTCTCTCCAGCTACCCATAATTATTGATGAAGTGCTCCTACTATATGGACATTTTTGATTCGGCTTTTTTACAATCAATTGCACTAGACCTGCAGTAAATGTAGAACTATTTTGCTTTTATGTAATCGTCGTAGTTTTTCCTGTATAAAATGGGCTGACTGACGAGACGTCTCTACAGCCACCCAAAGTTTTCAGCTCGTAGTGTCGTCGGTTTTGATGCACTGAATCTGACACTTTACTGATGGAATGAACCAATTTCCACAAAATTTTGGTGTATGCCACTTGGCTATATCTCGCACGGGCTTGCTGGGAAGACGGACACGTTAAAAACTTGCTCGTATTCACTCGTTTAAGCGACGTGACGTCATCAGTGACGTAACTTTAGCTCGCTATCATTGCATACGAAAATCAGGTAGTGCAGCGTGTGCGAAACGTCAAATTCATAAGACATTTGTCATCAATCTCGTTTTCGAGAGTTTTTTTTCAACTTTTTTGGGGGTTTTTAATTTAATTATCTTATCGAATAATCATTTTCTCTCAATAATTTCTTAAAACGCAAAAAAAAAATCAAAATTTTAATTTTTCTCAGTGACATTGACATAAGCGCGCTCTAGTCTGGTTTAAAACTGTATTCGATCGTATTCGACGAATGCACGCATATAGAAATAAACCGACTATATTCAGAGAATGTGATGTGTGCGTTGAATTCAAGAAACAAACCGTAGTGCTATATACACTACGGTTCGTCACCCGCATATGAGCACTGTGTGCGGTGTGTGCGCGCTCAAAGTCGGATCAAACCTTGCTCGTATTCACCCGTTCAAGCAACGTGACGTCATCGGTGACGGGACATTAGCGCGCTATCATTGCATACGAAAATGAGGTAGTGCAGTGTGTGCGATACGTCAAATTAAACGTCAAAATTAATTTTGGTTGAGTTTCGTGGGATTTTTTTCGGTTTGTTTGGAGTTCGAAAGCAAACTAAAGAAATGGATACAATTCACAGGGTCCAACTACTTTGTGGCTAAAAGGTACTTTGATTCGAACAGTGACATTGACATAAGAGCAGTCATATCGGATCGTTTAGATATTCGATTGTGTTCGACGTTTGCACGCTAATGAAAACGATCCGACTCGAATGCGCCGATTGCAGCGTTGGTAAAATATTTCCTTAATGAACCGCACTGCTACACTACGGATTGTTTCTTGAATTCAACGCACACATCACATTCACTGAATATAGTCGGTTTATTTCTATATGCGTGCATTTGTCGAATACGATCGAATACAGTTTTAAACCAGACTAGAGCGCGCTTATGTCAATGTCACTGAGAAAAATTAAAATTTTGATTTTATTTTGCGTTTTAAGAAATTATTGAGAGATAATGATTATTTGATAAGATAATTAAATCTAAAAAACCCAAACAAAGTTGAAAAAAATCTCTCGAAAACGAGATTGATGACAAATGTCTTATGAATTTGACGTTTCGCACACGCTGCACTACCTCATTTTCGTATGCAAAGATAGCGCGCTAAAGTGACGTCACTGATGACGTCACGTCGCTTAAACGAGTAAATACGAGCAAGTTTTGAACCATTAGCGCGCTAAAACCGCACACAAAGCTCATGAGTAGGTTTTAATCCGTAGTGCTACACTACGGATTGTTTCTTGAATTCAACGCACACATCACATTCTCTGAATATAGTCGGTTCATTTCTATATGCGTGCATTCGTCGAATACAGTTTTAAACCAGACTAGAGCGCGCTTTTCAGCGGTTTTCAAAAATTTTGTTCTTCGTTAGACCATTCTGTTAGTTCATGTGAAGTTTATCGAAAAATGAGGTGGGTTAAAGGATACAATATTCCAAAAAGCTATATAAATGAAAATACAGCACGTGAATTACTTCTTTCTTTAACACCCGACTTCGTTTCTCCAGCTGATTGTAAGTTTTGTTCTTGCAATAATATTTTAGAATCTTGTATAACCTTGCCCGAAGTAGAGCACAGCATTCCGAAGAAAAATACTGCTCCTGGAGCAGACGGTATTTCGTATCTGATGATAAAGAATCTGCCAGGTAATGCCAAAGAGGTATTATTGTGGCTGTACAACAGAATTTTTGACTTGGGTTTTACCCCTAAGCAATGGAGAGACATCACTGTAGTGCCAATACCTAAGCCGGGCCGAGATCAAAATTGTGTTTCAGCTATTCGACCTATTTCTATGATGTCATGCATCTGCAAAATTTTTCATAGTATTTTGAATAAAAGGTTGGAATGGTTTTGTGAGAAAAATCATATTTTATCTAAAAATACAACGGGTTTTAGAAAAGCGCGCTCTTGTTTGGAAAATTTGAGTTCCCTAGTGACTAGGATCTTAATTGGTTTTTCTAAAAATAGACCAACTATTGCATGTTTCATCGATATTAACAACGCGTACAACAACGTTGACATTTTGTCTTTGCTATCTATTTTGGACAATATTGAAGTCGGATCGAAATTTTGCCATTATCTTTGGAATTTCTTCAAACATAGGAACCTCAGAATGCGGCTCACTAATTCAGAAATAGTAAGAAGCACTAATTTAGGTTTAGCACAAGGAGATCCTTTATCCCCTTTACTATTTAATATTGCTACCAGAAAGATCTGTGAGAAAATAAACAATGTATTCGTGTCTCAATATGCAGACGATTTCGTTCTTTACTCGTCAGGAGATGACTTGAATATGAGCTCCTTCCAGCTACAATCAGCGCTTGACAACTTGGTTCAGTACCTTTTAGAAGTTGGTTTAGAAACATCTACAAGTAAAACGAAGATTTGTATTTTTAAAAGAGGGTTTAGAAAAGATTTTGTTCAACTTAAAATTAATGACAATGTCCTCGAAGTCGTCGACTCCGTAAAGTACCTCGGACTGTGGCTGGATCATTCTCTAAGATGGTCAAAACATTTAAATGAAATCAAAGAGAAAACTATGAGATTTATGAATATCCTTAAAATTCTGAGAGGCCCAGGCTGGGGTGTCCATCCCATGCATATGAGACGCTTATATATGGCTATGGTACGCAGTAGAATGGACTATGGTAGTTTTTTATATGATTCCAGCTGCAATACTCACCTAAGCAAGATTGATAAGGTACAGAATCAGTGCTTGAGACTAGTTGGAGGTTTTATTAAAACCACACCCATACACGTGATGGAAAATGAGCTTTGTATTTCTCCCCTCTTTGTAAGAAGGCATTACTTGGCAGCAAAATTTTGGCTTAAATGCAAATCTTTCTCTAGCAACGAGATAATTTTATTATTAGATCATTTAAAATCTCTGTGTCAAAATTCTTACTGGCAGAGGAAAAAAATACCTTTACTTATTAAAGTGCACCAATATTTGAATGAAGTACCGATTCATCAAACTGATCAGTTGAATATGTTTACGTTAGATGAGTGGGTTAGCAATGTGGATATTTCCTACTGTATTAAGAGTAGTTTAGATTTAGTCGTTAAAAGCAAAAGTAGTTATAGTAAAACTAATTTAAATCAGTTATGTAGACAGTCTATTTATCAAAATTATTCAGAATACTATAAAATATTTACTGATGGCTCAAAAGAAAAAAGCAGAGTGGGTGCAGCTTTCTTTGACACTCAAACTGGCATCCATTGTAAGCTCAAAATTGATTCCAATATAAGTGTGATGCATAGCGAATTGATTGGTATACTAGAAGCTTTGTCTTATATATGTTCGTTGGAGGGTGAAAAATTTGTTATATTTTCAGATTCTAAAAGTGCATTACAACATATAGCTCGCTGCACCTCGACTGTTCGAGGAACACCGATAGCATATGGAATATTGGAATTAATTTTGAGTTTAAAGAAAGATAAAAAGATGGTAATATTGCAATGGGTTCCAGCACACATAGGGTTGGATGGAAATGAGAAAGTGGACTGCTTTGCAAAAGAGGCAGCTCATGATGGTATTGTCTGTAAATGTTTACCATACTTTTCAGAAAATCTTTATATTGCCAAAGAGCGCTGTAAGGTACTCTGGAGTGAATATTTTAATGAAAGGTCTCTTGCCAAGGGAATTTGGTACAGGACTATCCAACCAGTGCTGTGCAGATTCCCTTGGTTCGATGAAGCCAGTATGAAAAGAAGTGAGGTGGTGACTGGACTCAGACTTCGCTCCGGTCACATTCCATTGAACAGTTTCGGTTTCCTCATGAAAAAAGTGGCGTCACCAGCATGTACCGAGTGTGGGGTCATCGAGGATGTATACCATGTTACGATGGAATGTGTCCGGGGTGAAGCTGACCGAATAGTGTTTTTTTCATTAGTTAACTTTGTTTGCGAAGTAGGGATGTGTAACAGTGTACTGGCTTCCCCTACGTCACGGGCAGCCAAATATTTATTCAAAATATATGAGACGGTTGTTAAGCGTAGGTTAAGTTAAAATTGTAAGTTAAACTATGAGGGTGGCATTTTCTGATTAGAAAAAACCCTCTTTAAACAAATAAAGATTTAAAAAAAAAAAAAAAAAAAAAAATGTCAATGTCACTGAGAAAAATTAAAATTTTGATTTTGTTTTGCGTTTTAAGATATTATTGAGAGATAATGATTATTCGATAAGATAATTAAATCTAAAAACCCCAAAAAAGTTGAAAAAAATCTCTCGAAAACGAGATTGATGACAAATGTCTTATGAATTTGACGTTTCGCACACGCTGCACTACCTCATTTTCGTATGCAATGATAGCGCGCTATAGTGACGTCACCGATGACGTCACGTCGCTTAAACGAGTGAATACGAGCAAGTTTTGAACCGACTATTAGCGCGCTAAAAGTACTAACAGACGATCTAGCTCCAGACCACCGACCGTCCGATCCGCTCTGCGCAACACACGATCGGACCGTACACCGGACATACGATTGTATTGCCAGATTGACAGATTGGTTGTCCCGAAAAGAACGATTTTTGTCTCTTTTGGCAACAGATCGCCCTTCAGATGTCGGTTAACATGTTTAGGTTTACTTTCTTATTTATTCATATTCATGGTGATCGTCCCTTTTGGCCAAAAATTGTTCCTTTCCAGACTCAGATTTCCAATTTTCCGAAACATGACATGGGCACTGGCAGCACCAAGCAGTCTATTTTACTCGATCACACATATGAACGTCATATAAAGCTATCCTGCTGTCAAGGTATACCAGATAAGATAAAGTATGTTTTACCGTTGTTAACCCACTTCTCCGCGTTATGGCTCCAGTTTTATCAAAACAAACTAAAATCGCGGTAATTGTGGCTATTTATTTATAACCATCTAACTTGTCGGATATGTCCTACAAACATGGAAGCTCTTTGTAAAGCTCCAACAATTCAACAATACATTGTTTTTCTGCCGGTTCATCTGAATAGCCTTCTACTTCTCCATTTTCCGTCTTTGAAGTTTACGGCGCGAACCAACGAACGTTTTGATATGACAAGAAAATACAAACAACAAGCCGTTTCATATCGGTTAACAGTAATCCATCACCTTTGACAGCAGTCTGTCTCGTCTCGTTCACACATATTGAGGTCTTATAATAGCTATCCTGCTGTCAGGATAATATTTTACTGTTTTGGAACGCAGCGCAAACTACAATTTCGGAACGAAACGTCAAATGGTCCGGTGCGCCCTACACACGATCGGACCGTACCATTATTATTATTACTTGTTCTGAAGTCCGATGGGAAAAACCATCGGACCGCCAGACAAGGTAATAATAATAATAATGTCCGGCGGACAGCCCTCCACACGTCTGAAACTAGTACGGTCTGAAGTCGGCGCGTACCAAAATCGTGGTCCGGAGCTAGACTCAGAGCAGTCCGATCCGATCGTCTGTTAGTACCCGCACACAAAGCTCATATGAGCAGGTTTTAATCCGTACTGC
The DNA here is from genome assembly GCA_947532105.1 of Athrips mouffetella. Taxonomy (NCBI): domain Eukaryota; kingdom Metazoa; phylum Arthropoda; class Insecta; order Lepidoptera; family Gelechiidae; genus Athrips; species Athrips mouffetella. The sequence continues at coordinate 10,958,271 of OX383971.1, forward strand.
TACACTACGGATTGTTTCTTGAATTCAACGCACACATCACATTCTCTGAATATAGTCGGTTCATTTCTATATGCGTGCATTCGTCGAATACAGTTTTAAACCAGACTAGAGCGCGCTTATGTCAATGTCACTGAGAAAAATTAAAATTTTGATTTTGTTTTGCGTTTTAAGAAATTATTGAGAGATAATGATTATTCGATAAGATAATTAAATCTAAAAACCCCAAAAAAGTTGAAAAAAATCTCTCGAAAACGAGATTGATGACAAATGTCTTATGAATTTGACGTTTCGCACACGCTGCACTACCTCATTTTCGTATGCAATGATAGCGCGCTAAAGTGACGTCACTGATGACGTCACGTCGCTTAAACGAGTGAATACGAGCAAGTTTTGAACCGACTATTAGCGCGCGAAAGGGCCCCATACAAAGCCCTGCCTGCAGGGCCCTGCTTGCAGTGCCACTGCCAATCGTACTTTGTGTGGGCATGCAGGGCCGACAAAATCGCCGTTACATCGACCCTGCAAGACCACACACGGTACGATTGGCAGTGCGCACTGCAAGCAGGGCCCTGCAGGCAGGGCTTTGTATGGGCCGTTTAAAACCGCACACAAAGCTCATGAGCAGCAGCGCTAGAATTGAACACAATCGTGATCGTTATCCATTGAGTTGAAGCCAATGCATAGGTTTCACGGTAGCACCGAACACAATCGTAATCGGCTTCAAGACGATTACCATTTGAACCGTCTTCAATGATAGTCATTCGATCAATTGAATGAATGATTCGGTACTATTTGACATTTGAAAGCCATTATCGGTAGCACCGAAATTTAAAAAAAAAAAAAAGAAACAAACTGTGCGTTCCAATATGCACTAACAGACTGCTTTAGAGCACTGTGAGCGCGCTTAAGTCGGTCCAAATTGACCTAAAGCGTGCTCTAAAGCACTCGCTCTTTCACCGCCTTACGTCATTGATGACGTCATCGTTTCTGCTATCAGTGCTTTAGTCAAATAGGTGGAGCAGTGAAAGCGCTAATGTCAAAATCGATTTGACACATATAAAATCCCACACGTTTGCAGCCAGCTGATGTTTCTCAAGTTTTGATTTTAATGAGTTTTCTCTAATGGAAATGAGAGTGGATTTGGCGCACATTTTTCAGGGATTAGCTTAGGCTTTGTTAAAGAAAATAAAAACAAAACTGACATTTTGACAGATGAACACGTGAGCGCGCTTAAATCCATTCCAAATTGACTAGAGCCATTAAAGCAGTGATAGCTTTGTGAGCGTGCTAAATCAATTTGGACCGTCCGTGAGTACTGTATACGCTTTTAGCAGCGTTTGTACAATTTGGAACACAGCGAAAAATTGATTCCGATTCCGAGTCCAAAACGTCAAATGAACAAGGTTACTCCATCGTTACCTTGTTGGCATAATTTGGTAGATTTCCTGCGTTTTACGGTGTTTTCACCACATATTGTTAGGTATTGTTTTTTTTGCTGTTGCTTTTGATCGTTTCTTTTGTGTTTTTGCACTCCTCCTAGCAGCGGCAGAGCAAGAATGATTAAAGAAAAGAGATCTTTTGGAGCGAAGAGTAATGAGAGACTCTTGCTTGCAGATCTCTGCTGCTGCCAGACAAATCATTCATCGACAGTTTTTGCCTTTCGAACCTTTCGAAAAGGACTTTTACAGATCTTTGTGAAGATTTGATCTCACTTTTGGCACAGGATTAAAGGAGCAGCGCAATGCGCTCAGATATTTATGGTACTTACCTGTGTTTTAGCATCTATATACTGTAAAAAACATCAATCAAGATGATGTTAGTTTGTTATTTGACTAACCCTGTGAGATTTATCTACTAAAAGAAAGTAGCTTCAATCAACCCTCTCCCAAAACGGACAAATTTATTGACTTTCAGATTCTGGAGTTATGCGAGTGGTTCTTACCAACATAGTGTTGGAGATCACAGGATGATTAATGTGTGTCAAAGGACAATGTCGAATTGCCTGGCAGAGGTCACTAATGCCTCATATTTAAACTCGCCACATATTTTAAGAAAATATATAAAATTCCCACAGCAACTTGAGAGAGAAGCTCTTCTATAGAGGTAATAATTAATTTAAAATTCCCGTGTGGTACGGGCAAAGAATAGTACCCAAGGAACATATATACTGATGTGGCGGGATGTCAAGGTAAATTTTTCTGCCAAAACCAGGTAAAAATACACACACATATGTTGCATGGAAGGGCTTCTAAATAACTATAGATCTTATGCTAAGCATCTCTCAAAATACAAGGCATTAACTTAGGCTAACCGTAGGATAATGCTTGATCTGTGTTTTTTACACAGAATTATCAATAATTCAGTAGATTCTCCATCACTATTAAGTAAGATATCAAATCAAATCAAAATAGTTTATTTGCCAGAGTTCATGTCAAGTAGATGTTTTAATAATTTTAGGAGTCCATTGATCTCAACCTGCATGCAGGTGTGCAAATTTTACAAATAACTTCCATACCTAGTCTAGATTCTAAATTACATCATGTCAATTTTTATAACCTAAGAATTCTTTAATGGAGTAAAAACAATTATCTAAAAGCCATACATTTAGTTTACATTTAAAACTTTTTTCGTCTAAACATTTCAAATTATTAGGTAATGCGTTATAAATGATGATGCACATGTTATACACATTATTTTCATATATATATTTCTTGCAAGGAGGTTTATATAACATATATTTATACTGAGATCGGTGATTGCAGTGTTTGTCAAAAAATTTTTATGAATAAGCAGGGTAATGGCAAAATATTATATTTCTTAAAAATAGGTACGCAGCTGTCTGTAATATATGCATTATCTATAGCTCGAACACATCGTTTTTGAACTCTGAAGGCCCTTATGATATCAACAGAATTACCCCATATTAATAATCCGTAAGTAAGCACTGATGAAACATATCCATGGTATGCTGTCAGAGCTGTCTCAGTTGAAGCAGTTTGTCTCAATTTTTTTAAAGCAAATGCGAAACGATCTAGTCGTTGGCAAATTATATCTATATGCTTTTTCCAATTTAGGTGGCTGTCTATATTTACTCCCAAAAATTTAAATGTATCTACTTCTTCTATTTTCACATCATTATAGTTTATTTGCAGTGGAATCGGATTACAATTATATGAATAAAATTGCATCACTTTTGATTTATTAATGTTCACCGTCAAATAATTTAAAAAATAATTTCATATAAAGCACACTGTTCCTAGACCTAATGCAAGGCCTACAAACTATGTTCCCTTTAGAGCTCTTGGATATAGAACAAATCTTGGTGCTTCAGCTCCTATTAACAGAATGATAAAAACTTATAATTCTATGTACAAGCATTTCGGTTTGGATGTATTCAACGATACCTCACCCATGTACAAAAATAAAATTAAAAGATATTTGTATGAGAAACAATAATGTAATATGCTTTTAGGTAATCTGATCTGTTTAAGATAAAATTATACTTTTCGTAAATGATATTTGAATTGAATGTTAATGTAAAATGAAAATTGAATTGACATGCATGATATTTTAGTTCTTTTAGTGATATTATAATTAGGTATGTAAGTTTTAACGGTAAATTGACATGACATGCATGATATTTTAGTTCTTATAATGATATAATAATTATTATGTAATTTTTAACTTCTAGCATGATGTGGCAGCCTTTAAGTGTGATGCATATTCGCTTACACCACCGGTAAATGCACAGATTCAGCACTACACGAGGTAGTAGGGAAAATAGAGTGTGCGATATCACAAATTATCAACACTAGGCGTTTTCATAGACATTGAAGGAGCCTTTGACAAAACAATGTTCCACAGCATGAGAACGGCACTACACCACCACGGGGTGGGAACAACCCTCAAGAACTGGATATGCAATGTGCTAGAACAAAGAGCGATACAGGTAACAGTGAACGACAAAACAAGAGCCGTAGTGGCGAGGGGATGCCCACAAGGAGGTGTATTGTCTCCGCTGCTATGGAATCTTGTAATAGACAGTCTCCTCACACAACTAAATGACAAAGGTTATTTCACAATAGGATATGCCGATGATATTACCATCCTAATCAACGGAAACCATGAGCACACTCTATGCAACCTCATGGGACAGGCACTAGTGTGATAAATATGATCTCTCCGTTAACCCTATCAAAACCGAAATGGTCCTTTTCACAAAGAAAAGGAAACTTTCAACAATGGGAATGCCAACATTTTTCAAAACAAAATTAACTCTTTCAACCGAGGTTAAATACCTTGGAATAATGATAGACAGCAAATTAACTTGGCAAAAGCACCTAGACAACACACTGAAAAAAGCCAATGTAAAAGACTCCTAGGTCAGAACTGGGCACAAAATTGCGCACTGGCTATCGCGGACCTAGAAAAGCTACAGAGACCAGCATGCATCTGCATAACGGGTGCAATGCGCACCACACCAACAGCAGTCCTGCAGGTGATGCTAGACCTGCCACCCCTAGACTTATACATACAACAGGAGGCAACTCTAGCATCACTCAGGCTAGGACTGTCAGGGACACTAAGCGTAGACTCTAGAATTCACCACACAAAAATAAAAGAGAAAGCCCTAAGTCACCAGCCGCTATTAGCCGCACCATGTGACAGGATACCTAAACAAAACACCCTTAACAAAACAACTTTAACAAAACATACAACATAAACTTACAAGAAGAAACACATGACTACTCAGGTATAAATGAACTGCGCATATACACTGATCGGTCAAAAACAAAACTAGGCACAGGTGCAGGTACATATTCACAGACCTTAATATTGAAATATCAAGCGCCCTAGGACAATTTCACACAGTATACCAAGCTGAATGTGTCGGCATTATACAAGCTGCACAAGCAACAACAGCGAGGAACATAACTAACACAAGCATTCGTATAGTCTCGAACTTTAGAACTTACCCGTGGGTGTCGTAGGAGGCGACTAAGGGTTAAAAACTCGGGGATGGGCAGCAGCATCCTCCTGTGTATAATACCATGTTACTTACTGCTGTCACCTACAACTGCGGTCCATGGTGCCAGCCATAACGCTGACAAGTGAGGTTACTGGTACTTCCCCTCCATGTTTTTCCAGCAAAAGCTAGAATTCTGGAGGGAGCTCCCTGTCCTGTAGTGGACGTTTCATGGGATGTTATGATGATGAATAATTAATTTAGATATTATATACACTTTCAACCTAAATGCCCTTAACAGTTGATTTTTTTTAGATTCTCTTTAGAACTTACCCGTGGGTGTCGTAGGAGACGACTAAGGGTTAAAAACTCGAGGATGGGCAGCAGCATCCTCCTGTGTATCACACCATGTTACTTACTGCGGTCACCTACAACTGCGGTCCATGGTGCCAGCCATAACGCTGACAAGAGAGGTTACTGGTACTTCCCCTCCATGTTTTTCCAGCAAAAGCTAGAATTCTGGAGGGAGCTCCCTGTCCTGTAGTGGACGTTTCATGGGATGTTATGATGATGAATAATTAATTTAGATATTATATACACTTTCAACCTAAATGCCCTTAACAGTTGATTTTTTTTAGATTCTCTTTAGAACTTACCCGTGGGTGTCGTAGGAGACGACTAAGGGTTAAAAACTCGAGGATGGGCAGCAGCATCCTCCTGTGTATCACACCATGTTACTTACTGCGGTCACCTACAACTGCGGTCCATGGTGCCAGCCATAACGCTGACAAGCGAGGTTACTGGTACTTCCCCTCCATGTTTTTCCAGCAAAAGCTAGAATTCTGGAGGGAGCTCCCTGTCCTGTAGTGTACGTTTCATGGGATGTCATGATGATGAATAATTAATTTAGATATTATATACACTTTCAACCTAAATGCCCTTAACAGTTGATTTTTTTTAGATTCATTGAAAAGTTCAGTTTCCACGAGTACTGGGCTAAAAACCTAAGACAAATGCTCCAATCACTTGCTCAAGAAAGTTAAAAAGTTGCATTGGAGATGAAATAAAAACAAAACTCATGACTTACCATATAGAAACTCCTCCCTGCCTAAAACTAGCTTCAGGCAAGGAGGTATTCATAGCCCGGATGCCTGGACATATAGAAATAAGGGACAAGAGACATATGGAAATATGCTGATAAATTGGCTAGGTTGGGAGTGGATGAAGTCTTGATAGGCCCAGAACCCCGCCTACCCATCCCTAGCAAGATAATTAAAGGGGTTTTCAAGAGAATAATTATAACAGAGGCCGACAATCCAAACTCTTTATAAAAGAGTATGATAAGACAAAGATCAGACATTTATTACAGTTTCCGAAAGCAGATATAACTAAGATAGTAGGTGTAATAATAACAGGACACTTTATCCTGAATAGACACCTAACTTTAATGAAGATGAAGGAAGATCCAGCCTGTCCAGCCTGGAGTGAGGAGAAGATGAAACTAGCTTCCACTTCATCGATAACTATTTTATCAAATAAATATTCATAATGATGTTTAGATAATAGCCATGGTCATATGCCATGCCACATTCCCTAACTAAATGAAGTTATTAAGTTTATGCCACTTTTCGCCAGTTGCTCAAAGCATCTTTAAAATTAAAGCTCCTTTAAGTCTATTGCTGACTCTTTCTGTTTTGCTGACAAAGAAAGTGACAGTAATAGATTTAAATCAGCTTTAACTCTAAAGACGCTTTGTGCAACTGGCTGTTTGCCCTAAAGCTTCTTTGAGGGAAGGTGGCATGGCATTACCCGACTACGGCAAAAAAAGGGTGAATTGTAACTCCGTTCAAAGAAGCTCAACAAGCGATTGAAACCATTGTCGGTCTGACAAGGGCCCAATCCGCAAATCAGATATATAGATATATTTTAAGTTCAAAAACTCAACAAGTAGGTACTGCAAAATGTTGTTTTAAAAAGTATGAAACAAGAAAAATTGTCAACTCAAATTATTATGTACAAACTATTATATTAAATAAATATTCATAGTGATGTCAGATAATAGCCGTGGTCATATTATGCCACCAACCCTAAAAGCGAGCAAAGGCTTTAGGGAAAAGTGACAACAATATAACCACGGCTATTATATGAATATCACTATCAATATTTATTAAATACCATAGTTTATACATAACAATTTTAGTGACAATATTTTCTTGTTTCATACAATTTAGAGCAAGATTTGCCAGCTGTAGTCGGGTTCTAGATTTTTAACAATTTTTTTATTTGCCATACTATTTTTAAAGTAGGTAAAGTTATGTTTAAAACCATTACATCTTTATTGACCTACTATTTAGTTAGATATCACTTTATTGCTCACATAATAACAAAAAAAAACCGGTCAAGTGCGAGTCAGACTCGCGCGCCGAGGTTTCCGATATATCTTTAGTATTTTTGGAAGCAATAAAGTCCATTTTTAGGACCGCAAAACTAAATTTGTTTGTAAAGGTTTTTTGCAGATTTCTAAAAACCTGTGCAACCTAGAAATATTTTTTTTTATTTTTTCTGTAATATTTAAACAAATTTCTATCGACAGTAATTAATTCAGATTTTTCCTACCGCAAACTTCGGAGATAAGGGGGGGGGGGGGGGAATGGTATTTTCTTTGACATTTTTCATCATATTTTGAAAACTAAGTCTTAAAAAAAACCAGCCAAGTGCGAGTCGGACTCGCGCACTGAGGGTTCCGTACCACCACATAAACATAATTGTATTAGTTGAAATTTCAGTAAGTTAATGTGCTAGATTTTTTGAGTCTGACACGCGCTTGACCAAATTTTATTATTTATTGTTATTTTATAGCTTATGCACTATAAACATACCAATTTTCAAGTTTGTAAGTGTTCCCGTTTTTAAATAAAACTAAAACAAAAATCGCCTCAGCGACCATCCAACTTGACCCCTCTCTTATATGAATGTTCTTTAAACGGGAGCTCACCACAATTGGTTACCATTAGTTGTGAGAAAAGTTGTAATATTTAATGATTTCAGACTTTTCCCATTATTTGTACTGTGAGACCTAGCTTCTTGCCAAATTTCATAATTTTAGGTCAACGGGAAGTACCCTGTAGGTTTTGCATTTTTTAATAAATGTATGGAGATGAGGACATAAAATGCCATATCTTTTGATTGCGTCGTTACAAAAAATTGAAATTTTTAGACCTTGTGTGGTTCATGGATCCTAATATAAGGTATTAATTTCAACCTGATACCTTTACCCGTTCGTGAGATAAAGGGTCTTGACAGACAGACAGACAGACGGACAACAAAGTGATCTTATAAGGGTTTCGTTTTTTTCTTTTGAGGTACGGAACCCTAAAAAAGTACAAAAATATATTTTAGAATGTGCAAGTAAAGCCCTTTTATACGACACCCCACTCAACCTAATAGCAATAATTTGAATTTTGCCTTGGGTAATTCAATAGTCATATTTTTTTAATATTCTTTCATGTGCAATTTCGTTGGGCAACCATATTCTAAAACTATTTCAAATTTCAAGTCAATAGGCCCGTCCACACCAAGCGGCAGCCGCGCCCGAGGTCCGCCGCGCGGTGTCGGTAAAACGGTTTGCTCAAAGGTGCCTCAGTCGTTTGCCGCGCTCGGTGTGGACGCGTCGTTTGAAGGTGCCGCAAAAAATGGACAAAGATCAGTGTCGACGTTTGATAAGTTTGTATATGCCGCAAATAATTGGCTGGCCGCCCGTGGTCGCCCGACCGGTCGGCTGGTGGTCAAGTGGACAGCTGCTGGTCAAGTGATCGGATGGTGGTCAAGTGGTTGGCTGGTGGTCAAATGGTCGTCTAGTGGTCAGCTAGTAGTCAAATGGTCAACTATTGGTCAAGTGGTCGTCTAGTGGTCAAGTGGTCTTCTAGTGATCAAGTGGTCGGCTAGTGGTCAAATGGTCGACTAATAGTCAAGTGGTGGTCAAGTGGTCTTCTAGTGATCAAGTGGTCGGCTAGTGGTCAAATGGTCGGCTAGTGGTCAAATGGTCGGCTAGTGGTCTGCTAATGGTCAAGTGGTCGGCTGCCAGCTCGGCTTTCTTGTTTATATTGGTGTGTAGCACAATAATAAACGGACATACAGCGACCTTCGTGTGCAGTACAACAACGCATTCAGGATTCTGATGGGGCTGGAGTGGCGCTGCAGTGCGTCGGCAATGTTCGCGGAGGCGCACACGGATGACTTCTACGCCATCATGAGAAAACGTTGCGCCTCTCTCATGCACCAGCTCTGCACCAGCACCAACAGTCTCCTGAAGGTGTTTGTGTACCGCTGGGACTCTCCAATGTTGCAACATTAGGACCAGCTACATAGGCTAAGAAATAAATAATAATTTTTAGTTTTAACTAACAATAGTGTATAAGTGTTTTGTATTACTAACATACTATGGACGTTGTCTGAAATAAAAATTTTGAATTTGAATAAAAGCAAAAGCTGCCACGGCCGTGCGCATGTACGGCGCCATCTTTTCCGTTTGATTGCTCGAGCTTGCTCGGGCTGCTTTAGCGAGGCAGACTAGTTGCGTGGAATTTTACGACCCCGCATGCCGCGGCAGGGCGACTGCCGTGCGCGGCGGGCCTCGGGCGCGGCTGCTCGCTTGGTGTGGACGGGCCTAATTGAAGGTGCCGCAAAAAATTGATAAAGATCAGTGTCGACGTTTGTATGCCGCAAGTAATTGGCTTTGGGCGCCGGCCGCCCGTGGTCGCCCGACCGGTCGGCTGGTTGTCAAGTGGTCGGCTGCTGGTCAAGTAGTCGGTTAGTGGTAAAGTGGTCGACTTATGGTCGAGTGGTTGGCTGGTGGTCAATTGGTCGGCTTTCTTGTTTATATTCGTGTGTAGCATAATAAAAGCAAAAGCTGCCACGGCCGTGCGCATGTACGGCGCCATCTTTTCCGTTTGATGGCTCGGGCTGCTTTAGCGAGGCAGACTAGTTGCGTGGAATTTGACGACCCCGCACGCCGTGGGCGCGGCAGGGCGACTGCCGCGCGCGGCGGGCCTCGGGCGCGGCTGCTCGCTTGGTGTGGACGGGCCTAATAGCATGAGTGGTTGCCGAGATATACATGTATGACAGACAAAGTCGCGCCATAAGGGTTCCTTTTTTTACCATTTAGGTATCGGAACCCTAAAAACAAATGTACATGGAGAACTTAAACCTAATGTGGGCAAAGGCGGCCTATTGTTTATTTATTGTTATTTATAAAATTATTTAAGGTAAATTGTGGACTTTACCTTAAACAATTTTATAAAATATTCTTATAGTAGTATAAGAATATTTTTTTAAAAGAAAACAATGTTCAAAATTTGTATTTTTTTAATAGAAAATAAACATATACCTACTATAACTTTGTTTTAATCACAGCCGGTTCTTGTTAATAAAACACCGTAGCCTAAATTAAGTTTTTGTATAATCACAGTATTTACTGGCTTTTACAATCATCGTCAGATAATATCATATTGTTATGAGCTAGCGGTTCGGGATTGGAGTGAAACACCAAAGTAAGTTTTTCCGTTTATAGGCTAGATAAGATAAGGACTTAGTACCTGGGCGACCGAGCTTTGCTCTACAATAACTGCCTCAACATTAAAATATCATCAGGTGAGCAAGCTATGCTACTCGCCAACAGATGGCGCTGTAAGGTTCTGTCTAAAACGCGAAATTTACAAAATGCTCAAAAACACGAGGAAAACGAATTTTCTCAGACATAAGACCTAGCTAGATCGATTTTTTGCCCCCAAAAACCCCCGAATGATAATTTCATCGAAATCGTAAGAGCCGTTTCCGAGAAACCGATTACAAATATATATATACAAATATTGCTTGCTTAATAGTTAGGACTTATATACAACCCGAGCTTCTTGTTCACACCTCACCAAGTTCGCCCTCTGAGCCTCTTCGTACGGACTCCCCTCCGTGCACTCTTCCACAGAGTTTTCTCGCTCTGGGACCTCTTCAACGGAGTCTTCCCTCCGGGACCTCTTGTAAGGGGTCTTCCCTCCAGGACCTCTTGTATGGAGTCTTCCCTCTGTACTGTACTACCTCCGGCACCTCTTTCAGAGTCTTCCCTCTGTACCCTCTTGAGTTCCCTCTTCCTTAGGACTTTTCCTTGTTCTTCTTTTCTCTTTTTAGTTTGCTTTCCACTGAACTGCGGAGTAGCCATCATCATTGGTATCTTCTCAGGCGCCCACAGTCCTAACTGTTTGACGAGGAGTAGTGGGCATGGGCTGCCTAGTGGCCGCAGGGTGCGGCGGGGGAGGGGAGGGGCCTCAACGGCTTAACCGCTCGGTGGCCCGGCTTATATATATACCCATGCTACTTGTTTCCGAACATTCTGGACTCATTTTTTTATTTAGGTTTTTGTTAGATATTTCTAGTAATTAGCTCTCTTTCTTTTCTTTCTAGAATGTTCTGAACAAAAAACAAATGATAAAACAGCTATATGGGTGGGTGGGATTCGAACCGGCAACCATTGGCTTGTTAGCCCAACGCCCTAACCACTGGACCATGGGGCTATTAACGATGAAATTTTGATAGTTCTTTTTGAAAGCTGGCAACCTGACGTCATGCTCGTGTCACTATGTAGGTTGTAAGGTTGATGACTGACAAACCCTGTTGACAGAATTGTTAAGCTGTTAAGGCCTGTGAATTCTTCAGAAAATAGGACCAATGGCTTATGTGCCTTCTGAAGCACGAAATCATTTTACTTTTCGCACCCACTGGGAGGTGACTAGAGATTGCAATGGGGGTCACCACTATTAGCTATGCCACTCCAAACAAAATTAGTATGTCTCCATATTATACATAAGCATTACATCCATCTGCTGCTCTCTTGAAACCGCTCGGGGAGCTAGCATCCTGAAATGTTGTACAAAATGTTAAATGCATATCTTTTTTTAAACAAGAATGGCAGACTAGACTACCGAAATGCAGACAAAAAGTAATTCACAAAATATTTGGATTTCAGTCGAAAGGAAAGTGCATGATTAAACTAAAACATTTCTGTAATTGAGAATCACTACAAACTAGACATAGCCTATGTATCTGCAGAGGAAATTACAAGAGAAACAGAAAATTTGTAACTAACCTTGACTTCCACTTTCTTCTTTCTTTTTGTCGTTTAATAATTTGTGACTGCTGCTGAGCGAATATTAGGGGTAGGTAAGGGCTTTTCACACACAATATGAAAGAAACATCGTCAAAAGCGCCAGATAGAAAATTTTATAACCTAGGGTGGAAAACATAACCTAAAAGAAGACTGAAAAGTCGTGCGTTTAGTTGCTCGCTTTTTGTTCAATACTTTTTATTTTTTTGAGCTAAAAATCAAATAAAAAATAATTATTTCACTCAATTAATCCCTTTCAAGCCAAAATACTGTATAAAAAGTAACATTCTTCTAATCAAAGATTTGTAAATTGCTTCCGAAATATTTTCATGGTGAAGAAATATAACGCATATATTTAGTTCACTTTAATCATTCATGAACCCCATCAATCGTATTCAACCAAACTGATAGTTACATGCTACCGTTTTGTTCAACACGATTACGACTCAATGGGAATCATGATACCGATTCAAATCGTTAACGATTGAGTTTCAATTCTAGCGCTGCAGGTTTTAAACGGCCCATACAAAGCCCTGCCTGCAGGGCCCTGCTTGCAGTGCGCACTGCCAATCGTACCGTGTGTGGTCTTGCAGGGCCGATGTAACGGCTATTTTGTCGGCCCTGCATGCCCACACAAAGTACGATTGGCAGTGGCACTGCGAGCAGGGCCCTGCAGGCAGGGCTTTGTATGGGCCCTTTAATCCAGTCGTGACAACTGTCAGTTGATTTTGACAGTTTACGTGAATTGACGCAATTTCGTATCGTAAATATTTCTGTCTGAGTTTTTCTACAGCGATTTTCTTTGGAGAGTTCTTGAAATCTTGGTATTGTGTAGTGTTTCATTAAAATTTAATGGTTCAAGATGTCTTTGAATACCGCTCATGCTGATCACGGTGTCCTGATACATGCGGGAGAAATGTGAGTCATCGCTCCATTTGATCCGTGTCTAGTGCCTAGAACATTCCTGAAACCTAGGTTTTGCCCTTTAGATGTAGGTGCGGGGATACCACCCGTTCTGTACTATTGTCAACATTGGGGCTGTTAAGTACTTAACTAGTACGAATAAAGACCCGATATTATCTGTACTATTAAAAAAATAAACTATTTCTTGCTACTAATTTCGTTACCTTGAAATGCGAAGTTGTTATTTACTCACGTCAAGAACAGTGTTTGTAACATCATCCATATTAAATTGACAAGCAACAATAGGCACTGTTTAAGAATATCTATTACTCATACCTATTTTTATTATGGAAGAATTTGTATGGCATCTCATTATGTAAATTTATTGCAGTATCATCTTATTCTCGGACAATGTGGCTTTCGACCTTTATGGGAATGAGAAGCCAGAAATGAAAGGCACCAAATATGGCCGAATGTACCTCACTACTCACCGTTGCATCTTTAACTCCAAAAACAACAGTGATGTTGTGCGCTCATTCAGTATGCCCTTCATTGCAATGCAAGATGTAAGTAGCAATATCTGATATCTATATTTTATATTTATTTTCTATAAATTTAAATTAAGAACTGCTTTAATCACCTAAAAAATTATAATAAATTTTTTCTTAGGTCGCAGTTGAGCAGCCAATGTTTGGTGCTAATTACATCAAGGGCAAAGTGCGTGCTCAACCAAATGGCAATTTTGTGGGTGAAGTCAAGTTTAAGATGACATTCAAGTCAGGTGGTGCCATAGAGTTTGGAACTTCTATGCTAAAGGCTGCCCACCTAGGTATGAAGCTTTTGCTTTTCTTTAATTTGTTGAATCAAAAAAGTACTTAGAAAGACAAAGGATATTAGGCCGTGCAAACTTAAATCTAGATCTGACCGTTAGCGCAGAACTCAAAAAATTAGTCACGGGTGTGAGTACCAAGGTAGGTGGGGGGAGGTGTATGAATCATTCATTGGCTCGTCGCCTGTTACCCATCCACAGAAAATAACCATCAGGGCTAGAGTTACTTTGTAGTTAATTACTCCTTTGTCAAAGAAATAAATTTCATGGAGGTTCTCATCAGACCTCTACTTAATAAAAATTTCTAAGGAGTAAATGGCATTAATGAATAGATTGTTTTTACCCAGATTATGTTCAGACCCGCATATGTTTATTTTTCTTTCTTTTACTTTAACAATAATGTGTTGACTGCTATCCTATCTATCTATAAAAACTGACAGAATGTCATGAATGATCATATCTTGATGATTCATAGTACATAACAAAATGTTACAATGTACTGTGTAATCAGTGTTAGCTAACTATTATCTAAATGATAGCTTTTTGTAAATAGTACCAATGTTTACTTGTGATTTCTAATCTTCCATTTTCACTAAAATTGCATGTGTAATATAAAAATAATTATATTGCAGCAATAAGTTTGATGACAATTTGGTTGCTTTGCTCACTTATCACTGATGAGGATCGAGACCACATCATTATGGTTTCTTACTTAAGATCAGTGTCCAGCACCGCCAGCATGGTACCCTTTTAGATAAGCTTTATATTTCTTCTCGTGCTAAAAATTGACGTTAATTTTGTTCATTCAAAGCAAAAAATGTAATTTGATCTAAGATATTAATTTTATCAAGGGACTCATGCTAGTGCTGCAGCGTTTTGTGCACTGCCTGCAGCGTCTCGGCTCGTGCTCTGTTTATTCTCTGTATGGGTTGTAACCATGTGACTGCCCGCAGCGTCCCGGCAGGCGCTCTGTTTATTCTCTGTACGGGTTGTAACCCTGCGACTGCCCGCAGCGTCCCGATACGCGCTCTGTTTATTCTCTGTACGGGTTGTAACCCTGCGACTGCCCGCAGCGTCCCGATATGCGCTCTGTTTATTCTCTGTACGGGTTGTAACCCTGCGACTGCCCGCAGCGTCCCGATACGCGCTCTGTTTATTATCTGTACGGGTTGTAACCCTGCGACTGCCCGCAGCATCCCGGTACGTGCTCTGTTTGTTCTCTGTACAGGTTGTAACCCTGTGCCTGCCCGCAGCGTCCTGGCTCACGCTCTGCTAATTCTCTGTACAGGTTGTAACCCTGCGACTGCCCGCAGCGTCCCGGTACGCGCTCTGTTTATTCTCTGTACGGGTTTTAACCCTGCGACTGCCCGCAGCGTCCTGCCTCACGCTCTGCTAATTCTCTGTACAGGTTGTAACCCTGCGCCTGCCCGCAGCGTCCCGGTACGCGCTCTGTTTATTCTCTGTACGGGTTGTAACCCTGCGGCTGCTCGCAGCGTCCCAGTACGCGCTCTGTTTATTCTCTGTACGGGTTGTAACCGTGTGCCTGCCCGCAGCGTCCCAGTACGCGCACTGTTTATTCTCTGCACGGGTTGTAACCGTGTGCCTGCCCGCAGCGTCCCAGTACGCGCACTGTTTATTCTCTGTACGGGTTGTAACCCTGTGCCTGCCCGCAGCGTCCCAGTACGCGCACTGTTTATTCTCTGTACGGGTTGTAACCGTGTGCCTGCCCGCAGCGTCCCAGTACGCGCACTGTTTATTCTCTGTACGGGTTGTAACCGTGTGCCTGCCCGCAGCGTCCCAGTACGCGCACTGTTTATTCTCTGTACGGGTTGCAACCGTGTGCCTGCCCGCAGCGTCCCAGTACGCGCACTGTTTATTCTCTGTACGGGTTGTAACCGTGTGCCTGCCCGCAGCGTCCCAGTACGCGCACTGTTTATTCTCTGTACGGGTTGTAACCGTGTGCCTGCCCGCAGCGTCCCAGTACGCGCACTGTTTATTCTCTGTACGGGTTGTAACCGTGTGCCTGCCCGCAGCGTCCTAGTACGCGCACTGTTTATTCTCTGTACGGGTTGCAACCGTGTGCCTGCCCGCAGCGTCCCAGTACGCGCACTGTTTATTCTCTGTACGGGTTGTAACCGTGTGCCTGCCCGCAGCGTCCCGCCACGCGACCCCGAACGCGCCGCCGCCGCCCTACGCGCCGCCGACGGGCCCGTGGTACGCCGCGCCACCGCCGGCCTACGCGCCTCCCGCCGACGGCTACTACGGATGGGTGCCGCCCTACTCCGTATGTATCATTAAGTATCCTATCCCCATTCCCATTGGAATGTAATGTTCCAGAAAGCCGCATTGGCCTCATCCGTCAACATGTGTCACTAAACAGCGTGTAACAAGAAGGGTATAACAACCCTGAAGTATAGAATTTGCGCATGAAACTAAAAACTTTCCATAAGAAACATAAGCCGAAATACGAAAACAATATTTAGAACTTCCTATATAGAGTAGGATATGTGATTATTAAATTTTCTCAGGGCTAAAACGGGACCATTTTTGACAACAAAGGTTTTATGAGGTTTTGGACATCACTGCATCCAAAAATAAATGTTGTCAAGTCGAAATCCTACTAGGTCAAAAAAATTAAATAATAACCTACGACAAATTGCGGTAAAAGGTTTCTTTTTTTTTAAGTGTTCCTTAGGTCCCTTTGAACAAATCTAGAAAGTTGCACGTCGATCCCGTGTACGCTCCCCCTCCCCCTCCCCATCCTCAAACTGGTCCCTGATTTTAGTTTTTTTCATTTATCTCAAAAACGGTTCAAGATAGATGAAAATTGGTAACGTCAATTTCATTGTTATTAAATTACCAACCCGTCGATATCTATTTTATTTCGATATGACTTATAGTACCTGGAATGTAGAGGTAAGTTTGCACTTACGACTGATTACCTCTTAGCAAGCTGCAGGTACTGAGCCAATAGTAGTCCAAATGAGTAGGTTTTTGAATTGATAACACAGATTTTTGAAATCAAAATTAAACTAAATTAAAACTAAAAAAAACTAACTACACTATGTTGCGCAAATTCTGAGAAAAGTCCTTGTAAAGCAGCAGACACAAGGGTTGCAAATTCCAATGATGATGATGTGCTAATGGATGTAATGTTATGTAAAAATATGCCATACTTGAACATTTAGCCTTTTTGCGGGTCGATGGACCCGAATCCTCTTCCGAACTCATGCTTTTGTGCACCACCGACCACCAGTACCTTTTCTGGTGGTTTTCTTTTAAATCCCGAGATTGAAGCCAGAAACGGAAAAGCCGAAATCATGACATTTGTGACAGCAAACTATTTTTTTATTTCGATTTCATTATACAGGATGTTAATTTAATTGCGTGCCATAGCTTAAGGGGTGTTTCAGTTACGATAAAGGAACACAAAAAAAATATTTAAAAAAATCCTACTGAAAAAAAAACTCCATTGAAACTTAACTGACGCGGAACACCGCGCCATCACCGAGCCAGCACGCGAGTATCAGTGGATAATGTAGGCACATACATACATCATACATAACTGAAACTCTTTCGCGCGCTTTTGATAGCACGTTGCTCCGGGTCATTGCCCTCCGCATTAGTTTAGTTTAAATGAAAGTTGTAATTTTTTTAAAGTAGGATTTTTTTTATATTTTTTATGAGTTCCTTTATCGTTACTGAACCACACCCTAAGCTATGGCATGCAATCAAATTAACACCCTGTATAGTAATGGCCATATGCGAGTCACAGTAGGAGAGAAAAGAGAAATGATAATCAGTTTTTTCACAGAACTTGAGCGGGAGCAGTTTTAAAAACAAAGGTTTTATACGGGGTTTTGGACATATAGCTAAATGTTGTCAATTCAAAATTCATTTGGACTACTATTGGCTTAATTGTAGTTCCAACAGCTTCATCATCATCATCATCATACCATCCCATGAAACGTCCACTACAGGACAGAGAGCTCCCTCCAGAATTCTAGCTTTTGCTGGAAAAATGTGGAGGGGTAGTACCATGGTCACCTCACTTGTTAGCGTTACGGCTGGCACCATGGACCGCTGTTGTGGGTGACCGCAGTATAAGTAAGATGTAAGATACAAAGGAGGATGCTGCTGCCCATTCTCCAGTTAACCCTTAGTCGCCTCTTACGATACCCACGGGTATGTATGGGTTGGTACTATTTTTTGCCGGCACCACACGGGAGCCAAGCCAACAGCTTGCTTAGAGTTAATTAGTTGTAAGTGCAAACTTACCTCTATACTTCAAGTATTATAAGTCATATCGAAATAAAATAGATATTGACGGGTTTAGAAACCTTTTACCGCAATTTGTCGTATGTTATTATTTACATTTTTTGACCTAGTAGTATTTCGACTTGACAACATTGATTTTTGGATTCAGTGATGTCCAAAGTCTCATAAACCTTTGTTGTCAAAAATGGTCCCGTTTAAGCCCTGACCCTGAGAAGGAGAGACAATTTTAGAATTTCATCCTAGTCTATATACGAAACGATTTTTTTTCGTATTTTGCCCTATGTTCTATGGAAAAAGTTGTTCAGTTTCGTGGGCAGATTCACATCCTTCAGCGTCGATATACGCATATGGATGAGAGCCAGTTAAAAAACTTGGGCCAAACACCACTGCCAATGTTAATTTGTATGGACATTTATCTTGTGTGCAAAATCGCTGCTAGTTTCGAAACAAATTGAAATTGTCAGCGAGTCGCCATTTAAATCTTGCTGTCCCATCTTTTTTACAAATCTACGACAAGGTGAGGACACGACCGTCTACGACAGTCCGCGGAAAACATCGTTAGCTTCTGCTAACCGGTCGATAGTAGACGTACGTACGTATTATTTTTGCAATATTTTTTGACCTCCCAAAAAGGAAGTCCTACTTCAGATTTTCAGATTTCAAATTCATTTATTCAATGTTAATTCTTACAGAATACTTATTGAATGTGATGCAGAATACCATTCAAATAGAGCGAGTGCACTACCGTTTCGGATCGTGCTATTGCAGCGTAAAAGAAACGGCAAGAAACCATTGCAGCACGGCCTACTGTCGGTTGTGTACAATGTGTTTCTTATAAGGTTCGCTGGAATATCAGAGCACCATACCTCTTTACTTTTATTGCGTGAACGGCGCGGCGAAGAAGGAACAGTCTGGAGTATTTGGGTGTGATAAAAAATAAAGAGAGCAATACAATCAATTTGTTCATTTATATCCAGGTGTTAGAAAATATAGCAAGAATTGTGTTTGATAATAAGTTGACTGTTTTGCTTGCTGTATGTTAATGTTTCTTGCACCCAAATCGTCCATTTTTAGGGTTCCATACCTCAAAATAAAAAAATGGAACCCTTACAGGATCACTTTGTTGTCTGTCTGTCAAGACCCTTTTTTCTCACGAACGAGAAGAGGTATCAGATTGAAATTAATAACGAATATTAAGGTCCATAAACCACACAAGATCTGAAAATTAATTTTTTTTACAACTACGCAATCAAAAGATATGGCTTTTTGCTTTTTATGTCCTCATCTCCATACATTTATGCAAAAAAGCAAAACCTACAGGGTACTTCCCGTTGACCTAAAATTATGAAATTTGGCAAGAAGCTAAGTCTCACAGTACAAATAAAGGGAAAAGTCTCAAATCATTAAATATTTAAATTTTTCTCACAACTAATAGTAACCAATTAAGGTGAGCTCCCGTTTCAAGAACTTTTCTATAAAAGAGGGTTCAAGTTGTCGCGGAGTTTTTAAAATCAAAGAGCAAAAGCTTTTAGTATATCAAATAGTAGATAGGTACGGAACCCTTAGGGCGCGAGTCCGACTCGCACTTGGCCGGTTTTTTTCCTTCGTCGCCGTCTACATAAATAAATGAAAGTAGAAGCGGAACTTCCTCTTATTCCTCATTTTAATATATGCAAAAAACATATATCATATATATCTTATTTTTTGTGTGGAAAACAATGCGCGACCGCACCAGCAATTGACGTACTCTGCTGTAGGTTATCAATTTATCATCGACGGTCGCGCGCAGCTGTCATCGACACTCGTCGCCTCACCTTGTCGTCTGTAAGGGCCCTAATTTGTCATTCAAGTTAATAAGATTATTCGTGATTTTTCAAAGAGATCTCTTGTATTTTATTTTTAAGTTTTCATATTTGATTTACGAGCATTCAAATTAATAAAAATGTGTATTTTAAATAGGACACAAAAAAAATAGTAAAGGTGACGGTTTTAGAAATACGGGTTTTAAAATAAGTGATAATAATAAAAATCAAGATGATATTATTATATGTTTTTGTAGTCAATAGCATAAGTTTTGTAATACACATACCATAGTGCCTTTTATATTTTTTTATCGATTTATAAATAATGTGTAAATGAAACAGTTGGAAAGAAATTTGGGGTGCTCATACAAACAAATCTCCCGCATAGTCAAACAATTTTTTTAAAGTCAAAATTTTGGTTTGTACTTTTACACCTTGATATTTCCTTTTCTTAAAAATCAATGTGATGTTAACGATTCTCATATAAGTGTCAAATGATTGTTGTTTTGTTAGTATTGCGTATTGTGTTTGTGCCATTTTTTATTGTATTGTACGTTTAATTTTACATTAAGCTTTATTTTGTGATAACAACCTTATTCATGTGTTTTACAACTTGAAAACGAGTGTCCATATTTTATCTGCCATATGATTTTCGTCTAGTAAAAATCAGTTTTTACAGGGTGTGCGTCCCTGGCTTTATTTCTTTATATTTTATGAAATGAATATGAATAAAAAAAATATATATTTTATGACTTTTTTATAATTAAATTAGAAATAAACAAATAATTGATTAATTATTAATAAAAAAAATTGAGGTTCGCATTCAATCTGCAGCGAGGGATGCAGTAGTGTGAAAGAAAGAGATACCTATACGACTATTTCTTTCTGTACATAGCTGCATCCCTTTCTGCTGAACGTGCAAATGGATTGTGTAAACATGGATTGTGTTTAGCTGGCTTAAGTTTCGTTCCTTTTTACAATATTTTTGCCTCACTGTTATATCGTAAAAAAATTGGTAGTACTATTTTAGCATTTTACTTAGACCATTGAAACGAACAACTTTCCCTTAGGGACATAGGTCGAAATAAGAAAAAAAAAATCTCCCCTCCCATACAAAATGCGCAATGAGTTGAAGCAGTTTCTATGAGAAGTCATTTTCGTATTGCGACCTATGTTGCTTGGGAAAAGTTGTTCAGTTTCATGGTTTTGAGTAACACGATAAAATAGTGTTTACATTTTTTTTACATTTTTTAGTGATTCGTTATTCATTTTATTATAGACGCATCGCAAATATACATCACTACTGTTGTAGTTTAGATGTATCAAGTAAACTTAGCTGTGATCAAATTACTAGAATCAAAATGAATAAGTAGAGTCCTTGACATTATAGTTCTAGATACGCTTGTTAATTATTGGCAGCTGTACATTGACATGGTTGTCCAGGCGGGTAGTATCATTCGTAATAAAACACTTAAATCAATAACCATACTCTATATTTATTATGTAGGTATTAAGAATTTCCATGTTTATAAATAATAAACTTATATCCAAAAGTGACGCGTGTATTATTGACCTCAACAGGCGTTCCCTGACCAGCCCCCACCGAACTCAGTGTTCGTGTCTAACAACCCTCCTCCGTACCCCGGAGTGCAAGGCGTGGTGTACCCGCGGGCTGAAGGCTTCTCCGGCGGGTCTGAAGGTGCGAGCTCCGCGCCGCCAGGGTACCCGGGCTACCCGGGGGCCTCCAACGGGTTCCCCAACGGGCCCGGGTACCCGAGTGCCCCGAACCAGCCGCCGCCCGGTTACCCCGGCGGGTTCGCGGCCCCAGGGGCCCCGGCCAACATGTCCTCGAGGGGTGAGACGCAATGAAATTCTAAATTCAAAATTTTGTCTTCACGTTTTCCATTACTCGTAAGACCGGTTTCTTATATATAGTAGTAAAAAAAAGTTGATTTAAAATTGACTGCAGTCAAGAGCACGTCAAGCTTGACACTTGCAAGTGCGAGCCTAGTGGATACGTGATAAAAATAAAAACTGTACAGATTCCACTGCACCAAGCCTAGCGCGCTCTTGAATGTTCATATAAAACCGAGAAAATCCTCCAAAGCAACTTTCTGACTGCTTGTTTATAAGTCGTTGCGTTGTAAGAACGACAAAACGTTATTAGCAGTGACTATGGCGGTCTTACGAGGCTATAAAATTTATCTATTTTGATTGTTTTTAAATTCTGACTAAATGTTAAATCCAAAATCTTTTGAAGCATTTTCTGTACTCTTACCTTTTTTGATGACCTTATACAGTCAGATACAAAAATGATTGTTTGTGAATGTCTTATTATTTCAAGATGTGTTATAAAGGCCGAGGCTCCTGTGTGAGTACACTTTGAAAGATCTGTAACTTATAGTTTGTATTTTGCAACAAGTGCATTTTTGTGTGAACATGATTTTGTTCAAAGAAATCTGTCACGCTTAAATCACGTTTTGTTATTAGAAATGCTTAGATTCTGTACCACTATGAGTAGCATCGCCTTTGTAGATTGAATTATATTATTGTAAGTATAGGTATTAGGTAGATTTCCTTAGTTAGTAAAATAAGTAGGTAAAGGTTTTAGAACTAGTGATCATTTTCAGATGCGAAGGCGGCTGAGGCAGCTCAGAGCGCTTATTACGACCCGAACAAGCCTCAGACGGCCTACGTGCCACCTCCATACGTAAGTAAAAGTAATTAGTATTTGTAAGGACGAATAATAAGGACGCGTTACTGAAGTAAAAATAGACTAATCAGAATGCCAAAAAATCCACTAGTTAAAGAAAGAAAGAAAGTAAGAATAATATTTATTTCATTAGTTTGTGACACTACACAGATTAAACAACATAAAAAAAGAGTTCTTTACATCATAATATGTATCGTGGCACAACCATGAAAAAGGAAACGACTTAGCATTGTGTCTAGATCTCAAAAAGAGCTAGACGCAGTTTTTCAGTCGCACCTAATTATGCAAGCTCAGCTTAACATCGCGAGCGGATTTTACATAATGTAGCTAATGAATTATTTTATATATCATTTGCTTCATTAAGTTCAGTTAGAATTTCTAGTAGAGGATTATCAGTCCTTATTTATTATTCGTCCTATTCGTAATCCCATTAGTCTTATAATAACTTTTGTACTTTACTGTACATTATGTAGGTAGAGAGAGTAGTATGTTCCTTGGTAGGTAGATACTCGTACTTACCTATGTACTTTCCTGCCATCAGTTTTTATTTGAAAAAGTTAAAGTGGAGTCAACGAGAGGTGAAGTTTGACACTCGCATCGCGACTCTAGCCCGTACGTCTATTGAAATAAGAACGGTACAAAGTCCAGTGTGTCAAGCTTGAATCTTGATGTACTTACTTATATCCATCTTATATCTAACTAAACTCAATTACGTAGTTCATATCATACACCGTGGTATTTTTTATGGAGGTACGTAATAGAATGGTACGTAGGTACTGCAAATATTTGGAGTAACACTAAAGTCGTGAAAAATGAAATGAATGAGTGGCCCACCTGCTGGTTTAGCCACTTTTGACATAAAAAAACCGGTCAAGTGCGAGTCGGACTCGCGCGCCGAGGGTTCCAATATACCTGTAGTATTTTTGGAAGCAATAAAGTCCATTTTATGGACCGCAAAACTAAATTTGTTTGTAAAGGTTTTTTGCAGATTTCTGAAAAACTGTGCAACTTAGAAAGATCGTTTTATTTTTGCTGTAAAGTTGACATAAACCTCTGTCAACTGTAATTAATTCAGATTTTTCCTTACTCAAACTTCGGAGATAAGGGGGGGGGGGGGGGGGGGGAATGGTATTTTTTTTGACATTTTTCATCATAACTTGAAAACTAAGAAACTTAAAAAAATACAAAAATATATTTTAAAATGTACAAGTAAAGCCCTTTCATATGATACCCCACTCGACCTAGTAGCGACAATTAGAAATTTGACCCCCCCTATTTTGGCCCCCTTTACATTAATAATCATACTTTATTCAAAAATTTTTCATGTGCAATTAAGTTGGACAACTATATTCTAAAACTATTTCAAATTTCAGTTCGATAGCATAAGTGGTTGCTGAGATATAGAGGTGTGACAGACAGACGGACAGACAGACAGACAGAGCGGCACCATAAGGGTTCCTTTTTTTTACCATTTCGGAAAACATTGTTAGAACCTACTCGACCAATTAGTATGTAACAACTGATAATTTTTCCCTACACCTGCTTCCTAATATTTGCAGTACCGACACCCTACATACTCGGTAATATAAAGATGTCGTGTAAGGAAAAGTACTGCGAGCCGCTTTAAATAACAAGCCACTACAGAATATTTTTTCAATGTAGCATTAGCTAAAAAAGTATTTTTAAATACATTTGCTTGAAAAACGTACTTACAAGGACGTAAACATTGCTCGTAAGTAGTTACTTACCGAACTAGTGCGGTAAGTAAAAAAAGTAAAATACCAAGGAGTTATTACACTCTAATCATAAAATTATTTTGTAAAAATACTACAGTGGTGACTTTTTACTTTGGTGACGACTGCCTACCTATATTTAAAATAAAATGAAGAGTACCAGGAGAACATAAATCGACAAGAGGCTGACAGTAACCATGGTTGGTTCCTTTACCAAGTGTATTACTTATACCTGTTTTCTCACAAATGTATTGAAAAACGTCGTAAGATACACGTCCGTAAGGGTAATGACAAACTCGTGCCGATGGTAAACCCTCGACTTCGTCTCGGGCTTACAAACCGTCAACTCTTTTGTAATAACCCTACTTACGGAACTTGTATCTTAAACTACTATTGGGTGCATCATAAAATATCCGTTTTATAAGTACGAGTTAAAAACTACTCCTTTTTTACCCGACTGCCCCAAAACAGGAGGGTTATGTTTTTCGAGTGTATGTATGTTGTATGTCGATTTCTTTGTCGCGCTCTGCAGCCTAAACGGCTTGGTAGATTTCAACATGTGAGGTGTCGTTAGGTTCGTATTCATTGTAGGAGTGTCATAGGGTATAAAAAAAAATAAAAAAGTACTAAATAAAAAAACTATTTAAAAAAATAAAATATCCGACTGAAAAGAGAATATTAATCGGTTTCCGATTGAGATGAAATTTTGCATGCATATGTGCATCGGATGACAATGCAATATTATTGTAACTTGGAGCTGATCTGATGATGGAGCCGGAAGATATCCATAAAAACGTGGAGATATTACTGCGTTTCAGAATCCTACAGCACCATCTGCTGGTGGGTAGCGTCGCTTGCTCACCTGGTAATATTTTATTGATAACACAACTCTGGGAGGTTTCTTTATAAAATATTTGGGCTTAGCTAGGCCTTAACATATAAAGCAATGATTAAATTTCCCGTGCAAGATGCCGCATTCATTACTTTTTTAATATACTGTAGTTTTTCTACTCCATACCAGAGGCGCTGTTTTTATTACCGCGTTTCAGAAACCTACAGCGCCATCTGTTGGTGGGTAGCGTAGCTTGCTCATCTGGTAATATTTTATTGATAAAACAACTTTGGGAGGTTTCTTTATAAAATATTTGGGTTTAGCTTGGCCTTTTGAAAATAATTTTCTAAGTTTTAACATAAAAAGCAATGACTAAATTTCCCGTGCAAGATGCAGCATTAATTACTTTTGTGTTATACTGTAGCTTTTCTACTCCATACCAGAGGAGCTGTTTTTTTATGTCGACTACCCAAGGAGGTTTTAGCCAACGCTTCGCCAAAGCGAACCACCAGCGACAAAAACATCCTTGTGACTACCAAATTCAACCATACCTTACGAGTTGCCTTCTATTTGCTGATGATGCAGCCTTTGTGACCAACACTGCAATTGATTTACAAATATAGTCGATAAGTTTTCACGGGCATGTTCCTTGTTCTCCATGTCTATAAACGCCAAAAAGACATCTCCTAGGCATCTCCTGGAAGGACAAGGTAACGGTCTTACAACGAGCACAGCTGCCCAGGGCCCTGAGTCAAGATGCTTTCTACAATCGCAAACGCTAGTAGAATAGAATGAAAATGTACGGGAATGACATTAGCGATCGAAATGTTGCGTGACAGCTAATGTCAATCCCATACATTTTTGTTCTATTCTATAGCGTTTGCGATTGTAGAAAGCCACTTTACTCAGGGCCCAGTTTCTTCGCATTGCTGAAGCAGAGACGATTACGATGGTTGGGGCACGTGCACCTCATGGAACAAATCCGTCTACCCCAGCGTGTATTGCTTGCGTGCACGCAAAAAGAAGTGTTGGTAAATCAATGCTGCGCTTTAAAGATTGCGCCAAGCGAGACATGATCACTTTTTGATTGAACACCTAGACTGGGAGCAGACAGCTGAGGACAGAACCAAATGGCGTAAATCATTACTGGATGGACGCAAGGTACACGATGAAGCCTGGTTTTGTGCCCTTTCCGAAAAAAGCGAGAAATGCAAGAAAAATAACGACATAACATCAGTCATTGATAACACAAGCTTCACCTGCAGAGCGTGTGGCAGGACTTGCCGCTCCCGAATAGGCTTATTCAGCCACGAAAAACGGTGCAATCGACAGAATATTGCTTGAATCGTCTGACATAGACGGCTAAGGCCTATAATGATGATGTATGTATGTATGTCAATTTCGTTGTCGCACTCTGCAGCCTAAACGGCTTGATAGATTTCAACATATGAGGTGCCGTTAGATTTGTATTCATTGTAGGAGTGTCAAAGGGTATAATATATTTAGTACGGCACCTTTGAAGAGAAAAAAAAGGGTGAAATATATTTTTTTAAATTACTTTTACAACATTGGTATCAAACAATAGCTGGTAAAAACCTGATTCTAAGGTTAAAGCAAATTTTTTAGTATAACTTGACGTAGCAAATCTGAAAACTAAAAAGTTTAAAATAAAAAATTATTAAAAAACAATAAACCCAACTGCTTAGCACAAGAGAGGAAAACAAGCTTAAATCTATTGGATTTGGTAACTTGAATTGTATAAGATACTGCAGGCGGGGACGAACAAAATTAAGTCGTAAACATCCACAAAACGTTTTTTCGTCCCCGCCTGCAGTATCTTATACAATTCAAGTTACCAAATCCAATAGATTTAAGCTTGTTTTCCTCTCTTGTGCTAAGCAGTTGGGTTTTTTGTTTTTTAATAATTTTTTATTGGATGATGTTTCTTTTGGTTTTGTTTGGTTGGTAATGCCACACACACACAGTTTCTATCCTAACACACTGTATAGTGTATATGTTACGTTACTGTTAATGTGCGTAAATCAGTTAATCTGAAGATTGTTTGAGAGTTTTGCGGTCATTTACACTATTATGGAAACAGTATGACCACAATATGGGTTTTTGATGAGCTCCCGATATTTCGGCGCTGTTGTAAGCACCATGATCACGGATGAACTGGAGTCTGCGGGTAGTGCGTGAATATTAGGAGC
This sequence comes from Athrips mouffetella, assembly GCA_947532105.1. Lineage (NCBI taxonomy): Eukaryota > Metazoa > Arthropoda > Insecta > Lepidoptera > Gelechiidae > Athrips > Athrips mouffetella. Next base: position 10,985,690 of record OX383971.1, read on the forward strand.
TCATCAAAAACGCATGTTGTGGTAAGAACCCATCATACTGTTTTCATAATAATCTGCAGATTACCTGGCTGAGCCCGTGAAAGCGAAAGAAATGGTTTTAAAGTGCAGATTAATGACTAAGCTTACGGTAAAGTGCATAATAAGGTTTTAATAGGTTTGTTTACAAAAATAAAACATCGTACCTACTTACAGGATCAACCCCCGACCTATCAGGAATCAACGTCGAAAAAAGAGAACTAAAGCATTGTCCACACTACCACATGAACACCGTCGCCGAGAAGCAAGCTGAAGAGGACAACTTAGACGAGTAGGAATCATTCCCTCCCAACGAGAGAGACGAGGATAGAATGAATGTACGCATGCCCTTATTACAATGCTGATCTAAACAATACCAACCAAAACCAACTTATATTGCCGATAATTGATATTTTCATGTCGCGAGTAAATAAGACTTTTCTGGGCAAGCTCGTTCCACCTTCGACCTCATCGCTGTCCTCAGGGCTAGGTCGAGGTCAAGAGTAAGCTCCTTGCCATTAAAAAATATCGCAGAATTAAGTTATCACTTTCCACCCCCGCGCGTCTTTTGGCCAAAAGAGCAGTGGACACATATAATGCAACCTGTGAACGCAACTCTGGCAGTCACATAAATTAAGAGTGATATCACAATACTTTTCGATCAGTTGCACCTGATTTTTCAGTTTGTTAAATATAGTTTGACACTTTTAACATCAGGACAAAACGGCGCATAAAGCCTGTATAAAGTGCGAAAGTACGAGGCACGAAAGACCAAAAATCTTTTGTCTCTTTCGGTCCCATACCTCACGCATCGCTCCATTCTGATGTCACAGGTATAAAGCTATATTTCTTAAACCGTACCTATAATACAGGTTGTAAAAAAGTACGATGAAACTTCTAAGGAGTGATCCATCCAACTCCGTTTGACTGCATCGAATTTGGCACGGTGACAGGTGGAAATAAACATTTTTTTTTTGCAGGGAACATAAAATGTTTCCATTTTAAATGAATAAATGTTATTGACCTTAGGCGCATGTTTAGAGTTTTATTAATTAAAGGGCCATTTGCACTAAACTTAAGAATCGCCCCTAACTTGTTTAGGACACTCTTAGCAATAGCTTGATGGCCCTTAAGCAACAACTTAGGTGATTCTTAAGTTTAGTGCAAAGTTATAAAAGTTTCAGTATAACTACCTATGTAACTTGGGATTGTCTACACGTTGGTGATCAGTGTTCATGTTGAATGCACTCATGTCACTTGTACAAATTCTACAACACAATATAAAGATTTAAACTAAGTAAATAGATACATGTATAATTTTTTGTTTGCCAGAAAATAAAAAAACGGATTCTACCCATGAAACAAAACAACTTTTCTAAAAGAACATGCCAAAAAATGAAAAAAAAAAGGACTAACTCTCATACAAATTGCGCTATCAGCTGATGAAATTTATTGGGAAGGTAAATTATTATTTTCGTATTTAAGGGCCATTTGCACTTAAGAATCGCCCCTAACTTGTTTAGGACACTCCTAGCAATAGTTTGACGGCCCTTACGCAACAACTTAGGCGATTCTTAAGTTTAGTGCAAACGGCCCTTATTCAGTTTTATGGGCAGAATCATGCCTCAATTTTTTCTGGTGATTAAAAATCACACTCGCGCTGTATAGATACGATGTATAATTTATACAAGTGAATTAATTTAAAATTAATTATGCAGGAAAAAACTGTAAGAACTATTTTAGCAATTTACCCGATAATGTCATGAAACTGAACAACAAAAAAGTTGTTAGGGGTATGGGAATACAAAATATACGGACAGTTGATGCAGATTCTAGAAAAGTCGATTTTTTACACATTTCGATCTATTTTACTTACAAAAAGTTGTTAAGTAACATGATAAAATAACGTTATTTTTTTATTACCCTGGATATTTTAATACGTGTTGCTGCCCATGAAACTGAACAACCTTTCCCAAGGAATGTAGGTTTCAAATTGAAAAAAGATTTTCTTTCGTATTTTGACCTATGAAAGTTGTCTAGTTTCATGGACAGAACCACCTCTTAAAATATCCAGGGTGTTTAAAAAATTGGGGAGTAATTCTGTGATGGTGCTCACAATTTTGTTTTACACCCTGTATTTCTTCAAAATCATAACATTCCTTTCTTCTGTATAAATACAACATTTTAGGACGATTTATTTTAACGAAATCGCACGTTTTATGTTAGTCCTTATAAATAATACCGGGTGTAAGGGACGGTGTACCGAAAACTGTACGGGCCTGCTCAGTCAACCAAACTGAACAAGTTTCTGAAAACTGAAAAATTTTTGGGAAATGAAAAACAAATTACTTCTCCAAACAAACTGTTTGATCAAAGTAAACAATTTGTATGGATAAGCCAAATTTTTTTTTTTCAAATGATCTGGGAAAGTTGTTCAGATTAGTTGACTGAGCACGTCCTTTCAGTTCTCGGTACACCGTCCCTACAACCTTTTATATCCTTTCTTTTTCCTCTTTTTTGTACTGTCCACGAAAAAACAGGACGTATAAAAGTTTGATGAACCTTTTAAAGGGAACTCAGATTTTAATTTCCATTCTTCAACTTTCCCAAATTTTTGGTCGAAAAACAACAAAAATTTTTGGACATTTCATACGAAATCCGCGACTGAGGAGTTTGTTTGGGGAGGCTAAATAATTTGTCCTTTTCTCATATTTAATTGGAAAAGTTAATTACCTAGAACTATGCTTTGAGTCATCTCTGAAAAGGATCATCGCAATTTTTATACACTGTGCATTTTTGTGGTAACGTATTTTTAGTACTAAAGTAATTATTTATTTAAGTATAATTATTATTTGAAGGCAATTTCGCCGTGGAAAAGTGTAAAATTAAAAAGTAAATTAATTAAATAGCGGTCTTTACGCTTTCAATATATTGTCAATCGCCTTAGATTGAGAGAAGAGTATAGTAGAAAAGAAAAGGGCGGTTGATAAATCTTTTATAATATAACATTAGGGACAGATTTCCAAAAACTGAAAGCTTATGATCAACCCAACGAAACTGAATAACTTTCAGTGAACGAATTTCAGGAAAATGAAAAACAAAATTGCTGGTTCCCTCCATAGAAAATTCAATTGATCATGCCACTTTCAGTTTTGGGAAAGCTGTCTCTACATTCCATATATTTATTGAAAGTTATCGTGATATGAAGGTGATATGACAGCAATATTTCGGTGATTATGTAGATATATTCGTGTCCTTTAAGATAATAACGGTTTATTCAGTAAATTTGTTTAGTATAGATGTTATGGATCAACGGATTAATTGGTCATTATTTATAATGACCAGACATTAGGAATTATTTCCAATATCAGTAGAAAACGTGATAAGAAATGTTGAATTTATCACATTGTACAGACATTATGAATAATTTCTATCACCTATCGAGATTTACCTAAATTTAAAAATTTAAGTGCAAGTACCACTTATTTTAACTAAATTTTTTATAATCGGACATACGAGTATTAGGTTGGTGGAGGCCCGATCGATTCTCAGTTGAAAAAGCATACATAACATCCGTCCGTCTTTCTAATGCCTAACCCAATCTAATCTCGATACTACTATCTCTTGGATGAACTATTCAGTTAAATCAATCAATCAATCAATTATATAAGTTCGTATCACAATAAGTTCTTACTGCGCTTTAACTGAATTATCACATTGTCCAACGATCGCGTAGCATTATTCATAAAGACTAGATAATGTGATAAATAACGACGTTTACTTTGTCCAATTTGACTAGTCATAATGTCTGGTCATTATGAATAATGACCAAATTAATCACTTTGTCCACAACATAGATAAAGTATTATAATATATAAAATTCTTCATTTTTATCATCTCATCAACCATCATATAATGCGCGCAACGAAAGATGAGACCTGTCAGATGAAAGTAGAGGGGATTTTGCGCAGGTACAGCCTTGCGTCCCTCCCCGCTTGCCGCCAACATGGCCTGCGAACTGTCTACAGGATGCCTTATGTTGCAGAATACTTACGAAAATACACCAATAGGTGTAGGAGACGGGTTGGCAAAAACTTAAACCATAGTACTGGCGTAACTGAAACGTTTCCAGAAAAGCATATCACCAGAAGTAAAAAAAAAAATGTCTTAAGTACTTTAATTAACTTTATTATAACGTTTGTCTGAAAAAAAAAAACAAATTTTATTTTTCATTTGGTGATGTGTTTTTTATGGAAAGATGTTCAGTTTTAATAAACGTGGATTGTGAAAAATCTTAAATCAATAATCTTGTGTTGCTTTGTGTAAGCGTTTAAGCATTTCAATGTCGTGCTTTAACAACATAAGAACTCTAGTATTGTATAAATACTATGCCTAGTATAGTGTTATCGTTATTTTAATGAAAATACCATGGACGAATAATATGAAAGGAATGACATATCGGCTGACAACAGGAAATGTAACCCAGAAAAGCATAAAGCTCCCTGAAACTAGGTGGCGCTGATATACAATCAAAATAAAAAGACGTTAATAATTTCATCAAAGTTTCAATGTAATGAATGATGTCTATTGTTGAAATTATGTACGTTTTTTTTAGCAGAATACTCTATTAACTAGTTCTTAATTAGTTCTTGCTAGAAAAAGGTACGAATGTACTCATGATACTGAACAACTTTCCCCAAGGAACATAGTTAAAAATACGAAAAAATATATAGTTTTGACCTCCCATAGAAACTGCATCAGCTGATAGAGCATTTTGTATGGGAGGTCAAATTTGGTTTTTCGTACTTTTGGGAAAAGTAGCTCAGTATCATATCTTTTGCTATCAAGAACTAATTAAAAGTTATGGACCGTAGACCTTCCAGACTTTTCAGATAGTTTTTGAGTCATCTAGTTTTATACTTTTCTAGGTCATGATTTCTATAAGGAGATGGTCAGTCCTGGGGGCCAATTCTTGAATATCACCGGGTGATAAATATCACTCAAAAAATTCATAATCACAGATTTTTCTTATCAAAAGTTAAGACTGTTCTTCGTAAAATATAAGCAGTCCTTGATTGTTAATTTTCATGTATTCCGATTTAACTCTCGACAGTTTATCAGGGCAAATGTGAATTTTTAAAGTCTCAAAAGTGATATTTTATCACCCGGTGATTTTCAAGAATTGAATCCCTGAGTCCTTATTACGTCCATGGCAGGGTGAAATGTTTGATGTAGACTCAAAGAAAGTGTTATTTCTATATAGACAGTGCAAAAATTTTTGAATGTTTGTAACAGAAAATCTTTTTCGTAAAGGACATAATGGGTAAAAATACAAAAAAATTTTGGCTTCTCATAGAGACATCAGTTAATAGAGCATTTTGTATAGGAGACGAGGTTCAAATTTGGAATTTTAATACTATGTTTCTTGAGAAAAGTTATGATTTTTGGTCTGAGTTATATTGAAGTTTGTGCAACCTGGATTATGGATCTTTCTTCAAAAAATCAAGTAAAAAATATTTTGCCTGAATTCAGCATTTTCTTTAGTCGGTATTCAGAATTTTGTTTGCAATGAATTATTTATATTATATTTCACCCTGCAATTGTATTTATTGTATAATAGAGTTATTTTTCTGTTTTATTTAAATTATTGTCTTGCACATTGAATTATTATCGCTATAAATATAAATAAACTGTTTACTTAAAACAAACCTATTTTGATTTTACCTTATATTTACTGCTTGGGAGCATTTGCGTCCGCGACCATATATGGCGTGCCTGTGGGCATTCCGCCCGTATGCGTGCCGCCCGCATTTTGTCATTTCATACTTTCTCCTGATTTGCGTACTATCCTCATGCGTGACGCGGGGCAGCACTTAAAATAGCTCGTCAAAACAAATGCACATTCGGAAGTAATTCTTAAACTTCCGATCATTAAGGCAGATTTAGACGAAGAAAATATTCAGGCGCCAAAACTCAGGCACGGCAAATATTTTGCCTGCCGCGTGTAGTCATGCCTAGCCGGTCGTTTACACGGAGCCGCCGCGCCGCGCCGCCGCACAGTGGACCCGAACTGAAAATTCTTAATCTTAGGGAACAAATTTTGTGACCCGACCAGATTTTTTTATATAGGTACCTGATTACATTCCAAACAACTTTTATTATTTTGTAATTTGTTGTTAAGTTGTTAATATCAGAGAAAAAAAATGTTTAAGATTTTTTTGTATGGAGAGATGAACATTTTATTTTTTATCCTGAATTGTTCAAAAGTGATAAACCTGTGACTTCGTAACAATATAGTCCAAATGATTGTCAGCCGAAAAAAAAAATCATCTGCAAGTATTTGCCGCTATACGAGTAAAAAGGCGGCAAAGTTTCTGTATTTCTGATGCATTTTTCGTCAGTATAAACCTGTGACTTCGTAACAATTTAGTCCAAATGATTGTAAGCCGTAAAAAAATCATCTGCAAGTACTTGCCGCTATACGAGTAAAAAGGCGGCAAAGTTTCTGTATTTCTGATGCATTTTTCGTCAGTATGAAGTGAAATTCCGGCCAATATTTTTTTTTATGATGTATAATGACATTTTCGACATATTTTATTATTATGTAATTTGTTGTACATTATATATTTTCAGAGAAAAAAAAATTATGTTTTTAATTTGCCATCTTATTTCTAGTAAAGCTACAAGTTTTTGTAGAAAATTTATTTTTTCTTTAGTAGATAGTAACTAGGGCTACTACTAAAACGAAGTTACATTGCAAACATTTTCGTACAAATCATAATAAAAAATAAAATGTAGGTTTTTATCACCTTACGTAAATTAAGTCATCTTTGGCTCAGAAGCAACTGCGAGCTTGGTTCTGTAGCAACAGATACATTTTGAAACAGCCCTTTTCAGGGCTACAACAAAACTCCTTTTTAGGGCTAAAACAAAAACAGCCCTTTTCAGGGCTACAATAAATTCTCAAAATATAAAAATCTTGCTACTTTAGCTTTAACAATAATGTAACAGCCAATCAGAGAAGAGTATCACTCGATGACTTATTTCTTATCCATTTCAATATATACGAGTACATAACTAATGACTCATTCACAGAAACTATTCATAACCAACGAAGCGTTAATGCCCATGCATGTTAATTAGAAAATACCGGCAAAACGATACAAAATAACATTCTTAACCACTTTTATGTTAACGATATTTAGATTTTAATAATTAAATTTACGTTAGGTGATAAAAACCTACATTTTATTTTTTATTATGATTTGTATTAAAATGTTTGCAATGTAACTTCGTTTTAGTAGTAGCCCTAGTTACTATCTTCTAAAGAAAAATTAAATTTTTATACAAAAACTTGTAGCTTTACTAGAAATAAGGTGGCAAATTAAAAACTGTAACACAATACTTTAAGTACTACTGCCCAAAACCGTTCGATAGTTGTCTCTAAAACGCGCTATAGAGATTATTTGTGAAACCATGACTACCCCGGCCTGTTACTATCGCGTCAAGGAGTCTCACTGCTACTCTATGAGCGTCCAACGTCGCGTCCTGCTTGGAACGGCAATTTGGAACCCATAGCGTTGCGATACTATAATTCTTCGTATCCGTCCGCCGCTTTGCCCTGCTTGGGAAAGTGCGTGGAAGCTACGAAGCTGAGTTAATCCCACCAACGGTGACCTTACGTTAAGATTACGATCAAAATAAACGTTTGTACTTAACAACGGCGTTTACATTTCCTACATTGGCGCCCAACGTGGGGCTTCTGTCGTTCGTCCATCAAATATCTGGGCCACATAATTACACCGGAAGGCTTGAAGACAGATCCGGATAAGACACAATCCATAGCGAGCTTACCGAAGCCGAAGACGCTGAAACACTTGATATCGTTCTTACAAATGTGTTCGTGGTATCGCCGCTTCATAGAGAACTTTTCTGGAATAGCCCAACCGCTATCAAAACTAACAAAGAAAAATTAAAAAGTAAATTAATTAAATAGCGGTCTTTACGCTTTCAATATATTGTCAATCGCCTTAGATTGAGAGAAGAGTATAGTAGAAAAGAAAAGGGCGGTTGATAAATCTTTTATAATATAACATTAGGGACAGATTTCCAAAAACTGAAAGCTTATGATCAACCCAACGAAACTGAATAACTTTCAGTGAACGAATTTCAGGAAAATGAAAAACAAAATTGCTGGTTCCCTCCATAGAAAATTCAATTGATCATGCCACTTTCAGTTTTGGGAAAGCTGTCTCTACATTCCATATATTTATTGAAAGTTATCGTGATATGAAGGTGATATGACAGCAATATTTCGGTGATTATGTAGATATATTCGTGTCCTTTAAGATAATAACGGTTTATTCAGTAAATTTGTTTAGTATAGATGTTATGGATCAACGGATTAATTGGTCATTATTTATAATGACCAGACATTAGGAATTATTTCCAATATCAGTAGAAAACGTGATAAGAAATGTTGAATTTATCACATTGTACAGACATTATGAATAATTTCTATCACCTATCGAGATTTACCTAAATTTAAAAATTTAAGTGCAAGTACCACTTATTTTAACTAAATTTTTTATAATCGGACATACGAGTATTAGGTTGGTGGAGGCCCGATCGATTCTCAGTTGAAAAAGCATACATAACATCCGTCCGTCTTTCTAATGCCTAACCCAATCTAATCTCGATACTACTATCTCTTGGATGAACTATTCAGTTAAATCAATCAATCAATCAATTATATAAGTTCGTATCACAATAAGTTCTTACTGCGCTTTAACTGAATTATCACATTGTCCAACGATCGCGTAGCATTATTCATAAAGACTAGATAATGTGATAAATAACGACGTTTACTTTGTCCAATTTGACTAGTCATAATGTCTGGTCATTATGAATAATGACCAAATTAATCACTTTGTCCACAACATAGATAAAGTATTATAATATATAAAATTCTTCATTTTTATCATCTCATCAACCATCATATAATGCGCGCAACGAAAGATGAGACCTGTCAGATGAAAGTAGAGGGGATTTTGCGCAGGTACAGCCTTGCGTCCCTCCCCGCTTGCCGCCAACATGGCCTGCGAACTGTCTACAGGATGCCTTATGTTGCAGAATACTTACGAAAATACACCAATAGGTGTAGGAGACGGGTTGGCAAAAACTTAAACCATAGTACTGGCGTAACTGAAACGTTTCCAGAAAAGCATATCACCAGAAGTAAAAAAAAAAATGTCTTAAGTACTTTAATTAACTTTATTATAACGTTTGTCTGAAAAAAAAAAACAAATTTTATTTTTCATTTGGTGATGTGTTTTTTATGGAAAGATGTTCAGTTTTAATAAACGTGGATTGTGAAAAATCTTAAATCAATAATCTTGTGTTGCTTTGTGTAAGCGTTTAAGCATTTCAATGTCGTGCTTTAACAACATAAGAACTCTAGTATTGTATAAATACTATGCCTAGTATAGTGTTATCGTTATTTTAATGAAAATACCATGGACGAATAATATGAAAGGAATGACATATCGGCTGACAACAGGAAATGTAACCCAGAAAAGCATAAAGCTCCCTGAAACTAGGTGGCGCTGATATACAATCAAAATAAAAAGACGTTAATAATTTCATCAAAGTTTCAATGTAATGAATGATGTCTATTGTTGAAATTATGTACGTTTTTTTTAGCAGAATACTCTATTAACTAGTTCTTAATTAGTTCTTGCTAGAAAAAGGTACGAATGTACTCATGATACTGAACAACTTTCCCCAAGGAACATAGTTAAAAATACGAAAAAATATATAGTTTTGACCTCCCATAGAAACTGCATCAGCTGATAGAGCATTTTGTATGGGAGGTCAAATTTGGTTTTTCGTACTTTTGGGAAAAGTAGCTCAGTATCATATCTTTTGCTATCAAGAACTAATTAAAAGTTATGGACCGTAGACCTTCCAGACTTTTCAGATAGTTTTTGAGTCATCTAGTTTTATACTTTTCTAGGTCATGATTTCTATAAGGAGATGGTCAGTCCTGGGGGCCAATTCTTGAATATCACCGGGTGATAAATATCACTCAAAAAATTCATAATCACAGATTTTTCTTATCAAAAGTTAAGACTGTTCTTCGTAAAATATAAGCAGTCCTTGATTGTTAATTTTCATGTATTCCGATTTAACTCTCGACAGTTTATCAGGGCAAATGTGAATTTTTAAAGTCTCAAAAGTGATATTTTATCACCCGGTGATTTTCAAGAATTGAATCCCTGAGTCCTTATTACGTCCATGGCAGGGTGAAATGTTTGATGTAGACTCAAAGAAAGTGTTATTTCTATATAGACAGTGCAAAAATTTTTGAATGTTTGTAACAGAAAATCTTTTTCGTAAAGGACATAATGGGTAAAAATACAAAAAAATTTTGGCTTCTCATAGAGACATCAGTTAATAGAGCATTTTGTATAGGAGACGAGGTTCAAATTTGGAATTTTAATACTATGTTTCTTGAGAAAAGTTATGATTTTTGGTCTGAGTTATATTGAAGTTTGTGCAACCTGGATTATGGATCTTTCTTCAAAAAATCAAGTAAAAAATATTTTGCCTGAATTCAGCATTTTCTTTAGTCGGTATTCAGAATTTTGTTTGCAATGAATTATTTATATTATATTTCACCCTGCAATTGTATTTATTGTATAATAGAGTTATTTTTCTGTTTTATTTAAATTATTGTCTTGCACATTGAATTATTATCGCTATAAATATAAATAAACTGTTTACTTAAAACAAACCTATTTTGATTTTACCTTATATTTACTGCTTGGGAGCATTTGCGTCCGCGACCATATATGGCGTGCCTGTGGGCATTCCGCCCGTATGCGTGCCGCCCGCATTTTGTCATTTCATACTTTCTCCTGATTTGCGTACTATCCTCATGCGTGACGCGGGGCAGCACTTAAAATAGCTCGTCAAAACAAATGCACATTCGGAAGTAATTCTTAAACTTCCGATCATTAAGGCAGATTTAGACGAAGAAAATATTCAGGCGCCAAAACTCAGGCACGGCAAATATTTTGCCTGCCGCGTGTAGTCATGCCTAGCCGGTCGTTTACACGGAGCCGCCGCGCCGCGCCGCCGCACAGTGGACCCGAACTGAAAATTCTTAATCTTAGGGAACAAATTTTGTGACCCGACCAGATTTTTTTATATAGGTACCTGATTACATTCCAAACAACTTTTATTATTTTGTAATTTGTTGTTAAGTTGTTAATATCAGAGAAAAAAAATGTTTAAGATTTTTTTGTATGGAGAGATGAACATTTTATTTTTTATCCTGAATTGTTCAAAAGTGATAAACCTGTGACTTCGTAACAATATAGTCCAAATGATTGTCAGCCGAAAAAAAAAATCATCTGCAAGTATTTGCCGCTATACGAGTAAAAAGGCGGCAAAGTTTCTGTATTTCTGATGCATTTTTCGTCAGTATAAACCTGTGACTTCGTAACAATTTAGTCCAAATGATTGTAAGCCGTAAAAAAATCATCTGCAAGTACTTGCCGCTATACGAGTAAAAAGGCGGCAAAGTTTCTGTATTTCTGATGCATTTTTCGTCAGTATGAAGTGAAATTCCGGCCAATATTTTTTTTTATGATGTATAATGACATTTTCGACATATTTTATTATTATGTAATTTGTTGTACATTATATATTTTCAGAGAAAAAAAAATTATGTTTTTAATTTGCCATCTTATTTCTAGTAAAGCTACAAGTTTTTGTAGAAAATTTATTTTTTCTTTAGTAGATAGTAACTAGGGCTACTACTAAAACGAAGTTACATTGCAAACATTTTCGTACAAATCATAATAAAAAATAAAATGTAGGTTTTTATCACCTTACGTAAATTAAGTCATCTTTGGCTCAGAAGCAACTGCGAGCTTGGTTCTGTAGCAACAGATACATTTTGAAACAGCCCTTTTCAGGGCTACAACAAAACTCCTTTTTAGGGCTAAAACAAAAACAGCCCTTTTCAGGGCTACAATAAATTCTCAAAATATAAAAATCTTGCTACTTTAGCTTTAACAATAATGTAACAGCCAATCAGAGAAGAGTATCACTCGATGACTTATTTCTTATGCATTTCAATATATACGAGTACATAACTAATGACTCATTCACAGAAACTATTCATAACCAACGAAGCGTTAATGCCCATGCATGTTAATTAGAAAATACCGGCAAAACGATACAAAATAACATTCTTAACCACTTTTATGTTAACGATATTTAGATTTTAATAATTAAATTTACGTTAGGTGATAAAAACCTACATTTTATTTTTTATTATGATTTGTATTAAAATGTTTGCAATGTAACTTCGTTTTAGTAGTAGCCCTAGTTACTATCTTCTAAAGAAAAATTAAATTTTTATACAAAAACTTGTAGCTTTACTAGAAATAAGGTGGCAAATTAAAAACTGTAACACAATACTTTAAGTACTACTGCCCAAAACCGTTCGATAGTTGTCTCTAAAACGCGCTATAGAGATTATTTGTGAAACCATGACTACCCCGGCCTGTTACTATCGCGTCAAGGAGTCTCACTGCTACTCTATGAGCGTCCAACGTCGCGTCCTGCTTGGAACGGCAATTTGGAACCCATAGCGTTGCGATACTATAATTCTTCGTATCCGTCCGCCGCTTTGCCCTGCTTGGGAAAGTGCGTGGAAGCTACGAAGCTGAGTTAATCCCACCAACGGTGACCTTACGTTAAGATTACGATCAAAATAAACGTTTGTACTTAACAACGGCGTTTACATTTCCTACATTGGCGCCCAACGTGGGGCTTCTGTCGTTCGTCCATCAAATATCTGGGCCACATAATTACACCGGAAGGCTTGAAGACAGATCCGGATAAGACACAATCCATAGCGAGCTTACCGAAGCCGAAGACGCTGAAACACTTGATATCGTTCTTACAAATGTGTTCGTGGTATCGCCGCTTCATAGAGAACTTTTCTGGAATAGCCCAACCGCTATCAAAACTAACAAAGAAAAATTCACAATGGGTTTGGGGCTCAGAACAAGACAAGGCCTTCGATCAGTTAAAGAAGAGCCTTGCTTACGCATCGGTACTACGGCAAGCTGATGAGAAACTGCCATATATAGTTAAAACTGACGTTAGCTACTATGCTCTGGGAGCAATTCTAGTCCAGGGGGAGGGAGAAAAGGAGTATCCACCAGCAGCACCAGATCAACCGATTGGTGTATATCATTCATCAGCACTGATGCCTTTCCAATGTGATACAAATGCAGTATTACCTGAGCCAGTTCAACCGCTTCGCAAGAGAGGCCGCCCTAAGAAAATTGATACGCAAGACAAGACACCGGAACCCGTGAACCGGGTAAGGCGTGGACGAGGACGACCCAAGAAACAATAGACAGATTCCAGGCTCTCTTGTCGGGACGACCTCGATGCCTGAGGGGGAGAATGTAACACAATACTTTAAGTACTACTGCCCAAAACCGTTCGATAGTGTCTCTAAAACGCGCTATAGAGATTATTTGTGAAACCATGACTACCCCGGCCTGTTACTTGGAACCCATAGCGTTGCGATACTATAATTCTTCGTATCCGTCCGCCGCTTCGCCCTGCTTGGGAAAGTGCGTGGAAGCTACGAAGCTGAGTTAATCCCACCAACGGTGACCTTACGTTAAGATTACGATCAAAATAACCGTTTGTACTTAACAACGGCGTTTACATTTCCTACATTGGCGCCCAACGTGGGGCTTCTGTCGTTCGTCCATCAAATATCTGGGCCACATAATTACACCGGAAGGCTTGAAGACAGATCCGGATAAGACACAATCCATAGCGAGCTTACCGAAGCCGAAGACGCTGAAACACTTGATATCGTTCTTACAAATGTGTTCGTGGTATCGCCGCTTCATAGAGAACTTTTCTGGAATAGCCCAACCGCTATCAAAACTAACAAAGAAAAATGCACAATGGGTTTGGGGCTCAGAACAAGACAAGGCCTTCGATCAGTTAAAGAAGAGCCTTGCTTACGCATCGGTACTACGGCAAGCTGATTAGAAACTGCCATATATAGTTAAAACTGACGTTAGCTACTATGCTCTGGGAGCAATTCTAGTCCAGGGGGAGGGAGAAAAGGAGTATCCACCAGCAGCACCAGATCAACCGATTGGTGTATATCATTCATCAGCACTGATGCCTTTCCAATGTGATACAAATGCAGTATTACCTGAGCCAGTTCAACCGCTTCGCAAGAGAGGCCGCCCTAAGAAAATTGATACGCAAGACAAGACACCGGAACCCGTGAACCGGGTAAGGCGTGGACGAGGACGACCCAAGAAACAATAGACAGATTCCAGGCTCTCTTGTCGGGACGACCTCGATGCCTGAGGGGGAGAATGTAACACAATACTTTAAGTACTACTGCCCAAAACCGTTCGATAGTTGTCTCTAAAACGCGCTATAGAGATTATTTGTGAAACCATGACTACCCCGGCCTGTTACTTGGAACCCATAGCGTTGCGATACTATAATTCATCGTATCCGTCCGCCGCTTCGCCCTGCTTGGGAAAGTGCGTGGAAGCTACGAAGCTGAGTTAATCCCACCAACTGTGACCTTAAGATAAGATTACGATCAAAATAAACGCTTGTACTTAACAACGGCGTTTACATTTCCTACAAAACATAATTTTTTTTCTCTCTGAAAATATAAAATGTACAACAAATTAGATAAGAATAAAATTTGTCGAAAATGTCATTATACATCATAAAAAAATAATATTGGCCGGAATTTCATTTCATACTGACGAAAAATGCATCAGAAATACAGAAACTTTGCCGCCTTTTTACTCGTATAGCGGCAAGTACTTGCAGATGATTTTTTTACGGCTTACAATCATTTGGACTAAATTGTTACGAAGTCACAGGTTTATCACTTTTGAACAATCCAAGATAAAAAATATAATGTACATGTCTCCATTAAAAAAAAAAATTATCTGATATTAACAACTTAACAACAAATTACAATAGAATAAAGTTGTTTGGAATGTAATCAGGTACCTATATAAAAAAAATCAGGTCGGGTCACAAAATTTGTTCCCTAAGATTAAGAATTTTCAGTTCGTCCACTGTAACGTGTCCAATAAAATAACATTCGGTTTTAAAATTACCAACATAATAATTTTAGCTTCATGAGTTTATCGTGGCTTTTTTATACTTTGAAAATCTCGATAATCACCCAGTGATATTCAAGAATTGGCTCACAGTTCTTATGAATGTCGACTTCATCGATACGGGGCGTCTGTTCTGGGTGTCTACTCTCAAAGTGCGATATATCGAAACGATACAACTCGAAACATGCAAATGCAAAACTTCGTCCCTTGACAATAGAGTAGAATATTGATTGGATGCAGTTTGAAAATTCATCATTCATTAATTTTTTTTAATTCGACGGGAACAAGGCGTGATGTTATGTATGTATGTATGTAACGAGTAATAAAAAAGAAGAAGAAGAAAGGAAGAAGCCAAAAAAATTTTGCCTCTTTGTACCGAAATTTACTTATGTGCTACGCAGTTGCCATCTGTGGAAATTTGAGAGCCTGCTTTTGACAATAGATGACCTTATTTCTGACCTGCTGACTAAAGTTCTTAATTGCCAGCTTACTTCAGGAGCATGGTCCCAAGCTTCACTTCCAGTTCGCTTTGGCGGCATCGGGATACGCAAGGTTTCCGCGGTAGCTTTACCTGCTTTTTTGGCTTCTTCCTTTGGTTGCAGTAAATTGTTCGGCCATATTGTTGGCCCTGCCCTGCTTTGAATCAGGTTGAAGTTCTTCATAGGTCGGAAGCCTTAGATAAGTGGACGTCTCACTGTCGCTGTGACGCTCCGACTTTGTTGCATTCTCAGCGACAATGGGACGAGCCTCTATGCAAGAAGACTCAACAGGATCTACTTGACGGATGCCAGAGTACGACAGAGCGCGCGCGCCTCCTCGCTGCTTTCGAAAAAGAGTCCGGTTACTGGTTAAATGCAGTCCCGTCGTCAAAAATTGGCACATGTCTAGACGAATGTACTCTTTCCCTCGCAGTTGGCCTCAGACTGGGCCTTAGGACCAACCAACCGCACCTATGCAAATGTGGGGCAGCGGTCGACGAGTTGGGCCACCACGGCCTCTCCTGCCAAAGAAGCGCAGGTCGCATCCCACGGCACGCAGCGCTCAATGACGTCGTTCGTCGGACTCTCGCCTCAGTTAACATTCCGGCAAAGTTAGAACCAAACGGAATTGTTAGGTCTGACGGCAAGAGACCCGACGGACAGACGCTCATCCCTTGGCAACAGGGTAGATGCTTGGTGTGGGATGTAACCTGCGTCGACACATTGGCCCCATCTCACGTGCGTGCCACCTGTGAACGAGCCGCTGCTGCGGCGAGTAACGCCGAAAATTTAAAGACCCGCAAGTATTGCGAGCTATCGGAATCTTACATGTTCTCACCATTAGGGTTCGAGACAATAGTCCAGTAAAAATACGGTTTTGCAAAACATTAAATGCTAATAGCTACTTTTTTGTGTATATCGTATTTAAATATGATGTTAAGACGCAATATTTACGAATCCACCTAAAATTTAAAGCGGAATATTTTTTTCGAATAACAGCTAAGGCAAAAATAGTAATAGACAATTATATACTTTATATCATAGGTAAACGTATACTTTACATATAGGCATCAAAATCCACCATAAATATATTTAAAAATATCAATTTATTTCAAAATATAAAATCTCCACTTATTTTTACATATAGGTAAGGGCCAATAAAGTCGAGGTAAAACAATAGCAATAAACTGAGCTAAACTCAACCTTTTTAAATGTAAGTGATTCTTATATATATTAACAAAAATGCCATACTAAATAAAAAAAAAGTTTTTTGTAAACGCTGGTTTACAATGATTTTGTAAACATTTATGTTGGATTTGCCAAAAATGTGATTATATAGCACTATTTAAATTATTAGAAAGCAAAACGGATCTATTACTATTTTTGGTTGCGAAGATAAGCTGTATTTAAATTTCGTGCTATAAAAGTTAAACAATACAAAAAAGCTTATATTTTTAGGTGGATTCATGTATAATATGAAATTCTGAATATATAGCAAGCCGTAAATAAAAAAAATAATCTATTAACATTTTTTTCCGAAATTCCATATTTTTTTAATGTTTGGACGGCAAAATAAATAAATAAATGAAGTAAATTTAGGTGGATTCCATTAAAAAGCTTTACACAGTAATATAATCTATCGATCTGAAAAAGAATCACGGCTATTATCAATTATTTCCGTTTCGCCATATAATCTCTCGTAATTTTACTGGAGTACAATGGGTACTTGGGGTCCATCAACCAAAAAATTCATCAAGGATCTCTCGGAGCGTCTCAATGAGACCTCTGGTGACCGAAGGGCTGGCAGCTTTTTTGCTCAAAGGCTGAGTCTCGCCATTCAAAGGGGCAACGCTACTAGCCTTTTGGGAACCATGTCTTGTGGGGACGCCCTTGAAGAAATTTTTAGTTTATAAGGTTTATGTAAGTTATAAATTGTAAATATTGTGAATAAATACATTAGCAAAACAGACAAAATATCAGTTTAGAGATTTAAAAAATTTAAAACAATGATAAAAAAGTGGCCAAGTGCGAGTCGGACTTGCGCACTGAGGGTTCCTTACAAACTTGTACGTATATACGTATAATTTATGGTATTTCTATTGCTAAAAAACTTTATTATGTGATGTACCAGGCCACTCAGAAAGTATTGCGAAAAATAGTTTTTATATATGGGAGACTGGCCGGTCAGAATCTTTTTCGAAAATATGATTACTTGTAAGTAAAAATATGTGTGTTCCATTTTCGAAATTTCCCTCCACATTTTTTGCGAGCCAATTCAAAGTATCGTGTCTTACTGAAAAATGGATCTGCGCCGGGAACATTTTAGAGCTATGATTTTTTACGATTTCAAGTGTCGCCTGAAACCGGATGAATCGTTCGATAGACTTCAAATGGCATTTATGGATGAAGGCCCCTCCAAGGCAACCGTGTATCGTTGGTATAACGAATTTAGGCGCGGTCGACCAACCTTGGGGGATGAAGAAAGAAGCGGTCGCCCTTTGACGGCTATTACGGAAGAAAACGTGCTAGCAGTGAAAAATTTAATCCAAGATAATAGGCGAATTACATATCAGGAGATTCAGCACATATTAAAGATTGGATCGGGAAGCGTTCACGAGATTCTACACGGGCATCTTCGCGTGAGGAGGATAGTATCGCGCTGGGTGCCGCACTACCTCACCGACGCTCAGAAGCAGGCCCGGGTGGAATGGTGCCGTGATATGCTGAACAAATTTGAAGCAGGCTCGTCTCGGCGTGTTTACGACATCGTAACAGGTGATGAGTCCTGGATTTATCAATACGATCCAGAAACCAAGCGCCAGTCGACAGTTTGGGTGTTTCAAAATGAACCAACGCCTACCAAAGTGAAGCGATCTCGAAGCGGGGGGAAGATTTTGATCGCCAGCTTTTTTAATTTGACTGGCCACTTGGCCTCAATTCCCTTACGAGATCAAAGAAGCATCAACGCCGAATGGTATACTACCAAATGTTTACCAGAAGTTTTTTCTGTTGTGAGCAACAAGCGACCAAACACAGGGCTCCGCGGACTACTGCTCCACCACGACAATGCGCCTGCACACACCGCGCTCAAAACGAGGGACTTCCTGGACAGCACACCAGTCAAACTCCTGGGTCACCCTCCTTACAGCCCTGATCTAGCACCGTGTGACTTCTTTTTATTTCCAAAAATAAAAAATCAGCTCAAGGGGATACAATTATCGTCGCCGGAAGATGCGCTGGCTGCGTTCGAGCAGGCTGTAAACGAGGTGTCTACGGCGGACTGGAAAAAGTGTTTTGAAAACTGGTTCAGACGCATGAATCTTTGTATAGAGGCTGGTGGAGAGTACTTTGAAAAGATTTAATAAAAATATATGTACCTGTAGAACAATTTTTTTTAGTGTCGCAAATATTTCTGAGTGTCCCACGTAAGTAACAAAAATTTATATTTGAGTTGACTGAATGAAAGGTAAATTGCGGTTTACGGTTTATGACGTATTAAAAAAACCAACTCGTTCAAACTAATTTTCGGTGGAAGTTTGCATGGTATGTATATCATATATTATTTTTTAGTTTTATCATTCCCTTATTTTAGAAGTTACAGGGGGACACACACATTTTACCACTTTGGAAGTGTCTCTCGCGCAAACTATTCAGTTTAGAAAAAATGATATTAGAAACCTCAATATCATTTTTGAAGACCTATCCATAAATACCTCACACGTATGTGTTCGACGAAAAAAAAATTTTTTGTTTAAGTTTCAGTTTTATGTATGGGGAACCCTACAATTTATTGTTTTTTTTTTTTTGAAAATCTTAATGCGGTTCACAGAATACATCTACTTACCAAGTTTCATGGTTTACGGACGGACAGACAGACAGACATGAGGAATCCATAAGGTTTCCGTTTTTTGCCATTAGGCAACGGAACCCTAAAAAGAGTAAATCATACAATATGAAAATTTACAATCAAACACTAACAATCATTCTTCACTTTTTGAATTTTTGAATTTCTCGTGTGATATTTTATCACCCAGCTGCCTGCGGGCCGGGTCACAAATTGTGTTGGATGTTTTTGTCGCGGAGACAAAAATTGCGCATGTTTGTTGATGTCCAATTACCATTTCCTTCAGATCATTGCCGGCTCTCCTTGGTAGTCAATAACTACAAAGTCCTAAATGCCTGGTACAGGTACAGTTTCAAATAATTGATTCGGCTAAACTTGCTACGCCGACACGTATCGTAGCCACTTCGTAGCAAATGACTACGTGACTCGATCGTAACCGTAGGGCGTAGGCCGCGATTGTGAAACTGCTTATAGACTGGGATGAATTTCATAATTGGGCTCTCCTTCTTAGGGTCAGAACTTAAATAGGACCAGATCTGACAGTAAAGTTTTTCTGGGGTTTTGAACACCGCAGAATACAACCAACCAACAACAACCATTACATTAACAACCATTACAACAACCATTTCATTTCATTTCATTTCATTTCATTTCATTTCATTTCATTTCATTTCATTTCATTTCATTTCATTTCATTTCATTTCATTTCATTTCATTTCATTTCATTTCATTTCATTTCATTTCATTTCATTTCATTTCATTTCATTTCATTTCATTTCATTTCATTTCATTTCATTTCAAAAATCAATATTGTCAAGCCAAAATCCAACTAGTCCAAAAAAGTCAAACAATAACCTAGGCTAAATTACTGTAAGAGGTTTCTTGATTTAAAAGTGTTCCTTAGGTCGCTGAACATATCTGGAAAATCCTCCATTGATCCCATGTACGCTACCCCATAAAACCTTTGTTGTCAAAAATGGTCCCGTTTTAGTTCTGAGAAAATTTAATTATCATTTATTTCCTACTCTATTAGTTTAGGGAAGGTAATTGTGGATGGAAAGTCCGAAAGCAATATAACGTGTATTTCTAAATACTTACGCATAACCTCTCGGGGGGTAGTTCTACCCAAGTAACTGAACAACTTTTGTTCTACAGCTTTTGGAAATGAATGGTACAGCCGCACTGCACTTACTTTCTCGCAATACTCAAGGAAAAACTATCAACCGCAAACTTATATTAATGCCTTACACATAGTATGGAAATACAAACTTTTATTTACGTTTTACTAAAAAAATGTTCGAATGAAATATACAGATCAATTCAGAATTCAAATTGTCAAACATTAAAACAAACAAACCTCAAACGATTTCGAGTAAATCACATGTTTAACTTTTGGTAGTACTGGAACACCCATTATATGAATTTTCACAGATCAATGGATACTACCGTAGGATACTTGCATGGAGATTTTTTAATTTCCCAAAACATGTTATGGATAATTGTTCAGTTTAGTCTACTGAGCAAGCCCTTTCAGTTTTTGGTACACCCTGTGTACAAAATATTATTCAAAAAAATCATAAAGAATATCCAGTCAGGTAGACAACCAATCTAGGATTAATATTATAGAAAATTTTAATAAAATCAATGGATCCAATTTTGGGTAAATCACATATTTACGATTTGGTGGTACAGGAACACCCCTTATATGAAATTACACAGATCAATTGATAATGGCGCAAGATATCTTACATGGAGATGCTTGGTCATGCAAAGTTTCATCAAGATTCTATGAGCTGTTTTTGAGAAAATTTCGATTTTTCATTTTCGTTGTATGACAGCTACCCTCAAAATGAGAGCCAGCAAGAAACCACTTAGAACCCTTCGATGGATTTGCATAAAACTCCTAAATTCAAAATATGGTGTCAATCGGACCAATCGTTAAGCCGCTAGGCCAAAGCGTGACGGACAGACCGACCGACCGACGGACCGACGGACCGACCGACCGACCGACCGACGGACGGTCATTTTTGGGAGACTTGTTTTTTATGATGTATAAGTGATATAGAACACATTTTTGAGAAAATTAGATAAACTTTTTTTTTTCACGAATACATCTCGCTCCGCTCGAAAGTAAAAACAAAAGTTTTAGTACAAAGCTGTTTAGTTAAATGGGTGGATCTACCACCCAAGAGGTTTTGCGTATTTAGAATTACACGTTCTTTATTATTTGTCTGTACATTTTTTTAGGGCTTCGAACCAAAATGGTAAAAACGGATTCCTATGCGTGCGACTTCGTCTCGTTCACAGGTGGCACGCACTTGAGATGGGGCCAATGTGTCGACGCAGGTTACATCCCACACCAAGCATCTTTCCTGTTGCCAAGGGATGAGCGTCAGTCCGTCGGGTCTCTTGCCGTCAGACCTAACAATTTCGTTTGGTTCTAACTTTGCCGGAATGTTAACTGAGGCGAGAGCCCGAAGAACGACGTCATTGAGCGCTGCGTGCCGTGGGATGCGACCTGCGCTTCTTTGGCAGGAGAGGCCGTGGTGGCCCAGCTCGTCGACCGCTGCCTCACATTTGCATAGGTGCGGTTGGTTGGTCCTAAGGCCCAGTCTGAGGCCAACTGCGAGGGAAAGAGTACATTAGTCTAGACATGTGCCAATTTTTGACGACGGGAGTGCATTTAACCAGTAACCGGACTCTTTTTAGAAAGCAGCGAGGAGGCGCGCGCGCTCTGTCGTACTCTGGCATCCGTCAAGTAGATCCTGTTGAGTCTTCTTGCATAGAGGCTCGTCCCATTGTAGCTGAGAATGCAACAAAGTCGGAGCGTCACAGCGACAGTGAGACGTCCACTTATCTAAGGCTTCCGACCTATGAAGAACTTCAACCTGATTCAAAGCAGGGCCATCAATATGGCCGAACAATTAACTGCAACCAAAGGAAGAAGCCAAAAAAGCAGACTGGGCCTTAGGACCAACCAACCGCACCTATGCAAATGTGGGGCAGCGGTCGACGAGCTGGGCCACCACGGCCTCTCCTGCCAAAGAAGCGCAGGTCGCATCCCACGGCACGCAGCGCTCAATGACGTCGTTCGTCGGACTCTCGCCTCAGTTAACATTCCGGCAAAGTTAGAACCAAACGGAATTGTTAGGTCTGACGGCAAGAGACCCGACGGACAGACGCTCATCCCTTGGCAACAGGGTAGATGCTTGGTGTGGGATGTAATCTGCGTCGACACATTGGCCCCATCTCACGTGCGTGCCACCTGTGAACGAGCCGCTGTTGCGGCGAGTAACGCCGAAAATTTAAAGATCCGCAAGTATTGGAAGCTATCGGAGTCTTACATGTTCTCACCATTAGGGTTCGAGACAATGGGTACTTGGGGTCCATTAACCAAAAAATTCATCAAGGATCTCTCGGAGCGTCTCAATGAGACCTCTGGTGACCGAAGGGCTGGCAGCTTTTTTGCTCAAAGGCTGAGTCTCGCCATTCAAAGGGGCAACGCTGCTAACCTTTTGGGAACCATGTCTTGTGGGGACGCCCTTGAAGAAATTTTTAGTTTATAAGGTTTATGTAAGTTATAAATTGTAAATATTGTGAATAAATACATTAGCAAAACAGACAAAATATCAGTTTAGAGATTTAAAAAATTTAAAACAATAATAAAAAACTGGCCAAGTGCGAGTCGGACTTGCGCACTGAGGGTTCCTTACAAACTTGTACGTATATACGTATAATTTATGGTATTTCTATTGCTAAAAAACTTTATTATGTGATGTAAGTAACAAAAATTTATATTTGAGTTGACTGAATGAAAGGTAAATTGCGGTTTACGGTTTATGACGTATTAAAAAAACCAACTCGTTCAAACCAATTTTCGGTGGAAGTTTGCATGGTAATGTATGTATATCATATATTTTTTTTTTAGTTTTATCATTCCCTTATTTTAGAAGTTACAGGGGGACACACACATTTTACCACTTTGGAAGTGTCTCTCGTGCAAACTATTCAGTTTAGAAAAAATGATATTAGAAACCTCAATATCATTTTTGAAGACCCATAAATACCTCACACGTATGGGTTCGACGAAAAAAAATTTTTTTTTGAGTTTCAGTTTTATGTATGGGGAACCCTACAATTTATTGTTTTTTTTGTGTGAAAATCTTAATGCGGTTCACAGAATACATCTACTTACCAAGTTTCACGGTTTACGGACGGACAGACAGACAGACATGAGGAATCCATAAGGTTTCCGTTTTTTGCCATTAGGCAACGGAACCCTAAAAAGAGTAAATCATACAATATGAAAATTTACAATCAAACACTAACAATCATTTTTCACTTTTTGAAATTTTGAATTTCTCGTGTGATATTTTATCACCCAGCTGCCTGCGGGCCGGGTCACAAATTGTGTTGGATGTTTTTGTCGCGGAGACAAAAATTGCGCATGTTTGTTGATGTCCAATTACCATTTCCTTCAGATCATTGCCGGCTCTCCTTGGTAGTCAATAACTACAAAGTCCTAAATGCCTGGTACAGGTACAGTTTCAAATAATTGATTCGGCTAAACTTGCTACGCCGACACGTATCGTAGCCACTTTGTAGCAAATGACTACGTGACTCCATCGTAACCGTAGGGCGTAGGCCGCGATTTTGAAACTGCTTATAGACTGGGATGAATTTCATAATTGGGCTCTCCTTCTTAGGGTCAGAACTTAAATAGGACCAGATCTGACAGTAAAGTTTTTCTGGGGTTTTGAACACCGCAGAATATAAAAATCAATATTGTCAAGCCGAAATCCAACTAGTCCAAAAAAGTCAAACGATAACCTAGGCTAAATAACTGTAACAGGTTTCTTGATTTAAGTGTTCCTTAGGTCGCTGAACATATCTGGAAAATTCTCCATTGATCCCATGTACTCTACCCCATAAAACCTTTGTTGTCAAAAATGGTCCCGTTTTAGTTCTGAGAAAATTTAATTATCATTTATTTCCTACTCTATTAGTTTAGGGAAGGTAATTGTGGATGGAAAGTCCGAAAGCAATATAACGTGTATTTCTAAATACTTACGCATAACCTCTCGGGGGGTAGTTCTACCCAAGTAACTGAACAACTTTTGTTCTACAGCTTTTGGAAATAAATGGTATAGCCGCACTGCACTTACTTTCTCGCAATACTCAAGGAAAAACTATCAACCACAAACTTAAATTTGTAATGCCCTACACATAGTATGGAAATACAAACTTTTATTTACGTTTTACTAAAAAAATGTTCGAAAGAGATATACAGATCAATTCAGAATTCAAATTGTCAAACATTAAAACAAACAAACCTCGATTTCGAGTAAATCACATGTTTAACTTTTGGTAGTACTGGAACACCCATTATATGGATTTTCAAAGATCAATAGATACTACCGTAGGATACTTGCATGGAGATTTTTTTAATTTCCCAACACATGTTATGGATAATTGTTCAGTTTAGTCTACTGAGCAAGCCCTTTCAGTTTTTGGTACACCCTGTGTACAAAATATTATTCAAAAAAATCATAAAGAATATCCAGTCAGGTAGACAACCAATCCAGGATTAATATTATAGAAAATTTTAATAAAATCAATGGATCCAATTTTGGGTAAATCACATATTTACGATTTGGTAGTACAGGAACACCCCTTATATGAAATTACACAGATCAATTGATAATGGCGCAAGATATCTTACATGGAGATGCTTGGTCATGCAAAGTTTCATCAAGATTCTATGAGCTGTTTTTGAGAAAATTTCGATTTTTCATTTTCGTTGTATGACAGCTACCCTCAAAATGAGAGCCAGCAAGAAACCACTTAGAACCCTTCGATGGATTTGCATAAAACTCCTAAATTCAAAATATGGTGTCAATCGGACCAATCGTTTAGCCGCTAGGCCAAAGCGTGACGGACAGACCGACCGACCGACGGACCGACCGACCGACCGACCGACGGACGGACATTTTTGGGAGACTTGTTTTTTATGATGTATAAGTTATATAGAACACATTTTTGAGAAAATTAGATAAACTTTTTTTTTTCACGAATACAATACCTTTCTCGCTCCGCTCGAAAGTAAAAACAAAAGTTTTAGTACTAATGGGTGGATCTACCACCCAAGAGGTTTTGCGTATTTAGAATTACACGTTCTCTATTATTTGTCTGTACATTTTTTTAGGGCTTCGAACCAAAATGGTAAAAACGGATTCCTATGTGTGCGACTTCGTCTGTCTGTCTTTCACACCTGTTTATGTCAGCAACTATTCGCGCTTTCGGGTTTCGCGGAAGATCAGCGCTACGGTCCAACCGTAGCTTATTGCTGAGCGGGACCTTTTTGTTGCATGTGATACCTCAATTGTATCCTTAGTTTTAAGAACTTTAATGCAACAAATAAATATTTCTTTCTTTCTTTCTTTCTTTCTTTCTTTCTTTCTTTCTTTCTTTCTTTCTTTCTTTCTTTCTTTCTTTCTTTCTTTCTTTCTTTCTTTCTTTCTTTCTTTCTTTCTTTCTTTCTTTCTTTCTTTCTTTCTTTCTTTCTTTCTTTCTTTCTTTCTTTCTTTCTTTCTTCTTTCTTTCTTTTCTTTCGACTTGAATTTTGGAATAGTTTTAAAACATGACCCACTTTATTGCAAACGAAAAGAATAAAAAAATATTATTATTATTATTTTAAATGGGGCCCAAACAGGAGGCAAAATTCGAGTGGAGTGGAGTATCTACTAAAGGGGTATCTATCTTTACTTGTACCTTCCACAATATATTTTTGTATTTTTTAAGGTTCCGTACCTAAAAATAAAAAAACGGAACCCTTATAGGATCACTTTGTTGTCCGTCTGTCTGTCTGTCAAGACCCTTTTTCTCACGAACGAGAAGAGGTATCAGGTTGAAATTGATAACGAATATTAAGGTCCATAAACCACACAAGATCTGAAAATTTAATTTTTTTACAAATACGCAATCAAAAGATATGGCTTTTTATGTTCTCATCTCCATACATTTATGCAAAAAAGCAAAACCTACAGGGTACTTCCCGTTCACCTAAAATTATGAAATTAGGCAAGAAGCTAGGTCTCACAGTATAAATAAAGGGAAAAGTCTAAAATCATTAAATATTTCAATTTTTCTTACAACTAATAGTAACCAATTAAGGTGAGTTCCCGTTTCAAGAACTTTTCTATAAAAGAGGGGTCAAGTTGGATCGTCGCGGAGTTTTTAAAATCAAAGAGCAAAAGCTTTTAGTATATCATATGGTAGATAGGTACGGAACCCTTAGGGCGCGGTTTTTTTACAACTTAGTTTTCAAGTTATTATGAAAAATTTCAAAAAAATAACATTCCTTATCTCCGCAGTTTGCGACACATTAAAATCTGAATTAATTCTAGTCGATAGAGATTTATGCAAATATTACAGGAAAAATAAAATGATCTTTCTTAATAGCACAGTTTTTGAGAAATCTGCAAAATACCTTTATAAATCAAACAGCTTTCCGGTCTTAAATATGTTCTATACTCGTAATGCTTCTAAAAATGCTAAAGGTATGTCGGAACTCTCGGCGCGCGAGTCCGACTCACACTTGACAAATGAGCAAACGAGCAGATGGCCCACCTCATGGTAATTGGTCACCACCGCCAATAGAGCCTATTGTCTTATTAGCGGCATAACTTGATACTGACAGCAAAACACGTTGCCCACCTTGAGAACTAAGATGGTGTGTCTCGTGTGCCAGTAATTTTACTGGCTCCCTTACCCTTCGAACCGAAACACAGCAGTGCAAATACTGCTACTTTACGGCAGAAACAGGCAAGGGGGTGGTACTTCCCCAGACGGACTTTGCACAAAAGCCCTACCACTTTAAAACATTGACGATATTTATAAAAAAAATATTTCATGTTAAGCTATTTTGATGCCCTGGAATCCAAATTACTGATTGTTGGAATTTTTGTTTGGTTGTTTGTTCGAAAATCACACAAAAACTACTGAACCTACTTTTTTGTTTGATAGCTAATAGTTTGACTTAAACACTGGTACTCGTATTAGGTACTTTTTTTTTAAATGCGGACGAAGTCGCGGGCAAAGGCTAGTCTGTACATTGAAAATTTTCGCGAAAATATGATCTGGGGGTCACAAAAAAGGAAATAGAACCTATTTCAGTAATTGTTTGAAATTTTGTCTGTCT
Organism: Athrips mouffetella; assembly: GCA_947532105.1. NCBI lineage: Eukaryota > Metazoa > Arthropoda > Insecta > Lepidoptera > Gelechiidae > Athrips > Athrips mouffetella. The sequence continues at coordinate 11,013,437 of OX383971.1, forward strand.
GTCGGTCTGTTGCACGATAAACTCAAACCACTGAACCGATTGAAACGGGGTTATTTCCGTGCAACATTTGTTTGAATGCAATAGGTATACTCAAACAGAAACTACACGTATGCAAAGTATCAAACGGTCTGTCCACCAATAACTCACGAACTACTGGATGAAATTTTCAGTTATGTACTTCGAAGAAAATATGCGAGTATACAAGGTTTCAAGTGGCGAAGCCGCGGTTGAAAACCCTATTCAAACCCGTTTGAATCGGTTCAGCTGTTTGTGTGTGTATTACTGTAGAAGTGCAAACTTCACGCAAACGAAGTCGTGGGCACAATAATTCACATAATAATTCCACAATAATCCACAATAATTCGTTTCCTAATCTATATTATGCTTTACGGTGAACTTTATATTCTGAAAAGAATTAATACCTCACTTGCAGAGAAAATTAAGCTTTAAAACTAGTACCTACTACCTATACTGTCTCCTAATTATACCATAGAATACATGAAAAAGAGTTTCATTCTATTATAATACCGTAACGTAGTACAATACAAGTTAGTGATTTTTTTACCTTCTTCATATGCTTAGTGTGCGATCTCACACACCATGAGCCACTATTATCAGCTCTCAGATAAATGACCGAGCGCAGCGAGGTTCAAATCTTTATGGCTCCGCTAGAGGCCTCTACTGGGACATAAGGATAATATAGTGTACACACACTATGTGTACAGTGCACGCGTTAGCGTAATTTTATATACAGGTATTATTTGATAGTGTGTAGCAGAGAGGAGGTACTCGTAAATCACTTACGTAGCAAAAATGTGCTTTGCGCCTTGGAGACTCTAGCTCCTCCAAGTTGGAGACATTGCTTGGAGAAGGTTTGCGTTGCTCCAATCGGGTTTATCCTTAGAGCAACGCGTCAAACCGTTTGCGCGCGAAAATCGTGTTACTCTATGGGTTTATCCGCTCATAATCCGTAGCTGAGGTTAAGTTTTAAGTTTTTATTTACTTACTGACCACCAAGAATGTCAAAAGACTTGAATCACAAAAAAAGAAGAATGATATAAGTAGATGTTGACGCAAACGTCAATTCTGAAAAATTAGAACATCAAGATGGATGACTAAATTTTTGTGTTCGTTCAAATAAACCAAAAATTATGCAGTTCCTGCAGACCTAATCAAAATGGACATCCATCCCAATCACCCCAACCCCACAATTATAATAGTCTAAATAACCAAAAGTATGGGTAAGTGATCCGAATTGTGTTACGTGTAGTTATTGAGTGTAGACTTGGGGTGGCAGGAATGAAGTTACTAGTCAGTGCCGAACGCGTTCCTGTCACTCGATTCACATTAGATAGAGCTACACTAGAAGCTAAAATGACACGCCCCTCCACCAATCCGTCAAAATAACTGGATCCAAGGTGTCAGCCACGGGGGTCTAGTTATTTGGGGGCTCGGTGGTGGAGCATCATTTTAGGATGGACAAGCTCTAGCAATAACGACAGCTTTGTACAAAAGTCTGCTTTTAGTATAAACTACAAAAACTAAGAAGCCAGCCTCGCATTAACACACTGCCATTCACAGGGAACCCGTTTAGGCGCGCGCTTTTACAAAAGTTCATTGCAGCAAACCAGCTGGCCTGGCCAAGCTAATTTCTAGTCGGTTCTTTTTTAAATGTGTTCGCCTAAAATGTTCCTTATGAATCCTGTGCATTGAACTTTTGTACAAAGTTGTAAGTGCAACAATATTTTGACGGATACTATGTTTTATTTATGTAGTATTCCATTATTCAAGACTTACAATTATTTATTGGTGTATTATTGTTCTTTGCTTGATAGGCATTTGCAAGAAACGTATTGGTAAAATAGGCTTACGTGAAAGTGAGAGCCACTCGATTGTTATCATATCAACTGATGTATTTTTTTCTAGCCAACACTTTTTTAACACTTGCTGTTCAAGAACTTCAAATGGGTGCAAGCAATTGTTAAAAAAAGTATTAGAAGTATTCTAAAGATACTGTCGGATTTTTTTTTCTGGGCAACTCGGAAGATCCCATGTACAACTTTCATTTTTATTGCATTTCTTGAAAATAATAGGCAGGTGTGGAGTCATGCAGTAGGATCCCAGGTAGCATGCAAATTAGCAAACTGTCTGCAAACTGTGTGCAAACTGTGTGCAAACTTTCCTTTTTAAGAAACGACGACTTCTTAACTTTGAAACAACCTTGCAACTCTGTCTGGGATCATGACTGTGGGATCGGGAGCCGAGAAGATTTTCTTCACGTGATAATCAGGTCGAAAATCAGGGTGTTTTAGTAGATAGGGGATGATTAGAAGATCACAAAAAACAATATTAGATGTTCCAGGCCGGAGCCCGGTATTCAGGAGGCCTTTTTCAGACTTTTACTCGTAAACTGGTCTGTTTTAGTTAAATCTACCATAGTTTTTTCTATCACCGGAAATCTCTGTTCGCTCTGTATATCACCATGATATAAAAACAATTGCCTATTTGAGATTTTCAGGCTCGTCTGTTTGGATATGATGGTGATATTCAGGACGAATAAAAGTGATTGCCCATTTAGAGTAGCTTATGGTGATACTAAAAACATTGGCTTGACAAGAGAGTCGGGGGTTTTAGCTAAAACAGACCCAGCCTGAAAATATGGAAAGGGACTCCTGAACACCGAGCTCCGGTCTAGAAGTTCTCGCAAGGCTTCTCATCTCGTTTTCACCCTGAATATCACGTGAAAAACCAAGGAAAAAATGTAACCATATATGTAGTATTTATAAGTATATGGGTTAGCAAAAAATATTTGTTAATGTCGCCCTTTGTCGCACATGGTCACTCTTTTTATCTTACTTTATCTGAAAGAAGCTGGACGCTACTTCTTATCAGGGCGGCAGTGTGAAATGCGACAGTAAAGGGAGCGGACGACATAATCATCCATGATTAGGTACTACGGAAAATCTCGTTAAAAGAATGTGCCCTAAAATTTTGTAAATAATGAGATCAATTTCTTTTTTTTGTTTTATGTGAAATTGATTGGCAATTAATCTATCGTATCACTTCATCATTGCCTTAGCCTTATTCCGTTTTTACGAATGGTTTTCCGGAGTCGACTACCTAACTTAGGGGATTTAAAGAGGGCACTGGGTTTTACACAGAGCGACTGCCATTTGACCTCCGCAACCCAGAGAGCAAACCAGCGCCAATCCTAAATTAAGCTTTACCAGGTTAGTGGCCAGCCTGGCTGTTAGAGTTTTCAAGCCGCCAAATAGCCTCTGACTTGGCTTAATGACTATCATTGATAATAGCCGGGACCAACACAACTCTGGTTGTTGTGCCACTAGCGGTCACCCATCTGGGTTCTGATCGCGGCCAACGTTGCTTAACTTTTGTGATTGGAAAGAAAGTGCAACTACCACTAAGCCACGAGCGCTTCAAGCAGGAATAAAATAAGTCTTGCAGTTTATTTTGTCACAAATTGTACATAGACTGAACTAGCTCCGTAAATTGAGTTGAAACCAAGTTAAATTTAAGATACTTATTTTACTGAAGATTAACTTAGTATTTTTTGTCAACTTTAGCTTGCGTCTCCGATTGCGTCTACAGGTCCCCAATCAATGAAAAGTTTTGTAAGTAATGATTGAGTGAATCGATATTGATACATAATATGCACTATTATGCACGCACATCCTACACCTAGTTGTATACCCACAGATTCGGCACGATTATGCGTTACTCGGTTTTTAAGTTTTTTTAATACTTCGTATAAGTGATGGCAATGAGTCAGTTGTTTCGGTCGCAATTTATTTCGCGCTGGGTAAGTGAGTGGCAGTATTATTGCTTACCTATTTATTATTTGTGAAGCTGGCTTCTAAAGTTTATATAATAAACCCTGGCTATGAAGCTACATGGATACTCTTATATTGCAGATCAATAATTAAAATCAGTTGCAATGGCCCCTAGTATCCACCCACCATGCACACCAGCGTCGTCTTGCCAGCCAGCGCGCTGTCACCCCACGCCGCCGCCTTGCGAGTGGCCGGAGGAATGCCTCAGGAACACAACGATTCTGAACATTCCGCCATGCAAGAGCGCCGCCTCTATCATGGCCACACGCTCCAAGACCCGTTGCATAGCGTGTGGCAAGTACGGGCACAACCGCCCGGTGGGTAATAACCTCAATGATCCCAGGAGAGTTCAGTATATACACAACTATTTGAGGAGGAAAGAACACGAAATGAATTTGAAAAGGCATGACAAATTAACGGGAACGCATTTGTTCACGGACTATATGAGGTCTCGAGGCAGTTTTAAGGCGTTCTCGGACTGTTGCTCTGGACACGGTCATCGAGGCCGATTGTCGTATAGAAAGCTTGGAACACAGAGATGCAAGGTGAGACGCGAGAGGACGAGGGTAAGATATGCGCATACAAAATCAAGATACAACAGGCTCAACAAAGACCCTTATGATAACCCCAGACCGAGAAAGTGGTGTACTATATTATGATACTCCAGTAATCACAATATTAATAAAATCAGTAAGTTATAATCTTAAGTAACACATTATTTATATTAATTTTCTTGACGAAATATATGCTTTAGTATTCTATGTATCTATCATTGAAATACAGTCTGTTATTAAAATCAAATTATAGATTTATGGTACTAGCAGGATACTAGTAATAAAAAGGCGAGTAGGTACCTGATGCTCGTCTCAAATAATCTGTACACCAAGCAAAGCGAACCAACAGACGGCGGTCCCTGGTGCTGTAGGGTTTCCTGAGTCGCGATATTTTCTTCTACTGAAGAAATACAAAAAAACGGAGAAAACGAATTTTCCCAGACATGTGACTAGCTAGATATTTTTTTTGCCCCTGAAAATCTCTGTATAAATTTCATCGAAATTGTTATTTTGAGAACGTGATACAAAATACTTAGTGTAAATAGTTATTTGTTATGCAAGGCAGCAAAAGCGTTATTTGGCGTGAGTGCCTTGTACTGAAACCTGAGCAAGCGAAGGATTCTAGTTCGCTCGTGGTTCAAAAGAAGAATCCTGAGCGTAGCGAAGGTTTCAAGGCACGAAACGCAAAATAACTTTGCTGCCGAGCGAAACACAAAATTTTTCACCTCACTAAAGCGAGGAAGCAGCCAGTACCGCAGCGTGGAGGTCTGCCATACTGCATCACGTTCGAATTTCAAAAACCTTTTGCCCGCTAGCGGCCAAAAATCGCTTTTGGCCGCAGAAAAACCTTTTGCCCGCTAGGGGCCAAAAATCGCTTTTGGCCGCAGAATTTAACCGACAAAACAAATGTTTCCGAGCTTTGGAGGTGAAAAAAAAATTATGAAACACTATTTTAGCATGTTACTTTACCACAAAACAGAACAACTTTTCCCTAGGAGCAGAGGGCGAAGTACGAAAAATATTTTAGATTCCAATAGGAACTACACCAGCCGATTGCGTATTTTCTATGGGATAATGGGATGTTTGGTTTGCCATAGAAATGGCAAGGCCAAAAAGGCCCATGTTTCTTCGGAAAGTTGTTTGTACTCTTAAGCAGATCGCGGGGCTGAAAGTGCCGATTTAGACCAATACATAAAAAAAATATAACTAAGAAAATTAATAGTAGTTGTATACATCTATATTTTCAATTTATAACCAGTTTTATCCGAAAGATGTGAATGTGCTCATGAATTTTAAAAACCAAAACAGAACATACCTACCTTCCTAAAGCCGGCCAAGTGCGAGTCGGACTCGTGCCGTAAGGGTTCCGTACCTATCTACCATATGATATACTAAAAGCTTTTGCTCTTTGATTTTAAAAACTCCGCGACCATCCAACTTGACCCCTCTTTTATAGAAAAGTTCTTTAAACGGGAGCTCAACTTAATTCGTTAATAATAGTTGTGAGAAAAGTTCAAATATTTAATGATTTTAGACTTTTCCCTTTATTTTTACTGTGAGACCTCGCTTCTTGCCAAATTTCATTATTTTAGGTCAACGGGAAGTTACAGGGTGGGTACTTTGCTTTTTTGCATAAATGTATGGAATAATAGATGTGAGAAAAATTCAAATATTTAATGATTTTAGACTTTTCCCTTTATTTTTTACTGTGAGACCTAGCTTCTTGCCAAATTTCATTATTTTAGGTCAACGGGAAGTTACAGGGTACTTTGCTTTTTTGCATAAATGTATGGAGATGAGGATATAAAAAGCCTTATCTTTTGATTGCGTCGTTGTAAAAAATTGAAATTTTCAGATATTGTGTGGTTTATGGACCTTAATATTCGTTATCAATTTCAACCTGATACCTCTTCTCTTTCGCGAGAAAAAGGGTCTAGACAGACAGACAGATGGACAACAAAGTGATTCTATAAGGGTTCCTTTTTTATTTTCAGGTACGGAACCCTAAAAATAAAACATTCATACCAATCGCGAACATTCTCGAACATCATAGATGATTCAAACTCTTTTAATTTTTACACCGAAAATCGGCCGGTAAAGTATTGCGGTTTTGCTACTCCACACTAGATGGTGCTAAATGTAATGGGCTTCTTTGGTGAAGATTATACTGAGCAAAGCTCGGTCGCCCAGATACTTTATTTTTAAACATTCTGCAGTTTTCTAAAAATTTGGATTGTGTCATATCGACAAAAATATGATTTAGGTATGCGTGAATTGTTCGTCGCTGTCGATTGTCGATAGAATTAATCGCGCTCAGCCGGCATTCGAGTTTTCGATGTTACGCAAAACTAATTAAAAGTAGTGTACTTACTTATTTACGTAATTAATCTAACTTATTTATATTTTTATTTATTATTTTTCAAAAGTTGATCAACTTACTAGGAAATTTACGATTCAGTATTATGTTTCGGTAACGACTTATGGCCGCTGGGCGGAGTGGAGGGGGTATGCGCAGTTGCAATATTTGCAAGAAAAATATTACTGCACATACCCCCTCCACTCCCGCCAAGCGGCTTAAACTCGTCGCGCGGGTGTACCTATACAATTCTCCTATTGGTTTCTCGAACACAGCTCCAACGATTTTGATGAAATTCAGTAAACAGGGTTTTGGAAGACGAAAAATCGATCTAGGTAGGTCCGTTTTTAAATATTTCTTGAAAATAGCGCGTTTCACAAATCCCTACAGCACCATCTGTTAGTGGGCTTTGGTTATGATTATCAAGTGCGCGAAGGAAACTTTTGGAATTACACAGTGTAGTGGAGATAACTACCTAGTTACTTTTTCGGACGAAACTTAATAAAGGACGGTTCACACAGCGACGCGACGCGGCGCCGTAGCGTAGGTACATCGCGTTCAGAACAAGTCTGTCTATGACGGTTATTTTCCGCGCATGGGTGACAGGCGGAGAGCCAATGAACGATTCGCTCGCCCCGTTCCCGCTCACCCCCGCGACTAATTTTTTTACTTTTGCGCATTAACGGTCACAGACAGAGTTATTTTGTACGCAGTATAGGTACAGGTGCTTGCAAGCACTACCAGACACGACGGTCGCGATGCATCGCGGAGCTGGCGGAACCCAGCCGCCGCCGCAGCTTTACACTGCGTGTGTGTAGAAAGAGAGGGAGCGTTGCGCATCGAGATGTGTCGGAATTCGCTCATAAGCCTTCTTCGATATAAGTTCAAGTTTGTGTCTAAATAAATAGTCGGTAAGTAGGTACTTACCAAGTGCGCTTGCCATGTGTAGGTAAGTAATTTTGGATGATACCCTCCGTGCTTTTTTTTTTCATTTTAAGGCTGGCTTCTTAATTTCTGCCATTCTAAATTTTAATTTTACTTAATATTTTTTATATACCACTATTTCAGTGCATATATAGAAAATGCAAACATGCCATCTCACGTGAAACGTCGGACAGGCTTTGGAGTTACTGCCTTAGCATCCGCCGGGTGATTAAACAATTGCTCTGGTCAAGAAGCATCACTTGGTAAACCTATGATCGAATATAACTCTAGGTAATTACTACTTATTTAATAATTATTAGGTACCTATACAGCAGGGTTCGTTTGTGAGGCCGATTATCGACGTGACTTCGATAACTATCGATGGTTATGTATGATGATAAGCTTTCTTTGCTGTAGGATTTGCAAAATACTAACCCAAGAAAAGCGAGCCAACGGCCAAATCTAGAGCACTCGTGGCACATCAATAACAGCCCGTATTAGTAGATATTCGTTAATTGATTTAATGGTATAGATTTTGTTCCTCATATCTAAGATATAAGATTGAATAAAAATAATAGTTAGGTAATATTTCAAAAATCGTAATTCCAAATAATTTTCAAATCTTGAACGAGTCAACCACGATCCAAAATTCGATGAGTAGGTAAGTATCTTCGATTGTGGTGTTTGTTGGCAGGTCCAACATGCGACGAACGTGCGAAGCAAGACACGCGAATGGCAACATGATGGTATCTAGACTTCGTTTACAGCATCCGATACCAGTGCCATCTTGGCATCAAATAGCGACTCGGGAACGTTCAGCCTTGCTGCAGTATCAGATACCGTTTCAGTATCAGGCACGATTGGCATCTCGACATTCAACACCTTCGCCACAACAGGTAACCTCAGGACATTCGACAACATCGCTGATTCGGATACCTTCAAGGTATTTTATATCATCGCAACAACGAATAAATTCAATATCAACGTGGCAACAAATACCGTCACGACACTCGTTGTCGTCGATGTCGTCGCGACAACGAATACATTCGGCGTCATCGCGACAACGTTCACATTCGACATCAATGCGGCGTCAAATACCGGCACAAAAATCGATGTCATCGCGCTATCAGATTGCAACTCAATATTCGGCACCATTACAGCGTCAAACAACACCGCTTTTTAAGACATCGCGGCATCGAGAACTTCAACCGTCCGTGATAGAAACTTCAAATCAAGTGACCAAAAGACTAATTAAAAAAGAAATGAAAAGGCAGAAAGTGCAAGAAAAGTTTCGACGGAAATTAGAAAAGCTGCAAGCTATAGACGCTGCCAACAATACTAATTATTATGAACGATACATGAGAAAAAGGAGCCGTTTTAGAGAAAAACGACAGGCTTTCGGAGACAGAGTGAGCCATGCAAGGAGCCGGCATTGTTGTATTTTGTGACTAAATACTCTTCGTTGCGAGTACAGCAGAATGATACAATAGGTAACTCAAAACCTACCTATCTATTGACCTGGTTCAACGCAGGAATAAAAATAAATATTGCCTGCGTTTAAAAAGCCGTATCAACGAAAAATTGCAATAGTTCTAAGTATTCCGTAAATATATAGGCATTGGTCATTCAAGTTGGGTAAGATAAAGGGAAACAAAAGATCTACTTTTATAAAATAAAAGCCCATTGAAATGATTATAAGACTAACAAGAACAATGTATGTTGTGGTTAAATTCTTTTTCATCTTAAAAAATAAATAAAACTAATAGTTAGCATGTTTGTCTTCTCAGCCTTTGATTTGAAAATTGTTGCCGGTATCTGTGGGTATAACTATAAATAAATGTTTACTGCACATTATGGTGGTAACCAGTGCAGAAGTGGTGCCATTGAGTATAAAAGATAAATTTATTTTGTCGTAAATAAATATTTTGCGATAACAGCGAGTAGTTCTATACTTGAATAACCCATCATATCATTATTTATACTAAGCATCTACGCTTTGTATTAAAAATTGTTAATAAGGCTATTTTGTAACGCAAAGCTTAGTTGCTCAGTATAATTAATAAATGAAATGAAATGAAATGAAATAATTTATTAAAATATAGAACTATTTGCGGCGCCACCTCTGTATCGCACTTGTAAATCTAGGATTTATTTCCACATTAATGTTTAATAAGCACAATTTAAGTAATAGTTTATACCATCAACATAGGAACATACATTGGTATATCAATTAATAATGTCGCCAAACTGTTCACATCAGTTTGTTGGCGAAATTATTTTTCGGTAAAGTGTAAATTCATATATTTTTATACCAAATGTTGTCGGTTCTGGAGTGGTTTTGTCGCCGTGAACACTGTTTCAGATGCGTACCGTGATGGGAGCATAAAGCCATGCGTATCAGCACCGGTATGCGCTGCGCACAAGCACAGACCGCGGGGCCCGCCCTGCCCAGACCCCGACGTGTGCTTCCGTCGTACTATCTATATGAAGAAAAAATGCCCAAGCGCCATGGCCGCAATCAAGCGAGAGGGCACGGCCTGCAACTGTGCTAAGTGGCAATCCCTCTACTCCAGGCGTAATCATTTCGTCACCAGGGAATCACATAGAGCGCGAATGCGAAAAGCGTATGTCACACGGTCCGCTTTATCCCGATGGGCTATTCCAGAAACACCTAAACAAAGAAGAGCAAGGATAAGACGAGAAAGAAAGCAAGGGAGAAGAAATTTGAGAAGACACAGAAGAGAATACATGATAGTAAGAGGACCTGATCACCGAAATCTACTTTTTGGACAACCTAGAAGACACTGTTGCCCCTGTTGTGGCCCTTGTGTTATTTTATAAGAGTATAATATATAATACACAATATAATGCACTTCAGTCACGTGCTGAATTAATAAAACAGTAGATATCCAAACAATAAAAACAAAACAATGTGTAATTTTTATTTACTATACTAAAACAACACGTTGGAAAAATGCGTAACGTATCGCGTAGACTAGTCTTCCTTCCATCGGTTAATTGTCACTACAGCAAATAATTTGTTAAAAGGTGTAGACAGAGCAAAAAACGTAAAACATCCAATGCCATTTAACTGATTTTACTTATAAACTTTCGCTCGTGTCGTATCTGTTGGTATACAAACTGTAATAATGCACTTTTTATTCACTTATATAGAAGTAATAAAAAAAGGTGTATGTCGCTGTAAGATGGTTATATTACTGAAATTATAATATCCCTACGGATACCGTACCGTACCTTAATATACCGTAATATAACTACGACCTAGTAAATATAACCATCTTAGACTAATCTAGTCAACTGATTGTCGAAGTTGGGTACTTGGGGCACTCAGAAAGTTTTGCACTGCTCCAAATATTAGGGTCACTGTCCACGTACGCCGCACGGAATCCGCACGATAGCAATATTAATCACTTGCAGATGCAAGCAATCATCCTGCAATAGTAGTTTATGCAACTGTCATATAAAACAGGTTATTAAAACACGAGTTTGGGTTTATCACATGAGGCGTAGCCGAATGTGATAATAGCATCAAACGAGTGTTTTAATACCATATTATATGCAGTTGCGTATACTACTTTATCTTCACTCATGCAATAGGTTTCTTTACTTATAAAAATGATAAAAATTAAACAAAAGTAAGTAAACAACAATGGTAACTTATATTATGTATATTACAGTTCTGATATGAGTCTGAAGAAGCCGCCTTAATATATCCGCTAGGTCTTCTTTGAAATATACAAGCAGAACATTTTCTTAACAAGACATGGTTTTCTTTTCGATTTTCATTCTTTCCCAATTCATTGTAGGTTATGTCATAAAATGTCCTAGACTAATATGGGAGAAGATCATAAGTTATTGAGTATCTTCTGGTGTAACTGCAGTATCCTGACTGCACCACTTTATCTTCTTTTTCAATAAACTTTCACATTACTTTCACGGGCACAAAAAACTTGAAAAAGGTAAATATTTGAAAATGGCGGCAAATCTAATATCTATTTCCAAGTCCTTCTAATTTCAGGCTGCGCGCGCATATTTTCCACTACAGATAAAATAATTGTAACTATAGTAACTGTTACTGTAACTGCTCCAAAATAATAGGTTGTTTATAAGGCACACTTTGTAAATATGCTACTAATATTTGACAGCTACTAAGAAAAACTGTTACATTTATAACCGTCTCTCTAAAAGACCTTATATTCAGTCTTCTTTAAAAAGGCTTAGGATCAAGAAGAATTTTATCCAAGTGTTATGTTATGATTAAAAAGTTAAATTACGTAACACCTTTGCAAAATTTTCATACAAAAATCGTTACGTAATGGTAACTTTTTAATTTTTTATGCATACTCTGCGTAATATTCAGCCTTATGTACCAACTTTTTGAATCATAATTCAAAGATTACGACATGAGTGTAGATAAAGAAACAAACAAAACCGTGTCCACGAACGGCTGAGGGTACATCGTACATTTCGCTCCCTCAGAAACTGATCACTGGACTTGTAATGACTAGAGATATTTGAAAGGTACAACTGCATGAACTTGCTTTCGAGCGAATACGGCCCTAGCTATTTTTCAAATGGTACATCTGGCCCGCGGACCAGTTTTTGAGGGGGCGAGATGTACCCTTAGCCCCACGCATGCGCCACGACTCTCCCGGCGCATAATGTTACGTTTTCAAAATGTCGCCTTCGCAGAATGTCACGATCGCAAAATGTCACGTATAAGTTAAAATTACAAGTACAAGTTAAAATTACATGTTACAAGTGCTAGTTACAAGTGCAAGTAACAAGTGCAAGTACAAGTTCCAAGTACCTAAAAGTTACAAGTACAAGCAACAAGGACAAGTTACAAGATACAATTACTAGTACTTCAAGTTTTCTGTATTATAAACATAAATCAGGCAGAATGACACTTCGCAGAATGTCACATTCACACAATGCCACGATAAGGTGTGACATTCTGTGAACGTGACAATTTGCGATCGTGACAATTTGCGATCGTGACATTCTGTGAAGGTGACATTGTGCTATGGTAAAGCCGAGTGTGACATTTCGCGAATGTGACATTTTGCGCCGGGAGGCGCACGACGTACGATAGTGACCTAGCGACATTAATCACTTACTTGCATCGCTGCTATTGAACTTTTGTATCAGGACTGTTTACTAAGAGAAAAACCGGCCAAGTGCGTGTCGGGCCCCGCGCACTATATAGTAGGAGATCCAACAAGGCGTACCTTGCACAAAACCTCCTGGGATGGAACTTGGCACAATTCAAATAAACGCTTATAGGAAAATCCTTTCTGATATGGTGTTTGTGGTATTCGTTAAATTTGCACACAAAATTTCAAACGTGAAGCTAAAGCGGTTTCGGGTCGGCGTCAGTCAGTCAATCAGTCAGTTAGTTAGGACATTTTATTTTATTGACATTTTAGTAAACCATATTTCATACCAAGTTTGACGGATTGACGGTCAAATTAATAACCGTTCTGACGACAGAGCAAAAACCAAAAACAAACAAAATACGTTTCTTGTATGGCAACCCCCCTAATTTTTATTTTTTTTAGTTTTTATTATTAGGTAATATATTTGTCTGAAAAACACATATACTGTGAAATTTTTAACCAACTACCTATGTCGGTTCAAAAGATACGTATACGATAAGTCATTTTTCAGCATAACTTGAAAACCAAGAATTGTAAAAAAATACAAAAATATATTTTTAAATATACAAGTAAAGCCCTTTCATATGATACTCCACTCGATCTAGTACCGATAATTTTTTGCCCCCCCTATTTGGGCCCCCTTTACATTAATAATCATAATTTTTTATTAATTCTTTCGCGTGCAATTAAGTCAAACAACCATATTCTAAAACTATTCCAAATGTCAAGTCAATAGCATGAGTGGTTGCTGACATATACAGAAAAAAACAAACGAACTCTAAAAAGCTTGTTTTTAAAAAGCTTTTTTTTATTAATATTTTATTTTCAACTTTTTAGTTTTGTCTTATTTGGTGACATTATGGCACTGCCAAAGTACTGATGGTATATCTGTTGCATAAAGCTGTGCTCACCGAAAGCAGAGCAAATTTTTTCTGGTCACGTACCGTTTACTAAACCTTTCGTTAAATTATCAATAAGGGTTGCAATGTTTATAACAGAGTTGCTCTGTCTAGCTCCATCTTCGGAACCTGGAAAGTTCAGAGTATTTGCTAATCCAAATCAGATGAAACCAAACACGACGGTTCTATCTTGTTTAGTTTATGAGTTTTTTTATGCCCACCATCCGACTCCATCATCTGTACCCTGATCATCATCTGAGAACAGAGCTTGGAAATACAAATTTAACGAACCCCAACACGACGAGACTATCTTTGTTAGTTTAGGATTTCCTATGGTCACCTTCTGACTTTGTCATCTGGACCCTGATCATTATTTGTGACCAAAGTGCTTGGGAATGCATGTCTAACAAACACAAACACGACGGGTCTACCTTGTTTATTCTATAAGTTCGTATGGCCACCGTCCGGCTCCATTATCTCAACCCTGATCATCATCTGATACCAAAGGGCTTGGGAATACAAATCTAACGAACCCCAACATGACGGGTCTACCTTGTTTATTCTAAAAGTTCCTATGGCCACCGTCCGGCTCCATCATTTGGGCCCTGATCATCATCTGAGACTAAAGTGCTTGGGAATGCAAATCTAACAAACCCCAACACGATGGGTCTATCTTATTTAGTGTAGGAGTTCCTATAGCCACCTTCTGTCTTTATCATCTGGAACCTGATCATTATCTGAGACCAAAGTGAAACTGCTTGGGATAATACAAGTCTAACGAACACAAACACGACGGGTCTACCTTGTTTATTCTATAAGTTCCTATGGCCACCGTCCTGCTCCATCATCTGGACCCAGATCATCATCTGAGACCAAAGTGCTTGGGAATACAAATCTAACAAACCCCAACACGATGGGTCTATCTTATTTAGTTTTGGAGTTCCTATGGCCTTCTGACTTTATCATCTGGACCCTGATCATCATCTGGTCTGCGACCAAAGTGCTTGGGAATACAAGTCTAACGAACCTAAACTCAACGGGTCTATCTTGTATAGCTTATTAGTTCAGGTCGTTACTATGGCCACCTTCCGACTTCATCATCAGGACCCTAATGATCATCTGGGGCCAGAGTACTTGAAAAGACAAATCCAGGGAACCCAAACTCAACGGGTCTATCTTGTATAGGTTATTAGTTCTTATGGCCACCTTCTGACTTCATCATCAGGACCCTGGTGATCATCTGGAACCAGAGTTCTTGAAAAGAAAAATCCAATGAATCCAAACTCGACGGGGTTACATTGTTCCGTTTAGAAGTTCCTATGGCCAGCTTTCGTCTCCATTAGCAGACCAGCTCGATGATACCATAAGATTGTATTGTCACCGAACTTACATAAGTACGCCAAATTTCAGCCCGATAGAATAAGGATAGGTGGTCTAAAATTCAGTTACAAGATTTGTCCCACACATACTAACAAACTAAGACAACTTCCTAATAGTTAGTTACACCAAGTTGTTACACCCCCTTCGGCCGCCTATGAAACCAATGCTACGTAACCAGTTTCGTGTAAAGAATTTTTTTTCTTCATACGAAACTAGTTGCCTACAAAAAAATTTCTTTCTTTCAACGAAACTAGTTTCGTAGCAAGAAAAAAAACCGGCCAAATGCGAGTCGGACTCGCGCCCTAAGGGTTCCGTACCTATCTACCATATGATATACTAAAAGCTTTTGCTCTTTGATTTTAAAAACTCCGCGACCATCCAACTTGACCCCTCTTTTATAGAAAAGTTCTTGAAACGGGAGCTCATCTTAATTGGTTACTATTAGTTAAAAAATTAAAATATTTTATGATTTAAGACTTTTCCCTTTATTCGTACTGTGAGACCTAGCTTCTTGCCAAATTTCATAATTTTAGGTCAACTGGAAGTACCCTGTAGGTTTTGCTTTTTTGCATAAATGTATGGAGATGAGGACATAAAAAGCCATATCTTATGATTGCGATGTTGTAAAAAATTTAAATTTTCAGATCTTGTGTGGTTTATGCACCTTAATATTCGTTATCAATTTCAACCTGATACCTCTACATCTTCGTGAGAAAAAGGGTCTTGACAGACAGACAGACGGACAACAAAGTGATCCTATAAGGGTTCCGTTTTTTATTTTGAGGTACGGAACCCTAAAAATTACTCCTGGCTCCTGTGTTTGCAGCAGTTTTCGATGGAATAACGAGATAAAAGTAGACTTAGTTCTTCCCAGGGCCTTCAGCTCCTGCACCATTGCGATTGACCATTGTTGGGAAAGTGACCGATATTGGGCAAATCCACTGCTGGGTAAATGACCAATATTGGGAAATGTCCACAATGAAAATGTCCCCTACTGGGCAAATGACCACTGCTGGGATAATGACCACTGCTGGGCAATGTCGATTGCTGGGAAAATGTCCATTATAGGGCAAATGTCTACTGCTGAGCAAGTACCACTGCTGGGCAAATGTCCACTGCTGGGAATATGTCCACTGCTGGGCAATCACCACTATTTGCCAAATGTCCTGTGGTAACATTTACTAATCTGTGGTAATTTTCCCAACAATAATCATTCGCCCAACAATGGAAATTTAGTGGACGTTGGCCCGGCAGTGCACATATGCCCAGCTGTGGTTGTTTGCCCAGCAGTGGTCATTCGGCCGCCTACGTGCACAGAAATGTTCAATGTTTGACTGGTACAAAGGAATGTTGCGCAAAAGTCCACTGCTGGGCAAATGATCCTTTATGGGGATGAGTTTTGGAAAATCCTTCCTCATATGGTGTTTGGGGTGTGCAATATATTAGCGTACAAAATATTAAACGCATAGCTAAAGCGGTTATGGGTCGGCGTCAGACAGTAAGTCGATCGGTCCGTTAGTCAGTCAGGATAATTATGTATTTTTATTGTCACCTTGGTGAACTATATTTCATACCAAATACCAAGTTTAACACTCGTAATAATAACCGTCCTGACGATAGAGCAAAAACAAAAATAAAATTGTATGGCGCCCCTCCTTCTTATTTTGTATTTTTTCATTGTTATTATTTTTCTTAAAAATACTTATTCTGTGAAATTTTCTATCAGCTACCTATGTCGATTCAAAAGATACATCTTTCGACCTTGTAAAAAACGGCATATTTCTGACATTTTACCCCACTGTGGGTCTCTGTCACCTTATGCTGGGCTGCACCACTTCTTATATGTTACCTATAAGTATTTACTTGTATCGTGCCAAGTTTCATCCCAGCAGGTGTTGCGCAGAGCAAGCCATACAAGCTCGGCCTTGGATCTCCTACTAATACGTAAAAGTTAGTCGCAAAATATTCTGAATGACCTGGTACTACACTATGAAAGCACCTCAAGTTATCCTACGTCATCGAGTACAAGAAATTTGCAACTTTGTAGCGAAAGCAGTGGCCTATTAGATCCACATTACGTTGGTCTGCTAATGCGCAACCGGGCAAGTTCGGTACAGTCGGAGAGAAATGTGGTTATATAATAGACTATACACACGAATGAAACCTGCTCGTAATAATAGAAGTTACCAAAACAAGTAAAAAACAAGTCTTCCTGACATCCTATTGGCAGTTTCGCTTGTCCTACCACATTTGTGGACCGACTAGAGTAAGTGCCAAGACCAGCAGACCTTTTGTTTTTCACTTATATGGGTACCTTCTATTACTACGGACAGGTTTCATTCGTGTTACATCATAGAGAGTAACCACTAGTACGGACACGACGAATAACCCACTTTTCTCTCTAACTGTACCGAACGTGACAGGTTGCGCATTAGCAGACCAACGTAATGTGGATCTAATGGGCCACTACTTTCGCTACAAAGTTGCAAATTTCTTGTACTCGACGACGTAGGATATCTTGCGGTGCCCTCGACAGAGCGCGGGGCGCTCTTCACGGCATCGACTTTGCGTGGGCGTCAGTTCTCAAAAGGAGTAAGTAACCAGTAACCCAAATAAAAGTAAATATACACCACCCTTATTTTTTTATCACCCCGGATGTCAGGCATTGCCCGTGGTACAACGGCGTGGTTCACCTGAGTGTATCACGCGGGTATTGCCCGTGGTACACCCGCGGGGTTCACTTAGGTGTTCCACTGGAGATTTTTATTTTCCGTGGTCCACCTGGCTGTACTTAGGATTATAATCATAGACTCGTGCCAAGAAATCATAAATCACTACCTCATTACCTATACCTACTTTAATAACTTAGAGTTAAAAAATAAGATGATATTTTTAGTTTTTATTAGGTATTTGTGTTTTAAATTATAAAATGTAAAAATTACCACAGAATCGATCCAAACCCAACACACAAAAAATAGGAAGTTTCCTCGTGTCCGTACTACGTATTAAAAGCATGCTGTGTAAGTGTTTATGGTCAGTTTTATTTTTAAGTAGGTAACTACGCATGTGTAGAAATAAAAGTATAATTGTGAACGGAATGTGTACTTGTGGTGTGTGATTTGCGTTTCTGGAACTATTAAAGTTAGGTGAATTAAGTGTACGGCGGAGAAGAATGAGTGCATCTTTGTGAAGGCTTGTTTGTACTCTACAGTCAAGTGCAGGTCAAGCTTTTCATTCGCAGCGCGACTTTCGTAGGAGCTTATTTAATTTTTAGTTTGACAGCTGTCATCCGAAATGTAGATCTCATCGAGACCTATCATTTGTCTCGGCATACAAGTAGTCTGGGGTCAGTAAGACCTATCATTTGTTTTAACACACGATAAGTTTCCAAGTTGTGGGGTTTTTTAGTTTGACAGCCGTCATTTGAAATGTAGATCTTATCGAGACCCATCATGTGACTCAGCACACGAGTAGTCTAGGGTCAGTAGTTTTCGAGTTACAGCGATTTTTAGCTTGACAGCTGTCATCCGAAATGTAGATCTCATCGAGACCTATCATTTGTCTCAGCAGACGAGTAGTCTAGGGTCTGTAGTTTTCAAGTTATAGCGATTTTTAGTTTGATAGCTGTCATCCGAATTGTAGATCTCGATGAGATCTATTATTTTTCCCAGCACAAGAGTAGTCTAGGTAGTAGTTTTCGAGTTATAGTGATCATAAATTTGACAGCTGTCAACCAAAATGAAAATTGAGACGAGATCTATCATTAACAGCAACAAAAAATAGACCTCATTTTCTATGTATAATTTCACAGACTTTTAATAAATTAAAATATTGTCAATGTTGTAAAAAACATCCATACATTAACCAGGACTGTAATATTTGTTAGATAACACACATATTACATTTTAGAACAAACAAGAAATTACTTATTCCGGCCCTGTGTTTTTTGCCATAGACAATAGGTGGACCACGGGCAGTAGTTTTGAATTAATTTTATTTCATAAGTGATCAGGTGTTCCACGGGAGAAAACAAACTAGACAGACAAGGAAGCGGGCTCTATGGGCGGTGGTGACCACTTTCCATCAGGTGGCCCACTTGCTCGTTTGCTCACTTGTCACATAAAAAAAAAAAAACAGGTGACCCACGCGGGTGTACCACGGGCAATGCCTGGTATCACGGGAGAATTTTTCTCCCGTGGTACACCTGATCAGTTTTAAAATAAAACTAATTCAAAACTATCGCCCGTGGTCCACCTATTGTCTATTGCAAAGTGATTTGAAGGACCAAGATGAAGGTGGATCATACTGATATTATACTGGGTTTAAAAAGGTGATTCCACATCAATAATTTATAATCACTATAACTCGAAAACTACTGACACTAGACTACTCGTGTGCTGAGAGTTAAGACAAATGATAGGTCTCGATAAGATCTACTTTTCGGATAACAGCTGTCAAAATAAAAATCGCTATAACTTGAAAACTACAGACCCTAGACTACTCGTGTGCTGAGACAAATGATAGCTCTCGATGAGATCTCCATTTTGGATGACAGCTGTCAAATTTATAATCACTAACTCGAAAACTACTGATCCCAGACTACTCTTGTGCGGGAAAAATAATAGATCTCATCGAGATATATATTTCGGATGACAGCTATCAAACTAATAATCACTATAACTCGAAAACTACTGACCCTAGACTTATCGTGTGTTAAAACATATCATCGGTCTCGATGATATCTCCATTTCGGATGTCAGCTGTCAAATTTATAATCACTATAACTCGAAAACTACTGACCCCAGACTACTCTTGTGCTAGGAAAAATAATAGATATACATTTCGGATGACAGCTGTCAAACTAAAAATCCCTAACACGAAAACTACTGACACTAGACTACTCGTGTGCTGAGACAAATGATAGGTCTCAATGAGATCTACATTTCCGATGACAGTTGTCAAACTAAAAATCGCTCTGACTTGCAAACTACTGACCCTAGACTACTCGTGTGCTGAGACAAACAAATGATAGGTTTCGATGAGATCTCCATTCGGATGAGAGTTGTCAAACTTAAAACCGTTGTAACTCGGAAAGTGACCCTAGTCTACTCGTGTGCTGAAATAGTTAGATAAATTAGCTGTAGGAGTTAAAGTCGCGCTGCGAATGAAATGCTTGACCTGCTTTTGACTTTACAAGCAAGCCTTCACAAATATGCACTCATTCTTCTCCGCCGTAAACTCAATTCACCTGAATTTAATAGTTCCAGAAACGCGAATCACACACCACAAGCACACATTCAGTTCACAGTTATACTTTTATTTTTACACATGCGTAGATACATACTTAAAAATAAAACTGACCATAAACACTGATACAGCATGCTTTTGATACGTAAATAGTACCAAGTATCAACAAATTCCAAATTCCTTGCGTAATTTCTTTTTTGTGTTGGGTTTGGATAGATTCTGTGGTAATTTTTACATTTTCTAAATTAAAACACAAATACCTCATTCTTAATACAAAAATATTTCATGATGAGAACAACCAAAAAAAAAAATATTTTCAAATGTTTGTTTGTTTGTTTTTATTTACACATGATAGTACATACTCTTTAGCTTTTCAACGCATTCGTTTTTAGGTACATAAGTGTATTTCTTTTCAAGTTATATACCCAAAAGTAAATAAAATGTCACGACCATGTCATGTGACATCTCCGAAATGTCAGCAAAAACATGAAATGTATGAAAAGTCTTTAAGTTATATGTGGTTTTGATGCTTACATAAAAATGTTTAGGTGTGCACCATTCTATTTTAGCAAGTCTTCTTTTAAAACATATTATCATTAAGTAAAAAAAAATGAGGGTAGGTACTTTTTGTGACACAATTTTTTGTCACGTCCATGGCAATATAAAAAATCCTATTTACAAAGTAGTTTTTAATGCATCAAAATTGACAAAACTGGAAATTAATTTTTTAACAGCAACTCAAAACATACTCGTATATTCTTTTCAAATATGGCATTACAAAGTGTAGACGAAATAATCGAAGTTCAAAGTTGAAAAAGTAGAAATCGTCACGCATAACCTGTCAAGACCGTGCCTTCAAAAAATCTTATCTTATCTTTTTTTTTAAATTAATGTATAATAAGGAATGTTGCGAAAGTTATACCGGGCACGGCGCCAAAATGTCACGACCATTGTAGTCACAGCCATGGCATAAAGTGCCGGGTTCACTACGCCACTTCTAAACACGTTTGACCTTGTTACACATCCACTATGACGAATCATCTTAAGCTTACCAGAACTAAGCTTCAAAATAAAAAAAAATTAAATAACAAAAAACCCAACTGCTTAGGGTTTTATATTATTTTATAATTTTTTATTTTAAACTTTTTAGTTTTCAGATTTGCTACGTCAAATTATACAAAAACATTTGCTTAAACCTTAGAATCAGGTTTTTAACAGCTATTGTTTGATTCCCATGTTGTAAAAGTAATTATTTTAAAAAATTTATTTAACCCTTTTTTTTCTCTTCAAAGGTGCCGCACTAAAATATTAT
The DNA here is from genome assembly GCA_947532105.1 of Athrips mouffetella. Taxonomy (NCBI): domain Eukaryota; kingdom Metazoa; phylum Arthropoda; class Insecta; order Lepidoptera; family Gelechiidae; genus Athrips; species Athrips mouffetella. The sequence continues at coordinate 11,035,140 of OX383971.1, forward strand.
ACCCTATGACACTCCTACAATAAATACAAATCTAACGACATCTCACATGTTGAAATCTATCAAGCCGTTTAGGCTGCAGAGCGCGACAAAGAAATCGACATACATACAAACATACATACTCCTGTTATGGGGCAGTCGGGTAAAAACAACTATTTACACACCCTAGAATCAGACGAGCCCAAACCCAAGAAATTTTATCCACACCCAACAGCACGTCAGTAGAAACACTTCGGACTTTGTGACATAGTAACAGAGTTGCAAATCTTTCCATTCACGTGCGGTTGACCGTACGTAAGGTATGGTTGAATTTGGTAGTCACAAGACAAGGAGGTTTTAGTCGCTGGTAGTTCGCTTTGGCGAAGCGTGGGCTAAAAACTCCTTGGGTAGTCGACATCAAAAAACGCTCCTCGGGTATGGAGTAGAAAAGCTACAGTATAATACAAAAGTTATTAATGCTGCATCTTGCACGGGAAATTTAGTCATTGCTTTATATGTTAAAACTAAGAAAATTATTTCCAAAAGGCCTAGCTAAACCCAAATATTTTACAAAGAAACCTCCCAAAAATTTTATCTCAATCGGACACCGATTGAGATTATCTTTTCAGTCAAGGTATTTTGTTTTTTGAAATAGTGTTTTTATTTAGTACTTTTTTATTTTCTTTATAGCCTATGACACTCCTACAATGAATACAAACCTATTGACACCTCACATGTTGAAATCTACCAAGCCGTTTAGGCTGCAGAGCGCGACAAAGAAATCGACATACATACACTCGAGAAACATCATAACCCTCCTGTTTTGGGGCAGTCGGGTAATGACAAATTACATTACACCGATGCTACATTTCACCTAATGTCAATTTATCAATGGTTTATTTTGTCAAATTATGTTTCACCTAGGTGCCATTCGATCAAGAGACGTTGAACCAACTTAACATTTCACCTCATTCGCGGTTGTCGTAGCAGCGTGTAGTATAGGCAGGTATTAGTAGGTACTAACCTAAATAGGTAACTGGATAAGTATGAAATCCAATATATTATAATATATTCTATATTATTTATTATTATTTTTATTATATTATAAATGCGAAAGTTACTCTGTCTGTCTATTACGCTTTCACGCCTAAACCGCTGAACCGATTTTGATGAAATTTGTTATGTAGAAGGCTACTTTTCATTTCAAAAATAGTGGAGATGCCGCTTTTACGATAAACGTAAAATGACGTGTCCCGTTGGACCGAAGATTCCTCCACCGACAACTAGTATCATTGTGTTCAGCATGATCACCCAAAGAATTATCGACTGGTTGTCGCACTATAAAGTGGTGGAGGGGGGAGGAAGGGGAGGGGGAAGATGCGAAAACTGGGTATCAATTTTAGTTAATATCTCATAACCACTCATCTGATTTAAAAAGTTATAGTGTCATACGGTAGGTGATAAAATGCTCAATATAACATGCTTTACAACGGTTTTGATTAATACCATAGTTTATTAAATATTTAGAAAAAAGCTGATTTTAAACAATAGACGTTATTGGTTTTGTTAAATTCAGGCAGTAAATTACATACATACATACATAACATCACGCCTTGTTCCCATTGGGGTAGGCAGAGACCACAGTTCTCCACCTGCTACGATCTTGACATACTTCCCTTGCTTCCTGAACCTTCATCAATCCTTTCATACATGCTCGTCGGTTTAGAGTACTTTTAACCTGGCCTTTATTCAGAACGTCAGTAAATTAAATCATACAAAAGAGTAATATGACAAACAAAGAATTGGGATTTACTCAGCTGTATTAATCTTTTTTTTTTTTTCATTTGGTTGAGAAACAGCAAAACTGTAACTAATTTTAGGGTAACATAACAAGTTCTGCACAATGGGTGCCCGCCACGGAGCACATTTTGCTCCGTGGTGCCCGCAGACAGTCAATCTTGATCGCGATGATGTATTTTTAGATGAGGATGCAGCTATATGAAAGAAAGAGAAAGCTATTGGACCATAGACTAGGTGTATATGATTATTTTTTTCTTTCCTATAGCTGCATCCTTATCTAAAAATACATCATCGCGATCAAGAATGGCATTCTATAGTGCGGGGTTTCTAAAATATTACATTATCTACCTACAACTTCTACCTAGATCAAATGAAGCGTCAATGGGTGCCCGCACACGTTCAATCTGATCACGATCCGGTAGAGATGCAGCTATAGAGAAGAAAGAAATAGTCGTATCCACCTAGTCTGTGGTGTTATAACGCTCTCTTTCTTTCTTATAACTGCATCTCTACCCGATTGCGATCAAGATTCACTGTGTGCGGTTGTGTGCCCACACACAGTTTATCTTGATCGTGATTGGGTAGACATGCAGCTACAGGAAAAAAATGAGAAAGCTATAAGACCACAGACTAGTTTTAAACTTTTTTAAACTTTATGTTTATTATTTTAATTAAACAAAACCAAAACTTTAATTTTGTCTGAAATGGCATATTTTCCTAAATATTTTCACTAATAGAATCACATCATCGCGGCTGCTCAAGAAAAAGTTGTGCCATTTCTAAGCAATAAACTATAGCTTGTGTTATATCATTTGAAAGGTAATTTTGTTAGCTTTTTAAAATAAGAATTGTATATATGGGGACATTTCACACAAGGTCATCTGATCCCTAACTATACAAAGCCTGTACGATGGGAATCAGAGACTGATCATCATCATCATATCAGCCGAAAGACGTCCACTGCTGGACATAGGCCTCCCCTAAAGTTCTCCATGACGACCGGTCCTGCGCTGCTCGCATCCAGCGGCTTCCCGCGACCTTGACCAGATCGTTGGTCCACCATGTGGGGGGCCTGCCAACGCCTCGTCTTCCGGTACGTGGTCGCCACTCTAGAACCCTTACGTCCCATCGGGCATCGGTTCTTCTTGCGATGTGCCCTGCCCACTGCTACTTTAGTTTAGCGATTCTCAGGGCTATGTCAGTTACTTTAGTTGTTTTTCGGATCTCCTCATTTCTGATTCGATCACGCTGAGAGATTCCGAGCATAGCCCTTTCCATAGCCCTTTGGGTGACTTTGAGCTTCCTGATAAGGCCCATCGTAAGCGGCCACGTCTCGGTGCCATATGTCATCACTGGCAAAACACACTGGTCAAAGACTTTCGTCTTGAGACACTGCGGTATTTTGGACGTGAAGATATTGCGGAGCTTCCCGAACGCTGCCCCTCCGAGTCGGATTCGACGAGTTACCTCTTTCTCAAAGCTGGATTTACCCAGCTGGACCGTTTGTCCCAGGTATACGTATTCATCGACAACTTCGAGCGTAGAGTCTCCAACTTTGAGTGGAGTGGGTACAACAAGGGCGTTAGACGTAATTTTCGTCTTATTCATGTTCATTTTAAGAACCACTTGTTGTGAAACTCTACTGAGGTTATTCAGCATCGTGCCGAGATCTTCCAGGGCCATTACGACAATATCGTCGGCAAATCGAAGGTGGGTGGGTAGTCTCCCAACTGATATACATACATAAATAGATAAATAACACCCAGACACAGAACAAACACTTGCGTTCATCACACAAATGCTTACCCTGGTCGGGGATCGAACCCGCGACCCACGGCGTGAAAGGCAGACTCACTACCAACCACACCAACGGGCTTGTCCAAGGAGGAGAAGGGCTAACCAAAGGAAGATACATCAACGACATTCTGCTAAGCCATGTACTCAAAATTTACATTTCACTAGACAGTACATGAAACAAGTTGGGATTGCCACAATAGACTAACCAGCTTTCCAATTATATTAAAAGATTTAAGACCGATTTCAGTTCCCTATCAAAAATCAAAAATTTACTGCAATAAGTCGAAATGTTAACGTCTAAGTAAAACAAAAATTATAAGAAAAAATGTCCTAAAGCCCTATAAAAGCGAACTTTTACGAAATTGGGATTCAGTCCTAAGTTTCACGTCACTGGAAATCCTGAAGCCCTAAGAAAATGGAACTGCAGAAGGCGCTCAAATCGTTATCCTTATTCGGCAAGGCCTGTCGCAGCGTGACATCGCTCTACAACTTCATTTGAGCCAGTCTTGTGTCTGCAAGGTGTACAAAAGTTTCAGGGAGACTGGTAACTTAGTCCGAAGACCAGGATCAGGACGACAACGATGCACTTCGGTGCAAGAAGGCCGATTTATTGTCACCAGCTCTCTACGTAATCGACACCTGACCGGCGTGGACGTCCAGAAACAGCTCATAGAAGTTCGCTGGGCTGTTAGTGAGTTGACAGTAAGACGAAGACTAAAAGAAGCAAAGTTACCCCAAAAAGATCAGCTACTGGACCCCAATTGTCCCCAGCTCACTGACGAGGCTGGTTACAGTTTGCTCGCGACCACTTAAATTGGAATTTGGAGCAATGGAGCCGAATTCTGTTCTCGGACGAAAGCAGGATATGATATGCCTGTATGGTAGCGACTGTCGACAAGATGTCTATAGGAGACCGGAAGAGCGTTTTGCACAATGCTGTATTACAGAAAGAGTGGCATACGTGGGTGGATCCTGTATGATGTGGGCGGGCATTTCTGTTGCAGCAAAAAATGAACTGGTATTCATACCTGGAGGAGGTCGAGAAAGAGGGCTAACCGAAGAAAGATACATCAACGACATTCTGCTAAGCCAAGTGCTCAAAGTTTCATTTTACATTTCACTAGAAAGTACATGGAACAAGTTGGGATTGCCACAATAGACTAGCCAGCTCATAGTCCCAACTTGAATCCTATAGAACATTTGTGGGACGAGCTGAAAAGGCGGGTACGAAGAAGGTGTCCAGCTCCGGCATCGATAAAAGAACTGAAAAGTGCTTTAATCGAAGAGTGGCAAGAAATCCCACATGATTCCATCAGGAATCTCATTCGGTCAACGAAAAACCGTTTACAAGCACTAATTAGGACCCGAGGCGGTAACACAAAATACTGAGGGGAAATAACAGATATTGTAAATATATTTTCTTACGATTTTCGTTTGATTTAGACGTTAACATTTCGACCTGTTACAGTAAATTCTTGAATTATGTTAGGAAACTGACATGAATTTTAAATCGTTTAATATCATTGGAAAGCTAACAAAATTACCTTTTAAATGATATAACACAAGCTATAATTTATTGCATATAAATGGTAAAACTTTGTCTTTAGCCACCCGCGATGAAGTGATTCCAGTTTATTGCTCGCAAGTGTATTGTATTTACCAAAACTTTTGCAAAGCATATTAAGCATTTTATTACCTATCATGTGACATTATATCTCTTTAAATAGAATAAGTGGTTGTTGAGATATTAGCTAAACTTGATACTCGGTTTTCGCATCTTTCCCCTCCCCTTCCTCCACTTTATAGTGCGACAACCAGTCTGTAATTCTTTGGGTGATCATGCTGAATACAATGATACTAGTTGTCGGTGGAGGAATCGTCGGTGAGATTCGAAGGGGGTGAAATAAAAGTTAGTATAGGAAATCAATTAGATAATTTATGTTACGCTTTCACGGCCAAACCGCTGAACCGATTTTGATAAAATTTAGTATAAAGATAGTCTAAACCATAAGAAAGGACAGGCTTCTTTTGATTGCAAAATCGAAACGGGAAGGGAGTGAAATAGGGGTGAAGGTTTGTATGGGGCATCAATTCTTTATTGTGTTTTTAACTATCAACTACTCGTATAACGTCTGAATGTCAATATATGAATGTCGTTTCTATTTTTATACAGGGTGTAAGGGACGGTGTACCGAAAACTGAAAGGGCGTGCTCAGTCAACGAAACTGAACAACTTTCCCAAATAAACATATGTTGGGAAATTAAAAAAAATTTTGACCTCTTCATACAAATTGCTCACTCTGGTCGAACAGTTTGTATGGAGAGGTCAAAAATTTTTTTCATTTCCCGACATATGTTTGTTTGGGAAAGTTGTTCAGTTTTGTTGACTGAGCACGCCCTTTCAGTAACCCTACGCCGTCCCCTACACCCTTTATATAAGGATAGGGATAAGGATAACGGTAAGGGTAGGGGAAGGCGTAGGGATAAGGATAGGGATAAGGAATAGGGGTAGAGATAGGGGTTGGGATAGGGTTGAGAATAGGGGTGGGGATAGGGATAGGGGTAGGGATAGGGGTGGGGACAGCGGTGGGGTCAGCGGTGGGGAAAGCGGTGAGGACAGGGGTGGAGACAGGGGAGGGGACTGGGGTGGGGACAGAAGAAGGGACAGGAGTAAGGACAGAATTGGGGGACAGAGTAAGGACAGGATTGGGGGACAGGGCTGGGGATAGGGGTGGGGATAGGGGTAGGGACAGGGGTAGGGACCGGGGTAGGGACCGGGGTGGGGTAGGGACAGGGGTAAGGATATGGGTAGGAGTAGGGGTAGAGATATGGATACATAGGGATAGATAGGAAAAAAAAAAGAAACAGTAGAAAGATCAACTATTTATTGAAATAACAAACTTAAAAGAAAATCATGTCAAATCAAAATAAATGGTACAGCAGCACTGCACTTACTTTCTCGCAATACTCGAGGAAAAACTCAACCGCAAACTTAAATTTGTAATGCCATACACATAGTATGAAAATACAAACTTTTATTTACGTTTTTCCAAAAAAATGTTCGAATGAAATATACAGATCAATTCAGAATTCAAATTGTCAAACATTAAAACAAACAAACCTCAAACGATTTCGAGTAAATCACATGTTTAACTTTTTACCCGACTACGGCAAAAAGGAGGGTTATGATTTTGACCGCTATGTATGTATGTGTGTATGTTCATCTGTTCCATCATAACTTCTAAACTACTTCTCATATTTAGTTATAGAATACAAGAAATTTCGTTTAATTGTATGTGGTGCCCTCTAGAGCAGATTAAGTCAAGGACTAATTTAAAAAAAAATACCGTACCGTGTTGGGTATCAAATGAAAGGGCTTAACGAGCACATTTCAAAAATATATATCTTGTTAGCTTTTTTATGTATTTACAACCCCAAAATAATTTAAATAAAAAATCAGTTCAAAAACTAGAACCCGACTACTGGCAAATCTTGCTCTAAAAAGTATGAAACAAGAAAATATTGTCATCGGAAATTGTTATGTACAAACTATGGTATTTAATAAATATTCATAGCGATGTTCAGATAATAGCCGTGGTCATGTTATGCCTCCTATCCGAAAAAAGCGATCATAAACTTCAGGGCAAAGAGGCATAACAATATGACCACGGCTATTATCTGAACATCGCTATGAATATTTATTAAATACCATAGTTTGTACATAACAATTTCCGATGACAATATTTTCTTGTTTCATACTTTTTAGAGCAAGATTTGCCAGTAGTCGGGTTCTAGTTTTTGAACTGATTTTTTTAGTAGTACTGGAACACTCTTTATATGAATTTTCACAGATTAATGGACACTACCGTAGGAGACATGCATGGAGATTTTTTTTATTTCACAACACATGTTTCTTATGGATATTGTTCAGTTTAGTCTACTGAGCAAGGCCTTTCAGTTTTTGGTACACCCTGTGTACTAAATTGTATTCAAAAAAATCATAAATTATATCCAGTCAGGTAGACAACCAAACCAAATATTATAGAAAATTTTAATAAACTCAATGGAACCAATTTTGGGTAAATCACATATTTACGATTTGGTGGTACAGGAACACCCCTTATATGAAATTACACAGATCAATTGATACTCGCGCAAGATATCTATGTATACATGGAGATGCTTGGTCATGCAAAGTTTCATTAAGATTCTTTGAGCCGTTTTTGAGAAAATTTAAATTTTTCATTTTTTTTATACCCTCAAAATGAGAGCCAGCAAGAAACCACTTAGAACCCTTCGATGGATTTGCATAAAACTTCTAAATTCAAAATATGGTGTCAATCGGACCATTCGTTTAGCCGCTAGGCCAAAGCGTGACGGACAGACCGACCGACGGACCGACCGACCGACCGACCGACCGACCGACAGACGGACATTTAAACGTGGTAAAGGCCATGTTTTACCTTATAATGGCTAACTTATATGTGTTTTTCATTTGAATACAAGTTCATTTTGTAGGTTTATCTCGCTAATCTGTAGACACTTTTGAGGACAACTGTAAACGTCATTTAAAAAAAGTTGGTAGGAATAACGAGAAAAAAAAACTAATTATTCCTACCAACAGTCGATGCGATGAAATTGGTAGGTAAACTAAGAAGAAAATTCACACTATTCCTACTGGTAGGAATTCACGGTAGGAAAAGTGAGAACAATCCATTTATCCGGTTGCAGTCTATTTTTGTCATTGCTAAGAACTAATACTAAAACGCAGAAATAGGCAAGGAGTGGTTCTTCCCGCGAGAAGGATTTTGTATAGAAGCCGCACCTTCAAAACTTACCACAAGAATAATGAAAATTATAAAATTAATTGAAACCTAAATTAAGATTCGGGTTTTCCCTAGCACCTTTTGGACGCCAATTTAATTTCATTAAAAACCATAATACTCTCAAAATACCCTATACTGTCCGTGTGGTACCGGCAAAGAATAGTACCAACCCATCTCTACCTGTGGGTGTCGTAAGAGGCGACTAAAGGCTTATGAACCGGAGGATGGGCTGCAGCCATCTTACGTACTGCGGTAACAACAGCAGTTGCCAGCCGCAACGCTTACAAGCGTGGTGACTATGGTAAAATCCCTCCAAGTAGTACGCGTTTTAGCTGGAATCCTGGAGGGAGCTCCCTGTCCTGTAGTGGACGTATTATGGGATGTTATGATGGTTATGATGAAGTGCGTGTTGGCTCGAGCGAATTTAATGCACTTCTGCGTGACTAAGACGGTATGACTGCTCATAACTAGGACGGTATTTTTACCTTAGTTGTACGGAACTCTCGGTGCGAGTCCGACTTGCGCTTGGCTGGTTTTTTTAGGTAACCCTCGACGCAACAAGAACCTATATCTACCCGTGCGAAGCCGGGGCGGACCGCTAGTCTGTCATAAAGCAGCAGTGTTTATGAACTCTTCATTCCACCTACCATCGGGAATCCAGACGTACCGCAGGATATCAACTGCATCTTGTTGATATTCCACATATTCGTACCATGCGCACATTTAGAGTTCCGTATGAAATGTAGATTATTTAAGTTCGATTAAATTATTCACCACGCTTGTTAGCGTTACGGCTGGCATCATGGACCGCGTTTGTTGGTGACCGCAGTATGTAAGATGGTGCGATACACGGAAAGATACTGCTGCCCATCTTCCGGTTTGTAAACCCTTAGTCGCCTCTTACGACACCTACAGGTAGAGATTGGTCGGTACTATTCTTTGCCGCTACCACACGGAACGGCACGCACTTGACCAGTTTTTATTATTTGTTGTTATTCTATAGCTTATGCACTATAAATATACCAATTTTCACGCTTGTAAGTGTTTCCCTTTTTACGATAGAGCTAAATCAAAACTCGAGCAAAAATCGCTCAGAAAAACTAAACGTTAGATTACTATTATTTAATCTGTGGAAAAACACGTTTTTAGTTGGGGAGCCCCCCCATTATTTATATTTTGTTTTTAGTATTTGTTATTATAGCGGCAACAGAAATAGATAATCTGTGAAAATTTCAACTGTCTACCTATTTCGGTACATGAGATACAGCCCGCTGACAGACAGACAGACATCGGAGGCATATTAATAGGGTCCCGTTTTTCACCCGTTGGGTATGGAACCCTAAAAAGAGTACATTTTAAAGAAAATTTGGATAATATTTTGAATTAAATGTTTAGGTACTTAAGTAATAGACAAAGCTAGATTTCTCATCATCACATACACTCTTTGATGCCCTGCCTGCCTACCCCGTGAGGAAGGGATATAGGCGTGAAATTACACTCAATTACACATACAGGAAACATAAGCCAAATTTTTCGTGTCTTTTCTCTCTTGTAGATAAAACCATTACAGTCACTTAGAGCGCTGTTTCTTTAATTTCAATTTTGATAACGATTACACTCATGATAACTTTTGAATGGTACGACTATGTCCGATTTGAATAATTCAAAAAGTAATTTACAGGTACTGATATAGCCGTGAATACAAAATCATTTATTTGGATACGGATTAATAGGTACAAATAATGTGGCCTATATATATTTTAACATGAAAAAGTAGTTATTGTGACATAACTGTAACAGTTGGACATATGATATCGCGGACTTTTTTGTAGATATTAATGTCTTCTATAAACCTGTAGTACATCACTTTGCTCTATTGTTAATAGTTTCGGCAGCGTACGCGATATAAGGATGCTATTTGGTATTTTTTTCACACCTTGGGTTACATTATCGAAGTTTTCATACGGAACCCTAACTTTTTTGAAAATACTAGGCTATGTTCATCACAAATAATGCAGGTTTCTAATGGTGAAAGAATTTTTCTAATCGGTCCAGTAGTTTCGGGGCCTATTCGATGCAAACAAACAAACAATCAAATCTTTCCTCTTTATAATATTAGTGTAGATATAGGCCACGGATGGTAGGTACCACAAGGTACTTTCCCAGACTGGCTTGGTACTACCTTTAGAATTTGCAATAGGAATCACTAAATTAATTGATTGGATTATTTGAAGCCTAAATTAAGATTCTGAATTTTTTCCCTCAACTTTGAACGCCGATTTCAGCGAAAAAGACCATATTACGTGCCAATTTTTTTTTAATGTTTTAATGCCTATAGACCTGAATAGTTTTTTTTTAAATTGATGATCAAAATTTGAATGGCACGCAATTAAATTAACACCCGTATATTATTGGGTGTACAAACGTCAAAGTTGGTGTGATTATAGGACAGTAAAGTTTGCACGGTGGGCCCAGAATACGAGTACATGTTATTGTGCGATGCGTGAGTCCGCCACTTAGTCCAGGGAAATTATTATTTGACCTGGAAGTAATTATGTATGGCTGTTTTTTCTCGGATTCTTGTTAAACAACTAATCTCTCCTATAAATGAATAATTATTAAAATCGTATGATCTCGGAAACATATATTTTTATTTATTATTTATACTAAAAGGCTAATGCAATCAATCGATTAGCATTGTTAATTGAACTATAATCATACGTAGTTTACCTAAAAATTCAAATGTTTTCCCATTGGAATTGCTGAAATTCGGAGTTTCAGTAAGGTAATGAGTTAACTCGAAATTGCACATAAAGGATAATATGTAATGGAAGTAAGTTTAATGTTTTACTTCTTAAATATTATTTTAAATACATTTTATACAAAATTAAAATGTTAACTGTAATGATAAACTTTATTTATGAATTTTTCGGTTCAAAATGTATTTTTCGTCATCTTCCCTATATTTTTTTTCTTTAATACTATTTTACTTCAAACCCACTCATATAAAAGTTTCTAAATACCCTGGCCTAACTCTCATTTGGCAGATTTTTTGGCCACCGAACGAAAATGAAATTATTGTTATTTTGTTATCTTAATAATCTTTTAAGAAAAACTCTAAATTCCTACGAATATCTAAGTATAAATTATAAGTACCTACCTATGTGAGTAGTAGATACACTTTTGTTAGCTTACTTCTTAAAATAGAAGCTTTGTGATAAAGGCGAATTTATGATCATCATCTACAGTCATAAACATGAGTACTTATTTCTTATTTTCAGTTTTGGATTTCTGAATAACATTGCTGTGAAACTGCATCCTATCCCAATATGCTTAAATCGGTAGCCCAAGAACCTCAAGGGTATAACCCAGAAGATTCCAAAACTGCTGAAGTTTCTGATAATCCCAAAAACGATTTAAGTCAATCATGCTCCCACCCTACAAGAGTAAATAAAAATAAGAAAATTTCCTCCTTCGTTACGAAGATCGCAGGCGCATGGAAAAGAGCCAACGATTATCCTAGTTCAGACTACGAAGACTCTCCTGATGATGAAATAGGTTTCCCCGTCAGTACAGATGTGACAGGAGCATGGAAAAAGTTAAAGTGGTCGTTTTATTCTCCTGATTATGGTCCTGATAACCAAAATGAGTGCTATCCCTCCGACAGAGACCTGGATGATGTGGACTCGGATTATTCTAGCACTGATTGTGATTCGGATTATTATTACCCTGCAACTCATCCTGTCCCAAATGCGTCTCGTGCCCGGTATACGTCTCGTACCCCAACAACAAAAAAGTCGAATTACAAAAAACTCCGTGGTATAAAAAAGAAGAAACATCCTTCCGTCTCATTAGTCTTACAGCCGCCTGACAATGACCAATCTATATCCCACGGCACGGGCGTTATAGTTACTAATAAATCAGGGAGAAGGGCTATTACACGCTCTCAGGATTTTTGTCCCAAAGGCATTCTTAAAAACAAGAACAGCTGCCCCATAGTTAGCATGATGGATGAACCGGCAACAACTTGGAAGGATCATTCCAGATCTGACGAATACTGTTCTAGACCGCTTATCAAAAAGTATGAATCCAAGCGCCCCCTACCTTTTCAGTTTGACCCTCGTCCGTCAGTTATTTCCTCTAATCCGCCAGGGTGGGACGATTATCTGCAATCACACCAAGCCCGGCTTGAAGAAATATACCGAACTCGGTCTTCAGTGTCACGATGGGCGTTAACGCCGTTAGAACGGGCTACAGTAGATGCATTAAATGAAGAAGATTCAAAACGTTACTATCGTGGCGGTCAGAATGTTCAGGATCATGACAAATACCAGAACAAATACGACCAATACGACCAATACGACCGACAAAATTGCAATATATTATAGAATAAAAATGATTTAGTTTTTTGCCACAGATTACCTAAAAAGTTGAATCTCACAGAAATACTGACAGGTAATGCCTACTTATTGTTTAACCTTCGTTATTTTATAAGGGGCCTAGTATTATATAGTCTAAGGCCTAGTGACTGGCATTCAAGATACAAGCCACACAGATAGGGGGTCTAAGGCTGGTGTTGTGTGAGTGTGAAGTGACTTCATGTCATACTTACAAAATATACGAATCTGGCGCGATGCAAGTCACACACTACATCTGTACTATACTTATAGCCCGTCCAACGAATACCGGAAAACGCTGAATAGGGGAAATAATTTGGAAGTGAACCTATTTTGGCACAACTGTAGAAGAAAGTGTCCACAACAACATACTAAAACTACTGGACGCTAGCGGTGACGGCAAGGGGTGGGGGAGTGTAAAGGTCCTTTTTTTATTTTTCATGAATATCTCTGAAACTAAGACACATAGCTAATACTGTCTCAGGACAAAATTAATCTCCATAAAATTCTTTACATAAAAGGTGTTGAAACTTTTTCGCTACAAAAAATACTTTAAATTTCGCTACAAACAATACTTTAAAAAAAGATGTTGAGAGGGAAAAATGGGCAACTAAAAAGAGTTTAGTGAGTTTAAGTATATTGTAGAACATGTCCCGACTGATTCATCAACGCCGAGGCGTAACCCCTATGGTTATAAATGTGAAATTTTATGCAATGATTAACTGCATATAAAAACCTCCAAATAAGATTATATTTTTTCAAAATTCATTTCCCAAGAGGGTAAAATAAGGGATGAAAGTTTGTATGAAAATCCTACAGTTTTGTCATGAGACGGATAAAATTTTGGATTTAAGCTAATAATAAGAAATAAAGGTACACGTGTTTTAGCATTTTTGCGAAATCATCCCCCAAGAGGTGAAACGAGGGATGAAACACGTGTATCGTTATTTCAAACCGTTAGCTCAAATCCAATTTTTTATGTATCTCATTTCAAAATTGTAGGATTTTCATACAAACTTTCATCCCTCGATGGGGTGACCCATTGGAGGATGATTTTCTAGAAATGCTGAGAAACAATGCGAATTTTACATGCATCATACTTCAAAAGCGAGAAACACACTATACAAAAAATCATACGTCATTTCACCCCCTTGGGGGATGATTTCGAAAAATTCTGTGTACCTTCTTTTCTTTAGCTTATTACAAATTTATATGCGTCTCATATCAAAGCCAATGATATTACGATTTTGATCAAAGCTCGATTTTGCGTGCAAGTTTTCAGCCCACAATTTATTTGGGAACGATTTTGCAAAAATTCTGAAATACGGGTCAGTGGTTTTTTTTTATTAGCTCAAATCAAAATTTTTATCCATCTCATACCAAAACTGTAGGATTTTCATACGAACTATCATCCCTTACTTCGCCCCCTTGGGGGATGATTTTTTCAAAATGCACACGGGTTTGTTTCACGAATCCAAATTTTTATCCGTCTCATGACAGAACTGTAGGATTTCCATACAAACTTTCATCCCTTATTTCACCCCCTTGGGAGATGAGTTTAAAAAAAAAATCTTATTTAGTGGTTTTTATAGAATTTCACATAACTATAGCCGTTACGCCTCGGCGTTGATGAATCAATCGAGACAGTCATGTTCTACAATATACTTAAACTCTTCTTAATTACCCATTTTCCCATCTCAAGATCATTTTAAGTATTGATTGTAGCGAAAAACTTTTAAGACCTTTTTTATAGAAAATATGCAGATTATTTTTGTCTTAAGACAGTATTTGCTATGAGTCTTAGTTTTAGAGATATTCATGAAAAATAAAAAAGGAACCTTTACACCCCCCTACCCCCCTTGCATCCACCCTTAACGTTCAGTACTTTTAGTATGTTGTTGTGGACAATTTTTTCTACAATTGTGCCAAAATTGGCTCACTTCCGAATTATTTCCCCTAAGTATATTTTCTTCGTTGGACTAACTATTACCAATCTGGGTCACACACTGTATGACGCGGGCGGTCATAATGTCGCATAGTCGCTCCGCAAATAATTAAGAAAAAAATTTATAAAAATACGAAAGAAGCACGCAATGAAAGTGTTATTTACTTATTTGTTCGCCAGTACCAGCTAGACACCATAATATGCGTGTGGCTTGCGGCTTTGGATTTCATATCATCGACCCAGTTGAATCGCTCCTTTGCCTTTTTGGGGGTCATTATTACTTTATCCAAGGTCTAGATCCAAGTTTCAAGTTTTTTGGCAGATAAAGTAGTCAACATTTGGACCATGAACTTAGGTTTTGTGATAGCCAAAAAATAACCCCGTTTGAAATATTAAAGCAAGGCGACTATACAGGCTGTAACAATTACCAACCAACCCTGAATCTGCACATGAAACTGAACAAATTTCCATAAGGAACATAGGTCGAAATATGAAAAAAAAATTGACCTTCCTTAGAAACTGAATTTTGGTATTTTGACCTATGTTCCTTGAGGAAAGTTGTTCAGTTTCATGGGCAGAATGACATCCTTCGGGGTTGATATACCCTTTCTGTTACACCTTGTATAAGGCATCTTAAAAGTAGGATAAGCAGCACTGTCCTGTGCAATTAAGCATTCGGCGTCTCCATCAACCAACGTGGTCCATAGCCGCACCGCTAACAAACACAAACGAGTTATAATACAGTCATCATAACATCCCATGAAACGGCCACTACTGAACAGGGAGCTCCGTCCAAAATCCCAGCTTTTGCTGGAAAAAAGTGGAGGGGAAGTACCATGGTCATCTCGCTTGTTAGCGTTACGGCTGGCACCATGGACCGCGGTTGTAGGTGACCGCAGTAAGTAAGATGTAAAATATAAAGGAGGATGCTGCTGCCCATCCTCCAGTTAACCCTTAGTCGCCTCTTACGACACCCACGGGTATGTATGGGTTGGTAATATTCTTTGCCGGCACCACACGGGACTATATAATACAGTAATTCTATGTAATCAATGTATGGCCGAAATCAACAAATTAATAAAGTTTTCCACCTTTGGGTGTGGTGTTCAAAACTCATAACTATTCCGGCTCCCTGACGCTTCACCCCTCGCCGTGATATATGTGTCCCGTTAACCGGTTTTTTCACTTTTTCAAACTGTTATAGATACGAAAAAATTCAAGCGAAAAAATAATCTTTATAAAATTCTTAACAATACATCGGTCATACATTTTTAGGGTTCCGTATCCAAAGGGTGAAAAACGGGACCCAATTAATATGCCTAAGATGTCTGTCTGTGACTCTGTGGATCAGTCAGAGGGCTGTATCCACAGAGCTCTGAAGTCCATCCGTCTTGCTCTGTGTCACCATTTACTAAAACTAACACGCTTTCCGCACCCACACTCATAGCGTCATTTGAGTGCGTTAAACATAGTACCATTATAGCGAGAGACTAAGATGCAAAAAACCAGTGACTATGGCAACGAATGTGTTTATGATGTGCATTCAAAATAGCGTTTACATAAATTGGATAGTATACCTCTTCAATAAGGAACCAAATTTTTCTTCTCTCTTCGCTTCTATGGGGGGGTGCGCGCGCAGGCGGAGTGGCCCTATCGTTGTTCTGTGGCTGTATCTCAGTAATAGCTAGACAGATGAAATATTCACAGATTGTGTATTTCTGTTGCCGCTTTAACAATAAATACTAAAAATAAAAAAATAATAAATTAAGGGGGGCTAAAACCCGTTTTTAGGCAATTTTTGCTTGATTTTTGTTTTAACTCTATCTTAAAAACGGTAACACTTATAAACATGAGTATTGGTATATAGGATGACTTTTAATTAGTTCTTGATAGCAAGAGACATGCATGTACTCATGATACTGAACAACTCGAAAAACCAAATTTGACCTCCTCTACAAAATGCTCTATCAGCTGATGCAGTTTCTATGGGAAGTCAAAACTTGATTTTCGTATTACGACCTATGTTCCTTGGGGAAAGTTGTTCAGTATCATGAGTACATTCATACCTTTTTCTATCAAGAACTAATTAAAAGTCACCCTATATGTATAGTGCATAAGTTAATAAAAAATCAAACAATCATAAACACTGGTTATTTTTTTTGTTAGACTCGCGCATTTTTAATACACTTCTGCGTGACTGCGCGGCAATAACTAACATTGCTCGATTTTGTTTTAGCTCTATCTTATAAACGGGAACACTTGCAAACGTGATAATTGGTATATTTATAGTGCATAAACTATAGAATAACAAAAAATCATAAAACTGGTTAAGTTTGTGTCGGACTCGCGCATTTTAATACACTTCTTCGTGACTGCGCCAATAGATTGACGCGCAGTCACGCAGAAGTGTATTAAACATGCGCGATTTCGACACAATTATTATATTATTTAAATTTAAAGCGGCAACAGAAATACATAATCTGTGAAAATTTCAACTGTCTAGCTGTTACGATTCATGAGATACAGCCCTCTGACTGATACACAGACAGACATCGGAGACATTTAATTGGGTCCCGTTTTTTCACTCTTTGGATACGGAACCCTAAAAATGTCATCAAACGTGTTAAAATCAGGCATGATCCTGCGCCTTGGCTCACTCAGGATATAAAAGACTGGATGGCTAGGCGCGATAAAAATAAAAGACGGTTTCGGAATCTCCCATCTGATCAGAACTTGGCAAGATTCAAGTATCTGCGGAACTATTGTAGTCGACTGTGTAGAGATGCAAAGAGACGCCACATCCACAACTCCATCGAAAAATCCGATCCCGGGCAAGTGTGGAAATTCCTCAGGACCCTGGGTATCGGGAAATCTTCCTCTCTTTCTGAAATTCATGTCGATCTTAATGCACTTAATATTCACTTCTCTACCCCACCTGTGAGTTTAGACAATCTTGTCAAAGCTAACACTATCTCACAAATAAGTAACCAACCGCTACCATTTTGTTCTTCCTTTTACTTTACCACTGTAGCCGAGGATGACGTTAGAAAGCACATTCTTTCAATCACCTCTACTGCTGTGGGCAATGACAATCTGTGTTCCCGAATGATATCCCTTATCCTCCCCGAACTCTTACCTATCCTCACTCATGTTTTTAATCACTCCCTGGTAACGAGTACCTTTCCTTCAGTTTGGAAACTTGCGAAAGTAATCCCTCTTCCTAAAACCGCCAATCCTACTTCCTTCTCTCAGTTTCGCCCGATATCTATCCTACCATTCTTCTCCAAAGTCCTCGAGCACATTGTCCATAAGCAGTTAGTTGATCACATAGCATCAAATTGTCTTCTCTCTCCATTTCAGTCTGGCTTTCGGCCAGGTCATAGCACGGTTACTGCACTACTGAAAGTCACTGACGATATCCGTCATGCCATAGAGAATAAGACTGTGACTATTCTTGTGTTACTTGATTTCAGTAGTGCTTCCAACTCTGTAGACTTTGATGTTCTTCTTGCCATTCTTCGCTCTCTCAACATTTCGTCTTCGGCTGCAGCTTGGTTTGATTCTTATCTCCGCGGTCGGTCGCAGCGGGTCCGCCTTGATGAGGCTTCCTCAGACTGGTGTGATATCGCTGCGGGTGTGCCTCAGGGTGGTGTTCTCTCTCCTCTTCTCTTTTCCGTCTTCATTAATACTGTTACATCAGTCATCGTATTGTATTGTATTGTATTGTTTTATTTGGTAATAATAATTATCTCCTCCGACTTCGATCTCTATGCAGACGATTTGCAAATCTACCGCAGCTGCAACGTCACGGATATCTACGGTGCCATTGAGAGCCTTAATGAAGACCTTAAACGCATCGCTAACTGGGCTGAATCTTTTGGTCTGCTAGTTAACCCAAGTAAATCGCAGGCTATGATTATCAGCAGTCCATATATGAGTAGACAATTAGATCCAGTCGCAATCCCTCCAGTTCCTTACAACGGCACCTCCATCACCTTTTCAAAAACTGCAAGAAACCTTGGTCTGGTCATGGATTGCAACCTTTCTTGGGACGCTCACGTGAACGAGGTCAGTAGGAAATTGCATTTTTCATTGCATTCTCTCAAACGCCTTCAAAGGTTTTTACCTCTGAAGACTAAAATTTCCCTTGCCCAATCTCTCCTTTTACCAATCCTTGACTACGCCGACTCATGCTATTTGGACGTCACTGAGGAGCGATTAAATAAGCTTGAGCGCTTCTCTTTTATTTATTTTCGGATTGCGCAAGTACGACCACGTGTCTCACTTTCGTTCACAGCTCAAGTGGCTCCCAATTCGTTTTCGCAGGAATACACATATCCTTTCTCTCCTCTATACCATTTTGTACAATCCCTCTTGCCCGTCTTATTTACGTGAGCGATTTTGTTTCTCTCGGTCACAAGTTGAGCCTTGCCGTCCCAGCGTCAGGACTAACTTGTGTATCGCCTCCCACCACCCCGATTTCTATTCCTACTCCTTCACTGTTCATGCGGCTAGGCTGTGGAACTCCCTCCCACACACTTCGCGATAGTCCCTCTATCGCTATCTTTAAAAAACGATTCATAGAGCACTATCTTTCCCTGTCTTAGTTATCCATATATTTTTTATTTATTAGTTAGGTATTATTTATGTATAATATCATAACATAATATGTATTTTATATATACAAATATATATCATATATTTATTATTATTAATTTTTTTTATTTGTGTAGAAGGTTTATATATTTTAATTAGATACCTATGTGTAATTTATTATTGTTACTTTTATCTATAATTTTTGAGTTTGCGCACGATCTATCTGCCTTCTCCAATACTATTCACGCTCGCCTAGGTCTGCT
This sequence comes from Athrips mouffetella, assembly GCA_947532105.1. NCBI lineage: Eukaryota > Metazoa > Arthropoda > Insecta > Lepidoptera > Gelechiidae > Athrips > Athrips mouffetella. The sequence goes on from OX383971.1 coordinate 11,054,740, forward strand.
GGAAGACATTTCTTTATTGAAATAAGTAGTACCTGTTTTGTCGTCTTTTTATATGTATTGTCCATTGTTTTTTCTTGTGTGCAAAAAACTATAAATAATAATAATAATAAATGTATGACCGGTATTTTGTTAAGAATTTTATAAGGAATATTTTTTCTTTTGAATTTTTTTTCGCATCTGTAATAGTTTTAGCAAAAAAAGTGAAAAATCCGGTAAACGGGACACATATCACGGTGAGGGGGGGTGAAGCGTCAGGTGGAGGGGAGGGGAGAGTTATGAGTTTTGAACACCACACCCAAAGGTATCATCCCACATAAGTTTCAAAACTTTATTAATTTGTTTGTATGAAAAACATAGAATTACCGTAGTATAAAGTGACTATGGTACATCCATCCAACCATAATAAACCTGATCGTCCCTGTCCTGTCGCGCAGTGGAGTTTTTGATGATGATGACCAGGTAAATACATCCAAGATTATTTCTCCCTTCCCATCCTTTTCCTTTACCATACCAAAGACCTTATTGGTACGGTCAACCGCACGTCGGTAGAAACTTTTTCAACTCTATTTCCACTCCATAAGGTTCAAAAGTGTTTCTACTGACAAGCTGTTGAGTGTACCTTGATTTACGACGACAACAACAACAGCAACACAATAAGGTACAGTCAAGAGCAAGGCAAGCTTGACACATGCAGCGCGACTCTATCATACAACGATGGAGATAAGAGCGGTATAGTTTAAAGTGTCAAGCATGACGTGCTTTTGACTGTACAGTACATTAACCCTGCAAGTTTTCATGATTAGGTAGGTAGTACCTGGGCGACCGAGCTTCGCTCTATAATAGCCGCCTCAACATTTAAATATAGACGACTTTTATTCCGTCATACGTAAACGGAGCGCTTGGGCCAGCCCCAACTGAGTCCTGAGAGCACTGTCCGGGCGGTGGGATTCACCGATGATGCGAAGGTGGTTGCAGCTGCATGCCACTGCATCCCCTTTCGTAAAATAATTTGTAAATTTTATTTTAGTGTAGGTTTGACATTTGCATGATAATACTCAATTTTATTTTAATTTTTAATTGAATTGTAACTTGATTTTTGTATTTAATTTTAATTTTAATTTTGTATTTTAATTTTTGACATTATTGTTCGTATAATTATTTATGGGTCACTGGCCTGAAATAAATGATTTTATTATTATTATTATTAATGTCATCGGCTGAGCAGGCTATGTTACCCGCCAACAGATGGCGCTGTAGGTTTTTGTTTAAAACGCGGTATTTTGAAGAAATGCACGGGGGAAACGAACTTTCCCAGACATGAGACCTAGCTAGATCGATTCTTCGGCCCCGAAAACCCCCGTATGGTAAATTTACGCCGGATAATAGTGAACATGCATGATTTTTTTTAATTTAAGAAATTTATTCTCATTCATGTAATAAACAGACTTGTAAAACTATTTTTCGAATAACTATAATATTAAAAAAGATATAAGCCATCGAAGATTTGTTTCTGCAACTTTCTAGCAAAACGAAATTTAATATGGAGTTTATTTGGCCGTAGTGAATTGTGACGTCACTATTCATGTCGGATCTCTTTGTCTAATTAGTAGTTTTAAATGCTTATATCGGCCGTATTTCTAAGCCGATTTAAATTTTAATTTCACTTTTTGTCATCTCTCCTACGGTATTTTCATATTTTATTAATAAATGCGACTAATAAAATTTACGCATGTTCCCTATTACGTAGGTGGACCAAAAGCAAGGACTAGTGATATCAGTAAACATTAAAAAAAACTGCACCTACTCCAAATCACACATCAATTTTGTACTTACAGACATCCTGATGGACATTTTAATGTGAACTTTGCCATGGCACCTCAAGGTTGTGATAATGTTATTGCTGGTTCACTCGAGGCAAATTGTAAGTCACTTAATTACAAGTAGATACATATCGCCAAATAATTCCAACGTTGACGGTTATTTGCTGTACACGGCAACAAGGAAGTGGACATAAAACCAGTATATATAAAAGCTAAAATAGCGCTACACATTAATTCTGTGGCTACACTGTAAACTCCCGAAACCAAACAAAGCCGTTTGCCTATCACAAACGACGATCCATGATCGATCTATCCATCACGATTAGCGATATTTTTTTAGTTCTGCGCATTAAGGGGCTGATTAGAGCTGAATTACCTCCCTTTCTAACAAAGGGCAGAATGCGAGTGCTAGAACGTAGCGGATTCGCACTGTATTACGTTTTTCGCTCATTTTTCTCAAAATCTGTACCCATAATATTAATAATAACAAAGCTATATTATTACGCATAATGTATTGAATAATGTGTAAAAGTTTTGGCATCATAGATCAATGGGTACTTCAGAAAAACGGTTTAAAAGCATCACTTTTCGTTAAAAACCTGCTCAAGTGAAGCGTATTTAGCTCTTATCAGCCCCTCAATGGTCAGCATACGAGTTACGTGCCGCGCTGCGCATTATACTTTTTACTACGAGTAGGTATTTAATTACGTATATTTTAGAATTGTCTGTGCACACTAGCGATTTTTCTCAGCGATTATTTCATAATCATAATCTTTATTTGCGTCAAATATGGTAATATATACAGATGTAAAACTAGAATAGGTCTCTCATACTTCACCAAAATATTTGGCATGCAAATGTAAGTACATTGAAATTGTCAATATAAAATAATAAAGCAAAAATTACAATGTCCTATGATGTCTTAAGTTCTAAAAATTCCTTAACATTATAAAAACTATGCCCAATAAGCCACTTATACAAACTTTTTTTGAAATATCTAAGAGGTAGGTCCTTTATACATTTAGGAAGTTTATTATAAATTGTACGTGACATGACTAGACAACTTTTATGGTACACCATTGTCCTTGGAATTTGGTCTAAGAGTAGTTTGTCTACATTTCTTCGATTACGTGGATTTACGCTCCCCGCCGTAGTGAACAAATTAATATTTTGTTTTACAAATACACTGACATCGAAAATGTACAGTGAGGGCAGTGGTAGGATACCCAATTTCCTAAAGTAAGGTTTACATGATTCATACGGCGGTAGATTACATATTGCGCGTATACATTTTTTTTGTGCGATAAAGGCTCTATTGACGTCCGTGCTGTTACCCCAAATTATCAATCCATAACGGAGAATTGAACCAACATACGCATGATACGCAGTTATTGCAGTTTTCTGAGACGTGACATTTTTAACCCGCTTAAGGGCATAAACAAACTTATTTACTCTACCGCATACCATTTTAACTTGTGCTTTCCAATCGAGGCGGTCATCAACAGTTATATTATATTTGTCTTAAGACTGGTCATATCGTAAAAAAAAGCCCGGCCAAGTGCGAGTCGGACTCGCGCCCTAAGGGTTCCGTACCTATCTACCATATGATATACTAAAAACTTTTGCTCTTTGATTTTAAAAACTCCACGACCATCCAACTTGACCTCCTCTTTTATGGAAAAGTTCTTGAAACGGGAGCTCACCTAAATTGGATACTATTAGTTGTGAGAAAAGTTGAAATATTTAATGATTTTAGACTTTTCCCTTTATTTGTACTGTGAGACCTAGCTTCTTGCCAAATTTCATAATTTTAGGTTAACGGGAAGTACCCTGTAGGTTTTGCTTTTTTGCATAAATGTATGGAGATGAGGACATAAAAAGCCATATCTTTTGATTGCGTCATTGTAAAAAACCGGCCAAGTGCGAGTTGGACTCGCGCACTGAGGGTTCCGTATAAACCTGTACGTATAAAAGTAAAAGTAATGGTATTTTGATAGCTAAAAAACTTTATTATGTGACGTAAGTAACTAAAATTTGTATTTCAGTTGATAGAATGAAAGATAAATTGCGGTTTACGGTTTAAGACGTATTAAAAAAAACTACTCACTAGATCTCGTTCAAACCAATTTTCGTTGGAAGTTTGCATGGTAATGTACGGTCAACCGCTTGTGGGTAGAAACTTTTTCAACTCTATTACCACGCCATAAGGTCCAAAAGTGTTTCTACCGAAGTGCGGCCGTGTGTACATCATATATTTTTTTTTAATTTTTATCATTCTCTTATTTTAGAAGTTACAGGGGGGGACACACATTTTACCAATTTGCAAGTGTCTCTCGCGCAAACTATTCAGTTTAGAAAAAAACCGGCCAAGTGCGAGTCGGACTCGCGCACTGAGGGTTCCGTACCACCACATAAACATAATTGTATTAGTTGAAATTTCAGTAAGATAATGTGCTAGATTTTTTGAGTCCGACACGCGCTTGACCAAATTTTATTATTTGTTGTTATTTTATAGCTTATGCACTATAAACATACCAATTTACAAGTTTGTATGTATTCCCGTTTTTAAATAGAACTAAAACAAAAATCGCTTCAGCGACCATCCAACTTGACCCCTCTCTTATATGAATGTTCTTGAAACGGGAGCTCACCACAATTGGTTACCATTAGTTGTGAGAAAAGTTGTAATATTTAATGATTTCAGACTTTTCCCATTATTTGTACTGTAAGACCTAGCTTCTTGCCAAATTTCATAATTTTAGGTCAACGGGAAGTACCCTGTAGGTTTTGCATTTTTGAATAAATGTATGGAGATGAGGACATAAAATGCCATATCTTTTGATTGCGTCGTTGTAAAAAATTGAAATTTTCAGATCTTGTGTGGTTCATGGATCCTAATATGTGGTATTAATTTCAACCTGATACCTTTACCCGTTCGTGAGATAAAGGGTCTTGACAGACAGACAGACAGACAGACAGACAGGCGGACAACAAAGTGATCCTATAAGGGATCCGTTTTTTTCTTTTGAGGTACGGAACCCTAAAAATGATAGTGGAAACCTCAATATCATTTTTGAAGACCTATCCATAGATACCCCACACGTATGTACTTATGGGTTAAATAAAAAAAAAAAAATTTGAGTTTTAGTTCCAAGTATGGGGAACCCTAAAATTTATTGCTTATTTTAAATTTTTTTGTGAAAATCTTAATGCAATTTACAGAATACATCTACATACCAAGTTTCAACAGTATAGCTCTTATAGTTTCGGAGAAAAGTGGCTGTGACATACGGACGGACAGACAGACAGACATGACGAATCTATAAATGTTCCGTTTTTGGCCATTTGGCTACGGAACCCTAAAAATTGAAATTTTCAGATCTTGTGTGGTTAATGGACCTCAATATTCGTTATCAATTTCAACCTGATACCTCTTCTCGTTCGTGAGAAAAAGGGTCTTGACAGACAGACAGACGGACAACAAAGTGATCCTATAAGGGTTCCGTTTTTTTATTTTGAGGTACGGAACCCTAAAAATCGCTGAAATTACAATAATTTCGGTACTTGCTCTACTTGCGGAACTTGCTCTTTTGGTATGTTGTTTGGGTCCAAGATAGTATTTATCCCGATTTGCAGCAGTCTAAAATGAACGCGCGCTGAGTTATTGCTAAAAAAAACGCCAATTTTCGTCACTTTTTTTTGTTTTGTGCAAAAAAGGACGATAAAGGAAGGCTCTGACGAGAAAGATCACTGTGACTTTTTTAAAGTGTACATAATTCCTGACAGTTTTAGCACTAATCCAATTTTCTAGGTCTAATAGCTCCCAAGATACGGGATTCCCAATGTTCTCTATTTATCCCAAAAAAATAAAAATGGGAAATTGCAAATTTTCGACCAAAATATCAGGTATAATGAGGTTTCTACGGGGAAATTAATGGGAAATGAAGTTGTAGCACATTTAATTACCTTTATTTTGAGATAGTGAAGTAAAAAGGCATCCGTTTTTCGCCTAGACGCGAAATTCTGTTATTTTTAAGGTGTTTTTAAACCAATACGACCCTGCTACGCTTGTTACATAAATAACAGTTTTCAAAATGGCGGCCAAAAACTGAAAATCGACTTTTTTTGGCCTCAGGTGACTTTTTAACGAATTTCGCAATTGAGGTAATATGTCTTTGAAGGCATAACATACACACCGATACAAAAAAACCGGCCAAGTGTGAGTAAGACTCGCGCAACGAGGGTTCCGTACCACCACATAATCATAATTGTATTAGTTGAAATTTCAGTAAGTTAATGTGCTAGATTTTTTGAGTCCGACACTCGCTTGACCAAATTTTATTATTTGTTGTTATTTTATAGCTTATGCACTATTAACATACCAATTTTCAAGTTTAAACGTGTTCCCGTGTTTAAAATAGAAGTAAAACAAAAATCGCCTCCGCGACCACCCAACTTGACCCCTCTCTTATACAAATGTTCTTGAAACGGGAGCTCACCACAATTAGTTACCATTAGTTGTGAGAAAAGTTGTAATATTTACCGATTTCAGACTTTTCCCATTATTTGTACTGTGCGACCTAGCTTCTTGCCAAATTTCATAATTTTAGGTCAACGGGAAGTACCCTGTAGATTTTGCTTTTTTGCATAAATGTATGGAGATGAGGACATAAAATGCCATATCTTTTGATTGCGTCGTTGTAAACAATTGAAATTTTTAGATCTTGTGTGGTTCATGGATACTAATATATGGTATTAATTTCAACCTGATACCTTTAACCGTTCGTGAGATAAAGGGTCTTGACAGACAGACAGACAGACAGACAGACGGACGGACAACAAAGTGATCCTATAAGGGTTCCGTTTATTTCTTTTGAGGTACGGAACCCTAAAAATAACAATTCAAGTCAAGAGTTAAAGAGGGAGGGGATGGGGAAAGGGAGGTGGGGGGGAGATGGGGAGAGGGAGGGGGAGAGAGAAGGAAAGAGGGAGGGGGAGGGAAAGGGGTGGAGAGAGGTGATGGGGGGGGGGGGAGAGGAAGAGAGTAGGAGATGGAGGAGGAGAGGGAGAGATTGCACAATACTGCACATTGTCTGAATTCCACGCGGGCGAAGCCGCGGGCACAGCTTGTATGTGATATAGGATATCTACTACTGAGTTAATATTTAACATTACAAAAAAATTATTACAAAATTATTTATTTAAAAGTCCAGAATTACAAAAATTGTTAAAACTATGATACCCACACTAGGCAAAGCCTGTTTTGCTGTTATCATAACAAAAGCATTTTACATTTGGACACATCTTGAAAAGAAACAATTAATTTATTGATGTAAGTTACATAGTACCTAATTGGAAAAACAATAATAAAATAAAAAGAAAATATAAAAACGAAAACAGTGTGTGTGTGTGTGTGTGATGTTTGTGTATGTGTTTTTGTGTGTATGTGTGTGTGTTTGTATGCAAGCGTCATTATTTTAAGGGAATCAGCATATTTTCCGTCAGTTCATAGGACATACTTAATAGTTGTTGTTTGACTTTAATTTTTACTTCAGTTACTGACATATGTCTCATGTCGAGAACTTTTAACATTTTATTGTAAATGAAGGGGAACATAAATGGCGGAAATCGAGTTGCAAAGTTGGTTTTTGCACTCTTTAGACGTACCTTAAAAACTCTCTTGCTGATTAATGTATCACTATCGTCCGAATTTAACATTTCCTTATGTGTAGACAAAACTGCCTTGAGTATGTAAAGGCGTCTTACGCTTAAGACTTTCGCTTCACTATAGAGTATGGTAGTGGGTACCTGTACGGTTTATTTAGCATCACTTTCAGAAGCGCTCTCTGAGCTCGCTCTAAGCTTATTAAGTGAGTTTTTGCTGCTGCACCCCATATTCTCAGACAATATGTAATAATTGGCTCACAAAGGGACGTATAAATCGATTTTAACAGTTCTGAGCTCGCTACATGTCTGAGTTGTTTGAAAATGTATATCAATTTTCTAACCCTTGCTGCCGTAGTCTGTATATGATTTTGGAAAGTCAGTCTCTGATCAAGCAAGACGCCCAGATATTTGATTGTGCTTGAACATGATATCACTTCACAGGAGCAGGTATTTGGCAAGCTAAGCGGGTTAGTGTTGCAGGTATGAATTATTAGTTTCTGATGAATCTTAGGAGCAGACGCTGCTGTTTTGTGGAAGCACAAATATTTCGTCTTCATGGTGTTAAGAGTTAGTAAGTTTTCTACCAGCCATTTGTTTATCTTTGCCATGCCCTTTTCGGCATATGCAAAGCATTCATCCCACGTGTTGCCACGAAAAATGATAGCGGTATCGTCGGCATAGCAGACAATATCTGCGTTTTCCAGTTCAAGGAGTAGGAGATCGTTTAGGTATACAAGGAATAAAGTCGGGCCAAGTACGCTTCCCTGAGGTACCCCAAAACTAATTTTCTTCGCACTACTTGTCCAGTTACTGACTTTCACTTGTTGGGATCTGCCTGTTAAATAACTCTCGAACCAGTTGAGAGCAATGCCACGGACACCAATTCTTTCAATTATTCGCACAGAGCGCTTTGCAACATATTTTCAAATGCGAATCTATACAAGTTGCGAGTGAAAAGCCTTTATTTGGGTGATCTCGTTCCATCGTGGACCCAGCTCGTGGACCTCATTTCTTAGCACGGCTAAATTGAGGTCAAAAGCTAACCCATTTATTATTGAGAAAAAACTAGCTTCTTCTACAGGAAAAACGGAAAGTCCTTATCAAACTAAAAGTCTATCATTGTTCAAACAATAAATAGTTAACTTTTTATTTTAATAGTAGGTATGTTATTTATTACCTATTAGAAGAAAATAATAAACATATTGTGTTACATCAAACGGTTCCATCTTAGTTACGAATATTTGAAACTATAAACACAGAATATATAATAGTAAACAAGTTTACTATAAATAACACAATAAGTTACAGAACAGTTTCCTCATCCACGCTGATTTCATGTAATCATCGGCGGCGGCGGCGTGGAGGAAAAACACCAGCGGCGGCGGTGGCGTTTGGCCACCGTTTGGCACAACAAGTGCGAAAACCCCAAGTCAAAAATTAGTATTTTGCATACCGATATCCCATGGATTAGGATTTTGCAACCTGGGTACGTTTAATTAGATAGTTATAGATAATTCTTGGGCACACAGTTTGATCGTATCGATTACGTTTTGATTTTGGGTTTTAGGTCCATACATTTTTGACCATGTCCATATGCTATCTACCATATCACCGTATTCGACGCGATGTCGTCGCCTCATCCGAAAATCAATCGCTGAGAAAAATCGCTAGTGTGCACAGACCCTTAGCAAAAATTTATCATTCAGTAGGTACAGACAGGAGCAACTAAAGATTGACACTCGCACGCAATTAAAAAAAAATCGTGCCAAGTCTAATGTGTCATACTTGACGTGCTCTTGACTTTACCTACATAAGCAAACGTGGTTTTACATAACCGTATCTAATGTTTTAGATGCATACCATGGCGGAAGCCTAAAACCTTGCGTTTCCGCACCAGAATGTTCAGTACACAAACACAAGCCGCGGGCTCCGCCCTGCCCAGACCCCGACAGATGCTTCCGAAGCTGCATCTATATGAAAGAAAAATGCCCAAATGCCATGGCCACGGTGAAACGAGAGGGCACCACTTGCGACTGCAGCAAGTGGCAAGCTCTATTCTCCAGGGCTCATTGGCGCCACGTAAAGAATCATAAAGCACGCCTCTGCCAAATCTATAACACCCGGTCCAATATATCGCGGTGGAAGTTAACAGATGAACAAATATGCGAATTACAAAGAATTCAACAAGAAGAGCAAGCTGCATCACAACCTTGCGCAAGTGGAAATAAGTCAAAAAATAAAAAATGCGTCATGTTTTGAGGTTAAAATAAAAAGTCTACTACATTACCAAAGTTTGTACTTGAATTATAGGTTAGATTAAATAGCTTTTAGCCAAAGGCTGCCTGTCCATTGAGGCGGAGCGAGGCAGCGAAGCAGAGCGAGCGAGCATTGCGGAGCGGAGTTACGGACTGTGTCTCATGTCTGTCCATTGACGCGGAGCGAGGCAGCAGAGCGAAGCGAGCGAGTAGTGCGGAGTAGAGTTGCAGACTGTCTGTCCATTAACGAGGAGCAGGCGAGTATTGTCTGTGCGGAGTGCGGGGCTAGGCCGAGTTCACGCGAAGATTCATTTGAGCGGAGGGCGGCGGCGGGTGGTCATGGTCAGTTCAGTTATAGATACGCGAAATATTACGGAAAGCAGACATAATGTCGACACAAAAGTTTAAATAGGTACTACCTCGCATTGCTTGAGGAAGAAGAGTTGGACTCGGACAACATACCTACTATATTAATAATTATATAAGAATACATAGATTTCGGTTAAGAAATCTATCCCCCGGACGCCGCCGGTTCGTTTCCCCGCCGCCTGACTCCGCTGCCCCGCTCCGCCGCCTCGTACCGCTACAAGCCGCGCGACGAGTTAACGCCTCTGGGCGGAATGGAGGGGGTTTGCGCAGTTACAATATTTGGAAAAAAAAAATCTATTGCACATACCCCCTCCACTCCCGCCCAGAGGCCTTAACTCGTCGCGCGGACTTTACCACGCGCCGCTTCCGAAAATGTAAGCAAATCCCTGTCCACTGGAGCGGAGCGGATATTTTATGCAATCCTATTGGTTAATACCTATATCTTTGTTTCTCCGCTCCGCTACCTTGCTCCGCGTCAATGGACTGGCAGCCTAATATACTAAGAACAGCCCTAAAGCCCAAGTCACACAGGACGGTATGATGGCGAAACCGGTCCGGGGGCGGACCTGCGGCACACCCACGAAACTCCACACAAACGGACTGATTTCGCTACCTAAACTCTAACAAATAAACACAATATGTTCGCATTACGATTTGCTTGTGTGCGTGAGCCATTATGGTAACAGCGCAGTATGATAGTGAGAGTATAGGTAGGTAGATATTTCATTTTGTTTGGGTAACGTATAAACTTGTCAAATAGGTAGTTAATACAGTCAAGTGCGCGTCGGGCTTGACATATTGAAACAAAACTACATATGCCCGAAACCAGAGAAAGAGACCCGCTTAAGGTCAAAGTGTTTCTACCAACGTGTTTGTATGCTTGCAGTTTGTGGGCTGCATATAGGCAGTCATCGATGAAGACGTTATGTGTTCAATATAACAATGCTTTCAGAGCGCTCTTGGGACTGCCCCGTTTCTGCAGCGCATCGGGCATGTTTGCGGACGCTCACGTTGACGGCTTCCATGCCACGCTCCGCAGACGGAGTGCTGCTGCGTTGCAGAGAATTAGGGCCAGTTCCAATAGCGTTCTGAGGGTCATTGCTGACACATTTCATAGTTACTGTATATTGAGAAGCTGGATTAAGGCGCATACTAGTGCATGTACTTATGTTGTAATATAATTGTAACATAGGTGAATGCACTCGTACACTGGTGGATGTCCTCTTAATTAGTTAATTTTGACTATGACAATGTTGCAATCTTCTTCTTCTTCGTCGTTTCCTCATGGCTGAGGGTCGTGACCACCAAAAGTAGCCCTACGGGTTAGGGCTCTCCAAACATTTCTGTTTTGGGCTAGGTGGAATTGCCCCCTGGGTGTTGCAGTTGGTGGACTTCAAGATGGCATCTGTCCACCGGGTAGGTGCTCTTCCTCTACCCCTTCTCCCCACCACCAATGTACTTAATAATAATTTAAATTTGATTTTTATTTGTGAAATATGGGTTGAATACAGCCTGAAATAAAAGATTTTTATTTTTATTTTATTTATTATTAATATTCATAACAGCTAAAAATATTTCCGTTAGTTTTTGTTTTGTAACTTTTCTTTAAAATTGTTTTAAAAATCTTTAAGATTTTTTTTTACCACAGCCGAGCGACGAAATAAGAAGCTACATCTTCGGCCGCCCCTTATCTCTTGCCGCCGCCCCGGGTCACGTGCTCCCTTGGACATAGGATTGCAAACGTATTTATAGCTTTGACTGTGTTTCGGGCATTCAGGTGAGTGTTCAATATTTTGTGTAGTCTACTTTTAAATTTTTTGGTTAGTGTTTGTTTTGTCTCTTTCAGATGAATTTGTTGCGATTGCTGATATCCTAAGTATTTATATCCTTCGGTGTGGTCTAATGGGTCTATTATTTCACCTGTATTTAGTGGATAAGCGTTTTGTTGAACCTGGCCTCTATGAATGGAATTAATTTTGCACTTGTCAATACCAAACTGCATGTACACATGTCGGAAGAAAAATTTTGCGTAATGTCTGCTAAAGTGTTAATTTCTGATGGTGTAGTTCCAAACAATTTAATGTCGTCCATGTACATAAGATGGGGAAGGGTTTGGTATGTGTTATTGTATTTGATCTTAAAACCTTTTATGCTATTGTTCAAATATGGGTTAAGAGCGAGACAAAACCAGAGCGGACTAAGTTAATCTCCTTGGAAAATCCCTCTTTTGATGTTAATAGGTGATGTTTCTAGTATAGAATTTTGGTTACGAAGTTGAGCACAGTTCTCCAGCTAGCCATTGTGGACTTTAAGAATTGAACTTTGGTTGGGTGAATTTTATGATGTTGTAATATATAAATTAGCCAAGAATGTGGTACAGAGTCATAGGCTTTTTTGTAGTCAATGTACATGGTATACGAGTATATATTTCTTTTACTACATTTAGCTTGTTTTGAAACTACGGCATCTGTTGTAAGCTGCTCTTTACACCCTTGGCTGTACCTGCGGCACCCTTTCTGTTCTTCGGCCATTACGTTGTTATCGTCAATATGTTTATATATGATTTCTGCGATACACGATGTGATAATTTTGAAAATACTCTGTAGACATGTTATTGGTCGGTACTTAGCTGGGTTTGTCGTGTCTTTCTGGTCTTTAGTTAGGTAACATATAAGTAATCCCTTGTGTAATATAATCAGGCAGAGTTTGCGGTGTCTGAATAAAATTATTAATGTGCGTAAGGAGAAGAGTAGGAATGCTAGTAAACTTCTCAGATCAAATAAATAGTCTAGATGGAGCGCTGTGAACAGAAAACTGAGGCCAACTTTTCAAACATGTGTTGCATGGACCGGTGTTGCCATAATCAAATTGTGCCAATGTAACAAAAATAACGTTACGTAATAACGTTATCACATACTTGGATCATGCAATTAATTAAAGTTATGGCGGCAGTAGAAAGCAAATAGGGAGTTTTGGGAAATAAAATTACTGGGTAATTTGTATGTGCATTTAATGACTGACTTGTTTTTCCTGTAATATTTACATAAACGACTATGACTAACATATTCAGCTAAAAGAAAAAAATATAAGCAGATATTACATTTATCAGTTACCTAGCATCTAAGTACGTACAAGCTTCGCTTAGAAAAAAATACTTTGCAAATCTTTTTTTTATTTTTTTAACTCAGCTAATACTAAAGTGGACCCATTTTGTATAAGAAGTTGAAAATTTTTCGTGCGTTGTTAGCAAAGTCGTAGAACAAAAGTTGTTGCTTTTGAGTTTGACCTCTGTAATAAGGTGGGCATACGCATATCAGTTCCAAAAAAACCGGCCAAGTGCGAGTCAGACACGCGCACGGAGGGTTCCGTACCACCACGTAATATTAATTGTATTAGTTGCAATTTCAGTAACTTACTATGCTAGATTTTTTGGGTCCGACTCGCGTTTGACCAAATTTTATTACTTGTTGTTATTTTATAGCTTATGCACTATAAACATACCAATTTTTTAGTTTGTAAGTGTTCCCGTTTTTAAAATAGAACTAAAACAAAAATCGCCTCCGCGACCATCCAACTTGACCCCTCTCTTATATGAATGTTCTTGAAATGGGAGCTCACCACAATTGGTTACCATTAGTTGTGAGAAAAGTTGCAATATTTTATGATTTCCGACTGTTCCCATTGTTTGTACTGTGAGACCTAGCTTCTTGCCAAATTTCATAATTTTAGGTCAACGGGAAGTACCCTGTAGGTTTTGCTTTTTTGCATAAATGTATGGAGATGAGGACATAAAATGCCATATCTTTTGATTGCGTCGTTGTAAAAAATTGAAATTTTCAGATCTTATGTGGTTCATAGACCCTAATATATGGTATCAATTTCAACCTGATACCTCTACTCGTTCGTGAGATAAAGGGTCTTGACAGACAGACAGACGGACAACAAAGTGAATTTTTCTTTTGAGGGACGGAACCCTAAAAAGAAATAATTTAAGAAAAACATAAATACACTAATGAAATTTGGTGTTTAGAAGCTAAAATAGTCTAACCTACGCGAAAATTGTGTATTTTGACAAAACTACATACTTACGGGTCGACTTGATAACCTTTTTTTTTGAAGTCGGTTAAAAACAGAATTATTTGAAATTCTGTTCTGTGTGCTTAGCAAATAGCGTAACTGAGTGCATCCCAGTTTTTTTTAAATAATTTTAAATATACACATTTTTCTCGTGAACTTCATGTAAAACATGATTAAAACTTAATTCATTTTATAGCTCTACCATAGGACTACTTCATGACCAATACTAATCCGTAATAAACACCTGAACTGTAGGATTTTTTACATATTATTTTTGTTTTTACTGGTCAAATTAATTATATGGCTCAAAGATCAATCGTTCCGATGCTTTAAACACTAATTACAGCTTTTATGGCAAACCACTAGAACTAGATCTTAATACATTTTTGTGTAAAGACTCTTGAAATACTCACAAGATTTGGAGGTTGTCTCAGGTCCACTTCACCTAATCCCTCTACTACGATGTTTGGTAAAATCTGATAGGCAAAACAAATCAGTGTTGTATAAATTACATCAACATGTCTTATAAAAGTGTAAAAATTGCAATTATTAGAAAGTTACCGTTGGATATCCGGTTTTTGTTACACGACGTAACCCTTTCTTGGTGTAGTAAAAATCGGTGGCTTTAAAATGCTCTGAGCATACTCTACTAAAGTACGTTGGTTGCCATAATGGTTCCTGTCGTCTTTGACGTATGGCTGATATCCATATTTGTTTATTTTTTTTATCTCGATCCGGAAATCTGAAAAATAAACGATAAGCGTTAAATATATGATTACTAAGTATTTAAAATATTTATCATATCCTCATTCCTCATAAAATAACGTTACTTGTCACAGTTACCAATACTAGGATATTATTTATAATGGCAACACTTATGTTCCAAGCAATAACCTAAAATTTTATTTTATTTACTAAAAATATTAGTTTCTAAGTTTACTTACGCGTTAAATGGGTTTCCATCCCACTTTTAATCTGTTGTAGATTGTTTATTGCCCCCCTTTTACAACACTTACTGTTCCAAGCAATAACCTCAAATTTTATTTTGTTTTACTACAAATATTAGCTTCCAAGTTTACTTACTTGTGAAATGTAACTCCATCCCGCTTTTTATCTGTTGTGGATTGTTTATTGCACCCTTTAACAACACAGTTTGGCATTTTCCATTTAAAAAAACTGAACTTTTTACCAAAATGTTTGTACTTGCCGCGAAAACTCGACTGACTGGCAAGTCCACAGATTAGATAGATTTTTTTTTTTTGGTTTCATTCTTCCTTTCGGAAAGGCAAAGGGTACAAAGCCCATACAGCCATGTCTGATGTCTTTAACTGTCTTTCTTTTTACTCCCCTCGTAAAGCGATAGTGAACTTTACGAAGGAAAATGTTCGTGACTTTTTGGGACAACACAAACGGGGCTTAAACACGAGATCACTTGAAATCTTCATCAGCTGCGCACTCCGTAGTAAATTTACTGCATAACACACTATCTTTATTATCCACTAAATCACTAAATGCACAAAAAACCAAAATTTCAATTAAGCAGGCAAACACCCATGTCGAGTTCCCGCCAAAAAGGTGTCCGTCTCCCCAGCAACCCATGCGAGATATGGCCAAGTGGCATACACCAAAATTTAGTGGAAATTGGTTCATTCCATCAGTAAAGTGTCAGATTCAGTGCATCAAAACTGATGACACTACGAGCTGAAAACTTTGGGTGGCTGTAGAGACGTCTCGTCAGCCAGCCCATTCTATACAGGGAAAACTACGAAGATTACATAAAAGCAAAATAGTTCCACATTTACTGCATGTCTAGTGCAATTGATTGTAAAAAAGCCGAATCGAAAATGTCCATATGGTAGGAGCCCTTCATCAATAATTATGGGTGGCTGGAGAGACGTTTTCCCAGCCAGCCCATGTGATATCTCGGAACATATAGTAGGTAGGAAGATAAAACAAAGCTTAATATTTACTACCTACTCGGAACAGTAGGTAGCAAATATTTCAAAATCCTAGCTCCACTAACTTTTGAGATATTTGTATTTTTTCATGGGCTTGCTGGGGAGACGTCTCGCCAGCAAGCCCATGCTGTAACTCAAAAAGTACTGCACGTAGAATGCTGAGGGATATACCAATAGAGAGTGCATATTTGATGCAATAAGCACCAAGAAAAGTGAGTCCCTAGGTCTTATGGTTTCGGTGCTAGAAACAAAAATCATTTTCCCGCTGAAAATTTTGAATGCATGATGTGAAGTGCGACGTTGCCGTTCTGTGCAACTCTACATGTTGCTGTTAGAGCATTCAAAAATCAATCTTGTATCCTTATAGTTAAAAGGTACTGTAGACGCACGTGTAGATTATTTGTAATTTGAGAATAGTTCGGGAGACGGTGTACTTAGTAAAAGACTGATTGGTTATCAAGAAGTTTTTATTTATTTGTGGACGACATATTAAGAACGAAAGAGATAATATGTATTTTAGCTCACGTGAAGACTAACTGGTGCCTCAATCTCTTTTTAGCAACCGTGACAACTGTATTCTAGGAGGAGATGTAGGTTTAATGGTCTCAGTAACAAACTAAAATTTTTAAAGTATTCTTAAATTGTTCTGTAATTAATAAGTTAAGAAAACTGATTTATTAAATAAATACGTGAGCCAAAATACATATTATGTCTTTTGTTCTTCACATGTTGTCCACAAATAAATAAAAACTTCTTGTTAACCAATCAGCCTTTTAAGTACACCGTCTCCCGAACTATTCTCAAATTACAAATAATCTACACGTGCGTCTACAGGACCTCTTAACTATTAGGACACAAGATTGATTTTTGAATGCTCTAACAGCAACATGTAGAATTGCACAGAATGGCAACGTTGCACTTCACATCATGCATTCCAAATTTTCAGCGGGAAAATGATTTTTGTTTCTAGCACCGAAACCATAAGACCTAGGGACTCACTTTTCTTGGTGCTTATTGCATCAAATATGCACTCTCTATTGGTATATCCCTCAGCATTCTACGTGCAGTACTTTTTGAGTTACAGCATGGGCTTGCTGGCGAGACGTCTCCCCAGCAAGCCCATGAAAAAATACAAATATCTCAAAAGTTAGTGGAGCTAGGATTTTGAAATATTTGCTACCTACTGTTCCGAGTAGGTAGTAAATATTAAGCTTTGTTTCATCTTCCTACCTACTATATGTTCCGAGATATCACATGGGCTGGCTGGGAAAACGTCTCTCCAGCCACCCATAATTATTGATGAAGTGCTCCTACCATATGGACATTTTCGATTCGGCTTTTTTACAATCAATTGCACTAGACATGCAGTAAATGTGGAACTATTTTGCTTTTATGTAATCTTCGTGGTTTTCCCTGTATAGAATGGGCTGGCTGACGAGACGTCTCTACAGCCACCCAAAGTTTTCAGCTCGTAGTGTCATCAGTTTTGATGCACTGAATCTGACACTTTACTGATGGAATGAACCAATTTCCACTAAATTTTGGTGTATGCCACTTGGCCATATCTCGCATGGGTTGCTGGGGAGACGGACACGCCAAAAAGCCAGATTAGATAGATTTTTTTTTTTTGGTTTTATTCTTCCTTTCGGAAAGGCAAAGAGTACAAAGCCCATACAGCCATGTCTGATGTGTTTAATCTTTCTTTTTGCTCCCCTCGTAAAGCGATAGTGAACTTTACGAAGGAAAAATGTTCGTGACTTTTTGGGACAACACAAACGGGGCTTAAACACGAGATCACTTGAAATCTTCATCAGCTGCGAAACCGTAGTAAATTTACTGCATAACACACTATCTTTATTATCCACTAAATCACTAAATGCACAAAAAACAACATTTCAATTAAGCAGGCAAACGCCCATGTCGAGTTCCCGCCAAAAAGCCCAGATTAGATAGAATATCGAGTCATAGTTTTGTTGCATTTGTGTGCGTGACTGTGTACGTACACGGCGATTCACAGTTTTACCGGCCTCACTTTTTTGTTCACAGCGCTACATCTAGACTATTTATTTGATCTGAGGTAAACTTCTTATACCAAAAGTTGTGATGTTGTCCGATCCAGTAGCTTTCCAGTTATGAGTTCTTGCGATAACCTGCTTTAAAAGATCTAAACTAATTTCTTGGAAGTCCATTTGCTGTAAAGTTTCCAGATTTTCTTTGTCTTTTTCTACCCATTTGTAAATTGTATTATGTTCTACAGGATTTGACCAAAATCTTTCTAGATCTTCCACTGCTGGCATAGACCTACTGGTATAATTTGAGGTATGATATACTTTGTGTTGTTATTACTTGATGGAACTCCAATGTAGGTATTTATGTAATTAGACACCATTTTCACACTAGTTCCACTATTTATTTAGTAAAATTTATACAGAATGCGACCGGTTTCGAGTTAACATCGTCAGGAGAGTGCCTGACGATGTTAACTCGAAACCGGTCGCATTATGTATAAATTTTACTAAATAAATAGTGGAACTAGTGTGAAAATGGTGTCTAATTACATAAAAGGGTGTAAAAGGTATAATTTGAATTGTTTTGTGCAAATGTTCGATAGAATAGTTTCTCATTGTTATTAAGTAAGTAGTTTATTTTGCGAAGCAAGGAGGTTTTTGTTCTGAGATTTTGATTCTTCCTCTTAGTCGTGTCTTTGTATCTCCAAAGTTGATTTTTGAATTCTGCGGTGTTCAAAACCCTACAAAAACTTGATTGTCAGATCTGGAAGCCAATTCTTGAAAATCACCGGGTGATAAAATATCACTTTTGGACCTGGAGCTGACCTGGAAGTCTCTAGATAGACTTCGGACTCAGATTGGCTGCAGTAAAGACAATATGTCCAGGTGGGGTTTCTCAAAGGATCCTAATCTGATCTGCACGTGTGGTGCGATGCAAACTATGGCCCACCTAACATCGTGTTCTGCATCCCCTTCCACCTGCACACAGCAAGAGTTAATGGACGCCACACAAAATGCAGTGCATGTTGCCGAATTTTGGGCTAAACAAATATAAAATTAAAATGACGATGCCATCGACACGCAAAGAAGAAGACTTTTGAGACTTTAAAAATTCAAATTTAGCCTGATAAACTGTCAAAAAGTTCGTAAAAAGATATGAAAGTTACCAATTATACAGCACTTTATAATAGGTCTTTACCTATGAAATTGCCGAAATTTTCTTACAGATTAATGAGATCATAATTCCGATAATACTAATGCAATGTTTTTCATTTGTCTTATATTTGAAAGTTGACATCAAGGTTATTAATTTACCTACACATAAAATAAAGTTTTTATTTTTAGTTTGATATATAAAATTAAAGGTTCGAAAATTGTTCGTCTTAATTGTCGTCCGATTTCATCATTAGATTTGTTATATTTTTTTACAGATAATATTTTTCGAAAATTAAATTTAAGCTTTTGTTAGCTTAATGTCTTCCTAATAATGTTTAAAAAAATAAAAAGCATTGGATTTATAATTCCTAAGAAAAATGCAAAAATGTTAGTACTGAAAATTGTGTTTACCTAAAATTCGCCATACAAAACGGCAATTTCATAGGTAAAGACCTAATATTTAACGAATATCAAACATCACTCCTGAAAAGAATGATGATTGAAATGATTTTGAATTGTTTGAGTGATATTTTATCACGTTTGAGTGATATTTTATCACCCGGTGATTTTCAAGAATTGACTCCCTGGTCCCATTTAAGTTCTGACCCTAAGAAGGAGAGCCAAATTTTGAAATTTATCCCAGTGTATTCGGAGATAAGGGAGGAATGGTATTTTTTAAAACATTTTTCATCATACTTGAAAACTAAGAGTTGTAATAGTAGGTAAGTACATTAAGATGCAGGTGCGCTATTTTGGATATTACGGTCGAGGCTCAGAAATTGCAGCCCGAGCCGCAGGCGAGGGCGTAATGGAGCCGAGAGTGTAATCACCAAAACGCACAAGCTTCTTACGACAGTTTTTCAACACATTTGCGAATAAAAACGTCGCTTACCTTTTTTTCTTAGAAATTTCATAGACGTCTTCCTCACATTTCTACGTCACCCGATACACCGGACTTGTGTTTTTTGGTCAAGTATTTTCGACGTTCTACTTGTCACTGTTTTTTATTTGTCGAAGACACAGATGGGCTTACCAGCAGTATGGAAGCTTCATACTAAACGTCTAAAATGGCGCACTCACACAGACGCACGTTTCTACAGGCCGCTAAGCAAAGTTCGCCCTGAATTCTGTCGCGGTTGTCGCGTGAAGGGAAGCGGTGGGTTAGTTTGCTGTCGGTTGTTTCATGTCATTCGTATCCTCGTGAATATCAAACAAATTGAAAGCTGCAAACCACATTTCATCGACAAAAAAAAATTGACTTTACCATGCATGTACATATTGCAAACTTGCCAATTTGTTAGACAGCACAGAAATTTATGTAAATCTAATTGTGAATTAAACCCGGAATTTAAACTGCGTGGCAAAGAACGCCTGGTCCAACCAATAGAACCAAAACTAGAACTTACAAAAAAGAGCCCAAACTATCGATTTATTTCTATTTATAACAAAATACCCGATCATATAAAAAACGAGGACAAAGACACTGTATTTAACAGAAAACTAAAATCTCTTCTACTAGAAAAGGCGTACGAGTCAACGTTGCCAACTGTACGATAATTATCGTATTTGTACGATAATTTGAGGTGCTGTACGATAAAAAATAATTAGGTACGATAGTACGATAATTTTACTACCACGTACGATATTTTTAGATTTCATACGATAATTTTGAAAGACATTTTCATTTCATGTATCCGAATTCAATAATGGTTTGCTTAAGAAGTTCATACTCGTCTTCGGAAGATGGCGATCAGCACTGGTGAAAAATTTACCACGTCTATAACAAAAAGCGAGACAGATATACCTTGGAAGCGTACAAATCTTAGTCATCTTTCTCTTTTCACAATACGTATTTTAGCTAAGTTAACAATTGACTAAGCACATTTTTTCATGAGTGGATGGAGTGAGAAAAACTGGTTTTCTTGGACTTTGCTTGCAACAAGTTTTGTTTACTTTACTAATGAAACAAATTGTTTATTATATTAGATTAGTTTAATAGTGATTGCTGATTGCGCTTTGGATCTGGTGTTAAGGTGCTTTTCAGTTCCGACGAAACTACCGAAAGGTAAGTGAGATAACTCATGTATTCGAAAAATTGCTAAGCTGATGCTGGTTGAAGTTACAGTCATGCCGTATTTATAGCACTTATTTGTTACGTTACAAATTAACTCTTTCTTCAAATTATGATAAAAATGAATGTACGATAATTGTACGATAATTTTAAGACCAAAATCCGATAATCTTGATTTAGAAAGTTGGCAACACTGGTACGAGTATTATACGGTCAAAGAGTTTATGTGTGACAAAGATATCTGACATGCACGTTTTAAATTTTTTATAATATTTGATTTTATTGTTATTATTTGTTCTAATATTGTTTGACAAAACTTGAATTTAATGTGACATAGATAATTGTAAATAAATGTATTTTAATTTGACATGTACTTAAAGGTTAGGTATTAATAATTTGACAGGCACGTTTTTAATTTTAATTTTTAATCTTAATTTGTATTATTTGATCTTGTTGTTATTATTATTATTCTTTTTTTATTGTATGGACATAATTTGAATTTAATTTATAAGCGTGGCCTTGACACTTGCTATGCCCTAACAGGGTACATGTATTGATCTTTTTATTAATTATAAGACCTATGAATGTAACTACATGTAAAGCAATGAATAAATGAAATGAAATATTGTGCGGCATATGGATATATAAATTTGGGTGTGATATATATATATATATATATATATAGGATATATAAATTTAGGTGTGATAAAAGGCGAAAAGGCTTAATCTGCCCTTGTGTCATAAAAGGCGACTAAGTGTTTTAATCATCCACTAAGTGTCTTAATCTGCCCTAGTGTCTTAAAAGGCAACTAAGTGACTTGACCTTCCCTTGAGTGATAAAAGGCGACTAAGTGACTTAACCTTCCCTTGAGCGATAAAAGGCGACTAAGGGCAGATTCGACCAAGCCGGAATAAGGTCTTATTCTCAGAATAAATGGCTCATTATTCCAGAACAACTTGATTTTGCGTTCTACCAACTGCAATTCTAAGAATAATCAACTTATTCGGGAATAGTTGCTATACCATCATTTTGCGTTGGATAACAGACCTATTCCAAGAGAATTTTAATGGCGGTCATCGAACATCTGTTTTGTGATGCACAACCCGACGAACGCCCTTATGCAATGTATGGGTCTTTGTTGCTCGAAAAATAAAAAAATTATTTGATGTTTGATTTGTTACCAAATATTTCGAACCATTCCTTTATTTTTCTGTGTTTGTTACAACCCTGACGCTCCAATGATGCAAGATTCGATTTTCAAAAAATAGGCCGAGTTTCCATACTGCTGATAAGCAACAGACTGCAGACAGACTACTTTTCATATTATTTTAAAAATTGAATATTTTGTTACTTTAAAGACAAATTTGTAG
Organism: Athrips mouffetella; assembly: GCA_947532105.1. Taxonomy (NCBI): domain Eukaryota; kingdom Metazoa; phylum Arthropoda; class Insecta; order Lepidoptera; family Gelechiidae; genus Athrips; species Athrips mouffetella. Next base: position 11,077,492 of record OX383971.1, read on the forward strand.
TTAGTTGATTAAAATCAATATTTTCGTTTAATTAACGTTTATTTATCATATTATCGAACACAGTTTCTTAATTCATTATATTATTATTAATGTTATAGATATAGAATCTCCTTGCACCTTGACGCTATAAAAAACAAAACAAAAATGAAACACTAACCTGCCAAACAGCTTACTCAGCAAGGAGGTCTTTGTTCTGAGGCTCACTCCCTTGAATGATTTAATATTGAATAATTTGTTACTTTAAAGACAAATTTGTAGTGAGTTGGTGATAAATATAAGTATTTCCATATAGTTAACATTTATTTATTATATTATCGAACACAGTTTACTTATTCATGAAAATATTACGAATGTTATAGATATAGAAACTCCTTGCATCTTGCCGATTGAAAAAAAAGAAAAAAATTACAACACTAGTTTTTTTTTTTTTTTTAATTTATTTATTAAATATTTTACAACTGAGTTTTACAAACTAAATATATCACCAAACTGCAAAACAGTTTGTTGGCGATCAAATGCACTCTTTTAAAATTAATTTTAATCATAAATAATCATGCAACTTACAACTAAGACTTACAATTAAATGTACAGTTTATGTGCTAGCAGAGGTGAATATAATAGGGGACAATATAGTTATTAAGTTTCTTCCTCAAATGTGTTTAACAAGGAAATTTTCAGTGAAGTTATATTAATGAAAAAAGCACACGTGTTTAATAAGCTGGACCTTAATACAGTGCAAATAGAGCTGTTTTATGAGCAAATGTGTTGAAAAAATAAAATAAAAATACATTTTGAAATGTACAAATGAAGTTCTTTTATATGACTCGACCTACGAGTAGTACCGACAATTTTAAATTTTGACCCCCCCATTTGGGCCCCTTTTATAATAATAATACTTTTGTGATTCTTTTATCTATACATATAATAAAATCGTAAACTCGGCGAATCTGTTCATTGAAAATATTGGCAAAACTATAACACACTGGGGACACTTTAACAGTAATAGAACCCATTCTGACCATTTTTGGAATTCTTGTCTGTTTGGCCGTTTGTCTGTTTGTCTGTCTGTCTTTGTTCGCGTGATTCACGCAAAAACCACTAAACCGAATTAAACAAGGTTTTCAATAATGGGTTGGTCTTCTTTTGCTGTAACATATTATCATCTACACCATGTACAGTGTGACAGGGCTGTTGGCAGGCAGATAAAATCGGAATAAAAGCCACTGCAAAAAGACTTTAACAAATCGGCACAGTAGGTACTTGTCCCACTCAACAAAAATATTGTGGTCACCCTATTAGAAAGGGACAACTTCAACTCATCTCACATCCTTCTCGGCTCGCATTATTTTTGGCAGTGCGCAATCTTGTTAATCTTGTTGTACTAAATCTATGGATATTTTGGCCTTAAGGAGGCCATAGCTATTCTTTGAACGATATCTGGTGTACATCTGGAGTGACCTGTTCTATTGTAACGTTATTCAGTTTGATTGGACATGTAGGTTTCTACTATGTAGGTGAATGGTCCTGTCTATCTATCTCGCTCTAACATACGTGTATACTATGCTCTCTCACTTCTGCTTTGCCGATCTATCAGCAAACGTCTATGGATCCGCGCACACCAAAACCACAGTAAAGAGATGGGCTTATCAGCAGTATGGAAACTCTGCCTATTTTTTGAAAATCGAATCTTGCATCATTGGAGCGTCAGGGTTGTAACAAACACAGAAAAATAAAGGAACGGTCCGAAATCTTTGGTAACAAATCAAACATCAAATAAAATTTTTATTTTTCGAGCAACAAAGACCCATACATTGCATAACCAAACAATAAATACATACATTAAATAATAAATGGAAAACGAAAACAAATTTTAAACAAACTGAAAACAAAACAAATTCAAACAAATTCAATTTCAAACAAAGATTAGGACACTTAAGTCGCCTTTTATGACACAAGGGCAGATTAAGACACTTAGTCGCCTTTTATCACTCAAGGGAAGGTTAAGTCACTTAGTCGACTTTTATCACTCAAGGGAAGGTCAAGTCACTTAGTCGCCTTTTATCACTCAAGGGAAGGTTAAGTCACTTAGTCACCTTTTATCACTCAAGGGAAAGTTAAGTCACTTAGTCGCCTTTTAAGACACAAGGGCAGATTAAGACACTTAGTCGCCTTTTATGACACAAGGGCAGATTAAGACACTTAGTCGCCTTTTATCACTCAAGGGATGGTTAAGTCACTTAGTCGCCTTTTATCACTCAAGGGAAGGTCAAGTCACTTAGTCGCCTTTTAAGACACTAGGGCAGATTAAGACACTTAGTGGATGATTAAGACACTTAGTCGCCTTTTATCACACCCGGAAAGGGTAAGTCTCTAAGTCGCCTTTAATCGCAAAACGTCACTTAGCTGCCATTTATCACACAAGGACAGGGCAGAAATAAAAATTTATATATCCATATGCCGCACAATATGACATGAAACAACCGACAGCAAACTAACCCACCGCTTCCCTTCACGCGACAACCGCGACAGAATTCAGGGCGAACTTTGCTTAGCGGCCTGTAGAAACGTGCGTCTGAACCATTTTGGACGTTTAGTATGAAGCTTCCATACTTCTGGTAAGCCCATCTTTTTACTGTGCCAAAACTCAGAGCAGACGAGAGCAGTTTTTGATAGCATTGCAAAATGGACTTTAAATTTATAGGAATAAAATGCAAAATTGCCTGAGAGGCATAAAAACTGCTCGCCGCTGCTCGAGCATGCTCGAGCATGCGCGAGCAGTCGCGCGGACGCAAGGTCGCAGAGTTGCCTGCTTGAAGGGTTTAGGGCTAAATATAGCATTTTTTACAATTTGTAATTAAGGGCTCCCGCCCACGACCGTATTTTTGTCGGCCGATTTCTTGTATGATGATTAGGGAGGTGATCGATCAAAATAATATCGACACACGATGTAAGATAAGATTCCATTAACATAAGTCTCGGTATTATCAAAAATGCTTCTAATGGTCATTATTTGTTAATATACAGAGTGTTAGGCTAGGATGTTAGGGTAAGTACACAAGGTGTTAGGTTAGGATGACTACTATATGTACAGGGTGTTAGGGTAAGTATACAGGGTGTTAGATTAGAATCACTATATGTACAGGGTCTTAGAGTAAGTATACAGAGTGTTAGGATAGCATATCTATACAGGGTGTTAGAATAGGAAAACTACACAGTGTGTTAGGTTAGGATCACTACATATAATGATCCTAACGTAACACCCTGTATACACCCTGTATACTTACCCTAAGACCCTGTACATATAAGAATAAGAATAAGAATAAGAATAATTTATTCGTCCAGTTAACATGTTTAGAATTACAACCATTGTTTAATTCCTGCACTAGGCTAGGCCTGAATCGCAGGAAATCTTCCGTGTTTACATTCCAGATTACTTGATTAACAAAACGAGAGAAAAAGATAATGTAACCTAAAAACTAACTACAAAATTATTTTTTTTATATTTTTTTATTTTTTTTATATTTATATTGTGTATTTTATATTGTGTTTTTATATTTTATATAGTGATCGTAATCTAATACCCTGTGTACTTACCCTAACACCCTGTATACTTACCCTAAAACCCTGTACATATAGTGATCCTAACACCCTGTATAGTGATCCTATCCTAACATCCTGTATACTTACCCTAACATCCTGTATAATAATCCTAACCTAACACCCTGCATGCACGTCCCAGTGTTGAATTAACGCTACAAATTAGTAACATGGCATGGCAACCCTGAGAAACTGCTCCGGACTGATCGAGCGTGCTCGAGCAGGCGCGAGCATTCTGCCCTCTCGGTTAGAGTTACTTGATTTTGCCGGTCGGTCTGCGCGGACCGAATGAGTATACTTATAAAATTATGTATGTACTTTCCGGTTTTGGACGCAGCGGGCAAAACCTAGCCGTCTCGAATCACCCACGAAGCCATTGTAGAAGAAAAACTTAAGACGAGGCAGTACAGCCTTAGTACCTTAGCCGGACACTGAAATGGACGGATAAAAAAAAAATTTGCAAGTGTTGCCAACTGAACGATAAAAAGGATCTGACTTTTGCTTTTGGAAAGTAGTCTGTGGATATCTGACTTCCTGAGGAACAGTCGATCCAAGTAGTCCTTGATGGCTGCTCCTCCGACCTCATGGCTATTGACGCCGGGGTTCCCAAGGGGTCTGTCTCTGTTCTCTCTGCGACTCTTTTCCTGCCACACATCAACGACCTACTTTGTCCTGGTATTGTTGCAGATGACAGTACGGTCGTCGAGAGATTTATGTCTAGCGCAAAAGGGTCCGCGCACACCAAAACGAAAAGCAGACGAGAGCAGTTTTTGATAACATTGCAAAATGGACTTTATGTTCATAGAAATAAAGTGCAAGATTGCCTGAGAGGCATGAAAACTGCTCGCGGCTGCTCGAGCATGCTCGAGCAGTCGCGCAGATGCAAGGTCACAGTGTTGCCTGCTTGAAGGATTTAGCGCTAAATATAGCATTATTTACAATTTGTAATTAACTCGAAAAGGAGTACCTATTTTGTAAATTGTTAAGACTGAATCACACTTTTTCGTAAATTCATATTCGTAATTGAAATTTTTCGTAGATTTAATTTATTTTTCCAAAAAAATAAATTAAATTAAATAAATTAAAATAAGCCAAATGCATCATAAAAAACCCCATTCGAATCGGTTCAGTAGTTTGTGACATATTGGCGCCTCCACTTGAACCATCGCATATCTTCTTTTTGAATGAACCGATTTCAATGAAACGTATCTTATATGTTGCAGAAAATAAATCCAAATACATTTCTGAAAGTTTTGTTTGAATCAGTTCAGTTTGCGAGTTATTGATGCACATGCCGTTTGATTCTTTGCATGCGTGTAGTTTCTGTTCGAGTGAACCGATTGCAATGAATTTGAGCCTATATGTTGCACGAAAATAAGCTTAATACATTGTTAAAAACCCCATTTCAATCGGTTCAGTGGTTTGCGAGTTTATCGCGAACATACAAACAGACCAACAGACAAACAGACAAAAATTCCAAAAATGACTCGAATGGGTTCTATAACCTATTTTGTGACCCCCCAGATCATATTTTCGCGAAAATTTTTAATGTACAGAATCGGCGAGTTTACGATTTTATTATATGTATAGATCATTGACGTAAGAAAAACGCTGCCCCCTGGCGTAGTTTCCAAAATCTTTGATAGATCATTAACGTAAATCTTTGGTATAGATGGATATAGATAGATAACCTGTCAAATCCATGGTGCCTTCACTACCTTGTGACGAGTTATTTCTTTAATCCTCCTTCTTGAATGACTTGATTACCTTTATTTTTCTTCTTCTTCTTCTTCTTTTCGAGTCAATGGCAAAACTGACTATAAACGCTTAGCCCAAAAAGTAGCCACATCAATAGCCTTTTGGTTGCCTTCAAAAAGGTCCCTCCGAGTGCAGGAAACTGGAGAAGTAGGACACGACAGCAAGTGTGTCATGGTTTGCAATATACCGCATTCACACTTGTCGTTATCAGAGAAGCCCCACCTCTTCATGAGTTCCCCGCACCTGCCAACGCCCGACCGCAGTCTGTTTAGTGACTTCCATATGGACCAAGGAAGATCGTGACCTGGTGGCAGCTTTTCGGCAGTTGGGATATGAATGTTGTCAGGAGGGTACCTTTTTGACCACAGTTCTACCCTAGCCTTGGATGGATCTAAATCGAGCGGCATGGTGTCTTTGATAAAACTGTGACGGCTCTTAAGGCGTGAGGGTGGTGGGTTATGGCCGTAAAGTAGGTGTCTGCTGTCTAATTCCTGTTTTTGCTTCTCAATAGCACAGGCTACCCGACGCCTGACGTCTGGAGGAGCTATTCCAGCAAAGTAGTATAAGTGGCCCAGCGGTGTTGGCTTCAGGGTGCCCGTAACTATTCGGCAGGTTTCGTTGAGAGCAGTGTCCACATCCCTCGAATGAGCCGATCGCCCCCACACGGCGCATGCGTGCTCACCTGCTGAGTAGCATAGCGCTAGGCTACTAGTACGGAGGACATGAGGCACTGCTCCCCAACGGGTGGTTGTAAGACGGCGGATGATATTATTTCGGGCGCTAGCTTTGCTTTTCAAATTTTGACAGTTAGCTTTGAATGTTAAAGACCTGTCCAGAGTAACACCCAGGTATTTGGGATTGTCGTTATGGGCAATTTCCACCCCACGCCAAGTAATACACAGTTTTTTACCACTGTCTCGGTTTCGGAGGTGGAATGCACAGGACTCGGTCTTGCCTGGGTTAGGTCGCAAAGAATTGGACTCATAATATGTATGGAGCTGATCAAGGGCAGCAGAAAGATGGTGTTCCACTTCATAAAGAGCTTTAGCTTGGCAAGTAAGAGCAAGATCATCAGCATACAGGTACCTTGAAGTGTTTGGATGGGCAGGTTGGTCGTCTGTATAAATGTTAAATAAAATAGGTGCCAGCACACTTCCTTGGGGCAAGTAATTTTTTTGATTACGCCATCTGCTCTTTTCATTATTAAGAAGGACCTGGAAGCGACGATTGCGTTGCATTTCGGCCAGAAACTTAGTAAATTGGTGGTCTTTTGTACGTTCTGCCACTTTCGCCAGTAATTTTTTAATGTTTATTATGTCGTATGCTGCAGTAAGATCGACGAAGACCGCACCAGTTATTAAACCTCGTTCGAAGCCATCCTCTATGTGCTGGGTCAGACTGAGGACCTGACTGGAGCATAATTTCCCAGGGCGGAAGCCCGCCTGGTCTGGATTGAGGTGTGGGTCAATTTTTATTGTTAAGCGGTTCAGCAACAGTCGTTCTAGTAACTTATATGTATGGCATAACAATGATATAGGGCGGTAGCTCTTTGGGTCATCTGTGGACTTTCCTGGCTTAAGCAGTGCTACTACTTTGGATTTCCTCCACTTTTTGGGAATTTTAGCAGTTTCAATACAGGTGTTAAACATCTGCAAAAACATCTGCATTTTTCTGTGGTAAGTACTCATCCACAACTTCGATCGTTGAGTGTGAGTTCCTTACATTTGGGTTTTTGTCACGAATTTGTGATAATTTTTTTCGCTGTGGCAACACTGCTACTTACTACTGTCTGTGTGTGTGTGTGTGCGTGCGCGACAAGACAGCCTGGCTTTTTAATTTCAGCCCTAATATTTTTTAATTTATCAAAGAAAATCAAATTTAGTGTAAAAGAAAAAAATTGTTCAATACGAAAGGCCCTTCCCTCCATTTGACCGGTAGTCTTCTGGGGCAGTCTTGGTGGTTTTGAAATGTGAGCTAATTGCTCTAGCTTGGCCGGGTTATTGACGTTTCACACGAGTATTATAGTGGCGGAGTTGGAAGAAAGCTTCGCTTCACTTCACTCTGTTTGTGTATTTCGCTGACTCGTGGGCGTATTGTGGGTTATGTGGAATAAGTAATTGCCGAGAACTTCAAACATTGTGAAAGTGTTTGTGTTGCTTTCTGAGAAACATGTGTTTTGGATTGGCCAAGGCGAAGCAAACTGGATTGCAAAGAACTGTTCGAAACTTGATGTTCTCCTAAAGTAAGTACCCGTTCTATCATCCGATTTCGTTCGTCTTAGCAGAGCTAGCGATAGCCCTGTTGCTTGGCTAATCAATCACCTAGCAAGTTTCTGAATTACTATAGGCGCTTGCCTATTGCGGTTTTTTTAAGGTTTTCTTTCTACTTATAAATTTTATGCCCATTAAAAATCCCATTGGCAACCACTTTACCCTTTAACGGGCATAACTGTCTAGCATCTGATTTCATGATACAGCAAAAGAACTATTGGTAATTTAAATATCTATTGAATAAATTCAACCTATTTTAATTTAAACACACCTAATTCTATAAATTTTTTCTAACAATATTAGTACCAGGGTAAAAATAGATATTGCAAAGTAAGTAAAAACTTGTGCACCGAAGGTATGGAACCCCAAAAACAACACATAATATTTATGATAGTAAAATTTTTTGGGGTAGTTTCAAAACTACTGTGCCCAATTTTGTTAAGTCCTACTTGCACTGTTTTAGGGTAGCTTACAACTACTGTGCCCAAAAAAAATCTAAATGTTCTTCATTCATTGTTGGATATTAAAAATCTCTCAATGATGCCAGTTACATTAATGTCGCTTCACAAACAAAGGGGCGCTATGTGGAATAAAAAGAAGTGAAAACTCTTAGGTACTTAACAAGTTTTTACCATTTGCTGTTATACCTACTGTTTCTAGTACATACATACAATGAAAACGAGTTTCATGCTTGTATTTGTTACCGATTCTATGATAGCACTGGGAAATAAATACCCTAAAAAACACATCTCTTGTATTGGCACCACTCTTATTAAACTTTTTTTTTTGTATTTGTTAGGACATTGGTAAAGCTGTACAATGTAGACTGTCAAATTGAAAGCTGGTATTTTATTTGGGAATAGGTATTTAGCCCAACATAGGCTTAGTATATGTTGTACAAAATAACTCTGGCAGTGACTGTTGATGCGCAGAATTTAAAAAAAATAATCATGGGGGTGAGTGTGGCAGGTGGGGGGAGGCGAGGGAATCATTCATTGGCTCCGCCTGTCACCCGTATGCAGAAAGTAACCATCAGTGAAACTTATCCTCACCCACTATTACTGACTTTCTTAACCTGTAGAGCTTATAAATACCTGATTGGACACTGGGAAATTTTGTCATATGATCTCTATATCAACATACAGATTATTTTTTCGTATAAGTCTGTGCACAATTTTTAGTGTTACTCAGACCTTAAACTGAAAAACATTTCCTGTAGTACATAACGTAGACTGAAATATGAAAATTCAGCTTTACAATACACATAAGTAGAAACATTAATAAAAACAAAATTTTGTATGGGAGGTCTATAAATTTCTGTTGTATTTTCTACTCCTTTGGATGGAAAGGTGGTTAAGAGCCAAAGTCTGAGTAAGATGTGCCCACAACTAATTAACAATTTCCCTTATTTTCCATTATCCTATTGGACAAATAGACCTACAGGCAGTGTTCCCTAACCACCCGATTTTGTGAGAGGCCTTTCGATTGTGAATGTTATCTGCAGTAGCACAATCAAATGTGTCATGAGTTTTGTAAAAAGAAAAACGAGATATATTGTATTTTGAATTTACTACAAAATTTATCTAAAAAGTTTGTTTTGGACTTGGAAAACCTCAAGCTCAAATAAATTATGTATACAATCATCAAAACCTCAAGCTCAAATAAATGGAGGGGAAGTACCATAGTCACCTCGCTTGTTAGCGTTACGGCTGGCACCATGGACCGCGGTTGTAGGTGACCGCAGTAAGTAAGATGTAAGATACAAAGGAGGATGCTGCTGCCCATCCTCCAGTTAACCCTTAGTCGCCTCTTACGACACCCATGGGTAAGTATGGGTTAGTACAATTCTTTGCTGGCACCACACGGGACATTTACAATATACAATATGTAATTCTAAATACACAAAACCTCTCGGGTAGTATTCTACCCATGGAATTGAAGAACTTTTGTTCTACAACTTTTGGAAATTAAAATAAAATTTCGATTCTCCATACAAAGTCACTGATCAGATTTTGATTTTGTGTGGTCAATAGATTTTTTTAAATTTATTCTCCAAAAGCTGTAGAACAAACGTTAGTTAGTTACTTGGGTGAAACTACCACCCGAGTGGTTTTGCATATTTAAAATTACACATTCAATGTTATTTTTGTGTTGCATGTTATGTTTTCAGTCCAATATTTTATTTTGTTAGTTTTTTGTTGTAGCTATTTTTTTAAGGCAACAAATTAAATGATTCCCAAAATATTTTTTTATATACCAATACACTTCAGACAAAATGGATGAATGTACACCAAATTGGCTAAACATACACCAAATTTGGGTAACCGTTTCGGTTGTGTTAGGTTATCTTGCGACCACAACACACGAGCCGAGCGAGCGTGCCACGGCAGCCGCCGGCAAAGTGCCAGAAGCAAATTTGGTGTACATTCATCCATTTTGTTAGACAAAATTTGGTCAATATTATTTGGTAAAAATTTACTCAAATTTGGTGGCACGTTTGGTGACACAGCCTTTTTTTAATGAATGTCACAAATTAAAAAAAAATGCACCTGAATTATGCTCTTTACTCTTTCAGTAGGTACTTTATGTTGGCTTATTATATTCGAGGCAACTAAGAAATGGAACGGCAACTAACAGTTTGCATGTAATAAATTAATCTGGCAGTGATTAAATATTTTAGCAACAATTAAGTTAGATGAGCTTCAAAATGCAAGGATTTATAAAAACTAAATAATGGCTGATTCTTTAAGGTAGCAAATATATTAAACAGGGGCAATGAAATCATAGGCGAGGTACTATAAATAATGACTTGGCGACTAATATTAACAGTGGGATAACAAATATTGTATTATTGGCAACAATAGGCTCCCATATAAAAATACACTTTCGAGCTGCGATTTGTAAAAATTAAAACAGGTGCTATAATTAAGTATTTGGATTTCGGTATTTTTGTTTGTAGAAGCATAATTTAATGATAACGTCGACAAGCGTACTCATTGCATAGGAACAGAGTGCGGGTCGAATATATTAAAAGATTTTATATTTTTTTTGTGCTGTGAGGGTCTCCTATTTCTATTCGCGAGGAGTAACAAGGGAACCTGGCCTTTGAACATGACCTTGGGAACATGACCTTGGAGCTTTAATTATAAATTTGGTTTTCTTTGTAATCAATTAATCATACTTCCGCGTGCTTCCGAACCTTTTTACAATGGCTACTGCTTCTTTCAAAATGACCACTACCATCACGAAGCAGGGGGACGAGGAGGTGCAGCCCCTAAGTAAGGGGGGTTCGCCATAAAAAAACAAACACCAGACAGGACGACACATACACGGTAGGTTATGTTAGGTTCCCTTGTGACCCCTCGCAGACAGAAATAGGGGACCCGCACTGTGGGACCCTGTTGAACTAACCTACAGTCAGGAGGATTTTAATGACCAAAGAGGAACACTCAGCTCGGCATAAATAAATAAATATTGCTGGTTGAATAAATAAAGACAATTATTGTACCTTTATGCCTTTTACTCTTTCGCCATTGTAGGAAAATTTTGTCATATAATAAAAATTCTAAGCCAAACAATTTTTTTTGCATGTCACTATTTGCTTTATTTAGAGCTCTTAAAATGTCGCACAAAGTATGTTTTTTATGACCATGTTCTTATTTTCTTCTCACCTTAGTTAACTTTATATACAACCTCATTGTATAATTTAAGAAAGCCTTTTTTCTAGTTTTTATCCGCCGTTAAGTTGTCGCTTAACAATAAATTCAGTTACCAAAACAAAAAATCAATGCCAGTTTAAATTAAAACAAAGCTTACAACTGATTATAAAGCTGCTATTTTCTACTTAAAATGATCCTTCACTGTAGCTAGCTGCCCAACCTATTATTTTTGCTACCTGCTTTAATATTTTTTGAAACCCTAATTAAGATTAATTTTTCGCCGCGTTAAATACATGCCCTTTATGTTGGGAGATAGATAATACTGGGTTACTAGTAAAGTTAAGGCCGAAATAGCTTCATATATGTGATCTGATCACCCGTCTGCGCGAGCCGCGGCGTCCCCATTAGAAATAGTAAGGCCTATATTATAATTGTACTTATTTACAAATCTACACTAATTATTTCCTCCGATTTTACTTCTTATGTCAATAGTAACTGGGTCGATCAGTTGATTACTTTGTGTGGAGGGATTACCTTTTTTGCAAATTTTCAAAAGTTGTTTCATTTAAGCTTCTATGTACGAGTATAAGCCCTTTTAGCGGGATCTGGATGCTTTAATAGTTACCCTGTACATTTAGAAGTAAATTAGGACATTTAGGACTAAAAATAAAATCGGGTTGGTATTTATGGTATTATGCCACATGTGTCGTTCCGCGCGACTTACCCCATATCGAGAGGGTTGTGACGTGTCCAAGTGGCGGGGGTACGCGACGGCGGCACACCCTCGAAACACTTGAACATTTACACCAGTCGGCAAGTTTAATAGAAAGAGCCTTGTCGAACGCGTCGTTCGTATTATGCTACTAATCTTCACTACAATAATAGTAAAAATTTTCTGCACAGGTTTTCTGTGTGTCGTTAAAAAGGAGGGGGGGGGGGGGGGGGGGAAGATAATCTCTAGAACAACTGAACGTATTTTGTCTGGCAATTTATTACCGCGGGAGAATATTTGATTCCCCCTTGAAAACGTTTTTTTTGGCTACTAAATCGATTTAAAACCAGGCCAAGCGCGAATCGGACTCGCCAACCAAGGTGACCGAGGGTTCCGTACCACTAGGTAAAAATACCGTTTTAGTCAGGGGCTCGCAGTCGCACAGAAATGTATTAAATGAGCGCGAGCCCGGCTTGCATTTGACAAGTTGTTTTTGTTTGTTGTTATTCTATAGCTCGTACACCAATTTTCACGCTTGTAAGTGTTCCAGTTTTTACGATAGAGCTGAAACAAAAAGACAGATTCGATTGACATAAACATTTAGATTCAGAACAGAGTTTTCAATAATGTGTTAGTTAGCCTTATATTGTGGCAACACATGAGTTTTGTTTCATTGAAATCCGTTCATTCAAAACTAAACTAACTAACTAAACTTTTAAGCAGCTGTCCGGGCGTGATTCACTCACAAACCACTGAACCGATTCCATCGGGGTTTTCGATACTCTATGAAGCTTACTTTGATGCATCATATACCTACATATAAACAATATATATGTATAAGGACAACTTTGTGGGAAAATTGTAAAAATAAGTGTTATACGAGTATACTCTCATGATTACAAGCAACTGAGATTGTGCTCGTTACGCTTCGTACGCACGGCAGAAAGCACGCAGAAACAAAACCAGTATAGCTGAACCAGCGGTACGCTAGAAACGCCCGAAACCAGAAACGCGCTCAAAGTCAAAGTGTTTCCAACGTCCTGCGGCCATGTGTACATACGGGCCCAACTAATTATCAATTTGACCTATAGATTACAGGTTTCTTTGGTGGAAAAAGGTCGCAGACGGTAAAAGCTTGATGAAAGCGTATGCTTAGTTGAACCTCAAATTAACCCTAAAATTGTGATCTTGGATGACTTCTGCTCTGTCCACCATTTTGAAAAAAGTACGCCCATACTAAATTTTTAACTTACCACTCCATCCCTGCATGTTGTAGCCAAAATGTTTCTGAATATTAAAGAAAATAAAATTTTCTACAAACCATACCTACAATGTGTTTTGATTTGATCAGACTATTACATTTTGACTTATTTGGCCAAAAACTATGGCAAAGCTGTTACCCTAATTCCATAGTAAAAATTTGCATTTTTAGTTTTATTTACATACAACTCCGTTTCTGTATGTTTTAGGGAAAATATTTCTTCCTGAAGGGTAAAGAGGGTTAATTTTTCTACAAACCCCTACTCAAACCATTTTGGTATCTGACATATACATAAGCACGGCAGCAAGCAAAACCAATATAAGTTTAACTAGTAAGTAAGTAGTAGTTAAGCTATCCTACTAACGCCCGAAATCAGTGACCTTAAGCAGTCAGGCAGGCAGCATTTTTTATGAGTTGATTTTCATCTACACATAAGAATCATGTCGATTTGAAACTTTACATATATTTTATTTAAAAATTTACCAAATTTTTGTATTTTTATCCGAGACACCTTACATTTGAGAGTTTCTATTTGTTACGCCTCTTATACGTAAGTTAAAATCACCTTATTTTTTTATTATAAGGTGGGCTATAGATTTCAGCTCTTTACGAGTTTGACACCAAATTTTATCCTCTTCAACTTTCAGAAAGAAACATTTTACCTAAAATATACAGGGACGCGGACGGAGTTGTACGTAAAAAACTGAAAATGCAATTTTTACTATGGAGTAAGGAGCAGCTTTGCCATAATTTCTAGCTATGTAAGTCAACAAGTATTATTTTAATCAAAACCCATTGTGTGTAGGGTTTGTCGCACATTGTATCTTCTCTAATATTAAAGAAGGAACATTTTAGCTACAACATACAGGGACGGAGTGGTAGATTAATAACTGATTACGGGCGTAATTTTTTGAAAATGGCGAAGAGAGCAGGGATCATCCAAGTTTACAATTAAAGGGTTATTTCACCTAAGCTTCCGATCCCACCAAATTATAATCTTCTGCGACCTTATTCCACCTGAACTATACCTAGTCCCTAGGCTGATTCGGCGTTGCTGTCGCCTGTCGCCTTCGCTGGTCCAGAATGCTAGGAACGATCGATGGCGGCAACTAAGTAATCGTTCTTTGTCATCGTCCACACCGCACCAACGACGTCAGCCGATCTGGTCGTTGGTTAAGGCGTATACCCTTAGAAACCAGGGAACCTGCGTCAATCTTCCAGCACTGTTTGGAACCTATCCGTGCTGGTAGTTGGAGCAGGCAGTCACTACCGTGTCTGCAGCCCAGCGCCGGCGGGCGGTGCCTAAGATGGCCAACAAGTTTATCCGGTTCCGACAAGCGCGCTGGTAGATCGGCACAGGATCCCTGCTTTCTACATGTAGACGCCCTTCAGACGGTATATTATAGTACTCTACTTATTGCATATTTAGTTCATGATATTCAGGTTAGCACACCCACGCAGTCAAATTGCTAAAGCCAAGTGACCTCTTTCACGCAGGTCGTGTTAATTTATTTGATTGGGTGGGCTAAAATCATATGCAAATAGGAAGGGTGGGACTAGTAAACGAGACAAAAAAAATTCATGACGGATTCGTCGTGATACCAGTGAACTAACTAAAAAGTTGCAACTTAATGACGTAAGATAACTTGCGGTCCCTCCGAGTCCATATCGTATGTTCCATCGCAATGAGTACTCGTATTTATTGTAGTCCTGAGTTTTCATGATACAGTCATGCACACCTTGTACCGTTCTTATTTCAGCCCCAACATAGGGCTAGCTAGAGTTGCGCTGCAAATGTCAAGCTTGACCTGTTCTTGGCTGTACACAAGTGTTAGTTTCATAATATCGACCATCTTCATAATTTTTAGCAGAGTCTGATCGACAGCACTAAGCAAATACAAAGGTAGTTCTCTAGTGTTGCAATCTTTTCTGCATGAAGTATTTGTTTAGCATGAATGAAACATTCTTATCAAACATAGGTTTCTGTAGAAAACTTTTCTTAATAGTTATTTGAAATGGGACATCCAATAATTGGTTGCTACACTTGGTAGATATTCCACACATCCACACAAAGCGCTTTGAAACATCTTTTATTATGCGCACGACTAAAGAGTGGAATTCTCTGCCTGCGTCTGTGTTCCTGATTTTATATAACCCGAATCTATTCAAGTCGCGAGTGAATAGGCTTTTCTGGACAAGCTCGTCCCAACATCGACCTTATCTAGACTAGATCGAGGACAAGAGTAAGCCCATTGACAAAAAAAGAAAATTAACGAGTTTGAAAAATCTGTTAGTTAAAGCTACTTGATAATAGTTAATTTCTGTAAAGTTCGTTTACGGAAGTAAAAATCTAGGGAACAACATATGTGTTTTCGTTTGCTCTGTTTCTAGATGCCTGGATAAAGTTGATCAAAAGAACCATGTGCTTGCAACAATAAGGCCGGTATTTCACTGGGACACTGGTAGAGCGACTGGTAGCGCGACAGGTTGCGCCACTGGTGTCCGTAAATAGACACCAGTAAAGACACACCCTGCGGCCACAGTATTAAGGGCTATATTTCACTGGGAGTGGTAGCGCGACCAACAGCCGGACTGGTTGCGTCGCCAAATTGGTTGGCCCTTAATACTGTGGCCGCAGGGTGTAGCGATTCTGGTGTCTAGTAACGGACACCAGTAGCGCAACCAGTCGCGCCACCATGGCGTCCCAGTGAAATGCTGGCCTAATGACTGCCTTTCTTCAGACAACATTTTGCATAGAGACGAATTATTGTTTTCTTTCTTTTTGAGAAGGACCGTCACAGATGCCTACGGGGCTGTTACTGCTTTATAGATTGATTCAAATCTATATTTATACTTCTGCTATATCGTATAAGAACAGCTGAATAAAACGGAAACAGGTAATAAAAGTAGGTACTTGTTTCTTAGAATACTTAGATCAGTTAGAATGTAAGCAAAGTTGCACTCGTAACTCGCAGTCCATTTTTATTTATTATCATATTATAGCCTATCAGTTTTCCTAGATGAATGTCAACCGAAAGTATGTCAGGGGTAACAAATATAACATAAGACAATGTAAAGTGAGTGAAGTGAGCAAGGTAGTTAACAAGGTGCGGGTGATGGTTGACCGAGTCGGCCTTGTTGCGATATACGGGTGAAGAAAATAATAGTCGATTGCCACTAGTGGCGAAAGAACTGGGTAACGTCCATTGCAAGACAGGGAGCTCCCTCCAAAACTCCAGCAAAAACGCGTGGTACTTTGGAGTGGATTTACAATAGTCATCCATCACCATCACGCTTGTGAGCGTTGCGGCTGGTGACCGCTGTTGTTGGTATTCTCAGTATGTAAGATAGTACGATACACAGAAAGATGCTACCGCCCATCCTTCTGTTCATAAACCCTTAGCCGCCTCTTACGACACCCACGGGTAGAGATGGGAATACTTGTAAGTAATAATGTTACGGGTAATGCCAGAAACGAACTGTGTCTTAAAACTTGGTGTACACGCGTAAAGGTTTCTCGGGTAAACACCGAAGAGGTAACGGAATTCGGCGTTTACACGTTTAGACCTAGTAGGGTGGTAAATGAATCAGTTAACCGCACCATAGCTTTCTTAGGCAGATTTTATTTGACAGGATGTAATGATAAAGTAACATGAGTAAAAAATGTGAATTCAAAATACCCAAAAAAAAGAATTTCCAAAAAAAAAATTGTATAGAAAAATTTAAAGCACGATTGTTTTTTTATACAAGGTTTGTCTCATATAATGTAATACCCCAGCAAAGTTTCATCGAATGAGGATTTAACACGGGGGTCTTCATACAACTATCCTCTTATTTCCTAGACTATAGGTATACCTACCAAACACTTTTTTTTAATGGGAAATAAGAAATGCATCCGCAAGCCGCAACGTTCGTGGAATAAACGGTACGGTTATGTGGGGCTTGCAACCATTAAAAACTCCACCGAGTGCCACTCTCGCATTATGGGTGGGTCACGTCACGAGCACTACGTTCGCACTACTTTCGCAAAGGTTGGATTCGACTGAGGATTTAACAAGGGGTCTTCATACAACGATCCGCTTCATTCATAAAAAAATTAAACATAGGTAATTAAACAGTTGTTTACTTTTTTTATTTTACTTGTAGCTTGTAGGTAAATCTAACAATACCCAGCCAGCAGCGTAAACCTAGGTCTGTACGCGAATTCCAAGTCTATGTATACCCGGGTAAACTGTTTACTTCCGCATCACCAGTAACATGTACATTATTGTACATACTTTATCTTAGGGCGCATTCTCTAATTCTTCCTACAGTTTTCCATAAGAGCACAGGTTTACCGGTTTGTCTGTGATGAATGAGTCATCTGATGTACCTTGTGATATCGACAGTACATATTCGCACCACATCTGCGTGGATTTATGCGAGTTTGTTATGAATGAGGCGTGAAGCGTTACTGTAGATAGGTGTTCCAAAGTGCGCAAGCTCTTTTATATAACATCTCGCATATCCTCTCGGCTCGCGTACGAAGATCTAAGGTCGAATCGGAGGTATCTAAAGACGAATCTGTTAGTGTTTACAATTCTATGTCCTTTTAAATATTTTTTTATTTTACGTTACTGCTTTTTCGTGAAAGAATTATATAAAATTTGAAATCGAGAATGAGAAACACAGAAATGAGTTGCGGGCGGTCATTCGAGTCACCGCGTGTTATATGGAGGGTGATAGAAATTTGTCAAAATTAAATTAAAGTTTTTTTTATTTTAAACCTTTAATTGTATACCTACAAACTCCAAGTGTACCTACCTGTTATATATAAATTGTTTTTGTGAGAGCAAATAAACGCTTTATTTATTTTTATTTAATTTATTTTTAAACTAAGTTTACAAATCCCTCTGATATCATCGTAAGCGAGCGTCTTGTGTGTACCGGTTTGAACTCCGAAGCGGACCATCAGTAGCGGACCATTAATCTGTCTTTATAGTGTGTAACTTTATATAAATGTTACAGATGGGCGAGCGCGCGCGGCGAGCGGGCGGCGCTCGGGCTGCGTCGGGCGTCACGCCACCTCCGAGCACCTCCGACCCACACTACCAGCTCTCGTTTGTCCGGTGCGTTTCCAACACTTGTTTTATCTACTTTTATACGTGTGGTGCTGACTAACAAAGTACCACTCCATGAATCGCCAACACTCCCCATGGCTGTCGTAAAAGCCGACTAAAGGATTCTAAACCGGAGATCAGCCGGGCTAAGATGTGCACCGCGACTTGGTCGAGTCGCGCGCAACTGTCACTTTTATGAATGGACGCAAGAAGACATAACCGGTTTAGTCTATGAAGACTCGTCAAGTACGTATACGTACGTATGCTCGACCTACTGGTTAGATCAATTAATTCATTGTAAAAAGCCGACCCTTAGTAGGCCGTGCTGCAGTGGTTTCTTGCCGTTTCTTTTACACTGCCATAGCACGATCCGAAACGGTGTAGACTGGCTCTATTTGCATTATATTCTGTATGACATTCAATAAGAATTCTGTAAAGAATTTACATTGAATAAAATACCTGAATCATTAGGCAACTCTTAAGGCTGCTTTTCCACTAGAACTATGCGATGGAGCTTAGCTGTGAGTTGGAAAATTCCTACTGGATTGCTCTATTTGATAGTGCATTTGACATGCTAGGAAAATGGGTCAATCCTATTGGTTGATAATTTTTATAGCTCAAAGCTTAGCTCCCTCCCACAGCACTGGTGGAAAAGCAGCCTTATAAGCTTGGTGACAATGGTAAATCACCCCTATATATACATCACACTTTTAGTGCGAAAATACTTTAGAGGATCTTTCTCCAACTGTCAACGTATATGTGCTGTAACAAAAGAAACTACTCATCTGTTATCATAGCTGTTATGTATTATATTTTCATTAACTTCTTCATATAATCGTTACTGTAAGCCCGAGTCACACTGAGGCGGTAGCGGAAGCGTTCCGGGGGCGGTATTTTTTGTAAAGTATGTGTTCTTATGCACCCTGTCACATTGAAAACCGGTCGCGGCGCGGTATTTTCTTCCCGCAGATACGCCCCCGGACCGCTTTCGCAATCACACCGCCTGTGTGACTTGGGCTTACATGTCGTTTGTTAGATTATAATGTCAGATGCTTAGCGGCTTGATGAAGCACAGTTGTCGGCTGGCCATGCGTCCAGGAGCTCTCCGACTTGGTAGCCGTCGCTGTCCACGCAGTAAAAGACATCACCCACGTTCTGGTTTGGCCGGTAGTTGCCGTTGCCTGTGCACACCTCTGTGACAGTCGTCCCCGCCGCTGGGAAAATTACAGAAGTGTCGCGGGCGCAATCTGAAGGAAAATTTACATTGAGTTATAAATAAAATAAAAAATTTGAAGGATCTGTTTTAGACCCAAATTATAATGAATAGGTAAAGACCAGCAATTCTTCTTATTACGTGCCGCGTACTCTCTCGAAATAATTTATGTATGACGTCTTAGGATTTCTTATCGCCCAAAACGAAGGATTGTATTAAAGTTCATGGCCATTTACTTTACTCGTTAGAAGTCGATATACCTACGTTTTAAACATGGCTCAGTCAAATTTGCGATGAAAACAATGTTATATAAATGTGTGAATCGAAATGATCCCACATAACCAAATTTGGACAGAAAGCCATGGCGCTGTTCGCCTACGTAATAGAGGCCGCACAACATATTATCACCAGAGGATGGGTCATTGAGACCACTACTAAATTGAAATTATTATGAGTTCTCACGCAGTTTGGGCATTCTGTGCCTGAGGCTCCGCGTGCATACGCGCTTAGTTATAATTGTTCCCAGGCTTGGTTATTGACCGTGTCACGAGGTGAATACGGATAGTTACCTACCGGTGAAATTACTTTCTCTGAAGATCTGTAAATATAGTTAGATTATGTACAAGGAACCGTACACATTTTTTTGACAGGCTTCCTGGTCCTCTGACCATAACTTTGGTTTGCCCAGGATAATGTCACTTGGAATATATGCTTGCAACGTAACATTTCTGAGAGCTCACAATTCTTAATGAATGAGTCTAAAATGGGAATAGTAATTTACTTATAGCCAGAATAAAACATCCAATCTATTGTTTAATAAAACAAAAAGTTAGTCGTTGAATTGAAACATGAATCTAGGGGTCGAGTTTTAATATCAAATAGCGTTTTAGCAAATTAACGGGTGAAGTGTCGTGGTCTCCGCATTCCAGCGGCTCGATGGGATGGGTGGGACTTGTGCTACATATCGGGAACAGGGTCACGGCCACCAACCGCCGACCGGTCGCGCTGGACTCGGCGACACGACAGACGCCGCTCCACGATGTGAATTTGCTATACTAACGGTACATCAATGCCCTCCCAGCTATCTCGTTTCACGTATCTACTTTACCATTGCTGAATAAGTTGAAATTTTTCCTTTATCAAGTCTTAAATTAGAACCGATCTATGAATCTACACCGTGCACCTGAGAATGGGCATGCTCAGTTTAAGAAACTGAACGACTTTCCCAAAAAACATGTTTTGGATGGGAAATCGCTCCATACAAGTCAGTTTTTCATTTCCCAACACAAGTAAATGTTTCTTAGGCAAAATTGAACAGTCATGGAGTCGTATAAAATTTATGCATATTCTGAGGAACACGGTGTAAATAAAATAGAGTAAAATAGACTAATATCGGAAGTTGGAACGCCGAATAAATTCCAACGTAATCATTAGCTATAATTGACTTGCAAAATACTTACTGCAGTTCATATCGCCCATTTCGCTGGATACACTTTGCCAAGAGCCTAGAATTTCGCCGTCCCGATCCGTGCAGTAAGCGCTGAAATGCAAATATTTTTGCTTCCATGCAGGTTATTCGTATGATTGGCAGACTATGATTGGGGTAATGGCTAATGCAGTTTCTTTCGTCAAAACTTTTTTATTAGTATAAAGATAAACAAGGAGTAGTGAAGTTTGTCAAAGGAAAGCGTTGAGTCGTGTAAGAAATGAAAATTCTGAATTGAGTTTTACGGATTTTGGTATGATCTCTCTAATATTTAGTATTTTTCTTTTGACTCCTCTCTACTCAAATATTTATACACTTTGCTCCTCAGATTTTGCACTAACTTACAGGGCATGCTGAATTAATGAAACAGAACAACTTTCAAAATTAAGATTAAAATAATATAAATTACACTTTACGCAAACTGTTTGTTAACCGCAGTTATGTAATGATACCCACATGCCATTCCTTATTTGATAAGGGCCGAAGCTTCCGTCGTAGTCGCAGAATGTGGTAGGGTTCCCGAGGAAGAAAGTCCCGTGTTCCGATTGTTCTCTGTTTATCTTGCTCAGAGCTTGGACAACACTTTCACATTGCCTTAGATATTGTTCACCGATTGCCGTTTGACTATCTGTAAATAGAAAATAGAAACATTACAAAGAATTTCCTCCTATGAATGCGTCTATCATTATCACCATTATAACATCCCATTAATAGTTCACGCTGGCAAAAATGGATCATATAACCCGAATGTATTCAAGTCGCGAGAATAGGCCCCAATTCTGAGTGAACCGTACCACCGTATACCTTTCTCTGTCCTCAGAGCTAGATTGAGGTCAAGCGCAAGCAGCTATCACGAATATTTAGTGTCAGTTTGTAAAAATAACTAATGTATTTATTCTATCGGGCGTATAGAACGTAAAGACATTAAAGGATTTTTTCAACTATAAGAAGCCATTAAGTTTAGATGGGTTTTGGTTGGGATGTATTGAACAGGTGAATACACTTTCACGGGTCGATGGTTCTACGCATAAAGTTCACGTTGGGAAAGATGCCGACCTGTAGCGGTAGTAACCCTTCTATGACGTCATTTGCCCTATACACTCGAGATATGCTCGACTGGTACTAAATTATGGACTCACAATGCTCACCTGCTGCGGACTTTGTATATGGAACTATGTCACAACCACGGCGTACACAACAATAGAGATAAATTCTGCTTATATAGGAGTTCCGGTTTAGTAAGCATCCTTTGAATCTACAATATTCTATTCTGCAAACCTAGTAAAATTATTATTGAAAGCACTTAGCAGATTACGCGCGTGCTGGTTTTACAAAACAATATGCCTCTCGCTTTATAAACAAGAGCCGCGTGCCAATTCTGTTTGTTTACAATAATAAGGCACTTTTGTAGAATTATAAGTTATTTTCGGCACCCGACTTATTATAAGTTATTTTAATCTGTAGAGATTAAAATAACTTATCTATCATGTTGGATTGATGTGTACCCTGTTTACAGTATTTTGCGCAAAACGAAACGAAGTATAACTACATTTAAAAGATACACAAATGCAGTGACCTAGTTTAGCGGGAACGATCTTGCCGACTTTTCCGACCTTCCTTGGAGAGCCAATAGACGTCGGGGAATGAGTTGCAAACAGTTTTTTTTCCTTTGCTTCTCCTTATTCCGTTTCTATGGAGTCTCTTACCTAACCGTTTTTATAGTTTAATGTTTTATTTCTCTCTTCCTGTTTTTAGTGCTTTTTGTATGACTTCATAAAACAGTTGTGCAGAATATGGGGATTAGATCTTTAGCTAACATGACTCGCTACCATCAAAGATGGAGCCAATGGGGATTAGATCTTAAGCTAACATGACTCGCTACCATCAAAGATGAAGCCACTATTTCTCATTTTCAATTGGGTCTACATACAGCATGGCAAGCGCTTCATGTCCTGCTCCAGAAGTGGGATAGTTGTGGGCTGTCCGGTCTTGGGGTCTGCGCACCAACACAATCCATCGTCGCACTGAAGGGGCTCGTAGTCTCCGGATGTAGTGCAATGTAATGTCACATCCACCCGACCTTTTTTTTCCATCTCAGCTCGCCTTCTGCTGCAAGCTTAAATATATAGATTGTGATGATTATAGAATATATGACTGTTTCATATATTCTATGGTGATGATGATGTAAGGTATTTCATAATCGACATCGAATCTCCTTTGTGGCTAATTCTACTTTGACAAGACTTTGACAATCACTTGTTTTATTGATTGAAATGTCGACTTTTCATCGAATATTTTGAGTTGTTTGAGAGTAAATTATTGTCTTTTTTTGCAAAAGTTAATGGACTCGTTGTTAATTCTTTAAAAACATCCTTAAGTAGAACTCCGCCTGTACATCCCGAACTAGACTAACAAATTATTGTCATTGCGCGGAAATCTACGAAATGCATACCTAAAAACATCTTGTGAGACGTTTTGTGAATGTTACTTTGTGAATATAACTAAAACAAGGAAGATGGAAATGTATAGGCGTCAGGTATTGTATTACAAAATACTTTAGATCTTGAAGAAGTTGTGTGCTTACCGCAGGTCATTTCACTCGCGGCGCTGCGCCACATTTGTCCAAATATTCTGTTCCCATCTTCATCAGAGCAGAAACATCTGTGTAATGAGTACATAAGTTCAAATAGTGCACCATATTCATACAATTCGATTCTCTTGTTCTCTGTACTAACATTGTACACTGTACGGCACGGCAAAGAAATGCAGCTAAACTTTATTTATTAACTCAATGTGAAGATACTATTATACTTCATTATTACAAAAGAGTTTGTTTTACAAATATTTTAAAAATCTTTTAAACGGGTAATTAACCGTGTTTTTTAATAGTACATTAAGATGCAAGTGCGCTATTTTGCTCATTATTAAATATATTAACTGCATACTAAAATTTGCTAACCTTATGTCTACCGGAACATTTTGTAGACTGCATCAAAGGCAAAAGACTAAACTGCCAAACATCCTATTCCTTGTATGTAAATAAATGATTAAAAATTCAATATCTTGTTAATTAAATGACAAATTTATTGTTGATTAGTTAATTAATATAAATAATATCATAAAATGTTGAGAAATGTGACTATCGTATTAAGCATCAAAACTCCTTGCTCCTTGCCGAGATTAAAAAAAGAACAAAAATAAAACACTAATGTGGCAATATAAATTTAATGAAAAAAGCACGCGTGTTTAATAAGCTGGATTATGGACCTTAATACATTGCAAATAGAGCTGTTTTATGAGCAAATGTTTTGAAAAAATATTATCTGAAAAACTGTAAAATTTTTGGTGCATATATAGCCTGTAAAGTGTTCTACTGGTATTCTTACCGTCCTGAAAACATGTCGCCCTTGCATTGAACAGGTGCATATTTCCCATTAGCGAGACAGGTAGACGGAGACTGGCACTCTTCCGTCCCTACTTCTGTAATTTTTTAGGAAAATGGTAAGTAAAGAAGGAGAGCGATATAATGCATATAGTATTGTCTTCCTATATAATCCCTTTCTTTCATAGTTTTTTTTATGTTTCTAACCTAAAAGGTGCCACCACCCTATTACGCTTATCCTGCGTTGTTTGTTTGTATGTATGTACGGTCAACCGCTTGTCGGTAGAAACTTTTTCAACTCTATTACCACGCTATAAGGTCCAAAAGTGTTTCTACTGATGTGCGGTTTTGTGTACAGACATAAGTACCGAATTCTCTGTGATCTAGTCCGACTCGCACTTGGCCGGTTTATTATAAACTTGATAGATAGTGAAAATCAAGTGTTTTATTTCCACTGCCAGCTTTTTCTTCTCACATCAATAAAATTAAATAATGGCTCGAATGAAGCAAGTTTCATTCATTACGTACTCCTCAAACTTTTTGGTCGAGCCGGCCGAGTACGCCGGCTGATATGAAGAAAGAATGGGCTGATTACAAATCTGTGCGATATTGATAGCTACATACATCATGTTTGTCAAAACTTCGTCTGTGGCTGCGACCATGTCTAAAATATTAAAGAACCCTAGTGTATAGAGTGCACTATAATAGGTGGTGAACAAGTCGAACAAGTGAAGGAGTTTGTGTATCTGGGTTCAAAGTTTACGAGAGATGGAAAGTGTGAAAGTGATATTAAAAGAAGAGTGAATGCTGGAGACCCTGCCCTGCACGCCTTTATGAGGAGTCAGAAGGTGTCTCACAAGGCTCGTTTGTGCCATTTTGGCTGTTCATAGAGGTGTTTTGGTACCAACACTGATGTATGGCAGTGAAAGCTGGGTATGGCAGAAGAAGCATGAAAGTAAAATTAATGCAGTAGAAATGAGAGCGCTAAGGAGTATGATTGGTGTTAAATTGAGTGACAGGATTAGAAATAGTATGATAAGAGAACAGTGTGGCGTAAAAAAAGACGTAGTGACCAAAATCGAGAAAGGGATGCTGAGATGGGTTGGTCATGTAGAGAGGATGAATAAACGAAGATTGACGAAAGAGATCTACCAGGCGAGAGTGAATGGAAACGTTGGAACGGAAAGGCCTAGGCGAACGTACCAGGACCAAATTCAGGACGTTCTGAATAAAGGCCAGGTTAAAAGTACCCTAAACCGACGAGCATGTATGAAAGGATTGATGAAAGTACAGAAGCAAGGGAAGTATGACAAGATCGTAGCAGGTGGAGGACTGAAGTCTCTGCCTACCCCAACGGAAAAGAGGCGTGATGCTATATATAGTGTATACTTTTTCTATGATCGAACCTACTCCAGCTAGCGCTAGCGATAAAGTGAGAAGTGGTCAATACGTTTCATAGTTATAAATGCTAACTTAAACCATGAATGTCAATTTAGCTATGCGATATTGCTGATAAGTGGTTTTCAATTTGAGGTGTAAATGTGAAACTAGGCAAAATATTAAGATGTACATTACGAGTACCTCTCTCTCATGCAATGTTAGTGATTTGCAATACCGGAACTAATGCTATCAATATGAAAGTAGTCTGGCTTCAATGTCCACTATACTTGTAGTAGGTATGTAACTCTCGATGTTACATAGAATAGAACTGAAATAAACATGTGTACAGATATTGTTTTGGTAATTTGGTCTCTAACACTAATGATGATCAACAACAGTGAGTGATGTGATGACTGACAGACAACGCATCGCTGCAACGCATAGCCTGAACTGGCAAGTATAATCGCATGGAAAATACGAATTTTTGAAAATTTATACCCTAAAGGATTAGAGGATGAGTTTGTATGGAAATTCGTCATTTTTGAAGTTAGGAATATCAAATTAAGGCGATTATAGCCTTCAAGTTTAATCGCATGGAAAATACGAATTTTTGAAAATTCATACCCTAAAGGATTAGAGGATGAGTTTGTATGGAAATTCGTCATTTTTGAAGTTAGGAATATGAAATTAAGGCGATTATAGCCTAGAAGATTATAGAAGCAACACGATCGTCAATGCGAATATCAACCTTATAAACACGTTAATAGCGTTTACATAAGAGTGCTCTTCAACGTGGCTGTTACAACGACGAGACGGAATTTTGGCAAAAATGAGGAGAAACTTACTTTTTCGTATGAAATATAACAGATTAAAAAAATCGTATTTTGTATTTAAAGAAAAAGGGTATTTTAATTTGTTAGTGTAAAAATATTTCCATATATCATAGCGCTTTAGTTTTTTTTGTTATTTACGAGAAAGCGGTCACAGGCCCTGGGCCCAGGCGAACCCAGAACTAGGCTAGCCTTGTCCTGGCATGCGGGCTCTGTCAGGATGGACCGTAATCCCTTGCTACTCGTGGGAACGCAATGTTTTTGAATAAAAATAAAAACTTAAAAGGCGGCGGTGTGGTTGGCAACCCATCACGTCACGTTCCTCCCGGGGGCGAAAAGCGGGCTACGGAGAGCCGCTTTGCTACGATGAATGTCAGAGGTGGAATGAATGGCAAAATAGATGAAGTATGTCAGATGATGGATGAAAGGCGTATAGACGTTCTCTGTGTGAATGAGACTAAACGGAAAGGTTGTGACACCACAGAACACGGCCCTTACACAGCGTACTGGTCTGGTGTTCCCAGTACCAGCAGAGGCTGTCAGGGAGTCGGTGTCATACTTTCCGGAAGAATGGTAGAGTGCGTGAAAGAAGTCGAGTGTGTGAGCCCAAGAGTCATCTGGGTCAGACTGAAAGTCGGACTGACCCGAATTTTTGTTCTAGGTGCATATGCACCAACGAATATTGGTTCGCGAAAGTCCCTGAAAGCCCAGAAAGAAACAGATGAGTTTTGGGAAAATATGAGAGATACGTTAGAGAAATGTGATCAGAATGAAAGAGTTATCATGCTAGGTGATTTTAATGGATGGGTAGGAAGAAAGCGTGACGGTTATGAAAGAGTTGTTGGTAAGTTTGGTGATGAACGTGTGAATGATAATGGAATAAGTTTGCTTGAGATATGTTTGGAATGGAGTCTTTTTGTGGCAAACACTATGTTTGACCACAAAAGGATCCATATGTATACAAGAGAGGAGGGTGATGCGAGAAGTATGATCGATTTTGTAGTTGTGGATGAAAGATTGAGAAAAAGAGTTCTGGACGCTCGCGCATATCGTGGAGCCGCCATCGACACAGACCACCACCTGGTTGTGAC
The DNA here is from genome assembly GCA_947532105.1 of Athrips mouffetella. Taxonomy (NCBI): domain Eukaryota; kingdom Metazoa; phylum Arthropoda; class Insecta; order Lepidoptera; family Gelechiidae; genus Athrips; species Athrips mouffetella. The sequence continues at coordinate 11,105,230 of OX383971.1, forward strand.
CCGAATTGGTGGTCTATTTAACCGGTGGCGGCATAGACCACAAGAGCAGACGAGCGTTCTAGAACGTATCAAAGTAGAGAGATTGCAAGAGGAGGATGTCAGAAAAGAATACTTGAAAGACTTGAGTGAAAGATTTGAGAACCTGGATGAAGTAAATGATATTGAATGTTTGTGGAATGAATTTAAAGATGGAGTAGTAGGTATAGCTGTCAATGTTTGTGGGGTGTCAAAAAGGAAAAAGGGTGGAAAGAAGAAGAATATGTGGATGGATAAAAGTGTACAGGCAGCTGTTTGTGAGAAGAAGAAAGCATGGTCAGATTGGTTAGCAGTAAAAGCTAACCAAAGAATGCAGAGGGCAACAAGTGATGACGTAAGTGTAGCAAGAAAGGTATATAAAAGAGCGAAAGGTATTGTTAAGGAAGTTGTTGAGAGAAAAAAAGAGGAGTGTAAGGATGAGTTTGACAGAAGGCTTACTGAAGATTTCCAGTCCAACCAAAAGTTTTTCTGGAAATCCATACGGACAGCCCGAGGAAAGTTTGGAACATCGGAGCTGAGTAAAATCAGAAGCCAGGATGGAAGTATTATAAAAGGTGAAGAATGTGTTCTGAGGAGGTGGAAGGAATATTTTGAAAGTCTGTTTGAGAGAGAAAAAGCAGAGGCCAGCGAACCTAGGTCTTCTGTGGAAATGAATGAGAATGAAGAGGAGAATTGTGTAAGTGAGATAAGTATGGATGAGATTATGAAAGCGATGAAAAGTATGAAATCAGGTAAAGCAGCTGGGTATGATAGAGTGTCGGTCGAGATGTTGAAGGCTGGGCGAGGCATTGTGGCTAGTCAGTTGTACCGCCTTTTCAACTTGTGTTGGACGAACGGCCAAGTACCAGGTGACTGGTGCAAGGCTGTGATTGTGCCGCTGTACAAGGGAAAAGGGTCACAACAGGACTGCAAAAATTATCGCGGGATAAGCCTTCTCAGTGTCGTCGGCAAACTGTATGCAAAGGTTTTGATTGAAAGAGTGATGAAAGATACTGACGATAAAATATGGGATGTACAAGCGGGATTTAGAAAGGGAATGGGATGTACAGATCAGGTCTTTTCCTTGCGGTGCATAGCTGAAAAGTTTTTGGCTAAAAACCAAAAAGTCTACTGCGCGTTCGTGGATTTGGAAAAGGCCTATGACCGAGTGGTGAGGAATGAATTGTGGTCAGCATTGTCTATGTATGGGGTAAACGGTCATCTGATTCAAGCACTGAAATCTCTCTATGAGGATTCCAGTGCTTGTGTCAGAATAAACGGGGCGTACACTGAATGGTTTAGCATCGAAAAAGGTGTTAGGCAGGGATGTGTAGCGTCACCTTGGCTGTTTAACCTGTTCATGGATAATTGTTTGATTGATCTGAAAGAGAGTATGTGTGGACTGAGAATGAATGAGTTACTCATCAAATGTCTTCTCTACGCTGATGACCAAGTTGTACTTGCGTCATCTGCTGACGAGTTGCAGGAGATGGTAACAATAATGAATGTGGCTTTGGACAAGAAAGGAATGAAAGTAAATGTAAGCAAGACTAAAGTAATGGTACTTGAAAGAGAAGAATGTATGACAGAGTGTACTATATTAATAGATGGTGAACAAGTCGAACAAGTGAAGGAGTTTGTGTATCTGGGCTCAAAGTTTACGAGAGATGGAAAGTGTGAAAGTGATATTGAAAGAAGAGTGAATGCTGGAAACATGGTGAATGGTGCCCTGCACGCCTTTATGAAGAGTCAGAAGGTGTCTCACAAGGCTCGTTTGGCTGTTCATGGGGGAGTTTTGGTACCAACACTGATGTATGGCAGTGAAAGCTGGGTATGGCAGAAGAAGCATGTAAGTAGAATTAATGCAGTGGAAATGAGAGCGCTAAGGAGTATGATTGGTGTTAAATTGAGTGACAGGATAAGAAATAGTGTGATAAGAGAACGGTGTGGCGTAAAAGAAGACGTAGTGACCAAAATCGAGAAAGGGATGCTGAGATGGTTTGGTCATGTAGAGAGGATGAATGAACGAAGATTGACGAAAGAGATCTACCAGGCGAGAGTGAATGGAAACGTTGGAAGGGGAAGGCCTAGGCGAACGTACCAGGACCAAATTCAGGACGTTCTGAATAAAGGCCAGGTTAAAAGTACCCTAAACCGACGAGCATGTATGAAAGGATTGATGAAAGTACAGGAAGCAAGGGAAGTATGTCAAGATCGTAGCAGGTGGAGGACTGTGGTCTCTGCCTACCCCAACGGGAAAGAGGCGTGATGTTATGTATGTATGTATGTATGTAGAATACAAAGACATAAAGAAAAAAACCGGTCAAGTGCGAGTCGGACTCGCGCGCCGAGGGTTCCGATATACCTATAGTATTTTTGGAAGCAATAAAGTCCATTTTCAGGACCGCAAAACTAAATTTGTTTGTAAAGGTTTTTTGCAGATTTCTGAAAAACTGTGCAACTTAGAAAGATCGTTTTATTTTTGCTGTAAAGTTTATATAAACTTCTGTCAACTGTAATTAATTCAGATTTTTCCTTACTCAAACTTCGGAGATAAGGGGGGGGGAATGGTATTTTTCTTGACATTTTTCATCATAACTTTAAAACTAATAAATTTAAAAAAATACAAAAATATATTTTAAAATGTACAAGTAAAGCCCTTTCATATGATACCCCACTCGACCTAGTAGCGACAATTTGAAATTTGGCCCCCCCTATTTTGGCCCCCTTTATATTAATAATCATACTTTTTCAAAATTTTTTCTTGTGCAATTAAGTTGGGCAACTATATTCTAAAACTATTCCAAATTTCAGGTTGATAGCATAAGTGGTTGCTGAGATATAGAGGTGTGACAGACAGACGGACAGACAGACAGAGCGGCACCATAAGGGTTCCTTTTTTTTACCATTTTGGTATCGGAACCCTAAAAATGAACGTACCAAATGTAATTCTTGAACTGATGTTTCATATATTTTTTCAACTTTTCTTGACCAACTCTAAATGAGGAGTAGGCTTTAGAAAATGCCCATTTGAGGGATCTAATCGCCTTAATTGGTGTTTACGCTACTCATTATAATAAGAACAAGTTACATATCAGCGTTTTTGGGACAAAAAACTTGCTGTAAAAATGGTTTGTCAAACTTAAATTCTTCTTTATCGTTATTTAAAGTTATTACTTTCGTAACGATTATTGTGGAATAGCCCTGTAAGCACTGTAATAAGCTGTACAAAGTGACGAAAAGACCCGGCGAATGATGAAAATCGTCTCATGAAACTGAACAACTATTTTATTTAATAGTTATCGGCTACAACTATAAAAGACTCGACTTCAAGAAAACGAGTGCAACTGGCCGGATTTTCACCAAGGTAATGGATCCTTTCCCGGAGACTGCGGTCGGTTGTAATAGCCGAGCACATCGGCTTGTTTCCGACGGCCAGTGCAAGCGTGTCAAATTCTATGCCTCCTTATAAAAACACATTATGAGGATATTGCGTGTTAAAAAATACGCGTTTTCAGCACGTAAGTATCCAGACTTTACTTGTACCTGAAGTACCTGATATACTCTCCGCGTCACTTACCTACATAATAAATTGTTTTTCACCACTGCCATTCAAACAAAGGCCTGTGATTCATCAAAAACCGGCCAAGTGCGAGTCGGACTCGCGCCCTAAGGGTTCCGTACCTATCTACCATATGATATACTAAAAGCTTTTGCTCTTTGATTTTAAAAACTCCGCGACCATCCAATTTGACCCCTCTTTTATAGAAAAGTTCTTGAAACGGGAGCTCACCTTAATTAGTTACTATTAGTTGTGAGAAAAATTGAAATATTTGATGATTTTAGACTTTTTCCTTTATTTATACTGTGGGACCTAGCTTCTTGCCAAATTTCATAATTTTAGGTCAACGGGAAGTACCCTGTAGGTTTTGCTTTTTTGCACAGACAGATAGACGGACTTTGGACTCCGTTTTTTTATTTTGAGGTACGGAACCCTAAAAACAGTGAAAAAAACGCTCATGTTTTCACTGAGTGAAAAAAAGTTGTTGAATTTTAAACAAACTCTAATATGAAAAATTTATTATGTGATGTAACTAAAAATTTAAGGTGTTTGGAATTTTTCCTTTATGTGTGTTATAAAACGTTGATTCATGCCAAATTTCAAGGTCGACTAGAAGTATCCTTCAGGTTTTGATTCCCTTGCGTGTAGTTGCGAGTTTCAAAATATACGGCTTAAATTGCTGTTTCTTTTGATTGCGTTGACGTATATAAAAGTTTGATTTTGTTACAGCTTAAAGGTATTATACACCTGAGTATTTATATGAATTTCAATTTAATACCTCAACGCGTTCATGAGGAAAAGGGTAGTAAGTTTAAAATTATTTAAAATATTTTTAATATATGATATAACTAAAATTTTATGCTTTTCGTAATTTTTCCTTTATCTGTGCTACAAAACGCTGCTTCGTACCAAATTTAAAGAAGTACCATGTAGGTTTTGATTTCCTTGCGAGTGTCGAAAAACTCGAAAATTTGCGGTATAAATGGCTGTAAGTTTTGATTGCGTTGGCCTAAAAGTTTGATTTTTTCACAGCTCCAGGGGACAGTAAACCTGAGTATTTGATATGAATTACAGCTTGATACCTCCACGCGTTCCTGAGAAAAAGGATCGTGACAGACAGACGGACAACAAAGTAAAAAACGGAACCCTAAAAATTAATAAAACGTACTGAAGATACTGGCTAGTTGCATAGAATATAGCTCATTATAAATTTATAAAAACAGACTTTTGTTGCAAAATAGTCAATGGTCAATAGTCAATGGTGAAAAGTAGCGTAAAAAGAAACATCTCGGGCCTTGTATCCCTCGCTAGAATACCTCGCTACGTTCGGGATTCAACTTTAGAATCCTTCGCTGCTCTCGGGATGCAACTTAGTCCCTCGAAAGGAATTTCCTTTTTTTTTCACTTGTTGGGTCATCGTAACATCCCATTATACGTCCACTACATAACAGGGAGCTCCCTCCAGAATTCAAGCTTTTGCTGGAAAAATGTACAGGGGAAGTACCATAGTCACCTCGCTTGTTAGCGTTACGGCTGGCACCATGGACCGCGGTTGTAGGTGACCGCAGTAAGTAAGATGTAAGATACAAAGGAGGATGCTGCTACCCATCCTCCAGTTTATAACCCTTAGTCGCCTCTTACGACACCCACGGGTATGTATGGGTTGGTACTATTCTTTGCCGGCACCACACGGGACTTATTGGGTAATCTACTATTATTGTGCTAGTATATGTTCTAAACATATACGCAAACGCATGTCTCGGTTCTTCTTTCACTACTCTGTTACGCGAATACATGTGGCTTCTTGGCGTAGATGTTTTATTAGTATCTTTAACTCAATGGCAACTTGTGTCTATAACGACTTCGTCAAAATCTTATCTTACCTATTTCTGGAGCAAGTTCACAACTAGGACAGCAACCGTGCACGGCGGAGTTAGGCACTAACACGTAACCTTCATCACAAGTCAAATCTGTTATACATATTTCCGCAAGCTCACACTGAGCCGCTGTCTTACTAACAATACAAAAACCCAGTAGCAAAATTAATACTATAGAATCAACCATAATGTAGTTTTTCGAGCATTAAGAATTATATAAATGAGGCGTTTCACCGGACGTTGTTTTAACAATAACCGATAATTAAATGGAACTGATTGAATCATTATCTTTCCTATCTGTTAGTAAAATCTGTATTGGATAGTAGATAACACGTTGTTGATTGTCAGATATCAATAATGGGCGGCACTTCAAGTCTTATGAAGTCCCACATAAGTTTAAACAGGCTGGTTTACAAATAGATTGGCAAATGTAATCATAGATATATCCAATACATTAGCAACATCGTGCGTGACATTGGAAACTTTTATCTCGTATTACAACCGTTATATTCAAGTATCGGTAGTTTTATTATCGTTATTCGTGCACGTGTTTGATGTACGGCTTGACAAGGTCTACATTATGTTCTTACATAGTCTTATTTTCTGTACCTCTATGATACGTCCTTCCTAAAAGTCATAGTAGGGCTTTATATTTTTGCTATTTTTAACAAGAATCACTTTGCTGACGTGTTGTGAAAGCGATAAAAATTAATATAAAGCGAACAAATTCCCTTGTCGAGATGTGTGCTGTGTGTAATTTAAACTACATAGTTGGGGTGTTCAAATAGGAATGCTCGTTATCAGTAGCACTATCGCTATCTCAAGTTAAATTACGCGAAGAACAATCAGACTAGGTCGCGGCGCGCGGAGTGCTCAGTGCCCGCGCGAGCCGGCCCGAGCGCGCAACACCTGCGCTCGTACGTGATCGCACTTTATTTTGCAACCACGCGACGCCCCACTTATCTCTGTTATCATTATCAGTCTCATGACACTACCGCGTCCTATTTTATTTATTAATTTTCATTTCCTCTTTTACAGATCGGATTGAAGCGGGCTTACCCGGCTAGTATGGAGGAGTGCAAGAAACGGAGTCACACAGGCACCAAAGTTTCGAAAATTGCCAATATTTTCCAAGGAATGCCGTCGAGGGACGACGACGATATGCGCGGCGCAGACGTGACGGTCGTGCGCACCGAGAGCCATCTCGTGCGGTTTAACAATGCGAGAGCTCTCTTTGAAAAATTAGGTGAAGAGAATCGAGGATTTCGAATTGAGAAATCGCCTTCAGCCGCGTCCAGCTTCGCGGGCACGCGGGGCTTTCCACCGTCGGTGCCGTCGCGCTCTCGCTCCAGCTCGGCGGGCTCTGTGAGTCCTCCGCGCCGCAACGTGACGCCGCCCGCCGGCCCCCACACCCTCAACGGCGACCGCATCGCGAATGGCGCCGCTCAGCCTCCGCCGAAGCCCGCTAAACCCAGCGTTTTACCTAAACCGGAGAAGCCCGACAGAAGATTTAATAAGGAACTTATTGAGAAACAGAAAAACTGGACCGCTCATTTTAACAAAACGCGAACGTCTCGTCAAGATATTGAACATAAAGTGGACACTAAATACTTCAGTGGATATCAAGATAGAAAATCGCCAGATGTTAGTGCTGAAAAATATGTTGTTCCTTCGCGAGTTTACTCACCTCCTCTTTCGCCATGTGCCGGTGATTCTCAGGTAGAACGTCCTACCACTCTTCCCACGAACTTGGTTAACAGAGGAATACCGGCAGCTAAGTCTCCTAGTCCAATTAAAAATATCGCTTCTATCTCACCTTCATCTAGATCGAATAATCTAGTCTCGCCCACTGCGAGAACCGAACCTTTTGTTCCCCCTAGCGGAAGGAAAGATATTTTAAGTTCACCGACAAAAGCCATTGAAGAGCCATATTCTCAAAAGGTGGAGTCCATAGAAAGGGTAACACCAAGAACTCGATCTTCAGTATCTCCTCGGAGGGAGGAAACGGGAGATGTGAAAAGGGAAGACTCACCTTCATCAAAAAAGACTGATTATTTACAATCTCCTAGTTCAATAACAAAATCGATAGAACGTATTTCACCCTCACCAGTAACTCCTCCTGCCACCGAGCCGGTGCTCTTGCCTCGCTATCAAAAGTCTCCACCGACGCCTACAGCCAGGTCCCCAAAGTCTCCTCTCCCACCGTTACCTCAAGAAGAAAAAATATCACCTGCAGTCGATCGTGAACCTGCCGTTTCCTCGTTTCCTCAAGAAAGTGTTTCCACTGTGGAAAGTGTTTCGGATAGGGCACCGGAAAGTTCCTTATCTCCGCAAAGCGAAACTGTTTCGCCTGCGCAGGATTCTAACGGTTATGATCGCCGATCTCCCGCGCCACAAAGTCCGGTTCCTTATGAGAATATAGTGTGTTCGCCAAATGCTGTGATTAAATGTGAGGATGATGATTATGAGCCGGTGCAGTTTATTGGTGAATGGGAGGATAAGAGTGGTCGTCGGTCGTCGACGCCGGAGTCGCCGGCTCGGGCGGACGAGGGGGCGGCACCGGGCTCGGGCTCGGCGCCGGCGCCGGGGCCCGCGGGCGACGCGGCGGACGCGCCCCGCTCCCCGCCCGCCTCCCCGCTCGCCTCGCCTGTGCACCACCAGCCCGCCTCGCCACCCCCTGATACTTCACCTTCACCTGGTAAGTTCTACTCTGTGCTTTTTTCTACTCCCATTTCTGTAGGGAAATGTGTGTACATTAAATATTTTTTCAAGAATGTTTTGCAGGTGTCCCAGTAAGTATTTTTCTCTCGGGTGATAATCCGTCACCCGGTCCATTTTCCAGCTATGACGTCATAAAATTTTTGTATGAGATTTGTTTTTTTTTTTTAATCCTATCGTGTAGTATATATAACACCCCTCTGTTTTTTGCGTCGGGGGTTAAAAATTAAAGGGCTTCAGGCGCTGATTCTGGAAATATACTACATTGTCACATTTGAGCATCTGGTTATCTTAAAATCAAAGAAATATTTTCGAAACCCACTAAGTTTGAACCAAACGGCTGAATAGCTTTTTGTAAAATATACGTCCAATGACTCGGCATATCCTCATTAATAAGTTGCATGAAAGCAATTTTGAAAATATTTAAACCGAAACTAGATAAATAGGATAAGGTTTTCGATAAAAAATGGTCCTACACAAACATTTTCGGTCGCTTTTATGATATTTGATATGAGGATATATCAAGTCATTGGACGTTTAGTTTGCAAATTATTAAATTTGGGATCTGACTGCAGTTTTTTAAATGATTATGTCACAAGTGGGCAAACGAACAGGTCGCCAACTGATGGTAAGTGGTAAGGTACCACCGCTTCGCTCAAAGCATCTAATGTCTTATTTGTGCCATAATTTGACACTAATATGACAGCGAAGCGCGTTGGCCACCCTGAGAACTAGTCTCTTGTGCCGATAATTTTACTGGCTCCGTTACCCTTTAAAGCGAAACATAGCAGTGAAAACCGCAGAAACAGGCCAGGGGTGGTACTTCCCAGACGGACTTTGCTCAAAAGCCCTACCAACTACCAAAGCACACCCACGAACCCATATTAAAAGATAATGAAAATAATTTAAATCTAAATTGATGAGATATTATTTTCGGTAAAAAAAGCTCACGTTTTTATTAAAAAACTTATTTTCATTATCTTTTCATATGAGGTCGTGGGTGGGCTTTGGCTTTTGAGCAAAGTATGTCTGGGGAAGTACCACCCTTGCCTGTTTATGCGGTGGAGCAACAGGGTTTTCACTGCTGTGTTTCAGTTTGAAGGGTAAGGGAGCCGGTAAAATTATCGGCACAAGAATCAAACCATCTTTTTAGGGTTTCGTACCTCAAAGAAAAAAACGGAACCCTTATAGGATCACTTTGTGGTCCGTCTGTGTGTCTGTCTGTCTGTCAAGACCCTTTATCTCACGAACGGGTAGAGGTATCAGGTTGAAATTAATAACATATATTATGGTCTATGAACCACACAAGATCTGAAAATTTAAATTTTTTACAACGACACAATCAAAAGATATGGCATTTTATGTCCTCATCTCCATACATTTATGAAAAAAAGCAAAACCTACAGGGTACTTCCCGGTGACCTAAAATTATGAAATTTGGCAAGAAGCTAGGTCTCACAGTACAAATAAAGGGAAAAGTCTGAAATCATTAAATATTACAACTTTTCTTACAACTAATGGTAACCAATTGTGGTGAGCTCCCGTTTCAAGAACATTCATATATGAGAGGGGTCAAGTTGGATGGTCGCGGAGGCGATTTTTGTTTTAGTTCTATTTTAAAAATGGAAACACTTACAAACTTGAACATTGGTATGATTATAGTGCATAAGCTATAAAATAACAACAAATAATAAAATTTGGTCAAGCGCGTGGCGGACTCAAAAAATCTAGCACATTAACTTACTGAAATTTCAACTAATACAATTATGATTATGTGGTGGTACGGAACCCTCAGTGTGCGAGTCCGACTCGCACTTGGCCGGTTTTTTTCTTCAAAAAGTTCTCAGGGTGGTGGGTGGGCAACGCGCTTAGCTGTCATATTAGTGTCAAAATATGGCATAAATGAGACATTAGGTGCTTTGAGCGAAAGCGGTGGTACCTAATTACCATCAGTTGGCCCACATATTCGTTTGCCCACATAAGACATAATAATAAAAAAAAACTGCAATCAGACCCTAAATTTAATAATTTGCGAACTAAACGTTCAATGACTTGATACTCGTATATCCTCATTTGAAAAATCATAAAAGCGACTTTGAATATGTTTGGGAAGGACATTTTTTATCTAAAACTTTATCCTATTTATCTAGTTTCGGTTTCAATATTTTCAAAATTGCTTTCATACAATTTATTAATGAGGATATAACAAGTCATTAGACGTATATTTTACAAAAAGCTATTTAGCCGTTTGTTCCCTGATGGAGCTCAAACTTGGTGTGTTTCGAAAATATTTCTCTGATTTTAAGATAACCAAATGTGACAATGTAGTACATTTCCAGAATCAGCTCTTAGAGCCCTTTCATTTGATGTGCTACAAAATTGGATTTGAAAAAAAAAACCCATACAAAAATTTGATGACGTCATAGCTGGAAAATGGACCGGGTGACGGATTATCACCCGAGTGAAAATTACTTACTAGGACACCTGCTAAACATTCCTGAAAAAAAAAAGTTATGTACATAGAACCTTAGCCAGGGCCTGGACTATTCGTTAAAGTTCGAAATACGAAACCGGAAACAGTATCACAAACATTGCCATTCCGACAACATTTGCGTAATATTTATAAATGCAACTGTCTACAATACGGTAATATAATTTTTTCACCTTTTTGTTAGGTTTGGCAACAAAATTACGGTAATACTATGATGTATTGGATGCCATCGGCTAATAATAGGTCTTTACCTATGAAATTGCCGTTTTGTATGGCGAATTTTAGGTAAACTCAATTTTCAGTACTAACATTTTTACATTTTTCTTAGGAATTATAAATAATTTTTTTTTATTTTCTTAAGCATTATTGGGAAGACATTAAAGCTAACAGAAGCTTAAATTTAATTTTCGAAAAATATTATGTGTAAAAAAATATAACAAATCTAATGACGAAATCGGACGACATTTAAGACGAACAATTTTCGAACCTTTAATTTTATATATCAAACTAAAAATAAAAACTTTATTTTATGCGTCAATTGATAACCTTGGAGTCAACTTTCAAATGTAAGACAAATGAAAAAAATAGCATTAGAATTATAGGCATTATGATCTCATTAATCTGTAAGAAAATTTCGGCAATTTCATAGGTAAAGACCTAATTATGCTAGTTACCGAGCCATAAAGGACAACTTAAAATAAGAACCCCCCATACACAGTATTATATGATGGCTGGCCGAAAGGGATTAGATGCAGCTGTGTGAAAGAAAGATACACACTGTAATTCATAAACTAGAGGAATGACATACCTTGCGCTCCGCTTAGGCTACTAGAACTCTCATCCCAGGTCCACACTTTTGCTAATACCGACCTTATTTCAACAAAAAAAAGGTCAAATTTTCATTGCTTTTTAAGCAAAAGTATTTTGTACCTGAACGAAAGGTCTCTCACCATGCATCTGTCCCTCTCGCTCTAAAAAAAAAACATTGAGTTGCCAGTGACATTACTTACGTCAAGAAAGGAGATTCAATTCACGGTAAGATATTTTGGAATTTGGTTTTTGTGGATTTCACTTCATGCTTTATTTTTATTTCAGTTAATGATGGCTTTTAAATGTTATATTTTAAAATTTTGAAGCCGTTACAGTTAAATTTGTTAATGAAAATAGATATTTTTCACAAAGCTGGCAGTACCTTATGCGAGGAGTAAAAGTAAAAAAAAAAGTTGGGCATATGGCGCGCTTTTACAAGATATTTTAGCAGCTATTTTGCAAAACTTAGAAACAGCTTTTTTAAGTACAAAAACTAAAAGTTTAAAAAAAATGAAGTCTTGTGTTGTGGCAGGATGCCATTCTGAGAGTTATTTCGGGTGCGGAGTTGTTTTTCTCACTTCACTTATTTTGTAAGTGATAGAGTGTCCACAATTTGGTTTTCCAAAATATTGTTCAGCAAAAACTTGCATGTAAAGCTGCATAATCGGGATTTTTTAGCCTCCCAGCAGATAAAACAACTAGAGATCATTGGATGCTTGCCTTATCAGGCCTAAAAAAATCTTCACTGGTTTGTGAACAAAAACAAAGACCCCCAGCTGTCAAATATCCATACTTCAAATAAAACAAAAATGTGTCCTTATCAATATTTGGTCACCCTAGTGTTGGAAAGGGACAGAGGCCCAGTAAAACCTCTCGCTCGGGGACGAATATGGTCCTGAAGTGAGTGTTCTAGTTGCCTAAGCGGAGCGCAAGGTATGTCATTTCTCTGACATGAACATAGTGATTCCATTCGTTCGCGCTTATATAATCTGTCAAAAAAATTAGTTTTAATTTATAATTTAACGATAAACATCTTGATTTACATTTAAAATTTGTAAATATGAGTAAAATATTCACGCCGACCGAAATAATTAAGGCAGCGTACGAAACTCAAGAGGACTTTATTGACAAAAAAGTGGAGGTGTTGTATTGCTCTACTACTATGACAGCAAAAGCAAACAAATTCAGCACGTTATTTTCTTAATGATTTTTATGTTCGTAGAAAAAGTAATGTATGCCACTGATTGCAAACTAGTCATTGTAACATTCGTGCTGTCTATTGTGACATTCGACTGCGCCTCATGTCACAAACAAGCACTCATGTTACAATAACTATCTTTACTTGACAGTGGCATAAACTACTAAAAACTATGCATGTCGAACAGGAAAGTATCGATGATTGATTGATAGTACCTAAATATTAGGTCCTTACCAATGAAATTGGCGAATTATTCTTGCAGATTAATGAGATCATAATTCCTAATGAGTTCCTATAATTCTATAGCTTTTTTCATTATTTGTTTTTTTGTAATACCGCGTTTTAGACAGAAAACTACAGCGCCATTTGTTGGCGGGTAGCATAGCTTGCTCACCCGATAATAAGTACTATTATTAAAAACTACAAATGTGTAGACAATGCAAAAACATTAATATTTGGTACTGATCGAAGTCTCATCCCCGTATAAAAATTCTTATCTGTTTTCCTTGCTTAGTTATCTTTATGTTATCTGCCTAAAGGCGTTTTCTTCGTATTGACGTATGCAGTAATATAATGATCACGTTTTTGCTCTATTAGTAAATACAATTTTGTTATCTTTCAGCACTTTTGTGATTCTTAATTAAAGCAAAATAATGTCATATACTATACACATTCATGTGGAACTGAGTATACCCTGTATACCTATGTACATATTAAACGTGATGTTAATAATAACAAGCAGATTGTTATGTTGTACTCGTATGTATCTGAGAAAGCACAGGCTTATTTTAGTTCTTCGTCGCTCTTGACTTCATGAGCATAAGATAGATACTTAGAATTTATTTCTTAGGAATCTGCGGAGTCGTGTTTGCTTGTGGGCAATATATTATCCTAAGTATCAGTGAAGTAGGCGTCGATTGACGTACGTTTGGCGGTCTCGTGCGCGATGGGTTCAATGTAATATTGAGGAAGTCAAGGTATTTGAGTCGTTGCGAGAGTTGGCAGTCGATCCCGATTTAGATGCGCCGGCGACGCCGCCTCCGCCGCCGCGACGCAGTAACCAGAGCGACTTCGTCCTGCTCACAGCGCTCCCTTTCATTAACTCCCGTCTTGTCGTTAAATTAATCAACAATACCTACCATTTCGTAAATTTCAACAATCTTTACCGTTTCTCTAAGACATCAGTGACTGTGAATAAACAATTTTATAAAGTGTGTTAAATATAGGGGCTCAGAACGTTTTCTTCATTACGTTAGCAAAACATTGAAATAAGCGATTTGTTATGGATAGTGTTGTATTGTATGTAAGTCTGTGAGCCTATGCAAATTGAGCCTTTGTCTTATTGTGTTTCTTGCATCGGACTGCGATAAACTTTCGCAGAAAGTTCCAAGCATTATCAGTGCTGGTGTTGTCTTGTATAACTTCGCAGTGCATTCCTGTATGTTCGCAGTGCATTCCCTCTCACTTTTAGGTCTAATCGTCTCATTCCTGCCTGGCGCCGGCGGGTGTGGTATACATATTCTTTGTCGGCCGTTTTAATATCAGCATTGACCATTTTACTTGTGTGGTTCATAAATTAACGACGTACATTTTTATTTTACAAATTGCCGCGCTATTGGCGTGTTGGCTATTCTTTCCGTCTCCGTGCTTTTTAAATACTCTGACCTCTATATTTGTGCCAAAACATGAACCCGCGTTGTTGTTTTTTATGTTGTATTTCTGGAGACACATAAATCGTTTCGTCTGGCGTTGTTGCCAAGCAGCTTATCTGCTGCGGTGTTTGTTTACCAGTCGCACCGGCGGCGTGGCGTGTCGGCACCGGTGCGGTGTCCAACACACCCGATCGTAAACTTTAACTTTTACTATCGTGTAACGGTTTTCTTCACCATCCTCTTTACATTGCGCTTTATTGCGATATTTCCGAGAACTTTTAATGAAAACAAAACTTGTCAAGTGATCGTTTTTCGAGTGGACCGGACGGCGAAAAGCTCATGCTGTCGTTGAATGTTTCTTGTGAAGTGAGTGTTGAAAGCGAGCAAGATACAGCGTTTGGAGTTTGTTGTGCACGTGAGTGTGCGAGGAGGGGGCGCGCGCGGGCGATGGCGCGGTGATGCGGGGGTGCGCGTGCGTCCTATGCGCACCCTTGACATGCGCCTCTGCGGCTGTTGCCTTGGTTAGTTAAACTTCAACGTAACTTATATTCCTTGTTGATATGCCTATATTTCTTTTAGCAATGCTTGCAGCTAATGCGATTATGATTTTGCCATATTTATTGCTTGAAATTTTACATCGCACACGAACGAAATCATGGTAAAAATATGACTGAAGCCTGATGGAGAATATCTGTATACATATTGGGTACTTCGTTGTTTTATAAGAAGTTGCAATCATTAGAGAAAATAACAAGCAGGCAATCAAACTTCGCTTAGTTCAACGGCATATTATAATGTTATTCTACAATACGAATTGTATTAAAGTAAATCGTTAACTTTTACTTGAATTTGAAAATATGAGAACACATCGTGCTTGTACGGTTATCACGATCTCTCTTTGGCATAATTAACATTATAAAGTAACAGTACTGTAATAAATTAAACATACACAATCGTCGGTCGAAATGAGGGACAGGCAGACAGATACGATGTATTCGCTAGCAATGTAACGGCTCGCCTCGGGCGCGAGGTATGAATGAATGTTGTTTTTGCGAAAAGCTAGTGGTGGTTTGGAGTGAAGCGAGCACCGCTGCTGACATGAAGCTCATTCATTGAACCTACGCATATGTGTAGTGTAGTTGTACGCAGTGCGATGACGCGGCGGATTTATTTTGAAAGCTTTCGTTCGAATTGTGTGCTTTATGCTTACGGCATAAGCTGGCTTTTGTATAAAGAGAGACATTATAATTGTTCATAAGGGATGTACCTTTATGACGATGATAAAATCAGGAACGTCACCAGATTCAATGGAGCGTTTATTTCATCTTTTTCCTGATTTTATCATAACAACTCTTTAACATACATACCTTTGAAGTTCAAAGAGTCCATAAGTCCATTTTGTTTTAGTGTAGTTTTATTTAGAACCCTGAAGACATGATTTCAAGGTACTAAATAATACTAAAATAAAATGGACTTAGGAATCCTTGTCTATCTCTTGGCCATTCTTAAAACTTCTGTGTTTTTCCGAAAGTCTTGCTGTCCGCACAATTTTATTAGTTGTAAATTTAGCAGTTAGTTGTAAATTTAGCACGAGTAGCTTCTTATGTTGTCTTGGATGGATACTATTACATTTCTTATCTCCTACACGTCATCTTTTCAAATCATTTACTGCAAAATAAAAGAGTATTTCTATACCTATAGAGCCTTAATTGTAATGAGCGGTTAGCGTGGGGAGATCCACTCTACATAAATTACCGCACAACTGTCAGGTCATCAAAATGTGGTCTCTTCACTTGCCCGTTTAGGAAGGTAATCCTTTCCAAAACTTTAGTCAAGTTTTAATCTGCTGGATCAACCATATTTGGTAATGATTGGATTTCATAAAATGTAACAAATATGTTACAAAAAAATACTTTTTTTTCCATCTTATATGGACCGATTACCTTATTATTTTTTATCATATCGTAACCTAAACGAACCAGGGTAAATTTTGAATGCCGTCGCATGTTTTTTTTTGGCCTGGCTTCTGGCTGACACTATTAGACTAAGTTCATATGACGCGCGGTGAAACCATTCATATGACAGCATAGGTACGCGCGGCAGTCTGGCATCAACATTGATGACAACAAACACTGTCTCGTTTGATCTTGTACCGCGCGATTGGTAGTACGGTAGCAAAGACGTCACAACAACTTTTTTTGAATGCGTTCAATACGGGCTATGTAAATATCATACTTAGGGTTCTAGACCTGCGATGCATATTCCAAGTGACTTCGAACAAAGGCGCAGTATAGATTTTTTGATTTTTTATAGTTTTGATGCATGAAGTCCTTTGACGTACTCATCACAAAGCCTAAAAGTCTTGTACGCTTTGGTCACTACAATGTCAACATGAATAAAAAAAAATCAGCTTTGAATCAAACATAATTGATATTAAATAAATATTCCTAGAGATTTGTATTTAATAAATTATATAATAATAATTGTTATTTAATAAATATTCCTAGACATGTTCAGATAATAGCAGTGGTCATATTACTATACCACTTTGCCCTAAAGATTATGATCGCTTTTTGTTAGGTAGGAGGCATATTATGACCACGGGCTATTATCTAAACATCACTATGAATATTTATTAAATACCATAGTTTGTACATAACAATTTCAGATGACAATGTTGTCTTCTTTCGTACTTTTTAGAGAAAATCTGTTGGTAAAATATTTCAATTATTTTGGGGCTATAAATATTAAAGCCCCAAAATTATATTAATATTGTTATACAAAAAATATATATATATATTTTTTTTTCATGACAAAATCGGAGTCATTCGTGGTATAATTCCATAACAAGGAGATGATCTAGACGCTTTTAACGATACCTCATTTGTCAAATTAAGATAAGTAGTTTACAAGTTATGAGGGAACAGATGAACATACATGTCGTGATTAGACATTGGCGATAGTCCTAGATAGCTGTAAAGGCTTACTCTTCGATAACAATCACTCATTATCTTAGCCACATCGCGTCTCACTGTAGTCAGACTTGCGTATTTCTCCTGATGGCTCATATCAGACCCCCGCAGTATGATCTAATATCCAGCACAAGCACAAGTCAGGACCCAACCAAGTAACTTGCTCGGATGCCGCACGTAGACTGATCCAAATACGGAAGCAGGGGAGGGGCGCGCACTCACAGTCACACCACTCTGAAGTTAGCTGCTATTCAAATAATTGCTCGTCAGTACAAGAACCGTACTCATGACCCGGAAGCATACACGACACGGCCATTCTGATAATACGCACGTGAGTCTTACTGGTTGCTCAAATCTAACGACTAAAAAAATAAAAATCAAATCTCACCAAAACCACTCGGTCAGATCTGACCAAATATTTTGACTGTTCTCCTAGTGGATACACAATTTTCATCCATCACTTCTCACTCTTGAAGTTCTGTAGTCATCGCGTTATGGTTGTGATCATAAAAATGTACAGGTACGATTAATTTTTATCATCGTCTCGGCCAGACTGACATTTGCACGTCCTCGGGCACATATTTGAAATCTACGAGTATGTTTGATTACACACATACACACTTAACACTAAAACATCAATTTTACATAATGTTTCTTTAACACTTGAAAACTGGAATCTATTCAGCTCTGCTCATCAATCTGGGGATGTCACTCGTATAGAATGAGGCAAGCCAGATGATTGCAGCAATTCAAAACACACATCAAAACTGTACTTGTTACAGCTCTGCTCTTCAATCTGGGGACCGTCACTCGTATAGAGTGAGGCAAGCCAGATGATTGCAGCCAGTCAACAAGAATACAGCGTATATCTCATCTCTTCAATAAAATCTCACAATCAGCTAATCCCTAGGAATACTGGAATGTGATCATCAACTCAACTTCACTCACAATAATCTCAACTCCATAATATGAACTCATAATCAAAAATTTAATATCTTGTTACGTAAATGACAAATTTATTGTTAATTACTTAATTAGTAGAAGTAAATAATTTCACAAAACGAACATTAATTTATGATATTTTCTCGAAGTCAGCTTAATTTCTTGAAAATTTTACTAACGTAATAAGCATAAAACCTCCTACCTTCTGAATCCTAAAATAAAATACTAGTGCGGTAATATAATGAAAAAAAAAAAACACGCGTGTTTAATAAGCTGGATTATGGACCTTAATACTGTGCAAATAGAGAGGTTTTATGAGCAAATGTGTTGAAAAAGCACTTTACCGTATGCTAAGTCGTTAAGATTATCTAGTTAATGTGCGAACTGGAACATTTTTTACCACTTTAAGGACTCAGCCAGGTAATCTGCAGATTAACTGATTTTAATGCACATAAACGGTAACATTTAAAACACAGTTGAATCTCTGATTAAAACCTAGATTGCAATATCCGCGTTAGCTTCTATACGTTTCATCGAGTTGACTGTAGATGAGAATTAATTAATACAGTAGGAATGGCTCTCGCCGCGCGGTTCGCGTGATCACTCATCAGCCGGCTTATAGCGACTTCATGCTTTAAAATAAAATATTACTAGTTATTTTGCGCTCAGTCTGTCAGAACTTAACTTAGATCATAATAGGACGCTCTACAGTGGAATCCAGAATACATTTAGAAAACTAACTTTTTGCTATATAAGTCAACATCTTTCATGGAATCGGCTTTATCTATTGAATGGGTGTGTGTCGTGATCTATTTGTGCCATACTTTTCCCTTGACAAAATTTATTCTCCTTTCATTAGCTTTTTTTGTGTGTCTCCCTATTGAAATAAATAATTGAGATAACTTACTTACTACTCACTCGCGCAAATTAAGTTTTACTTCCGTCTTAATTTTCTCCGAGGCAAATTTTTGTAATTCCTTTATTTAACAGTGCAGTATGCTGGCTATATTGATACACACCTTTCTAATTTCTAATTCATGCTTTAAAATATGCGTTCAGACGGCGCCGCGGCGGCCGTTCGCTTCATTGAACGCCCAGACACTTGAGTTTGCAATTTAATTTTACCATTGCCTTAAATTACTCCACTCTTCTAGTGCCTATTTTAATCTTATATGTTTTTCTCGTGATATTATTAGCTTGACATTAAATTATATCAAATAAATTAGTCGCCTTCCTCAGATGGAACGCTTTATTGATCGCGAGCACCATAAAGCTCAATTTGCAAGCCCAAGTGGCAAGACTTGCGCTTGCAAATTGAGTTTTATCCCGTCGTAACTTCCCTTAAAATATTCTCATTGTCGTGTTTATGTAAATTTTATATGGTCTAGATCTGAGAGAATATTGTCGTGGATGACCGATCGGGTGAAAAGGTTCTAAAGTGGGAACCACGACCCGTATAAGACAGCGTGGGCAGTAGACCGGCTGTCGGGAGATCTTTAGGTAAGGCTTATGTCCAAATGTGGACATCGTTCGACTGATACGAATATGGTAAAAATCTACCTTTTTAGATCAAGCATTTTCAAAAGCGTAAACATTTTGTTCCAGTAGACAGGCAGCAGACAGACATTGAGCCAAATACCAAATTCTTGGCAATAATGAATTCGATAACGCAAAATTGAATTCGGTATGTGACTTTCAGACGCTTGAAGGGCAAGGACGTCTATGGAACGAAACGGCAGAAAATCGAGTAATGTATGCTGAGGCACGTGACTGAACGTTTAATTTTAACTGCTGATTTCAATTGTGATAAACATTTAGTAAGGCGACCTACTAGCCTGCCCTCTTTTCTTAACATAAAAATAAATCTTTTAGGTGGTGATCCGGAGACACTTTTGAAACAGCAAACGTATGGACTTCCTATAATTTCTAATTTCGTTTCGTCTCATCTACTAGAATTATTTTCAGTTTAGTTTCTTTACCCTATTATTAACACCCTTTATCCGTTATGACTGCGCGAATCAAAAAGAAATGTACTAAAAGTAGGACTATAAGGTTTCAGCCGAAAGACGTCATTGGGCATTGGCCTCCCCTAAAGATCTCCATGACGACCAGTCCTGCGCTGCTCGCAACCAGCAGCATCCCGCGACCTTGACTGGATCGTCGGTCCACCTTGCGGGTGCCTGCCCACGCTAGATCTTCCGGTTCGTGGTCGCCACTATAGAACCTTTATGCCCCATCGGCCATAGGTTCGTCTTGTGATGTGCCCTGCCTCTTGGCACTTCAGTTTAGCGATTCTCTATGTCGGTTACTTTAGTTCTTCTGCGGATCTCCTCATTTCTGATTCGATCCCGGAGAGAACTCCGAGCATAGCCCTTTCCATAGCCCTTTGGGTGACTTTGAGTTTCCTAAAAACGCCCACCGTAAGCCACCACGTATCGGTGATATACGTAGCAGCAAGTGCCATATGATCGCGTAGCAGTAGCAACCTACTACTAGATCTTCAATCAAGTTCACTTCATGAATGAATTCACCACATAAGTTTGCCTGTTGTATATTCTCTAGCTAGATCGCCGCGAAAATGCTCTCTATGTTTATAATAACATTTGTTTATTTTTGCTAGCTAGCACACCTGCGAACTGCGGCGGGAAGCCGGTAAAAATAGGCTCATTAGCCTAAATTAGTTCTCTGTCTGTTCCGCTCCTCCTGGTTGAGAGTGATCTCTTTAATGCTCACCTAAAGCCCAAGTCACACTGAGGCGGTAGCGGAAGCGTTCCGGGGCCGGTATTTTTTGTAAAGTATGAGTTCTTATGCACCCTGTCACATTGAAAGCGGTCGCGGCGCGGTGCGGCGCGGGGGCGGCCGGGCCGCTTGTACAACGCCGCGGACCGGGCGCGGCGCGGGGCCGAACTTTCGACGGGAGCGGGCGCTGTATTCCATTGCGTTCAATGCAACCCGTCACACAGAGCGGCAGCGGCGCGGTGCGGTGCGGTGCGGTCCGGGCGCGGACTTTGACATTGTATTTTTTTATAAGAATTTTGCGGCTTTGCGCTGACTTTTTTTAGGTTATCAGATTGGTTTTTTGTTTAGAGCAAAGGATTTACGTCTTTTGAATAGTCACAGATAAATAGTGTCACACCGACCGCTACCGCGCCGCTGTCCCGCCGCGGTTTCTGCGCGGTACCTCTGTGTGACCGGTCCCGGAACGCTTTCGCTTCCCGCAGGTCCGGCCCCGGACCGCTTTACCGCTTATACCGCTCTGTGTGACTTGGGCTTAAGTGCTCTGATGCATTTAGCCACCGTTTTGCTATGTGTTTATTCAATTGATTTTAAAATTCAAAAGTTTTTTTCATGAATATTAAGGCTAGTCGCCAATCATCATACCGTCCCATAAATGGTCAGGGAGGTTCCCCTATAATTTTGCAGCAAAAGTGCGTAGTACATCATTGTCACCACGCTTGTTAGCTAGTGAGGCGTACTTCGTGACCGCAGTGTGGCGTATGATACGCAGAAAGACGTTGCAGTTCATCCTCAAATCTCATGTCATGAGATGCTGTTTTGTATTCTTTAATAATTTTGCTGGGTAATTGTTTATTCGAACAACTCTCTCATTAGCTTTTTGTTAGTTACCTCCCGTTAGTTAAATGTCTATGTTAATCAAATGCTAAGGTGCACTATTTGGTCCATACAAATTTTTCTTGCAAAAGAAAGAACTGATCATCAGTTTACTATCATTTCATATGTGGATATGTTCAATTAATTATTGATTGGGTTTAGATTTACTTAAAAAGAGGCTTCTTACTCCGTAGATTTGTTATTGTAAATGCCCGATCAGTGGTCATCATCATATCGTGTGGGTCGTAAGATCGGTGACCAAGCTCACAAGTGATAAGTCCTGGGATTTACCGGTAAATCCTAGCATTTCCCAGTGTTCCGGTGTTAACCGTAAACATAGGTAAAATTAGCTATCAAAATTGTATTTTAAACTTTTTAAACGCATTTTTCACGGTCTAGTCTACTACTACGAGTACACACGTCTTTCCTACCTTTTGTGGCCAAATAGAGACTGAGTCACAGTCAAAACAAAGTCCAGTATGTCAAGCTTGTCGTGCTCTAGCCTGTTCCTAAAAGG
Source organism: Athrips mouffetella (assembly GCA_947532105.1). NCBI lineage: Eukaryota > Metazoa > Arthropoda > Insecta > Lepidoptera > Gelechiidae > Athrips > Athrips mouffetella. The sequence goes on from OX383971.1 coordinate 11,127,596, forward strand.
TTTAATGGCGGCCTACCATAACCTGTAAGAGTAAGCTTAGTCAATTAAATAATGAAGTAACGTGTTTTTAAAAGCTTTTATTTATAGTGGTCAGCCTACGAAAGATAATACCGCATTTCGATGTACAGGATTGCCGTTTGGTACACAGGTACTTTAGGTTACAACAATCATTTTTTCCGGCAGCTCTTAAAAATACTTCCGGGGTGGGGGCAGCTTGACGTCATAATTTTTTTAAATGGGATTTGATTTTTTTTTGTTTAGAAACTCTTCGTGTGTGATATCAAATGAAAGGGCATCATATGCCGGTTCCAAAAATATATTACACCATTACCTTTCGGCCACCTGTTTTGTAAAAATCTTTGAAATATTTTCAAAACATACCAAGTTTGGGCTCCTCCAGGCAGGAGACGAATTGGTAAGTTTTTGTAAAACATACGCCAAATGTCTCGTAATATACTCATGTGTAACGTCAAAAGGGCAATTTCCAAAATATTAATATTTACTATTTTTTATAAATGTTTTTCTTCAGTAAAAAGTTGGACTTATCTCTGAGATTAAAATTTCGAACTATTCTACTGTACTGGCTGTTATTATGTTTTATGGTTTGAAGTTGGTTGATGATGAGTTTTTAGAAGAATACCAACAAAAACCTGTATCGACCTGTCAAATATAGATGGATGAAGAGACAGCTAATGTTACGAGGGCTGTTCAATAAGTAGTGAGAATGAACAACATATTGGTCTTTTAATGTTTGTAAGTATTTATAGTTTATTTCAGTAAAAAGATAGTGACAAAAACTTGGGCCATGCAATATTTTTTATGGCTTTATTGTTACATATTATGCGAGCCAGCGCCAGCTCCAAATACCAGACACGGGAAACAAAACAATTTATTTACAACCGCACATCCAAGGTGTTTTTAAATATTGTTCTGGTTTGATCACACGATTAAAAGTTTTATTTGTTGTACTACATTTTTGAACTATCGCGGTTTCAGGTCGTGGCGGCCCCTTTTCATTGAGTTCAAGTCGTATTTGTATAGTCTTTTTCACATTAAGTACAATACAGTAATTAGGCACGTCTACTATTTAAAAACAATTATTTCTAAATTTTCAAGCAAAATTGCGAACAGTAACTGAAAGCTGTTTACGAAAAATTTGTTTACGTATGATCGGCAACAGCGCCTTGTCACCGAACTGCATGCGCATCGCGACCTGGCAACGTAGCATTGAGCAGCGCTCCTGATTAGGCTAATTTCTCATAGAAAATCTTTTGTTTCACGCGCTCGATCGTGTTGATGTTTCTCTTTCACACTCATTGAATTCTGTATTAGGAATTGTACTGAAGATTTTTTCATAGGAGCGCAATCCTTGGCGCTCCACTTGGTACAACTTGACTACGTAAATTGTTGCGTAATTATTTCTTAGGCTATTATAAATGTATACAACGTATAGGGTTATGAAAATAGGTATGTAATCGTATGTAACTTAACTAGGTAGGTAAAGTTCAAGTTTTTTGAGAGAGGGTCTCCAGGAGGGTCGCCAGTGCTCTTTAGGACGAGCCGCCTCTGGCCATAATATTTAGAAACGTATAAATGAGGCAAAGTTCAACAGCCAGTCCATATTTTTAAATTATTATTATTCCATGTAAGTGAAAAAAATGTAAAGTCAGAACTGAATCGATTAAATAAGAAATAAAATCTAATATTTGTTCGATTATTTTGTTACATGTCGTACCTATAATGAATTTTGTTTATCAATAAACAATAAATCATCTAATTAGTTGTGTTTAGGTTTATACTTTTCTGCTATGATAAGTTTAGAGCAAAACCTGAATGAAAATGAAATTGTTTAAGGTTGTTAATTCTAAAATCTTATCTAGTTCTTAAAGACGAAACCATTATACTGTTATAAACATTTAGGGAACTTTAGGTTTATTAGAAATTGATTTGGCATGCAACGTACCTGGGGAACAATTCTTGAATATCACCGGGTGATAAAATATCACTCAAAAAATTAAAAATCATAGATTTTTGTTTTCAAAAGTTGAGAATGATCTTCTTAAAATATAAAGCAGTCCTTGATTGTTAATTTTCATGTATTCTGATTTACCTTTCAACAGTTTATCAGCGCAAATGTGAATTTTTAAAGTCTCAAAAGTGATATTTTATCACCCGGTCAAAGAAATAAAAAAAGGTTTATTTTGGAAACAAACAAAAAGAATGCTGCTGCTGAAAAAACTCTGACCCAATTGTTGAATATTACCGAGTGATAAAATATAATTTTTGAGACATCAAATAAGACAGTGGGTGCTATGGGCGGTGGTGGCGACCACTTACCATCAGGTGGCCCACCTGCTCGTTTGCTCACTTTTAACATAAAAAATATCAAATGTACCCTGATATATAAAATAAAAAAAATAAATAAATAAAAATAAAAATTTTCTTTATTTCTTTTAACAATGCGTACTAAGAATCTATTACGCAGGTGTCTCCAAGTAAGCTTAGCGCCTGTGTTTGGAGGCACCGCTCTTCTATCGCTAAGAATTATAATCTACTTTTTTTAAAATAAGTTTAAAGGCACATAAAGACCACGTAGCGACGTTATTATGTCAATTTAATTATCAGTATGTGTGTAATAGAAAATGTACATTAGTAATTTATATTATTGTGCTGTAAGTGTGTGTGTGTGTGTGAGCGTGTATACGTGTGTGCAGGTGCGTGTGTGTGAGTGTATCTGTGTGATAGAGAGAGAGAGTGTATGTGCTTGTGTACTATGGCGAACGGGTATTTAGAAGTAAGTGTAAGAGAGTGAGTTGATAGAAACATAGTTTAATTGTTAGTTTATCTGTAAATAAGACATAATGTAATTTAAATAATAAAAACGTTGTATAAAAAATATATAGATCAGGTATTATATAATATAAATAACATATTATTATATAACAAAGATTTTATGCAAGTTTGTTTTAGAAAATAAGCCCTAGGTAGTTAAATTTTTCCTTACGTAAGACATTGTTTCATTACATAACGAAAGAAGGTAGGAAGATATTTGAAATGGTGAGCAGCTAGCCCTACGACAGTGTCTTGGGATCGGTAACATGAATATAAGTACAAGTTCCACTAGCTACTCAGCCATCAGTTTCTCCACCACATCATAGGGTTTTGACTGAAGCCATTTGGGTATGATTTTTTTACAGTCATACAATGTTTTAGGATATATATTTAGCTCCTTATTCAGTGTATTGTATAGTTTAGAAGAACGCTTGTGAAATTGTCTGCTAGCGAAAGTTGTGTTGGTCTTAGGTACTTGTGCTACTATATCCTTTCTCCTTTTGGTTAAGACACTGGAGTCATACGAGAGGGTTATGTGTTTTCTTAAGACGGTATGAGAGATATATAGTTTTCTTATAGAAAGCAATTTTGACAGTTGATATAACTTCTCCGTTGAGAACCTTCTTTTTTTGAAGTACATGATTTTGATCAGACTACGCTGTGCACGTTCTATTTCGAGAAATTTAGTTTTTGTAGCTCCTCCCCAGATTGAGATACAATATACTAATACAGACTGAACCAATGCTATGTAAATCTCTTTAAGGAGATCTTTGGCTTCGCTATTAACATCACTTGGGCCAGCATCTACCCTTGGCACCACATGTCTAAGTGTTTTGAAGATCCAAGACAGTTTCCTAATTCTCATGATAACATATTCAAGATGCTGATGCCAAGACAGTCGCTGGTCCAAGACGACACCAAGATATTTAGTTTTTTCGACTTTCTTGATTAATGGGCAGTCGCAGAGTTCATCACCCGTTTTATTTGTGCAGCTATGAATTTTTATATTAAGATCCTCCCTAGGTTGAGTATTATTATTGATACTAAAGCAAATATAATTAGTCTTTTCAGCATTTAATGTAAGTATATTGTTGGTTAACCAGCATTGTATTTGCTTTAGTCCCAGTTCCGTACTTTGCCTAACGCTATCCCAGGAATCCCCAGTGAAAACGACGGCGGTGTCATCGGCGTACGAAAAAATCTTAGCATTTCTGATCTGCATTTCACAAAGATCATTGATATAAATTAAAAATAATGTTGGTCCAAGTACACTGCCTTGCGGCACACCGAATGACACCTCCTCGAATTCACTGGTACTATTTCCAAGCTTTACTTTTTGCTTTCTGTTAGAAAGATAGTCTTTAAAAAGGATAAGTGGGGTTCCCCTTATACCTATTGATTCAAGTTTGTGTATAAGAATAGGGAGAGAGACGGTGTCAAATGCTTTTTTTAGATCGAGAAATACAGAAATACATTTTTTGCTTTTATCAAGTTGTTCGACTACTACTGAGCTAAGTGCAGTCACAGCATCCTCAGTTGATCTGCCTTTCCGAAAGCCAAATTGGCAGTTTGAGAGTATATTAAAAGTATCTAAAAAGTTATGCAGTCTTTTATTTAAAAGTTGTTCTAATATTTTTGAAAACGCGGGGAGCACCGAGATAGGTCTATAATTATTGACCACGTCCCTCTTCCCACCCTTATACACAGGTGTAACGACTGAGAGTTTAAGAGAAGTAGGGAAAACACCTTTTTCAAAGCATAAGTTAGCAGCATGTGTGATAATTGGAACTAATTCTGTTTTTGCAAGTTTTATAAAAGCGGTTGGAATATTATCCCATCCGGGTGCACTGTCCGACTTTAGATTCATGATAATACTGCCAACTTCATCCGTGTTAGTCGGAAGGAGGACAAAAGAGTTAAATTGTGTTGCTGACCGAAAATCGGAGTTTAAATTATTTGCTTTAGATTGAATTTTTTGTGCCAGCTCCTTACCAATGTTTACAAAATATTTGTTAACAACTTCAGCTGATTCCGTCGGTGAGGTTTTTAAGTTAGTTAATTCTGTATTTGTGCTATTTGATTTATTTGTGTATGTTATGTTCTTGATGTTCTTCCAGAGTAATTTATTATTTTTAATAGTTTTAGCCAAGATTTCTCGTTCATATTTTCTTTTGATTTTTTTAATAAGTTTATTACAATAATTCCTATATCTAGTATATGTTATTTTATTAATTTCATTAAATGGATCTTTCCTTACTTTTTCCTGTAATTTATTACGATTTCTAATGCAACGTAGAATTCCGGGTGAAATCCACGGTTTAATTATTCGAAGCCTAGACGGAATGTTCGTAACAACTGTGTTATCTTTAAATTTTTGAGTCAGAATATATATTAGTCTATCTATCACTTCGTTGGGGTCATCACTGCATAATAGTTCAGCAAGGTTCTCTGTTTTTAGTTGCTCAAGTGCTCGTTCAAAGTTGATGCTAACTTTTGTTTTAGTAGCCGAAAGTATATTCTTAATTTTGGATAAAGATAACAAAGTGGAGAAATGGTCTGTCGTAGTTGAGTTCAAGACAGCAATATGTGCTGCTAGTTTTTTAGTGTTTACCTTCAGCATAATATGGTCCAGGCAGTTCATTTCTCTAGTCGGTATAGTATGTCCAGCAAGTATACCGAACATTGCGAGAGCATTTAAATAGTTAGTCCTATTCTTTAGTTCATAGTGTTTTTCATCAGACTTAAGTATAATATTGATGTTTATGTCACCCGCAATTATTATATTCTTATTGGTCGCGTTCATCGTTTCAAGGTGCTCAGATAACGAATTGATAAAGCTATCTGCATATTTATTTGAGGGTGACCTATATATACATAGTATAGTATTATTAAGTACGTCAAGCTGCAAGCAGGAGGCATGGGTCAGTTTTATTTCACAAATTTTATGTCTTAGATTTGTTTTGACATAGACGACAACTCCGTCATTCTGATTGAGATGATATGTTGTTTGGTACGAATCGTAATTTACGAGGACAGGAAGAGGTTTATTAGAGTTTAGTCTGCATTCGGTTAGAATTATTACATCTATCTCAAATGATATGTTGGCTAAGTTAACTAAAAAATCATCAAAATTACAGTAAATACTTCTAATGTTTTGGGAAATAAGGGTAAAGTCATTTTTTTTAACATGCAGATATTTATTTAATTGTGAAGCATCACACTTAAACGAGCGTGCTATTTCAATACGATCAATATCGTTTAAAGTATTTAGTGTATCATTCATTTTAGTACCTAGTGGAAAAGCTCGTCATGAGAAAAAGTAGACAATGTGTCAAGAGGTGGATGTCTGCAGGAAGGGCTCCAGGGGTTATATTTAATAATGAGTAGTGGATTTGTGTAAATAATTGTGTAGGCTTATTTGTGTACAAGTAAGTATGTTTAGCATGTATCATAATATCTTGTGTATTCAAATATATATACATAATTGTGTGAGTGTTTATGTGTGATTGACTTGTGTGATTGTTGATGTGTGCAGGAAGTGTATTTTTATGTGAGTGAGTGGGGATGTGTGTGCAACAGTAGTCTTTATACACCATGTTAAAGATGTACAAAATCCCACTATCACAACATACATAATACAATTCACAATAGAAATTAGTTAAACCATAGCACTTTAAGTATATATATAGTCATTCCTTCGTCATGAGGTGATGCACTTGGCTTTCATTATTAATGAGGATGATTGGAGACTGCTCCGTTTGCCGCACATATACTCTGCCATAGTTAGTCCAGCAAAATCTATACCCTTTGGACCTTTGAAGGTCACGAGCCAGAAAGTAAAGCCGAGACGCCTTGGGAGTCAGATGCTCTGCTAAGTATACTGGAGTATCCTCATTCGTCTTGAAGCCCAAATGCATTGCCGATAATCTTGTTTTGTTTTTGATGCTAAACTGTTTGGCCATGTGTAGTATTTCAACTTTTTTCAGCGCTGATGTTGTTTCAACAATTATCGGAGAGTTCTTCTGTTCGGGTTTCTTACTGCGAACTCTGTAAATATCTTTAATACAGTTTTTAGATATTTCGCAGTTAATATTCTTAGATAGGCAGAGAACCATTTCTAGTAAATCCTCTTTCTTCTCATTATCTTTTTTTGGCACGTTTTTAATTTCGAAATTTGTCTTGCGGCTACTAAGTTCCATGTTTTCCACTTTGTTTTCTAAGAAAATGATGTACTGCCTATCTTCTTTCGTGTGGTTCTCAAGCGCCGTTAGACGGTTATTCATTTCCGTGTTTTGCTCGGTTAAGAAATCAATTGAGCTCTGGATATTGATGTTAGTTTGTTTTATTTCCCCGAGGGTGATGTTCATATTGTTGAAATCATTCTTGTGGGAGGAGGTTATGTTGTCCAGAGCGCTGTTCATGTTTTCTAAAGCGTTATTCATGTTGTTTAAATCGCTTTTTTGAGAGGCATTAAAGTACGTCATCATCTTACGCATTTCTTCCTTAAAGTCGTGTAAACTATTCTCCCAAGGGTTGCCACTGTTTCCAGAGTTGTATTCATCTCGTGCCCGACGTTCGGTATTTACGTAGTCATAGTGCGCCGTAGTATTTGTTTCTTTACATTCCTCCGATGAGATTGACATATTTGGATCCGAAATATTTATATTACACTTATTATTATCAGCCATCTTGTACCAGAACGAGTGTATAAAGTGAATGGCCAAGTTGCAACAACAAGGGTCTTGTAATCTGGTCGTCGATCGAGCGCTGGGTACAAATTCGCTGTCCGTCCACTTTAACTAGACACCCGAGCTTGTTTCCGATGTTGTAGATGCGAGCGAGAATTGAATCGTTCTTGTAGGTCACCGTATTTAATGTAAACAATTTATTATTCACGTATATTGTTTTATATCTATCTGAGTTCACTCAAATTGATTAATTATATTATTTAATAAAAGTCCACAGGGGATATAGACGTTCACAAATCAATTCACTTGTACTTAATGATAAATCGTACAGTACGGTATGGGTAAGTAAGATAACAATGCGCGCGTGGACACGTCTGTGCGCTGTCGCGGTCCGGACGGAAGAGGATTGATTGATTGATTTAGATTTTTAACAGATTTTTAACAGATAAAAATGTAAACCATAATACATGAAAAGTAACAATCAATCACTACTTTATATTTAACGAATATCATTCTGCACTTTTGTAAAGAAACATTTTTAATTTTGAATTTTTCGGGTGATAATTATTTATCATCCGGTGTTATTCAAGAATTGAGCCCAAGGTACTCATGACATGCTTGAATAATATTCATGACATGCACATACCATGCTTGAATAATATTCTCATGTTGTACATGACATCCCATGAAACGTACACCGTACGTACATTACGATACCCACGGGTGGAGATGGGTTGGTACTTGGTACTATACTTTGCCGGCACCAAACGGACTTGACTTCATTTACCTCTATGACTCTATAATTGAGCCACGAGCCAAGCGAGTGGTTCTAAAGAAGAATCATCAGCGTTGCGAGGATTTTAAGACACGAAACACTTTGTTGCCGAGGGAAGCACAACTTATCAGGTAGAAACTAAAGGATAATATCCTGCCAAATAAAATATTTAAAATGAAGCTGCTGTTCCAGAGGGCTTTAATAACATTACATAGTAAGGTCACCCTACTGTGTGAAAGAGATGCCACCGCGACTATTGGATATACTCGTCGTCACGCTTTTTTTGGCCATTCATCTCTCCATCCTAGAGCGTAGCGTGGATTAAAACCTCCTTGGTATGAACAATTATACTGGCCGGTTGTACTATTAAAATTATTATGAATATAAAAAAATATATGCTTGAAATGTAAACAAGACTACCAACCAAAGAGGTTCTGTTCCTAATTGATACAAAAATGTCAATAACATTGTCAGTTGTTACAAATAATACTTATGATTTTTAGTATTGTTTCATCAAGTAATAATATTGTAATGGTATTTTATATTTAAAATTAATGACGAGTGAGTGTCTCAATGAGCCTCTTATTCTTTTCTCATAGAGGAAGATGAAAAGTAGAGTGTATTACGCGGCTGCAAAAATATTTTTACCTTGGGCGACCTATTGAATCCCTCGCTACGTTCAGGATTCTACTTTAGAATCCCTCGCCATGCTCGGGATTCTACTCAAGAATCCTTCACTTCGCTCTGGATTCAAAATAGCGCCCTCGTCTTAAAAATATTATTTTACAGTCTTGTGATACAATCTACTATTAACCATTATTTTTTTACAATTAAATGTATATTCGACCACACATTCGGCCTCAGTGACCCCTTATGTCAGTCGGTAGATTACGATTCAGAAGCTATTTTTTTATGTTACCCAAACCATGAAACTGAAACACTTTGACTTGTATCGAAAACCGTCCCATATTCCTCCTCCTCTATTGAACGCGCGAAGTTTATATGGGACAGCAAAAATATTTCGAGGAAAGTGGTTTAGTTTTCTGATCCAAAATAAATATCAATATTTTTGCAATTGTGAATATAACACTCTGCCGTCGCTGACATTGTTTACGCTTAAGTATACGTGTTCATATCTGCAAGATAGGTATAAAAGTGTTCAGGAGATAGTTCATAAACTAGTTATACCTGTTTTCAGTTGGTGGAGGTCGCAAGTCGTCAGAGGCTGAGGAAAGCGTGGGGCGTCGCGCAGGGGTTGGGGCTGGGGGCGGGTCGCGGAGATCCAGCGTGTCTGACGAAGGGGGCTTCAACGAGCCGTCGCCTGAAGTGGTCGCGCGGCTGCGGCCCCATGACTACCGCGATCCCACACTCACTCGCGACACTAGGCACGGCTCAGACCCGGACACGCTCTCTGCCGCGCATCAGGTCGGTATCTCCTCACGAGAATAGTTGGTGTCGGAAGACAGGCTTCAACGAGCCGTTGTCTGAAGTGGTCGCGCGGCTGCGGCCCTATGACTACCGCGATCCCATACTCACACGTGACACTAGGCACGGCTCAGACCCGGAGACAATCTCTGCCGGCATCAAGTCGATATCTCCTCTATAGCAGCGCGTTGAAATGTAGTCTGTGGTCGGAACGAGGTTGCATTGCAATGGAGCAACACTCAGCAAACAAAAGTTGTATTTAAACTTATTATTTTTATTAGTTTTGTAATGAAATAATAGATAAAAGCGTGCATGATTTGACTTCGGGTGTTTTTAAAGCAATATTAGGAACATATCTTATTAGTTATCACCGGCATAGAAAAAAACATAACGAAAAGGTTTGTTTTTTAACACATTATTTCAGGATTCACGATATGAGTGTAGGTAAAGTAGTGTATGTAATTACACATATTTAGGTACAAAAACCCTAGTGTGATTCTATTATGGAACTTTTTTCGCTACGCTCGGCTGCATCCCGTTAACCCACGCTCGGGTTTTATACTCCTCATTATAATGTACCTTTGCATAAAATATACCCTCCCAGTTAACTGAGACTGTTCTGTCACAAAATAAAATCGTTTGTTTCCAGGATTCGGGCGTGGTAGTGAGTGAAGCGAGCCAGGGCTCAATTGAGGTGCTCGATAAGTCGACTACCAGCCAATGGAGCGTGTCAGAGGAGGCGGCGGGGGAACGCGCCGGCGACGTGGAGGGGGGAGACGACGTCGACAAGCAGCCGGATAGCATGACGCCCGATGAGGCTGAGATCCTGCTTAGCTCCAGGTGACGTCGCTTACTTTACTACCAGTCCACTAGCAGCCAATGACACGGAGGGGGCAGATGACGTCGGCAGCCGGATAGCATGACGCCCAACTAGGCTGAGATCCTGCTTAGCTCCAGGTGACGTCACTTACTTTACTACCAGTCCACTAGCAGCCAATGACGCGGAGGGGGCAGATGACGTCGGCAGCCGGATAGCATGACGCCCAACTAGGCTGAGATCCTGCTTAGCTCCAGGTGACGTCACTTACTTTACTACCAGTCCACTAGCAGCCAATGACACGGAGGGGGCAGATGACGTCGGCAGCCGGATAGCATGACGCCCGACGTGGCTGAGATCCTGCTCAGCTCCAGCTGACGTCATATGCTTACTTTACTACAGGTCGACTACTAGCCAGCGACGCAAAGTGGGCAGACGTGAAGACCAGCCAATGACGTAGAGGGGGCAGACGTAAACAGGTGTAGATAAACAAGCGTAGCATGGACAGGAATGGAAGAAGGGAAGTTAGACGGAGAGGGAGATATTTTTTCTCATCCCAAAAGACAACCTGATCTAATCATAGACCTCTTACAGGCAGTTGCACGAAGCTTCTTTAAAATCTTGTTGCCTTCATTTTCTGTATTGATAGTAAAGAAAATAAAGGAGCTGTAACTTTCGGACGCTTTGTGCAACTCAAAGTTAATGTATTAAGTGTTGTATGTTTATTCTCTTTCTTCTTACGCTTCACAATCAATTCTGTATTTAAGTGCATGTCGCGATGTTCGTCTTCCAATCAGTTTTATTTATCAAATATGGGTAAAAACAAATTTATCGATGTAGCTTATTTGGCTATCTATATTTGTTGATAGCTCATTAGGCTTGTTTATACATATGGGATCATTTATATTTTCTTTATCATTTTGCAGACTGCACTTTTTTCAAACATATTTTGATGTATCCTTGACATGCATATTACCAGGCATTATATTTCTTGTTCCATTTGAACATTTTTATTTATTGAGGTTTGCTAGATTTTTACTCTTTCTGACAATTCTGTAGCATACTTTGTTCCTTACACGTTTGATTGTAAATGCAGTTATAACTTTCAGGAAAGCTCTTATTATGCACTTCTCATTGAGTAACTTCGGTCAGTTCTTCTCACCGCCAGATGCGGTACTTTCTTTCTCAACTCAGTTTTTATGTTTTTTTTTCAGTACCAAAATCCATGTATGTTACTCAGACCATACAATATGGGTTGAAAAAGGAGAGCAGGTTTTGATCGTTCCATACAAAACTTCTCATACATATTTTGTACTCAATTTGGTTACCAAATAATGTGAAGACAGTTTCTTGTAGAAAGATTTTTAGTTTATATATGAATCTGCCTATGAAACCAAAGAAATTTTCCCAAGGAATATAGGTTGAAAAAGGAAAACAATATTTCGAAAATGCACTATCAGGTGACAAAGGCGCGATCAGGTGACACAGTTTCTATAAGAATTTATTGGATTAAATTTTTGCATTTCAACCAAAGGTTGTTCAGCTTTATAGGTAGATTCACTATCCTCACGGTTGTTATTCTCTTTTTGTTACTCGTTGAATACTAAAACTGTAAGTACAATTTTTTATCACGCAATGCTTGCCTGTACAGTTTTGCCTGTTCATGCAGAACCGTCATGCGTAACCTTGCGTGTATGACCGACTTACGTTTTTGTCAGGCCACGCCATATCGCATTGTATTTTTATCAGTGCTGCCAATCTAAGAGCATAAACCTAGAAAACCTCATCGATTGTTTAGGGTGTTTCCGTTGAAGTGGAGCGGGAGTGAGCGAAGTTAGACAAATCAGTTTTTAGACAGCAGTGATGCAGCAGTACTGGCACTGCTGTGTTTCGGTGCCCGTGAAATTACCGGCGCATACATAATTTTTTATTTTATTTATTTATTTATTAGTTGCATGACAAAGAACTAACCGTACATCCGACGTATTAGATAACGACTGGCGACTCCAAAAAAATTTGGTTGTCAGTGACAGCCCAAATAGACCTTGGCCTGTGACAGGGCTAGTCACTTCTACCATCAAGTCAATTATACCATCTTTGGTAAAAAAAAATAATCTTAGTTCTCAGGGTCGGCAACGTGCTTTGCGGTCTTATTAGTCTCAAAGTATGCCAGCAATAAGACTGTGAGACAGACAAACTTACCATCATGCGGCTCACCTTAAGGTGCACCGCTAACATAAATAAAAAAAGGTACAGCAGCACTGCACTTACTTTCTGACGACAAGTAAAAAGTATCAACTGCAAACTTAGATTAAATTTGTAATGCTATACACATAGTACGGAAATACAAATTTATATTTACGTTTTTCTAAAAAAAATATGAAATATGCATAAAAAAAAATCACATGTTTAAATTTTGGTAGTACTGGATGGAACAGCCATGAATTTTCACAGGTCAATGGACACTATCGCAAGATACTTGCGTGGAGATTTTTTATAATTTCCCCACACATGTTTCTTAGGGAAAGTTGATCAGTTTGTCTACAGAGCTAGCCCTTTTAGTTTTTTGTACACCCTGTACACTAGGTATTTGCAAAAAAAAACAAATAGACTATGGAGTCCAGCAATTAAAATTAAAGAAAATTAAAATAAACTCAATGGAACCAATGAAATGTTTCAAACCAAATTATATGTTTACGTTTTGGTAGTACCTACTGGAACACCCCTTGTATGAAATGCACAGACGAATTGATACTGGCGCAAGATACATATGCAAAGTTTCATAAAAATCGTTTGAGCCGTTTTTCATCAAATTTAAGATCTTCGTTTTTCTTGTATGAGAGCTACCCTCAAAATGAGAGCCAGAAAAAAACCACAAAAAAACCTTAATTTAAAATATGGTGTTAATCGGACTATTCGTTAAGCAGCTAGGCCAAAGCGTGACGGACAGACCGACCGAAGTTATGTATTACTGGCACGTAGGTAGATTCTATTTACTCAGAAAGGTCTAAAGGTATAAGTTCGTAGCTGGCTGCGATAGGTCGCGGCGTCATGTCGCTGCCATCATGATTCCGAACCCGACTGCAGACCGCCGCAGCAGATGGCAGCGCCTTATCCAGTTGGTTTCGGGTGTACCGTTTAAATGAGCGGGTTTCTTAAGGTATAATGCACTACTGATCTGCGGTCGGGCGACAGTGTCGTATGACGCTAGCAACGGAAGGTATCTACATGGAAATACACAGAAACCAGTAGTATCGCACGTCGTCTGCGGCTACGAACTTACACCTTCATTTTTCACGTCTGTTCCACTCCGCTTAAGTGGAAACGCATCATTTGGCTTGTTTTATTAAATGTTGTATTTTTATCATTTGCATGCCGCCTGTGCGCACACCGCTTCATTCTTGCATCACTTGCAGTATTCTGGAGAAGAAGCTTAGGTAAGCTGGCTTCATTTTGTATTGTATACTTTATACTATTTACTGACACTTTTTGCACTTTTCTTTTTTCCTCAAATAGATATTTCTTTCTTTCCTACGATATTTTTGCTTTTTCCTAAAATATGTTCGTTTACTTGTTGGTTTACTTTATATAAGTTTATTAGTAATTATTGTCGAAATAATGTAGCTTTATTAGAAGACAGCAGAGCTATGCGTAGGAGCAGGACGGAGCGATACGTGTCTCCGATATGTGTGCCAATATCTTACGCATCCCTCCGTCGTCTTGTCACACTGCTGTGATTCTAATCAAGGCACATTATTATGACTGTAGCTAATATTATTTCCTAGAAAATTGAAACATGTTGTTTAGGGCTCACGAGGTTAAGATGGTTGGGTTACCAGAGCTGTGCTCAGTAGCTAACCTGTGACCAACATAGATTTCAACCAATAGGATTGCTCCATTTTCGAGCGTAGCTTTACGCTAGAAAAATGGAGCAATTCTATTGGTTAGATTGTTTTCCACCATTGTTTCGTGAAAAGCAGCCTTTAGGTTGATTTTCCACCATAGCTGTTTGAGGAACCTAAGCTGTGAGCTGGAAAATTCAAACCAATAAGATTGCTCCAATTGACAACGCATTTCACAAGCTAGAAAAATGGAGCATTGCTGGTTGGAATTTTCCCAGCTCACAGCTTAGATCCCTCACACAGCACTGGTGGAAAACCACTTTTACGGTCTGACCACTTCCTTGCCGCCAAGGTTTATAGCGCGATGGGTTTTTCAATACGTTCTCCGTAGTGTCCGTTGAGTACCAACTATTTTAACTATTTCGCAATTACGCAGTTTTGTGTAGGCAGTGTATTGAACATTCGCTCGGCGCTTAGACCGTAGCGACCGTAGCCAGACTGCTGAACGGGCTTAAGGTGATCTCAGACCCGAACGCAACTAGATGGAGCCACTGCTGCAAATATAAGTTTTTATTTTTTTAATGCAATAAGTACCAACTATATATGTGCAAAAAGTTGATTCGCGTAAATTTCATCGTGCAACTTCAACGCCTTACTACAATTTCGTTGAAAAATATCTCGATATGTCCACTAAAGTCAATTACTCTCGTCAGCCCGTGTTTACATGAGTACGATCACTCACACATGCACACAAAGCACAACCGTACAGCTTTGACCGCACGCTCACAATCGTAATATTGAACCAAAAATTGCTAACAAAAATAGTACTTTCAGTACATTAACTGTATTTTTGTATTAATTAGCGAAAAATTTAACTAAAAATAGGAAAAATCTGAATTAATTACAGTCGATAGAAGTTTATTTAAATATTACAGCAAAAATAAAACGATATTTTTAAATTGCACAGTTCTTTAGATATCTGCAAAATAAAAAGTATTCGTTCGTTTTTCAACAGAATTTTATGTCCCGCGTAAGAATGCAAGTCATTTGAATTTTTGTATGGAAAACGGATCACCTTAAGTGCTGTTCCTGGCCAAACATTTTTTAATTGCATGTATCATCTGTATTACAGACAAGAGGCTCTGCTGTCAGATGAGCAGGCGCAGGAGATAGTGGCGATGTTGTCGCCGCACAATGGCGTCTCGCTTAACGACAGCTACCAGTCCGTGCTCTCTTACGAGAGGTAGGCTTATACAACTTTACGTTAGTGTGAAAGAGACGGAAAGAGACAGACACAGGCTCTGCCATCAGATGAGCAGGCGCAGGAGATAGTTGCGATCTTGTCTCGCTCAACGACAACGACCAGTCCGTGCTGTCATACGTGCGGTTAGCTTATACAACTTAATTGGGTAGGTATAAATGCTCCATGAACATATTCCGCCAACCTCTTTCATCGCTAGTTCAGACGCACCGCAGGATATTCACTCTTTGTTGATATTCGATACATTTAGCGCTGTAATAATAAACTTGTGCACATCCAAGGAGTGTACGAGTATTCTCGATTTTTTTTAGGGTACCGATACCTAAATGGTAAAAAAAAGGAACCCTTATGGTGCCGCTCTGTCTGTCTGTCTGTCCGTCTGTCTGTCACACCTGTATATCTCAGCAACCACTCATGCTATCGACTTGAAATTTAGAATAGTTTTAGAATATGGTTGTCCAACTTAATTGCACGTAAAAAATTGAGAAAAAAATATGATTATTAATGTAAAGGGGCCCTAAATAGGGGGGGGCAAAATTTCAAATTATTGGTACTAGGTCGAGTGGGGTATCATATGAAAGGGCTTTATGTGTGTATTCTAAAATATATTTTTGTATTTTTTAACAACTCTTAGTCTTCAAGTTATGATGAAAAATGTCAAAAAAAAAATACCGTTCCCCCCCCCTTATCTCCGAAGTTTGTGAATGGAAAAATCTGAATTAATTACAGTCGATAGAAGTTTATTTAAATATTACAGCAAAAATAAAACGATATTTTTAAATTGCACAGTTCTTTAGATATCTGCAAAAAACCTTTACAAACAAATTTAGTTTTGCGGTTCTAAAAATGGACTATTGCATCCAAAAATACTAAAGTTATATCGGAACCCTCGGCGCGCGAGTCCAACTCGCACTTGACCGGTTTTTTTTTATATAACCCGAATTATTTAATTCGGTGAGTTCGTTAATCTTCGATTTCTATCCTCGACTTATCTCTGTTCTTAGAGAAGGTGTTAACAAGCGCATTTACATCTCTCTGTTGAAGATCTGGAACTGATATTTTTCGCTCAATGCGCACGCGTATTATTATCTTAATTAGAAAATAAAGATCTAGAATTCGCTGCACGCTCGTTAATTAATGACCTAGTAAACTAAGATAATTTTTTTCAGTACTTATGATTATAACAGTATACATAAAAACATTCGATTACAGTCGATATAATGTATGTATGTATATGTATGTATATATTCTTTATTGCATCACAAATAAAAGGAGACAAATTACAAACGAGAATAGTACCTATGCAAAGGCAAGTAGTTTGATTAGAATGACAGCATTACAGAGCTATACGTGAGAGCAGAATGGAGCGATACGAACGCCTGTCGATCCAGTATCTCTATTGCTCCATCACACTGATTACATTATAATCATGCTACAGTATTTTGACTGTTTGTAAATTCACGAATTCAAAAGTTATAAAGATCACGTCACTTTAAAACCAGATAGTCATCAGTCCTCTACAATTTACAAATAAACATCTGTATAAGTTTCCACAAGCCTGCCCGAAGAAAAGGTGGAAGCGTGCGAATTACTTTCGAGCAGACTTGGTTCAATAAACTTATACAAGCCTGCGAATGCACAGGGCCAATTATTATACCTATTTCTAACACTTACATAATTTCGTGCGCCGCTGATGGAGACTGGTACAATGGTGCCAAGATCGTCTTCTACATACAAAAAGGAACAAGGAGGGAGGGGAAGGAGAGTGTATAAATCTTCCTTCTCCACTGCATTAGCATAAAACCACGAAACAATGACACGTACGTGGCCGGTGACAAAATACATTCAAGTTTTTGGTAGTCACTGCACTCGAAACTATCCCGGCTGTATCGGGAGGCATTTCAAACAATAAATCGGCCACAATTTCCGATTAAATCACAAATTATACATTGCAATGCGGCAAATCAAGTACAAAAAGCAAAGAACGCGACTTGATTCTAGCGAATGGATAGTGACAATTGTTTTTACACTTCACACAATTATAATGAAAATACAAAATTACAACAACAAAAGCTAAAAAAATATGCCCCTCAAATACTTTAATATTTAATTATTATTAACAATATTACAACAAAAAGGCAAGGTCCAAAAAAGATAACCTGCCGACGGGTAAGAATGGTCAATGACAACCAAAGATTAGGATTGCATTCCGAATCGGGTAAAAATTACCCTGACAGCAGGATAGCGTTACATGACGTCCATCAGTGTGGTCGAGAGAGACTGCTGTCGAAGGGTAATTATATCAGTTTTGGGACTCACTCTAGTCTAGATAGAATATACCTACATGACAACTGACAGTTGGGTTACTAACCCAAAAAAAATCGTATAATATATATTCAAAATCGAACAGCATCAGTATTATATGATCTGAGCGTATGGCTAGCTTTATTCCATTTTTACCAATGGTTTTTATGGAGTTTGCTGCCTAACCTACGAGATTTGACGAGGGCACTGGCTTTTACACAGAGCGACTGATATCTGGGTAGCGCAACCCGGAGAGCAAATCAGACCCAATCCTAAATTAAGGCTAAGTAGGGCTAGGCTTTTATAAATAAGCATACCTATCCTAAGTAAATAGCTCTGATATAATAATAGCCTTTCAAGTTGTGGTAAGTATATGTCGTACAAAATAACTCTGGCTATGACCGTTAATGTGCAGAACTCAAAAAAATTAATTTCTGGGGTCAGCGCGGCAGGTGGGGGAGGCGAGCGAATCGTTCATTGGCTCTCCGCCGCGAATCGTTCATTGGCTCTCACCCATGCGCAGAAAATAACCGTCCGAGCCAAACTCATCCGCTACGCTTACGCTATATTTAAATTATTATTTATTTACAGTATGCAGTCAGTGGACGAGAGCTATGAGTTTGTCTCACTGGAGGCAGAAGCTAGTATGGCGGGGGGCGACCGCAAGCAGACACAAGAGCCGGCGGCTCCTGAGACCCTCGCCGCGGAGAGCGCGGGGGCGGGCGGCGCGGCGGGGGAGGCGGGGGAGGCGGCGCCCGACCGGGGGGGGGAGGGGGAGCGGGAGGGGGCCGTGTTCGACCACTACCCGCCCATGCCGCTCAGGGAGCTCGGGGAAGACAACGGGATACACTACTTCGAGGACGGACACTTCTATACCGAGGTATGTCATATTGTGACCGCGGGGGAAACGGAAATAGAGGGGGAAGCGACTGTTTTCGAGCATAGCTCCCTCGCACATCGCTGGTGGAAAACCACCCTCGCCGCTTAGAGAGCTCTCGGAATACAACAGGATCCACTACTTCGAGGACGGACGCTTTTATACTGAGATGTTTAATATTGATACTGCGGGGTAAGCGGGAACGAGGGGAGGCGACTGTCTTCGAACACAACGCGCCTATGCCGTTTAGAGAACTCAGGGAAGACAATGGGTTACACTACTTCTAAGATGGACATTTTTATACTGAGGTGTGTAATATTGAGACCGCGGGGGAAGCCGTGGGTAGGAAAAGGAGAGCGGAAAGGGAGGCGACTGTCTTCGAACATTACCTGCAAATGCCGCTTAGAGAGCTCGGGGAAGACAACGGGATATACACTTTGAAGACTGACACTTCTATACTGAGGTATGTAACATGGGGGCGGAAGGTTTGAGTAACGGGTTGTGGAGGGTAGGTGAGTATCTTTTAGCGAAGATAACGGGTAATGTATCCCCATTCTCTCTCAAGGGGTCGTGCAGTTTCAGTTCATAATTGTCTTTTATTTTATGTTATTGATATTCAGGACAATGACAGCTTATAGTTAATTTGTTAACACTTGGAAGCCAATAAAAAGCAGTAGTCTGTGTCGATCACATATGATATCATATGAAGCTATCCTGATCTAATTTTTCACTGATTTGGATGGGTCCCTAATGTTTAAACATTTAACTGAGGTATATTTTATCAAACCATATAAACTGTAAGCACTGTAAAAACTGTAGACGAAAGACTAATTTAATTGAGCTAAATTTGCTTACAAAATAGAGTATCACGATATTCCAGTATGTGATTTTAACTATGGAACTGGGCAACGGTTGTGATATAAAGAGAAAACTATCATTTATTACATTTTGAGTTTTGACCAAAAATGTGGTCAGATGTGATCGGACTATCGAAACTGCCAAGAGGATTTCAGTCAGACCTGTTGTTTCTTTGACGTACCACATTTCTCTCCGACGGCACCGAACCTGACCAACGTTTTGTGGATCTAATAGGCCACTACTTTCGGAACAAAATTTCTTGCACTCGATGACAGGATAACTGCGGTGCCTTCAGACTACTGCCAGTTTAAAATTTTAGAGGTAGATAAAATTAGGAATCGATAAATTTGTTACTTTTTCTTGACGTCCGGTTTGTTTTCCTGGCCATCCCTGTTATAACCTTTTTATGGCTCATTTTAAAGTAACAATTTGTCTGGTTTTAGGTCGCCGGTTTGCCGCCTATCGAGGAAGATGAGGACGACGATTACTACCCGCCAGTATTTGTTAAGAAAAGTTCCAAAGTTAAATTCAGGTACGTATTCAACGCTGTGTGTACAATAACCAAATGATTGTACAATTTTGTTGATGAGATTGTGTTATATCATATTACGTAAGACATCATTGTATTCTTTGTTTGTATAGTTTGTAAGTGACCGTGTTTCGATAACAATTAAAGCACTCTTTAAGAGGCACATCGGTAAGAAATTCTAGACATTTTCGTATGAAATTTGCAAGTGGATAGTTGGAATTTACGTTGCAATTTTCGACAAGTGATTTTAGGGAAAGTTGTTCTGATTTATTTTATGATTGTGTTGTCATACCAGGTTTTTTTGCATTAATATCTAAATCCGAACTAATATAGTAAATGCGGAAGTTACTCTGTTTACCTTTCTGACTAGATTTTGAGAAAATCGCTGAAGATAGTTTGAACCTTGACGAAGGACATAGGCTACTTTTTTTCTGAATTCCTTGCGTGCGAAGTCGCGGAGAACATCTATTAATTTATAAAGTGTCGCCATAATTTCTATCAGTAACACATAGTGTGTTGAACGTCTTGTGTGACTAGTTTTCGTAATAATGTTATTGCTTAAGGTGTAAGTATGTGTAATTAATTAGTATTTCATTTAAATTTATTGATATTGGTCCTGTCAAGTTTAAACTATGAAAAGATCGAAAAAAATATCCACATACGGGAATAAAAACGCTTGAATTATTTAATACCGAAGACACTTACCAACTAGGCTATTGTGTTAGTGTTGCTTTACCTGTTGTCAAGTTCACAGCCAGCGGCCTCTTTAAATCAGCTTCACTAGCATTCTAAACCTTCAATAGTCCCGCCCACGACTCTGTTAAGGGACAAAAAGATACAGATGTATTTGTAAGGTCCTGTGATGTTTTTTACTGCAGTACGAATCCGATGCGCGTATTCTCAACGCACTCCGTCCGGGAGTACGACCGGCGCAATGAGGACGTTGACCCCGTGGCCGCCAGCGCTGAGTACGAACTCGAGAAGAGGGTGGAAAAGATGCACGTTTTCCCCGTGGACCTCATAAAGGGCGCCGACGGGCTCGGCCTCTCTATTATAGGTATGTTGTTATTGTAAATGGAAATGTTGGTAATAGCGATGGCTTGGAGAATGTTCGAAGACCAAATTGAAATATCGGTGGCCAAATCATATCGCCCGTAGAACGAAATATAGGTACCTATATAGGTTTTAGAGTGGTGATTTTAGGCAAAGTTGTTCAGATTTGTGTTCTTGGTAAAAGAGATATTTCAGATTAAACCTCGGCTATAACTTTGTGTAGCTGCTGTTAGTTGATTTTTAGTACATAGTTAACTTGTTATATCCTTTTATATTTTTATTAAGCGCCCATACTGGCGGCAACACACAATTTCATGGAAAATTTCACTTGAAGTGACGTGTGTGGTAATTTTCACCATGTTCTTATTTTTATCTTGCTTTGTTGGATCACTGGAAATGAATATTGCCGTGTAGTAATGAGCATATTTTTGATAATAAAACATTTCTCGCTCGAAAAGTTGCTGCGTACAAAGAAGAACATTTTTGTCTTTTTTTTCTAGATTTTGTACATAGAGATGGCCGGAGAAGTAACATCTCCTTTTTCTATGGATTCAAAAATGTCAACGCCAGTATGTTTGAAAAATAGTTTGTTTTATTTTGTGCAGGTATGGGCGTGGGCGCAGACGCGGGGCTCGAGAAGCTGGGGATATTCGTGAAGACCATCACGGAGAGTGGAGCGGCCGCGCGCGACGGCCGCATACAGGTCAACGACCAGATCATCGAGGTCGACGGGAAGAGCCTGGTAACACCAGCGTTATACTCGTACTACTGTCTAACTCAATACTCAATACATTTATTGCATCCCATGAGATTTACAAGGTGTTCATATAATAGGTACATCATGGACCCTGTCGCCGTCGGGCACAGCAAAAGCAGGAGAGAGGAAGATTCTTTATCTAAAAACGCTACGATACCAAGCCGATACCAACAAGTAGTCTAGGCAACGAAGCGGATCGTTGTATGAAGACCCCCGCATTAAATCTTCAGTCGATGTAACTTTGCTGGGGTATTACACTACATGAGAAAAACCTTCTATAAAAAAAAACAAAAAAAATCGGTACTTTAAATTTTTCCATACAAAAATTACAAAAAATGTATGAAAAATTTTTTTTGTTCAATTTTTTTTGGATATTTTGAATTTAAATTTAATTCATGATTCTTTATCATCCTGTCAAATAAAATCTGCCTGAGAAATTTACGTTGGGGTCAACTACTTCGTTGCCTACACTAAAGGGAAAAGCGCCGACAGCACGCCGATAACGTCTCAAAGTTACGTGCAAAAACTAACTCATATCGGTATTGTCGCAGTAGACAAACGGCCTGAGGATAGTATTGATAAATTCCTCTCAAGTGTAAGAAAAAATAAACTGCGTGCTTTCTGCTGAATAAAGAGGCGACCAGCCATTCTGACGTCAGAATGGCCGGTCAAAAAAATTACAGATTCCCAAGAATTTATCGTAGATAGCAACTTTTATGATAAGTAGCAAATAGTTAGCAATTTTTGACCGAACTCACAGGCAAACTCCACAGGCAACCAGCCATTCTGACGGAAACAATGACTCTAGTACTTCCCCTCCAAAATAAATATTTATCTGCAGGTGGCTAAGTCTATACGCGCTTTGTCTTTGCTATTTAACGTCTTTTAAATTTACGACGACGAATTTTCTGCATCTTTTTCTACCTTCTTATCAAGAATATTGTTTTTTAGGTGGGCGTAACTCAAGCGTACGCTGCGAGCGTATTACGCAATACTTCAGGCCCGGTGAAGTTTCTGATTGGACGTGAAAAGGACCCTGAGAATAGCGAAGTAGCACACCTCATTCGACAATCACTTGCCGCTGATAAGGAGCGAGAGGAGAGGTGAGTGTGACAGAGACAATAGATAGAGATAGACAAAACTTCAGGCTAAAATAATCAGGTGTCTTTCGAATGCTAGGATCAACTAAAGCAGGGGCTCAGACTTATTGGGACTTGGAGCCAATTGGGTAGATTATGAGCTAAAAGCGGGCCGCAAAAAATTTAATTCTTTGAATGTCAGTTGCAAAGGTGTAAATAATGTAATTTGCAATAAGATAAATGACACGGCTTGTTTCCTCTCTTAATGACTTCCAAATTATTATTAACAAGGCGGGTTTCTATTTTTTTACTTTCGAGCGGAGCGAGAAAGGTATTGTATTCGTGAAAAAAAAAAAAAGTTTTTCTAATTTTCTCAAAAATGTGTTCTATATCACTTATCCATTGTCCGTCCGTCCGTCTGTCGGTCGGTCGGTCGGTCCGTCGATCTGTCCGTCACGCTTTGGCCCAGCGGCTAAACGAATAGTCCGATTGACACCATATTTTGAATTTAAGAGTTTTATGCAAATTCATCGAAGGGTTCTGAGTGGTTTCCTGCTGGCTCTCATTTTGTGGGTAGCTGTCATACAACGAAAATGAAAAATTGTTATTTTCGCAAAAACGGCTCATAAAATCTTGATGAAACTGTATGACCAAGCATGTAAGGTATTTTGCGGCAGTATCAATTTGTCTGTGTAATAGGGGTGTTCCAGTAATACTAAAACGTACACATGTGATTTACTTATAATTGTTTCGATTGAGTTTACTTTAATTTTCTATGATTTTAATTCTGGATTGGTTATTTACCTGACTGGATAATATATTTGTTTTTTTTTTTTGCAAATATCTAGTATACAGGGTGTACCAAAAACTGAAAGGGCTTGCTCAGTAGATTAAATTGATCAACTTTCCCTAAGAAACATGTGTTGGGAAATAAGGAAATGTAAAAAAATCTTCATGCAATTATCTTGCGGTAGTATCTTTTGATCTGTGAAAGGTTACACTATAAAGGTTATACTATAAAGGTTTGTTCCAGTACTACAAAAATTTTAACATGTGATTTACTCGAAATAGTTTACGGTTAGTTTCTTTAAATATGTTTAACAATTTGAATTCTAAATTGATGTGCATATTTCATTAGAACATTTATTTAAAAAAAAGTTTGTATTTCCGTATGTGTATCGATGTACAAATTTAAGTTACCAGTTGATACTTTTTTCTTGTATATCGCGAGAAAGTAAGTGCAGTGTTACTGTACCATTTATTTTGTTTATTTAGTTTGATACCGAAAATTTTTGTTGTAACTAGGTAACGCTTTTTATTGCATTGGTACGTATATCACGTAGGTTTTTATAAATGCAACCTTAATGCCTTATTTTTTGTATCTTAAATTTTCATCATCATAAATTTATGCTGCATTTGGGGAATCATTGGTAATTTTGTGGCTTAACTTTCTTAAAGTCTTGAGTATAGTTCAAAAATTTTACGTATATTACAATTACCCTATCAGAAAGGATTTTGGGACTCATTCCCAAAGGGGGTGAAATATACCTTTTTTGTTACATGTTTTAGAAAAGATAAACAGTAAAAGTGATGCGTGTTTTGTATGAATTCAGAGCCGCTAGAGAGCGTCAGAGACGTCAGCAAACGGACGAAGAGGAAGCAACGCCCCCGCAAGATGTAGCCGCCAACGCGCGCCATCCCGAGATTAGCGAGCTCAGGGCTCTCTTGCACGAGGTATGTACTGTCTCTCACTGTCTTTACTGCAGAGGATTCCAGCAAACGGACGGAGAGGAAGCAAGATGTATCCGCCAACACGCGCCATCCCGAGATTAGCGAGCTCAGGGCTCTCTTGCACGAGGTATGTACTGTCTCTCACTGTCTTTACTGCAGAGGATTCCAGCAAACGGACGGAGAGGAAGCAAGATGTATCCGCCAACACGCGCCATCCCGAGATTAGCGAGCTCAGGGCTCTCTTGCACGAGGTATGTACTGTCTTTCCTGCAGAGGATTCCAGCAAACGGACGGAGAGGAAGCAAGATGTATCCGCCAACACGCGCCATCCCGAGATTAGCGAGCTCAGGGCTCTCTTGCACGAGGTATGTACTGTCTCTCACTGTCTTTCCTGCAGAGGATTCCAGCAAACGGACGGAGAGGAAGCAAGATGTATCCGCCAACACGCGCCATCCCGAGATTAGCGAGCTCAGGGCTCTCTTACACGAGGTATGTACTGTCTCTCTCTGTCTTTACTACAGAGGATTCCAGAAAACGGACGGAGAGGAAGCAAGATGTAGCCGCCAACACGCGCCATCCCGAGATTAGCGAGCTCAGGGCTCTCTTACACGAGGTATGTACTGTCTCTCTCTGTCTTTACTACAGAGGATTCCAGAAAACGGACGGAGAGGAAGCAAGATGTAGCCGCCAACACGCGCCATCCGAGATTAGCGAGCTCAGGGTTCTTTTGCTCGAGGTATGTACTGTCTCCCACTGTCTTTACTACAGAGGATTCCAGCAAACGGACGGAGAGTAACATACCGAGACAAGCGAGCTCAGGGCTCTTGTATGGGGTAGAATTATTTGCCTCTGCATTTACTTCGTAAACATAGCTACATCTACCCCTCCATCCTTTTTAATTGCATTTGAAAAGATTAGGATTGGAGTAGGGCTGACAGCAAGTGTGTGTAAGAGTTGATATTTTATAGGGTTATGTTCAAAAAGAAAAACGAACGGAACTTTTATTACGATTACTTTGTCGTCCGTTTGTCTGTCAAGACCCTTTTTCTCACGAAAGGGTAAAGGTATCAGACTGCTAGTATGTTTGATTAATAATCTTAATAGGTTCATGAACCCTTGAGGTTTGATAATTCCAAGCTTATACGACAACACAATAAAAAGATACGGCCAGTTATGTCCCCATCTCCATGCAACTAAACCAAAACCTACTGGGTATTTTCCGTTGACCTAGAATCACGAAATTAGACAAGTACTCATAGCAAAACCAAAGGAAATATTTAAAATCATTGAATCCTACAACTTTTTTCTCAACCAGTTATAACCAATTAAATCAAGTCCCCGTTTTTAGTAAATTTATATTGATGAGGGGTCAGGTTTGATTAAACGCAGAGTTTTTAAAATGGAAGGGCGCTTGCGGATAGATTACCCTTGGTGCGCGAGTCCGACTCGCACTTGACCGGTTTTTGGTCTGTTTGTTTGAATGTGTAAGAGGCGTGATGTGATGTATGTTTGTTTGTTCCAGCTGGTGGGTATGGAGGCGGGCGGCGGGAGTGTGGCGGAGATCAGCTCGCGGCTGCGGGAGTGGTGCGGGGAGCGCGCGGGGGACCAGCTGCAGCGCGCCAACGAGACGCGCAAGTACGAGAAGGTGGGTCTTGCACTTTGAGTCTTCTGGCTTTAGTGTTACGGTTGGTATTCAAAAGCGTTGTTTTACCACGGATGGAATGAAATTGATGGAAAAGGGCTGTCAAATTGGTCGTTGCTGGGTCTATGTTGTCAGTCACCAAGCAACTACCCAGACACTATGTCCCTGGAGAAATGGATTAGGAGAGCCAATTCCCATTTTGAAATGGGAATTCGTCCTGTTACTGTCTGCCAAATAACTGTCAAATATGGCGCTGATACAAAAAAGCGTCAAATAAAATGTGTGCACGTTTAATCGGCCACCCGGTACAGACGACTGTTTACGTCTCGTATGTGTTTCCTCTTGTATGTAATTCTCTGTATGTTAATTATGCAATAAAGAATATAATAATAGGTCTTTACCTATGAAATTGCCGAAATTTTCTTACAGATTAAAGACATCATAATTCCTATAATTCTAATGCTATTTTTTTCATTTGTCTTATATTTGAAAGTTGACTTCGAGGTTATCAATTTACGCATAAAATAAAGTTATTGTTTTTAGTTTAATCTCAGATCAAATAAATAGTCTAGATGTAGCCTCAGATCAAATAAATAGTCTAGATGGAGCGCTGTGAACAAAAAAGTGAGGCCGGTAAAACTGTGACTCGCCGTGTACGTACACAGTCACGCACACTAATGCAACAAAACTATGACTCGATATTCTATCTGTAATCTGTGGACTTGTCAGTCAGTCGAGTTTCGCGGCAAGTACAAAAATTGTGGTAAAAAGTTCAGTTTTTTCAATGTAAAATGCCAAATTGTGTTGTTAAAGGGTGCAATAAACAATCCACAAGAGATAAAAAGCGGGATGGAGTCATATTTCACGCGCAAGTAAACTTGGAAGCTAATATTTGTAGTAAAACAAAATAAAATTTGAGGTTATTGCTTGGAACAGTGAGTGTTGTAAAAGGGTGCAATAAACAATCTACAAAAGATAAAAAGTGGGATGGAATCACATTTCACGCGTAAGTAAACTTAGAAACTAATATTTTTAGTAAATAAAATAAAATTTTAGGTCATTGCTTTTTTTTTTAATTGCTTGAAACAGTAAGTGTTGCCATTATAAATAATATCCTAGTATTGGTAACTGTGACAAGTAACGTTATTTTATGAGGAATGAAGATATGATAAATATTTTAAAAACTTAGTAATCATATATTTAACGCTTATCGTTTATTTTTCAGATTTCCGGATCGAGATCAAAAAATTAAACAAAAATGGATAGCAGCCATACGTCAAAGTCGACAGGGACCATTATGGCAACCAACTTACTTCAGTAGAGTATGCTCAGAGCATTTTAAAGTCACCGATTTATACTACACCAAGAAAGGGTTACGTCGTGTATCAAAAACACAACCAACCAACCAAACATATCCAACGGTAACTTTCTAATAATTGCAATTTTTACACTTTTATAAGACATGTTGATATAATTTATACAACACTGATTTGTTTTGCCTATCAGATTTTTACCAAACATCGTAGTAGAGGGATTAGGTGAAGTGGAGCTGAGACAACCTCCAAATATTGTGAGTATTTCAAGAGTCTACACAAAAATGTATTATATAGTGCTAGTGGTTTGCCATAAAAGCTGTAATTAGTGTTTAAAGCATCGGAATGATTGATTTTGAGCCATATAATTAATTTGACCGGTACAAACAAAAACAATATGTAAAAAATCCTACAGTTCAGGTGTTTATTACAGATTAGTATTGATAATGAAGTAGTCCTATGGTAGAGCTATAAAATGAATTAAATTTTAACATCCTTAATGATCCACACTCCCCTCCTTACCTTCGTGCCCGTTTCCAGCTGCTACCTCCTCCCGTTCGACCTATGCGCCCTTGTATCACCAGGATGCTTGAGGTGCCTAGGAGCAACACCAACTTTTTTTTTCACTCCTCTGTCCGCGCCGCAATTTTATGGAATCGCCTTCCTAAAGCAATCCAAGAGAGTCCCTCAATCGCCTCTTTTAAACTAAGAGTTAAAGAGCATTTTCTTCTGACACTTACTGCTTCGTCTTCGTAGTCATCGATTTATTATTTTTTCTGTATAATTTCGTTTGTATATATTTATAGTTTTATTAGTATATATTTATATCTTATATTGGTATATATTTATATATTATATTAGATATTTGTATAGCTTACTTTATAAATATATATAGTTATTGAGTTGTAAATAGGTTTTCTTTTTTATGTCTCACTGCACTTTTGGTGTCCCGCTTATGAACACTCTCTTTCACTTCCATGGGTTGGCTGGAAGAAATCTCTTGTAGAGATAAGCCCGCCTTTGTAAATGTCCTGTTGTGTGTAAATTTCTATTTGTTAAATGTGCAATAAAGAATATATATAAATTTAAATCATGTTTTAAATTAAGTTCACGAGGAAAATGTGTATGTTCTTTTCAATTAATTTGCATATTTTAAACATACTTTAAAAAAAATGGGATGCACTCAGTTACGCTATTTGCTAAGCACACAGAACAAAATTTCAAATAATTCTGTTTTTAACCGACTTCAAAAAGAGAGGTTATCAATTCAATCCGTAAGTATGTAGTTTTGTCAAAATACACAATTTTCGCGTAGGTTAGTCCATTTAAGCTTCTAAACAGAAAATTTCATTAGTGTATGTATGTTTTTCTTAAATTATTTCTTTTTTAATTTAACTAGGTATTTTTCAACTTAAAAGTGCAAGTTTCATCAAAACCGGTTCAGCAGTTCATTAAAATCGGTTCAGTAAAACTTATCGTTGACGCGTATCTCAAGACAGGAACTACGTAATATTCTGCTTAGGGTACAGTGCAAGTTGAGTGCAAGTTTCATCAAAATCGGTTCATTTAAAAAAAAAACTGGTCAAGTGCAAGTCGGACTCGCGCGCCAAGGTTTCCGATATATCTCTAGTATTTTTGGAAGCAATAAAGTCCACTTTTAGGAACGCAAAACTAAATTTGTTTGTACAGGTTTCTAAAAAAACTGTGTAACTTAGAAAAATAGTTTTATTTTTGCTGATATATTTACATAAACTTATATTGACTGTAATAATTTCAGATTTTACCATTCACAAACTTCAGAGATAAGGGGGGGAATGGTATTTTTTTTGAAAGTTTTCATCATAACTTGAAAAGTAAGAGTCGTGAAAAAATACCAAAATTTATTTTAGAATGCTCAAGTAAAGTCCTTTCATATGATACCCCACTCGACCTAGTAACGACAATTTGAAATTTTGCCCCCCCCCCCCCTATTTGGGCCCCCTTTATATTAATAATCATATTTTTTTATTATTATTTCATGTGCAATTAAGTTGGACAACCATATTCTAAAACTGTTCCAAATTTCAAGTCGATAGCATGAGTGGTTGCTGAGATATACAGGTGTGACAGACAGGCGTGTAGTGTATAGCCTTTGTCTCGAGCGTGCATACTCAGTCTGCAACCGACCGTACAGCGAGTAGGTAGTGCAACGTGGTGTGTGCGTTGGCGAGCCAAATAAAGAGCTTAACAACTAACATCAGTGACGCTACAAGGCGGACAGACAAAGTCGCACCGTAAGGGTTCCTTTTTTTACCAATTTGGTATCGGCACCCTAAAAATTGTCCACGCATCTCTAAGAAACTAAAAGACTAATTGCAATAATTCTTTTTTAGTTGAACAAAGTTTTATTACTTTAAGGGTATAGTGCAAGTGTCATTAAAATTGGTTCAGCAGTTCATTAAAAATACAAAAGACAAAGATATTATTGAGTAATGGTAATCGAAACATTTTTTTTAGAAGTAGTGTTATTTGGCGACATGGCGTCTCGCAGGCAGCTACACCTGGCCTGCCTCACATACACCGTGTTGCTTGCGGGCGCCCCCACCGGGCTCGCGGCCAAGCTGCGGCTGCAGGACGAGGGCGGGCGCCGGCAGCGCGCCGCCCGCGCCCTGCAGTTGGTGCTACCGCCGCACCGCACGCACGCTGCTACTGGTTCGTTTCGGTTGGCTGCAGCCAAAATTTGGAACAATATTCCACCACCTATACGAGCTTGTCAAACACTACGTACTTTCAAAATCAATTATAAACATCTGCTTTTAAATATGCAAATTAAATTTGAAAATGTGCGGTGTCCCTTTAGGACTAGGTTTGATTATGTAGGATTAATTTATAAAAATAATAGATTCAATAGCTGACAATTTTATTTAAAATGACTATACAACAAAATATGTTGTTAATCTCAATAATTTTTGTATGCATTTCTGTTTCTTCCTTTCCTTACTTTTGTTTTAAATTTGTATGTTAAAAGACTTATTATCTGATGCTTCTTTCTAAATTACTATTATTATTTACTATTATTATATAGGTCCCTCTCTTCTTGACTCTGGGTGGGCTTAAAACCAGCCACTAGCTGTGCCCATGCCATTTTCTCAAATGTTTTGTTTTCTTGACATACTGATGTTATTTGAATTGAGAAATAAATGATTTTGTATTTCTATTTGTATTATTTTTAGAGATATCAAAAAAAAGTAATTTAAAACACTAAACCGACTTTAAGAGTTAAAAGATACAAATAAAATATTGTGAGGGTGGGGGCAGCCTGATTATTTGAAATAAAACATATGCATACCAATACCATGACTAACAAGTGACACGTTTACGTGTTTTATTCATAA
Organism: Athrips mouffetella; assembly: GCA_947532105.1. Taxonomy (NCBI): domain Eukaryota; kingdom Metazoa; phylum Arthropoda; class Insecta; order Lepidoptera; family Gelechiidae; genus Athrips; species Athrips mouffetella. The sequence continues at coordinate 11,158,753 of OX383971.1, forward strand.
TAATCAGACTGGCACAAACCTCAAAATCTTTTATAGTCTTAAAGTCGGTTTAATTTTAAATTATGTTTTTTTTTGGGTTGTTTGTTTAAGTCCTGCGTGATAGTTTAATCGAATATTTTAAAGCTCGCTTACATAGTTAACTTTGATGAGTTTATGCTAATGTTAAAAAATAAAACTAATGGCAAAAAAACAAAGTCATGTTCAATAACATTTTTATAGTCAAAATTGATCCTTTATAAAATAAACACCAGAATTTAAGAATTTTTACACATTTTACTATGTTCTTTTAGATGTGTTACGGGTCACATTGATTAATAGGGCCTTAAGATCAAATGTTCTTTTTCCATCATTTGCAATTTCACTGTATATCAGAGTATACCGCTAGTACTACTAAGATAAATATAAAATATCTCAGCACAAATGGGTCGGTCAGGTGACCACTTTAGTATGAGCCGAGTTTTAAAAAAAATCCAAAGTTATTTTTTTTAAGCGAAGCTTGTACTTAGATGCTAGGTAACTGATAAATGTAATATCTGCTTATATTTTTTTCTTTTAGCTGAATATGTTAGTCATAGTCGTTTATGTAAATATTACAGGGAAAACAAGTCAGTTATTAAATGCACATACAAATTACCCAGTAATTTTATTTCCTAAAACTCCCTATTTCCTTTCCATTACCGCCATACAATTAATTAAAGTGATGGCGGTAATGGAAAGGAAATAGGGAGTTTTAGGAAATAAAATTACTGGGTAATTTGTATGTGCATTTAATAACTGACTTGTTTTCCCTGTAATATTTACATAAACGACTATGACTAACATATTCAGCTAAAAGAAAAAAATATAAGCAGATATTACATTTATCAGTTACCTAGCATCTAAGTACAAGCTTCTTTAAAAAAATTACTTTGGAATATTTTATTTAACTCGGCTCATACTAAAGTGGTCACCTGACCGACCCATTTGTGTTGAGATGTTTTATATTTATCTTAGTACTAGCGGTATACTCTGATATACAGTGAAATTGCAAATGATGGAAAAAGAAAATTTGATCTTAAGGCCCTATTAATCAATGAGACCCGTAACACATCTAAAAGAACATAGTAAAATGTGTAAAAATTCTTAAATTCTGGTGTTTATTTTATAAAGGATCAATTTTGACTATTAAAATGTTATTGAACATGACTTTGTTTTTTTTTTGCCATTTGTTTTATTTTTTAACATTAGCATAAATTTATCAAAGTTAACTATGTAAGCGAGCTTTAAAATATTCGATTAAACTATCACGCAGGACTTAAACAAACAACCCAAAAAAAAATCATAATTTAAAATTAAACAGACTTTAAGACTTAGTAGGTATAAGATTGTGAGGTTGGTGCCAGTCTGATTATTATGAATAAAACACGTAAACGTGTCACTTGTTAGTCGTGGTATTGGTATGCATATGTTTTATTTCAAATAATCAGGCTGCCCCCACCCTCACAATATTTTATTTGTATCTTTTAACTCTTAAAGTCGGTTTAGAGTTTTAAATTACTTTTTTTTGATATCTCTAAAAATAACACTACTTCTAAAAATATTGTTCCGTTCGATTACCATTACTCAATAATATCTTTGTCTTTTGTATTTTTAATGAACTGCTGAACCAATTTTAATGACACTTGCACTATACCCTTAAAGTAATAAAACTTTGTTCAACTAAAAAAGAATTACTGCAATTTGTCTTTTAGTTCCTTAGAGATGCGTGGACAATTTTTAGGGTTCCGATACCAAAATGGTAAAAAAAGGAACCCTTATGGCGCGACTTTGTCTGTCCGCCTTGTAGCGTCACTGATGTTAGTTGTTAAGCTCTTTATTTGGCTCGCCAACGCACACACCACGTTGCATAAGCTACTCGCTGTACGGTCGGTTGCAGACTGAGTATGCACGCTCGAGACAAAGGCTATACACTACACGCCTGTCTGTCACACCTGTATATCTCAGCAACCACTCATGCTATCGACTTGAAATTTGGAACAGTTTTAGAATATGGTTGTCCAACTTAATTGCACATGAAATAAAAAAAAATATGATTATTAATATAAAGGGGGCCCAAATAAGGGCAAAATTTCAAATTGTCGTTACTAGGTCGAGTGGGGTATCATATGAAAGGACTTTACTTGAGCATTCTAAAATAAATTTTGGTATTTTTTCACGACTCTTACTTTTCAAGTTATGATGAAAAATTTAAAAAAAAATACCATTCCCTTATCTCCGAAGTTTGTGAATGGAAAAATCTGAATTAATTACAGTCAATATAAGTTTATGTAAATATATCAGCAAAAATAAAACAATTTTTCTAAGTTACACAGTTTTTTTTGAAACCTGTACAAACAAATTTAGTTTTGCGGTCCTAAAAGTGGACTTTATTGCTTCCAAAAATACTAGAGATATATCGGAAACCTCGGCGCGCGAGTCCAACTTGCACTTGACCAGTTTTTTTTAAATGAACCGATTTTGATGAAACTTGCACTCAACTTGCACTGTACCCTAAGCAGAATATTACGTAGTTCCTGTCCTGAGATACGCGTCAACGTTAAGTTTTACTGAACCGATTTTAATGAACTGCTGAACCGGTTTTGATGAAACTTGCACTTTTAAGTTGAAAAATACCTAGTTAAATTAAAAAAGAAATAATTTAAGAAAAACATACATACACTAATGAAATTTTGTGTTTAGAAGCTTAAATAGACTAACCTACGCGAAAATTGTGTATTTTGACAAAACTACATACTTACGGGTCGAATTGATAACCTCTCTTTTTGAAGTCGGTTAAAAACAGAATTATTTGAAATTTTGTTCTGTGTGCTTAGCAAATAGCGTAACTGAGTGCATCCCATTTTTTTTAAAGTATGTTTAAAATATGCAAATTAATTGAAAAGAACATACACATTTTTCTCGTGAACTTAATTTAAAAAGTGATTAAAATTTAATTCATTTTATAGCTCTACCATAGGACTACTTCATAATCAATACTAATCTGTAATAAACACCTGAACTGTAGGATTTTTTACATATTGTTTTTGTTTTTACCGGTCAAATTAATTATATGGCTCAAAATCAATCATTCCGATGCTTTAAACACTAATTACAGCTTTTATGGCAAACCACTAGCATATATAATACATTTTTGTGTAGACTCTTGAAATACTCACAATATTTGGAGGTTGTCTCAGGTCCACTTCACCTAATCCCTCTATAGACGGAGAGCGCGTGGTCGTCAACCCTACCTCATCGATTACCAAGATGCGACTAATCTAGGGTGGTGCACGTTAAAAAGTTGTATCCGAATCAACAGGGTTGCCTGGGCGCAACCTGGCAGGTTTTGTACAGTGGGCAAAAAACTTGTCATTTTTTGGGCAAAAATTACCTCATCGAATACCAAATAGGTACATAGTACATTCGATAGTACTCATCAAAGAGTGCCTAAATCCACAGGGTTGCCTCACTCAATCCTGGCACATTCGGGAGTCGGCCTGATTTTAAGGTGGTCAAAAATGACAAAAATTACCTCATCGATTACCAAGTAGGTACTTATTACAACTGATAGAGCTCTTCAAGAAGGAGCAAAATCAACAGGGTTGCCTCGCCCAATCCTGGCACATTCGTGAGTCGGCCTGATTTTAGGTTGGCAAAAAAATACAAAAATTACTTACGATAACGAGTAATGAATTGAAACTTATGCCATTTGAAGGTTCTAGAGCTTAATAATATTGCTATAGTATGCCGACACTTGAAACTCCCGTTTCATATTATTATACAGAATGAAAAGTTAAGATAGGGTATACAGGGCAGCTACTATAAGCATTATAGCTACAAGAAAACTTAGTAAAGAGACTAACCCTAACTTTTAGAGATATTTTGACCTATATTCACAGATTTTGGAAAAAATGTACAGTCAACAAGAAAAACGGCAATTTCCACATTGTTTTTTTTCAATTTGATCTTCTTATTCATAAAGAACATAATTTTCTATGGGGTCAACCGAGGTTAATGTATTAGAACTGTCAGAAAGCACAGAATTATTTTCCTAAACATGTAATAGAAACAACAGAAATTTTCATGTACCTTTTTTTAGAAACATTCTATCCTTTTGATACTAAGAAACAGAAGTCTGTAAAAGGTCCACTAGGGTAAAGGTATTAGAACTCTCAGAAATCGCAAAATATTTTTTTTCCTGACTTTTAGGGCCATTAGCAATTTCTAAGTGGGCAAAACACATTTGGGTAAATGCCCAGTCGTCCTACTGCAGTGTCCCACTGGTAGGTGGACGGGGAATTCACAATTCCCCCTCGTCCTACTGCACTAGCGTTCGAAACAAACTAGTTTTCATGTATCGATATTTTTTTCCTAACAAGTACATGTAAAATATATTTTCGATACAAAGTCTCTTAAAAAAAACGGGTAATCGGGCACCCGCAAATAACAGATCTCGTTGAGATCTTCATTTCTGGTCTTTATTTCGGTTGACTGCTGTCAAACAAAGAATAGCTATGGCTAAAAAAGCCTTTAATAACAAGAAACACCTCCTGAAGGCCAAAATATCTAAGAAGGTAAAAAAGCGCTTAATCAAGGTGTACATATTGTTAACCGGAACAGCACAACCCTATGCGAAGATAACCGCAGTCCATGTCCCTTCCCTAGTCGCTTTGACACTTCTTTCGGCGGTATTTTATGTGCAGTCAATGTTCCGTATTAAAAAGCGAATATAACAGTGATTTATAGGTAATTAGTGTTTAATTCTTATTAGATTTCAGAAGTGCGATATTATTCACACCTACAAAGTGCAGACTTTCAAGTTTCAGCAGCGAAAAGTTGCTATAGTAGTAGTGAAAATCGGCGAACGTTGTCTCTGTTTTGAACGCAATAAAAACGTATTTTAAACTACTTTAGCGGAATTGGACGCTTTCTGTTGTAAATATCTACTGTAAATATCACTTAGTTAGTAGCGTTATTGACATTTGAACCCTCTTTCCTTATTGTTTTTGGTGAACTTTAACCTTACTTGTGAACAAGTTTTGACAAGACTTGGTGGCGGTTTGTGTGTCGAAAAGCTGTTTTTAGTGAATGTTCAACAGCAAAAGTGGTTTGGTAAACCACCTGGTATCCTGTTTGGCCATAATACGGCATCCTACAACACTTGGACACCTACATAATGTTTGGTGAGCTTGTTCCATGAAAATTATATTCTAGGTATTGTACAGACTTTATATCCTTTTTGCATGTGATGTGTTATGGTGCAGTGAAACTAAACTGAATAACAAACTATTCATAACAAATTATTATCCTAAGTAATAACTTTTACCTTAGTATTTTATTAATAAAAGTTCTGTTATTGTGTTAAAATTTACAATGGGTCATAAGAAAAGACATCATAGTTCTAGTTCATCTTCTAGTTCAGAAAGTTTAGAAAGGGAAAGAAAAAAGAAAAAGAAGTATAAAAAACATTTAAAGCAAAAAGAGTCACGAATCGAGGCGCTAGAAGGCTTAGTGAGAGAACTGAGAAAAACTACCAATTATCATGGGGAGAAACCGCAGACTTCTAGTACTAATGAACCAGTGATCCGTTACATGGGCAGGAGTGATTTTATCTTGGATTTTGACCCTCAAACAACATCAGTTTCAATCGAACATTGGATTCGAAACTTAGAAAGCATTGGTAAGATGCATGGCTGGGACGAGCGCACTCTTATATGTAATTGCATGGCAAAATTGCGGGGGTATGCGAAGGGCTGGTATGAACATCAGTCAACATATGAGATTTCGTGGGAAGAATGGAAATCTAAACTAATTCAAGCATTCCCGTTCACAAAAAATAAATTAACTTTGATCCGTGAGTTGGTAAATAAAGTCAAGCTTCCCAATGAAGATCCAATCAAGTTTTTCTATGAGAAGCTAGGCATAGGGATGGCTTGCCAGCTCAGCGATGATTTAATAACAGAAGCAATAATAGGAACACTCGGAGATAAGATGGCTGAAGTCGGTGCAGTGTCCGCTGGTTGTAGGGATACAACTTCTCTGTTGCGATATTTGGCAAATGTGACCAACTCATCAGCCACCACCAGTAACACTCAATCTGCAATGTTCTACGATAATAAACAGAAAACAAATAAAATAATCAAATGTTTTATTTGTGGGAAGGTTGGACATAAGGCTAAAGTGTGTAGGTTACAAGAAAAAAAAAGAGATGATAAGAAGTGTTCATTTTGTAACAAAATTGGACATGTTGAAGCCGAATGTTTTAAGAAAAAGAACAAAGACAAACACTGTTCGTACTGCAACATTAAGGGACACACTGTAAATGAGTGTAGGAAGAAGGCTGGAACACAAGATAAGCATGTTCGAAAGCTAGAAACATATGAAGGTATGGACAAGGATACATCTGATGGCAAATATTTCAAAAAGGTATTAATAAATAGAAAGACAGTTGATGCTTACATTGATTTTGGTAGCTCTTGTAATGCCATGAGGAAAAGTCTGTGTGAAAGTCTGACATTGCAGTTAGCTAAAAATGATGCAACCGTGCTTAAGGGCTATGGAGATGGTTTGATTGTTCCTGTTGGAGTTGCCATGGCTCTTTTGTCAGTAGATGGTGTAGAAAGTAAAACAGAGTTTTATATTGTACCAGATGATGCACAGGACTTTGACGTATTGGTTGGTCAGCCTTACACCGAATCTCCAGATATTGTTGTTATTAAGACATCTTCAAGTCTAAATATTCTTCAGCGAGACATGTGCCTAGATCTTGCAGAATTGTGCGAAAAGCTGGATAAAATCTGTTTGTATCCACAATCTGACGTCTCTTTGAAACCAGGTGTGACTAAAGTACCTGTGAGGACGGAGCCTATTATTAATGGGAAGATCAAGGTTAATCACAGTGAGCACACACAACCAAGAAGGGAAAAAGAAATATTAGGTGAAGTGATAGACAGTGAATGTGGTAATGCTACTATAAAATTAATAAATAAAACTTGTGACACAATTGAAATAAAAAGTGATGAATGTCTTGCCAGAGCAGAGATGATACAAAATGAAAAAGATATTAGTACTACTACATCCAGTAAAGGAATACAGTTGACTAATGCACAGAAGGATTCGTTAGATTCAGTCCTTGAAGAATTTGCCAGTTGTTTCTCTGGGGATGGTATGGCATTAGGAAATTGTGACATAGAAATGGTTATTAAGCTAACAGATGATAAAGTTATAAACTACAAACCCTATAGGGTCTCATTTCACGAGAGAGAAATTATTCAGAAAATTGTGACTGAATTACTAAATGCTGGAATAATTGAAAAATCTACATCTCCTTATGCAAGTCCAGTTCTTTTAGTGCGCAAAAAAGATGGTGGCTACCGACTGTGCGTAGACTACAGAGCTTTAAATAAGATTACCCAGAAAGAGAGATATCCCTTACCTTTGATTCAGGATTTGCTGGACAGGCTGGTGGGCAAGACTGTATTCTGCTCTCTGGACTTAGCAAACGGTTACCACCAGATTAGGATATCAGAATCCTCTAAGCCACTTACCGCGTTTGTCACTCCGGATGGGCACTTCCAATACAAGATGGTGAGCTTTGGTCTATGTAACGCTCCAGCTGTATTCCAAAGGGCAATGAATGAAATACTTGCACCAGTTATCCATGAATGCGCTGAAGTGTATATTGATGATGTCATTGTATGGGGGAGAGACGCTGACGATTGCTTAGTGAATCTCAGACGTGTCCTTGAGCTAATTGATGCTGCGGGTGTTAAACTGAAACGCAGCAAGTGTTGTTTCCTAACTAGTGCTGTCGAGTACCTCGGACACGAAATCAGTAATGGAGAAATCCGCCCTTCTTCTCACAAACTGGCTGCTGTTGCTGATTTTAAGACCCCAGACAATATTCATGAAGTCAGGCAGTTTTTGGGTCTGGCGAGCTACTTCCGCAAGTTCGTGAAAGGATTTGCCACTATCGCCAAGCCACTGACCATGTTGACAAAAAAAGCTGAAGAATGGCGTTGGGGTCCCGAACAGATTACAGCTATGCAAGAACTTAAGCGAGCACTCACCTCTGATCCTGTGTTGGCGATATATAGTCCAGACCGTGAGACGCAGATCCACACGGATGCCTCGAAGCTTGGCCTTGGTGGGGTGCTTCTGCAACGCCAAGAATCTGGAGAATGGAAGGCTGTGGCTTATGCAAGTAGGCAGACTTCGACAACAGAAACAAAATACCATAGTTTTGAGTTGGAGGCTTTGGCGGTGGTATTCAGTATCCAAAAGTTTAAGGTGTACGTATCAGGACTTAAATTCACCGTAATTACTGACTGTTCTGCGTTGAGATTGGCATGGTCTAAAAGAGACTTATCCCCCCGTATTGCACGATGGTGGTTGGACCTGCAAGAGTATGATTTTGAGGTGGAACATAGACCAGGAACTTCAATGTTGCATGTGGACGCTCTTAGTCGAAACCCAATCCAGATTCAGCACATTCAAGAAAAGGATTTTATTGATGCGCTCCAGGATGGAGACGAGGAGATTCAGATGCTAATCGTGAACCTGAAACTTGAACAAGAAGCAAACAAACATAAGAAAAGCGGGCTTAAGAAAGATTATAAGCTAGTGAATGGTCGTCTGTGTCGAGTGGTGAATGGAGTAAATGTACCAGTACTCCCTAAGGGCGCAAGATGGCATATTATGAAAGTATACCATGACGATAACGGCCACTTGGGGCAAGAGAAGTGTTTGGAGGCCATTAGAGCCAAGTATTGGTTCCCAAAGATGCGGCGCACTGTAGAGAAATATGTATCAAGCTGCATTGGATGTCAGTTCACAAAAAAGCCCACCGGTAAACAACCTGGGTTACTACATCCTATTCCTAAAATTGCTAAGCCATTCCACACTATACATGTGGACCACTTGGGTCCATTTTGCAAAAGTAACGGCAAGGCATACATTTTTGCTATTATAGACGGCTTTACAAAATTTGCGTGGCTTGAGGCTGTTGCGAGTCCCAATGCGAAAGGTGCCATAACTGGATTGACTAGGTTCTGCCAAGTTTTTGGATTCCCGGAAAGAATAGTGAGTGACCGAGGCACTGCGTTTACTGGACGTGAGTTCACCGAATATTGCGAGAAAAACGCTATCAAGCATGTTTTGAATGCTGTGGCTTCACCGCGAGCAAACGGGCAGGTCGAAAGACTGAATCGAGCCATTTTGAGCTCGTTGACAGCCCATATGGGAGAACAACAAAAGGGCTGGGATGCTTACCTCTCAAAGGTACAGCTGGGAATAAACTCTACTATGAACCAGAGTACGGGTAAGTCACCCCTAGAAATGTTATGTGGACTGAGACCCCGTTTAGCTAATGACTTACGAGAAGCTGTTTACACTCCCGAGCTTGCACAGCTAAGGGAAAATGCTGAGAAGAAACTGTCAGATAATGCCTCCCGAATGAAAACACGATACGACAAGAGCAGACGGGACACGAAACCTATTGACGTGGGTAAATTGGTGATGGTAGAGAGAAAGATATTGAGGCCTGGATTGTCCAGTGGAAAGCTAGTACCACGTTATGCTGGTCCATATAAAGTGACTGCCGTTTTGCCGCACGATCGGTACGAAGTAACATCTTTTAAAAAGGGCAAAAAGTGTTACAGAAATATTGTAGCCCGAGATAAAATTAAATTGTGGCAGTCTCGAATAATAGCTTCATCATCAGACGATGAAGTAGCAAGTGAGAATTGAAGATAATGCTGATGTGGAAATTGCCTTTGGGGCTTACTGATGTTTTAAATTTGCTGTCACCATTTGCCTTCGGGGCTTCTAATGTACTTGTCTCCTGCGTGTTTATTCTGTGTCCCTAATTTTATTTACGTTAGGGGCGTTATCATTACTTGCCTTAGGGGCGTTATCATTACTTGCCTTAGGGGCGTTATCATTACTTGCCTTAGGGGCGTTATCATTACTTGCCTTAGGGGCGTTATCATTACTTGCCTTAGGGGCGTTATCATTACTTGCCTTAGGGGCGTTATCATTACTTGCCTTAGGGGCGTTATCATTACTTGCCTTAGGGGCGTTATCATTACTTGCCTTAGGGGCGTTATCATTACTTGCCTTAGGGGCGTTATCATTACTTGCCTTAGGGGCGTTATCATTACTTGCCTTAGGGGCGTTATCATTACTTGCCTTAGGGGCGTTATAATTGCTTGCCTTAGGGGCTTTATCTTTACTTGCCTATGGGGCGTTATAATTACTTGCCTTAGGGGCGTTATATTTACTTGCCTAAGGGGCGTCATGTTTACTTGCCTAAGGGGCGTTACATTAATTTGCATCTTGCATGTGTGGTGGCATTACTAATGCTTGCCTACGGGGCATGGTCGACATCTGCCTTCGGGGCTTATGACTTACTGCCTTCGGGGCTTATGACTTACTGCCTTCGGGGCTTATTACTGACTGCCGTCGGGGCTTATCACTTACTGCCTTCGGGGCTTATCACTCATAGCCTTCTGGGCTTATCACAATCTGCCTTTGGGGCTTATCACTAATTGCCTTCGGGGCTTATGACTAACTGCCTTCGGGGCCTCCACTGTAAATGACTACGAGGCTGTGCGACGTCTGCGTAGTTCCATGGCGTCGGCTGCGTGCTTCCCTGGTGGCTTTAGATGTCCTACGAGGGCGCAGGACTGCAGGATGGCCGAACTGTTAACCGGAACAGCACAACCCTATGCGAAGATAACCGCAGTCCATGTCCCTTCCCTAGTCGCTTTGCCACTTCTTTCGGCGGTATTTTATGTGCAGTCAATGTTCCGTATTAGAAAGCGAATATAACAGTGATTTATAGGTAATTAGTGTTTAATTCTTATTAATATGGAGCATTGTATTGTACGGAAGTGAGACATGGACACTGACACAAAGAGATAGAGAAAGGCTGGAAGCATTTGAGATATGGTGCTGGAGGAGAATGGAAAGAAATAGCTGGACGGAAAAGAAAAGAAACGAGGAGGTGCTAGAAATAGTCAAAGAAAAAAGAAGTTTACTAAAAACAATAGATAACCGAAGAGGGAAAATGATAGGTCACCTGATACGGCACGACAATTTCCTGAGAAACATAATGGAAGGAAAGATTGAAGGAAAGAGGGGACGAGGAAGACCTAGGCGAAGCTACTTTGACCAGATTAAAGAAAAGGTCAATGTCGTGTCTTTTCAGGAGGTAAAGCAGCTCGCGATACAACGTGAAGACTGGAAGTTACTCCATCGACAAGAGCCAAGCTCTTAAATTAAAGAAGAAGCTGTCAAACTAAAAATAGCTATATTTTAAGACGACATGGATTTTTTTGTGTACTTTGAAGACAAATATCTTTTTATTTACTCAGTATCTTGCCGTGATTTTCAGTTATGTGTTTCATGACCATTCAAGTGATAATACCGCGAAGACCAAAACACGATTAGTAAAAATTGGCTCGACAAAATAAAAATCAAAAGTTACCTCTTAAATTTTCATGATTTCCTCTTTTTGTGGAATCTGAGGTGTTTTAAGTAGTGAAATTAAGATCACAGAAAGGCATTCGTATTTGCTATCATATGATTAATCTTAAATTTTATTTTATTACTTAGTTTTTACTTAAAGTTGATATATTATATCAGGCGCTTACGTCATTTAGTTTTGGTAACACGCACATTATATCTGTCGCAATCTTATGCGTTGCGTATTGCGCACATTATCCCTTTCTTTCAAGCAAAAAGACTGCGCCCACTGTCAAGTAACTATCTTTTCACATAACATCCTCTAAAATCTATTAACCCTAAACTTCTCGATTGTTAGGACAAAGATAAAGATAAAGTTTCTTTCAAGACTACATAAAACACAATAAAATACATTTCAGGACTTATGAAAATAACTGAGGTTAAATTTCGTTGAGATCTTCATTTCGGTTGAAAGCTGTCAAATCTAAAACCACTATAACTCAAAAACTGCTCACCCTTAACTATTTTATGATCGAACGAATTATAGATCTCGTCGAGGTATTTATTTCGGTTAACAGCTGTCAAATTTAAAATCGCTATAACATAAAACTACTCGTATGTTAGGACAAATGATATATCTAGTCGAGATCTTTATTTCGTTTGACAGCTGTCAAACTTTAAATCACTATTCTTTGGAAACTACTGACCCTAGACTACTTGTATGTTCGGACAAATGATACATCTCGTCGAAATCTTTATTCCGGTTGACAGCTGTCAAACTTAAAATCGCTATAACTTGGAAACTACTGACCCTAGACTACTTGTATGGTGGGACAAATGATAGATCTAGTCAAAATCTTTATTTCGGTTGACAGCTGTCAAACTTAAAATTACTGACCCTAGACTACTTGTATGTTCGGACAAATGATAGATCTCGTTGAGATCTTCATTTCGGTTGACAGCTGTCAAATTTAAAACCACCACAGCCCAAAAATTACTGACTAAAACTAACTAACTTAAAAACTGCTGACCCTAGACAACTCGTATGCTAGGACATTTAATAAAAGATCTCGTCCAAACGAGGAGTCAGTAGCTTCCAAGTAAAAGTGATTTTAAGTTCGACAGACCAAAATAAAGATCTCGACGAGATCTATCACTTGTCCGAACATACAAGTAGTGTAGGGTCAGTAATTTTGAGTTGTGGTGGTTTTAGATTTTACAGCTGTCAAGCGAAATGAAGATCTCAAAGAGATCTATCCTTTGTCTTAACAAACGAGTAGTCTAGGGTTAGTAGCTTTTTAGTTATAGCGATTTTTAGTTTGACAGCTGTCAACCGAAATAAAGACATCGACGAGATCTATCTTTCATCCGAACGTAAAGTAGTCTAGGGTGAGTAGTTTTTGAGTTATGGTGGTTTTAGATTTGACAGCTGTCAACCGAAGTAAAGACCTTGACGAGATCTATCGTTTGTTCGAACGTGCAAAAGTCTAGGGTAAGTAGTTTTTGAGTTATGGTGGTTTTAGATTTGACAGCTGTCAACCGAAATGAAGATCTCAACGAGGTCTATTAGTTGCCCAAATGCCCGTTCATTTTAAAGAGACTGTATGGAAAATATTTTTTTTTGTACTTAATAGAAAAAATATCGATATATGAAAACTAGTTTGTTTCGAATACTAGTGCAGTAGGTCGAGGGGGAGTTGCGAATTCCCCGTCTACCTACCAGAGCGACACTCCAGTAGGACGACGCGGCAAGCCCCACAATTACCTGTACGAATGTAGATGTAGTGGATGTATGTGTGTGCCTAAGTGTGTGTTTGTGTGTTTTTGTGTGCATGTGATGTGTGTGTGTAGTGTAGGATGTATGTGTGTATGTTGATATAGTGCTCTTTAAGAAGTGGCAGTATCAACACGGTTGCCTCACCAAATCCTGTCACTTTTGGCCTGATTTTATTTTATTACTGAATAAAAATTTATTTTGCATTTACTGAGAATTTTAATAACTTGACCCTGGTTGACCTTTAAAGACTTTTTTTTCATAGTAACAAGAGAATAGAATATTTCGTAAAAAAGGTACATGAAAATTTCTGTTTCTCCTATAACATGTATGGTCGGCTCGGTTAACCCCATAAAAAATTATGTTCTTTATCGATAAGAAGATGAAATGGAATGATAAAAGTTTATGTGGAAATTGCCATTTTTCTTGTTGCCTGTACATTTTTTTCAAAAATCTGTGAATGTAGATCAAAATATCTCTAAAAGTTAGGGTTAGTCTCTGTACTAAGTTTTCTTGTAGCTATAAAGTTTATAGTAGCTGCCCTGTGTACCCCATCTTATTTTTTCGTCCTGTATAATAATATGAAAAATGAGTTTAAGTGTTGGCATACTATAGCAAATATTATTAAGATGTCTAGAACCTTTAAATGGCATAAGTTTTAATTCATTACTCATTATCGTAAGTAAGTTTTGTATTTTTTTGCCAACCTAAAATTAGGCCGACTCACGAATGTGCCAGGATTTGGCGAGGCAACCCTGTTGATTTTGCCCCTTCTTGAAGAGCTCTATCAGTTGTAATAAGTACCTACTTGGTAATCGATGAGGTAATTTTTGTCATTTTTGACCACCTTCAATCAGGCCGACTTCCGAATGTGCCAGGATTGAGTGAGGCAACCCTGTTGATTTAGGCACTCCTTGATGAGTACTATCGAATGTACTATGTACCTATTTGGTATTCGATGAGGTAATTTTTGCCCAAAAAATGACAAGTTTTTTGCCCACTGTACAAAACCTGCCAGGTTGCGCCCAGGCAACCCTGTTGATTCGGATACAACTTTTTAACGTGCATCACCCTAGATTAGTCGCATCTTGGTAATCGATGAGGTAGGGTTGACGACCACGCGCTCTCCGTCTACTACTACGATGTTTGGTAAAAGAAATACTCACAATATTTGGAGGTTGTCTCAGGTCCACTTCACCTAATCCCTCTACTACGATGTTTGGTAAAATCTGATAGGCAAAACAAATCAGTGTTGTATAAATTATATCAACATGTCTTATAAAAGTGTAAAAATTGCAATTATTAGAAAGTTACCGTTGGATATCCGGTTTTTGATACACGACGTAACCCTTTCTTGGTGTAGTATAAATCGGTGACTTTAAAATGCTCTGAGCATACTCTACTGAAGTAAGTTGGTAGCCATAATGGTCCCTGTCGACTTTCACGTATGGCTGCTATCCATTTTTGTTTAATTTTTTGATCTCGATCAGGAAATCTGAAAAATAAACGATAAGCGTTAAATATATGATTACTAAGTTTTTAAAATATTTATAATATCTTCATTCCTCATAAAATAACGTTACTTGTCACAGTTACCAATACTAGGATACTTACTGTTCCAAGCAATAACCTAAAATTTTATTTTATTTACTAAAAATATTAGTTTCTAAGTTTACTTACGCGTGAAATGTGATTCCATCCCACTTTTTATCTTTTGTAGATTGTTTATTGCACCCTTTTACAACACTTACTGTTCCAAGCAATAACCTCAAATTTTATTTTGTTTACTACAAATATTAGCTTCCATTTTACTTAAGCGTGAAATGTGACTCCATCCCGCTTTTTATCTCTTGTGGATTGTTTATTGCACCCTTTAACAACACAATTTGGCATTTTCCATTGAAAAAACTGAACTTTTTACCACAATTTTTGTACTTGCCGCGAAACTCGACTGACTGACAAGTCCACAGATTACTAGATAGAATATCGAGTCATAGTTTTGTTGCATTTGTGTGCGTGACTATGTACGTACACGGCGAGTCACAGTTTTACCGGCCTCACTATTTTGTTGCATTTGTGTGCGTGACTATGTACGTACACGGCGAGTCACAGTTTTACCGGCCTCACTATTTTGTTCACAGCGCTCCATCTAGACTATTTATTTGATCTGAGAGTTTAATATATAAAATTTAAGGTTTGAAAATAGTTCTTCTTAAATGTCGTTCGATTTCATCATTAGATTTGTTATATTTTGTTACAGATGATATTTTTCGAAAATAAAATTTTAGTTTCTGTTAGCTTAATGTCTTCTCAATTATGCTTAAAAAAAAATTAAAAATTGGATTTATAATTCCTAAGAAAAATGCAAAAATGTTAGTACTGAAAATTGAGTTTACCTAAAATTCGCCATACAAAACGGCAATTTCATAGGTAAAGACCTAATAATAGTGTGTTTGGTGCAGGCCCGGCTTGCTCTCCGGTCGTGGCGGCGCACGCGCGGCCTGGTGCGCGCCCGCGAGCAGTGGTGGAGCGGCGCGCTGCGGGACGCGCACCGGGAGTACGCGGCCGCGCTGTCCGCGCTGCACGACCGCGTGGCGCGCCTCGAGGTGCTGCTGCTGGTGAGACCAAGTGCTTTGTAGCCAGTCGGACACTCCCAATGTGCCACTCAGCCTGGTGCGCGCCCGCGAGCAGTGGTGGAGCGGCGCGCTGCGGGACGCGCACCGGGAGTACGCGGCCGCGCTGTCCGCGCTGCACGACCGCGTGGCGCGCCTCGAGGTGCTGCTGCTGGTGAGACCAAGTGCTTTGTAGCCAGTCGGACACTCCCAATGTGCCACTCAGCCTGGTGCGCGCCCGCGAGCAGTGGTGGAGCGGCGCGCTGCGGGACGCGCACCGGGAGTACGCGGCCGCGCTGTCCGCGCTGCACGACCGCGTGGCGCGCCTCGAGGTGCTGCTGCTGGTGAGACCAAGTGCTTTGTAGCCAGTCGGACACTCCCAATGTGCCACTCAGCCTGGTGCGCGCCCGCGAGCAGTGGTGGAGCGGCGCGCTGCGGGACGCGCACCGGGAGTACGCGGCCGCGCTGTCCGCGCTGCACGACCGCGTGGCGCGCCTCGAGGTGCTGCTGCTGGTGAGACCAAGTGCTTTGTAGCCAGTCGGACACTCCCAATGTGCCACTCAGCCTGGTGCGCGCCCGCGAGCAGTGGTGGAGCGGCGCGCTGCGGGACGCGCACCGGGAGTACGCGGCCGCGCTGTCCGCGCTGCACGACCGCGTGGCGCGCCTCGAGGTGCTGCTGCTGGTGAGACCAAGTGCTTTGTAGCCAGTCGGACACTCCCAATGTGCCACTCAGCCTGGTGCGCGCCCGCGAGCAGTGGTGGAGCGGCGCGCTGCGGGACGCGCACCGGGAGTACGCGGCCGCGCTGTCCGCGCTGCACGACCGCGTGGCGCGCCTCGAGGTGCTGCTGCTGGTGAGACCAAGTGCTTTGTAGCCAGTCGGACACTCCCAATGTGCCACTCAGCCCCGCCAAGTCAGGCCACCCCGCCGTCTAGTCACCCACCCTCACTCATCCACACTCCCAACCATCCAACCCCACGTCATCCAACTCCCCAGTCATCTAAACCCACATCATCCAACCCCACAGTCATCTAACCTCAGTCATCTACATTCCCTAGTCATCCAACCCCCTCAGTCATCCACACTCCCTAGTCATCCAACCCCACGTCATCCAACACCACAGTCATCTAACCTCAGTCATCTACATTTCCTAATCATCATCTCATAGAGATTACGCGACGGCACTGCCCACACTACACGACCGCGTGCGAGGCTCGAGTGAGAGATGCTCATGTTCTGCAGAACTAGACTCGCAGTCAGACACTTAACTCACCCCTCCTTGAGTAAGCCACCCCTTCTTCAAAGTCAGCCACCCCTCCCATAAAAACAGTCACGTCTTCCCTCAAAGACTGCCACCTTCTCCCCTTGAGACTGCCGCCTCCTACCTTAGAGACAGCCACCTCCTCCATCTTTATTAAAGTCAGCCACCCCCTCCTTTAAAGTCAACCACCCCTTCCATTATAGTCAGCCACCCCCTCCTTTAAAGTCAACCACCCCTTCCATTATAGTCAGCCACCCCCTCCTTTAAAGTCAACCACCCCTTCCATTATAGTCAGCCACCCCCCTCCTTTAAAGTCAACCACCCCTTCCATTATAGTCAGCCACCCCCTCCTTTAAATTCAGCCACCCCCTCCTTTAAAGTCAACCACTCCTTCCATTATAGTCAGCCACCCCCTCCTTTAAATTCAGCCACCCCCTTTATTAAAGTCAGCCACCCCCTCCTTTAAAGTCAACCACCCCCCTTCTTTAAAGTCAACCACCCCTTCCATTATAGTCAGCCACCCCCTCCTTTAAATTCAGCCACCCCCTTTATTAAAGTCAGCCACCCCCTCCTTTAAAGTCAGCCACCCCCTCCTTTAAAGTCAACCACCCCCCTCCTTTAAAGTCAACCACCCCCCTCCTTTAAAGTCAACCACCCCTTCCATTATAGTCAATCACCCCCTCCTTTAAATTCAGCCACCCCCTTTATTAAAGTCCGCCACCCCTCCATTAAAATCACTTACCTCCTCCCTTAAAGCCTTCCCACGTCAAAGTCAGCCACCCCGCAGAAAAGGTGTCGCTGCTGGACTATAATCACAAATAATCATTGACAACAATTTGTTCCGCAGGAGACGCAGAAAAAAGCCGGTCTGCCGGTGATGTTACCTCACGAACCTTCCGCCCGCCGTGAGACCCCACCCTTACCGCGCCGCCCAGACCCCGACCCACTGCTCATAAATGGTAAGATATTAATCTAAAGGGTAACAAAGATAGCACCACTTTTAGATCTGTCAAATTTAGGCTTATTAGCGGCCACGCACGTATCGATGTGTTTAAGGGTAGGCGAAAGCTGAGACGCAGATTGTTTTAGTAGTCTATAAGATCTCCCTGGAGACGCAGAAAAAGGCCGGTCTCCCGGTGATCCAGCCCCGATCCGCTGCTTATAAATGGTCTGTTATTAAGTCTATTAGACATGCGTAATAGTAGTCTATAGGATCTCACAGGAGACGCAGAAGGCACCAGTCGGCCAGTGATAAGACCCACCCTTACTGCTCGCCCAGACCCCGAAATGACTTAAAGATCTCACAGGAGACGCAGAATTAATTTCTGTTTTTATTATTATTGCTCTGACATGATCATTCTCTTAAGTGAAACTTAATATTCCTGCAGACCCATGGAGCTCAGACAGCGACTTATCGGACTTATCTCCAGTCGAGGACGAGTATGCGAAAGTGGACAAATCCGAGAAACGGCAGCGAGAAGCGCCCGACATCGGTGACGTCACAGTCACAACGGCTTCAGAAAAGGAGAAGACTACCACAACAGTTACTAACGTGACGCCAGTTACCGCAGCCCCTCCCGTGGTACCACCGCCGGCGAAAGTAGAGGCCAATGTGTACCAGACTGCCGCCCCGGTCAGAACAGGTTAGACTCTTCTGTAATAACTAAAACCACTAAAATTACTTACATAGCGCCAGTTACCGCGGCCCCTCCCGTGGTACCACCGCCTGCGAGAGTAGAGGCCAATGTGTACCAGACGGCCGCCCCGGTTAGAGCAGGTTAGACAATATGTAGTAACTAATAGGAAAAAACTACCACTACAGTTACTAACGTAGCCCTAGTTACCGCGGACTCTCCCGTAGTACCACCAACCTACCCTCTCTAATAATGATATACGAGTAAGCCGGTTTTAAAAGTGCCGAAGGGCTGATTTTTGAGAAACTGTTTTCTTATTTCGTTCTATGTTTCTTGGATAATGTTTTTTAGTTTCATGGTCTAAGTAACATACATACATATACATACATAACATCACGCCTTGTTCCCGTTGGGGTAGGCAGAGACCACAGTTCTCCACCTGCTACGATCTTGACATACTTCCCTTGCTTCCTGAACCTTCATCAATCCTTTCATACATGCTCGTCGGTTTAGGGTACTTTTAACCTGGCCTTTATTCAGAACGTCTTGAATTTGGTCCTGGTACGTTCGCCGAGGCCTTCCCCTTCCAACGTTTCCATTCACTCTCGCCTTGTGGATCTCTTTCGTCAATCTTCCTTCATTCATCCTCTCCACATGACCAAACCATCTTAGCATCCCTTTCTCAATTTTAGTCACTACGTCTTCTTTTACGCCATAACGTTCTCTTATCACACTATTTCTAATCCTGTCACTCAATTTCACACCAATCATAATAAGTAACATGCTAATATGTATATATATATTATATATATTTAATTACTATAGTAAGAAAAACCGGCCAAGTGCGAGTCGGACTCGCGCCCTAAGGGTTCCGAACCTATTTACCATATGATATAGTAAAAGCTTTTGCCCTTTGATTTTAAAACACCCGACCATCCAACTTGACCCCTCTTTAATAGAAAAGTTCTTGAAACGGGAGCTCACCTTAATTGGTTACTATTAGTTGTGAGAAAAATTTTAATTTTAGACTTTTCCCTTTATTTGTACTGTGAGACCTAGCTTCTTGGCAAATTTCATAATTTTAGGTCAACGGGAAGTACCCTGTAGGTTTTGCTTTTTTGCATAAATGTATGGAGATGAGGACATAAAAAGCCATATCTTTTGATTGCGTCGTTGTAAAAATTTAAATTTTTAAATCTTGTGTGGTTTATGGACCTTAATATTCGTTATCAATTTCAACCTGATACCTCTTCTCGTTCGTGAGAAAAAGGGTCTTGACAGACAGACAGACGGACAACAAAGTGATCCTATAAGGGTTCCGATTTTTTACTTTCGAGCGGAGCGAGAAAGGTATTGTATTCGTGAAAAAAAGTTTTTCTAATTTTCTCAAAAATGTGTTCTATATCACTTATATACATCATAAAAGTTGATAAGTTGTATTTTTTGGAAACGAAATACTTAGGTTGATAAGAATATAGGGAACTATAGGTCTAGTAGTATTCATGTTTGTACATAAGAAAGATCTGTAAATGACTGTTTGATTCCTGAATAAATAAAATAAAATAAATAATAATAATAAATATAAATAAAAAACAAGTCTCCCAAAAATGTCCGTCCGTCGGTCCGTAGCTCGGTCGGTCTGTCCGTCACGCTTTGGCCTAGCGGCTAAACGAATGGTCCGATTGACACCATATTTTGAATTTAGGAGTTTTATGCATCTCCATCGAAGGGTTCTAAGTGGTTTCTGGCTGGCTCTCATTTTGAGGGTAGCTGTCATACAACGAAAATGAAAAATTGAAATTTTCTCAAAACGGCTCATAGAATCTTGATGAAACTTTGCATGACCAAGCATCTCCATGTAAGATATCTTACGCCAGTATCAAATGATCTGTGTAATTTCATATAAGGGGTGTTCCTGTACCACCAAATCGTAAATATGTGATTTACCCAAAATTGGTTCCATTGAGTTTATTAGAATTTTCTATAATATTACTCCTGGATTGGTTGTCTACCTGACTGGATATTCTTTATGATTTTTTGAATAAAATTTAGTACACAGGGTGTAACAAAAACTGAAAGGCTTGCTCAGTAGACTAAACTGAACAATTATCCATAAGGAACATGTGTTGAGAAATTTACAAAATCTCCATGCAAGTATCCTACGGTAGTGTCCATTGATCTGTGAAAATGTATATAAAGGGTGTTCCAGTACTACTAAAAGTTAAACATGTGATTTAATCGAAATCGTTTGAGGTTTGTTTGTTTTAATGTTTGACTATTTGAATTCTGAACTGATCTGTATATTTCATTCGAACATTTTTTTGGAAAAACGTAAATAAAAGTTTGTATTTCCATACTATGTGTATGGCATTACAAATTTAAGTTTGCGGTTGATAGTTTTTCCTTGAGTATTGCGAGAAAGTAAGTGCAGTGCTGCTGTACCATTTATTTATTTTGAGGTACGGAACCCTAAAAAACATTTTATAACCGTTGATTGTTAAATTGGTTTAAATATATAGATACAGGAAAAATAACAAAATATCATGTAACATTTTTTTTTATTCTTTTACTGTCGAATAATTAGCGCTCTTTTTGCCGACAAAATAGTCGGTGTAACCGGTGACAATTTTTTTAAACTTGTGGAATATATTTGAATAACTGTCTATGTTTTCAAGCACAGGGTAGTTTTGCACCAGAGCTGTTCGAGGTAGCCAAATAAGATTGCTCCATTCGACAGCGAATTCGACTAGCTAGACAAAAGGAGCAATCCTGGTGGAAAACTACCCTTTTGCTAATAAATTGTATGTTTCCATCGTCTATAGAACCAAAACCAGAGCCGGTAGTGAGGCCGGAGCCAGTGGCGCCGCGGTACGACCCGCGCGACACCGCGCCGCAACATCGCTACGATGTGCCCGTTACTACTGCTGCTACGGATGCACTGTGAGTTACCTACCTTAACATCCCGTTTGAACGTCCACTACTAGACAGAATTTCACTGCAAAAATGCGTGGTATGTTTTGATGGGGAAGTACCATAGTCACCACGCTAGCGTTGCGGCTGGCACCATGGACCGCGGTGGTTGGTGACCGTAATATATAAGATGAAAAGAAATAGTGACAGTACGCACGCAGAAGAACGCTGCGAAAAACTAGAAAATATTTGGCTTTCCCTCACGAATCTCGTGCTGCCAAGAGTTGATTTTGTATGGGGCTACCGAAAACTGTCCTATGTTTCATTTCAAAAGGTGTCCAGTTTTATGGTTCGAGTAATATACTCAAATATACGCAGTTAATAAGCAAGCAGATTATGTAGACCTTATCGCGTTTTAAGTATTCTACCGGGAAGAAAATCATCATAGTTATTCCGTTTCTACGGAATCGGTTACCTGACTCTTGACGAGGGATCTGGTTTTTACACACCGTGACTTCGATCTGAGCTCCGCAACTCAGAGGTACCGAGATCCAATCCGAGGATAGGCTTCGCCAAGTCCTTGACCTGCCTATCAGAGTTTCCAAACCACCCTCTGACTTGGCTTAGCAAATACTGTCTGTGAAAAGACAAAGCGCTAAATAAAATTTAAGTCTTGACTGTTAAGTGTTGTGTTCTAAAACGTGACACACCAACTTTTCTAAGTTTCGTTGTCATATCGGCGTTAAAACGACTAAAGCTAATATTTCTACGCCACGCATGTGGAAAGATTTGTTTGAGGCACTTTTTGGCCGAAAGTGTGACTCAAATTCTTTATAAGGCCTCATTGTGCATGATTGACAATGCGTTTCGTATATTCATATGTGTTTACCCGTAGTAATGGATCCCAGAATCGGCAGGGTATCGGGAATAGCGGCAGGCGGAGAGTGTTCTTGGTGTATATTATCTACTTCTGTGGTAATGTGGTCTGATAAAATTTTGAAGTGTTTGAATATTCGTTTGGTTTTTGTTTTTAGAACGTCGTCAGTAACGAGCGTGGCTCATGTGAAGGAGGGCGCGTCCCGGGAACTAGACGCGGCGGTCCCGCGCGGCGCGCTGCTGGACAACTCCGTCCACCGCGCGCGCACCGACCTCGCGCGGCACCGCCACCACGCGCCGCACTCCTCGCCGCACTCTCCTCACTGCCTCAGCAACGCCAGCTCCGTGAGTACACACACACAACCTACCATGTCCTTAAACGACTCGTGTCACATGATATTATTATATAGCTTACATCTGTCGCAATAAAAAACGCCACCTCACAGTTTAGGAGGAGCTTGCACTGCAGAGACCGGAGTGGCTCTAGTGTTCACAAAAGCGTCGCCGGGAAGACATGGATGCTATGCGCCAAATCCACAAAACTCGTCTGCAACCGTCCTACACATGATAAACGTACAACAGTTCAGAACAACTCCACTGAGCTTTTTTTGCGACGATCAAGTTTAGTTTGGCCAACCACATCCGAGCCTTTTAGAGAATATTCAGCCAACAAGCTGGTGTGCCTATTTAATCAGCTAAGGAGGAAGCTAAGAAGTGGAATTCTCTGCATTCGTCTGTGTTCCCGAGTTCATATAAACCGGATCTATTCAAATCGCGAGCTTCTTTTGGGGAAACTCGTTCCATCGTCGACCTCATATCAGAACTCAAAACTAAATCGAAGTCAAGAGTAAGCCCATTATCCATACAAAATAAATTAAAGATCTAACGGCTCCCATTTTTAATCTTGCAACGTAATTTTGTTTAACCTATTATTTAACGTTTTGTTGCAGTATGACGGGCTCGACGATTCGTACAACGACTCTGCCGATGAATCGCTAAGCGAGTCTACTTCAGGAGCGCCTACAAACACTGTGCACACTAACGTAAGTTACACTACAATAAACAAATACGCTTTCTCTATCCTCAAAAGAAATATCTTCGTCAAATGACATATTTTATCAATGCGGTATTTTGCGGACCTCCAGTTGTATGAGATAGTTTATACCGCTTAAAGTTGCAGACACTATCAACGAAACAAATAACAGGAGCTGCTACAGTTAGATGTATCGTCTTCCTTATACAAAAGTGTATGGGTCGTATTGATAAATCGCTCAAGTCCGAGATTGCACTCAAGGTGTTAGTTTGTTTTGTATGTGTAAAGTGTATCTTGAGAGGGATTTATTAATACTACCCTAAGTGTTTCTATCTGAAAAAAATGCCTTACTTTCTGTTTAATTTCAGCGGGACACGCGGCAAAGTTGCGGCAGTTCTGTCGGCAGTGCCGTTGATGACGCCGTGTACTCTCGCGACCACAGACACCACTTGACAGGTATCGTGTGGGACAGTCGTAGCTTCTGTAACAACGCAAGCAACACTGCTTACAGCATGGACGAACAATCAGTAGGGCTGACCATACCCTTTTTGAAATCGTAACCTGGAAAAGTATAAAACTAGATGGCGCTAATAAATAGTCCGGGAAGTTATTATGATTTACAGAGTATTCTGCTAAAAAAATAACCGAATTTCAGTGTTAGCGTTTCTTTACATTGAAACTATGTTGAAATTTTGGATGATTTTTTGGCAGAATACTCGGTAGACCATAATCAATTTCCTGATAATTTGAAAGCGCCATCTAGTTTCCATGAGTTTTATGCCTTTTCGGGTTACGTTTTCTAGTATGGGGATTGTCAGTCTTATTAGTTAGGGTGCTGGCTGCAATTTGGGTATACGATTTGCTCATGATTCATATTAAAAGGGATGATAGATCAGCTCAATACGAATCGATTTGGTCCTTTTCAGTTTTCTGTGCGTCGCTGCGTTTTTGAGTTAAAGCATAAAAAATGAAGAAAAGATTCTAAATAATGTTTTTTTTGTCTGCTTTTGTGGCTTCTGTTTAAAATACTTCTGAAGATGTAGAAAATCGAAGAGGCAGACATGCAGGGCTCTGCATTATCACGGGACGAAGTAGGGAATTTTTGCATTTTGAAGCGCTGTAACTTTACGACGCAGGGCTATTATGGTGGAAGATCATTTTACTGGGGTTTTACACATTGTATTTAATCAGATAGTCATAGTCTGCCAGGTGTACGTTTCATTGTCAACTTTCAAAATAGTTAAAACTTAATTCCTCAAAAACGCAGGGGTGTGGATATCCGCAAATATTTTTGAGGATGCTCTTTATCATCAGTCAAAGAGGCTGACATGAGCAAATCATATAAAAATTTGTCCTTCATCACTCTTACTATATTATTATTCGTCCATGCTTACAGTCAAAATAATGATTATAATGGCAGAAATGTGACTGCAGGGCGGAACGATGCGAAAGTATTGGAGCAACTAAGACAAGTATCGCTCCGTCCTGCTCACACATAAGCTCAGTCCTGCTGGCATTATAAGGCTGTTTATCCACCGCGACGATTCCAAGCCGATACCGATAAAACAAAGGAACAGCGCCACAGAATCAAGTAATAGTAGAATAGAATAGAAAAACGTTTATTCTTTGTAAACAGACAGTACACACAAGACCTTATCGCTAGCTTATAAGTACTACAACTTACATAAAATATTACTATTTAAAAGAGAAGCATCTACAAAGTCAACTATGTACTGTTTGGGACAGAGAACAGGTTCAGACTCAGCATGTTGTCACAGCAAGCTGTGACGCTGTTCATTCTGCCCAAACCCTGAGGTGAGTAAGAAAGAGTGAGTAGTACATACAGAACGGACTCTTTCAGCCCCTCTTGCAATCCACCCCGCGCCCCCTGCTCGGGTCAGTTGTACTTAATATCCAAGCCTACTAGAATTCGCTCTCGTATGTTGTGTCCGGGGTCTGACAGCGCCGCACTATGAGTACTGGTTTGCTCGTAACTTTGTTGGCGCTTTTTTCCTTATTATCGGTATCGGCTCGGAATCGACAAACAGCTTAATTAAGCTACATTATTTCAACTGTAAGTAAACAAGTTCTTGCGCAGCCATTCTTGGGAGTTAGGCGTTGGCGGGGACGAATTAATCGAGGGATCGCATGGCACTGACGTGACCTCGCCACGCTGACGCGTCCGTGTCAAATCCCTTCCTCCTCCTCACGTCGGTAGATGCATTTGCAACTCTATTGCCATGCCGTAAAGTCCAGAGTGTCTCTGTTGATGTGCTGTTGGGAGTACATTGAAATTTTTGCATGCTAATTTATTAGTGAACCATGTGATACTTTAATTATGTATAAGACTTACCAACTTTATAACCATGATTCTATGCAAATAAATATTATCTTATCCTCGCAGAAGGGTCACGTACGGACTTGTTTTACTAAAAGGGTTTCCTATGTCGCAGCCAGTGTAAACGTGCAAATTTAGGCCCGTCTCCCATTGCGATACGAACAGATGACGTATATAGACACGTTGATGGCTCAGTGTGTTGCTAATACCAAAATGCATTTTGATCTGGATTAGTGTGATGTGTGATAACTGTTTTTGCTTGTATGTTCGTTCAATGTTTTAATTTTTTTGTTTTTAACTTCTGTTTGCTATGTGTTATGTTTGTCGTCTGCCCGATGCATGATTATTTGCTTTTGTTCTACACAACAAACACAGGTGCGCCTCTACTTCGCGCGGTAAACCATGGAACGTTGATGCGCGTAGCAACTCGCTCACTGTCGAACTGACGAGCTATGTTGGACCGCGGCAAACCTGCATTGTTGCTCGCGAGCCATCTTTGGCGCCTCCTTCCACGGTCGAACTAGCGAGCAGAGCATGGTATTCATGCGCGAGATTATACGCGAGTCAATATTCGCTGGTTTGTCGAGACGCACGTTAACACGACCGAAATATTACTAAAACAATATACTTTACATTTTAATTTTTTTTGTACAATCACGTAACATATCTACAATAAATTATTACAAGTCATACACTTTTAACCTCTGCTATTTGAGGTTACACACTTGCGTTTTCTCTGCGAGTATAAACTCGCTTTTTCCTGTAGTAAACGCGCGCCTTTGTTGCATGGGCATTTCGTATTACGCGGTAGTTCATAGACTATGTTTTTATATTCTAACCGAGTGTACAGTAGATCGTTCGGATTATGTGTGAGTGTAGGTTTGCCAAGATGGAAATATAATGCCTTAGTCTGTAACTGCCCTTTAAAGCCAAAATCTTACACAATTTGTTATTCTGCAAAATGTGTGTAGTTTTTGTTGTGTCTTTCTTCTTCTTCTTTCTTTTTCTGCGGTGTGTCTGGGTTGAATGGTGTGAAGATTCTGCGTCACTTCAGTTGCTGAGTATAGCCATTCTTCGAGCTGTTTTCTTGAGTTGCATTGGGCTTTAGTAATGTAGCA
Organism: Athrips mouffetella; assembly: GCA_947532105.1. Classification (NCBI taxonomy): domain Eukaryota; kingdom Metazoa; phylum Arthropoda; class Insecta; order Lepidoptera; family Gelechiidae; genus Athrips; species Athrips mouffetella. The sequence goes on from OX383971.1 coordinate 11,185,791, forward strand.
ATTTAAGGCAGAGTTACATTGATCCTGTGTTTTGACCTAGCGCTGCAATCTAACTGATATTTGTTTGAACAATGTCAAATCGATGCAAATCAGGCTTTAATTTAAATATAGCTATCGAATCCTTAGTTATTATTACGAAACAGTATAAGAGGAGACATCCCGAACAATAGTTGTGCACCAAATTTAATAAACAATAGATCCAAATATTTGACCTTTTCCTTTAAATTTTAGGTGTCACAAGGTTTTCCTTCGTTTTAATTAAAATTCGAAAGAAGTAAGGACGCATGCAGGAATATAAATCTTTTGTTTTGAGAAAATTTGCCAAACGGTTCGGTTGTACGAAGCGCCGTCAAATTCGAAGCCAATGTGGAACATAGGTTTTGTTCGAGATGTTTTCTCTGGATACTGTGAGATGGAATCAATGAGAATTTATCGCGATAGGACCTGCGGCGTCGCTCGCCGAGCAACTAAAGCAAGTACTGGCGGAGCGTGAGAGAAGACTTACAAGCGAGCCGGGCCGAGACAGGAGCGAAAGGGAAACAAGAGGATTAGAGCGAGAAGTCCGAGCCTCTCCCTCGCACCCTGATCCCGTGCGGCTCACGGATGAGCTGGTCGACGAGATCCGTCAGGCTGTCAGCGAGGCCAACGCTAGAGGTCCGTGATCGTCTGCTTACACCACGAAGGGTGACCGAACATTGACATTGTGGCATGTCAACAGCTGCACGTCTGCATACCACAACGGAACGGTAGCCAATGTGCGGTCACCCTAAACTGCAGTTTAGTACCAGTATCCACAGGGTTTCGCTTTACAACCCTTCTGATTCTGAAAGGTTCGACCCGCAAATTGTAACCTTCAAAAAGCTGCGTACATATTTAATAAGCAGGAAGTAAGGTTTTATTCAATTATTTCCATACAAGTTGCACTTTATACCATTTTATATTCTCCCTGTGTTTGTGGTGATGGACAGCCTTTCCGAACCCGAAGTGTTAACGTTTTGTGTCACCCCTGAATATCACATTGCATGTCACAAGCCTCTGTCAGTGTTAAGGTGACGGAATCTTTAATTTACTAAATATAATGCATTTAATTTTCACTCACGCGACAGTGTGTTCAGTTAGCATAATGCGACTTATCCTAAAGAACGAATCTGCATTTAGTTTCGTTAAATTTGGTCGCACATTGCAAGACGTTTTGTATAATAAGTCGATCTTGGCATAAAGCAGAATTTTAAACAAAGGCACAGCCTGTGCTACTTTATCCTGTGCCGCACAAGAGAAGGGAATCGACAAGCCCTCCATTATTCTTGATAGCTTACCTCCTCCGTGTCTTACGTGGTCCTTGACACGATTTACGTAACTCCGGTGCTGACGGTTACTTGCTGCGCATTGAGAACGACCAAGGAGCTAATGAATGATTCGCCTGTATGTTCTCCCCGCGATAGATCGCAGGAGTTTTGCGCATTAACAGTCAGCATCTGAGTTTTAAAATATTCACCTTTACAGTTAAGAGCACATCAAGCTTGACACATAGGACTTTGTACCGTTCTTATTTCAATATACGGGGTAAAGTCACGATGCGACTGTTAAGCTTGACCTGCTCTTGACCGTGCCAAAGATCGTACGTTTTTAGGGTTCCGTACCTCAAAAGAAAAAAACGGAACCCTTATAGGATCACTTTGTTGTCCGTCTGTCTGTCTGTCTGTCAAGACCCTTTATCTCACGAACGGGTAAAGGTGTCAGGTTGAAATTAATACCATATATTAGGATCCATGAACCACACAAGATCTGAAAATTTTAATTTTTTACAACGACGCAATCAAAAGATATGGCATTTTATGTCCTCATCTCCATACATTTATGCAAAAAAGCAAAACCTACAGGGTACTTCCCGTTGACCTAAAATTATGAAATTTGGCAAGAAGCTAGGTCTCACAGTACAAATAATGGGAAAAGTCTGAAATCATTAAATATTACAACTTTTCTCACAACTAATGGTAACCAATTGTGGTGAGCTCCCGTTTCAAGAACATTCATATAAAAGAGGGGTCAAGCAAGTTGGATGGTCGTTGAGGCGATTTTTGTTTTAGTTCTATTTTAAAAACGGGAACACTTACAAACTTGAAAATTGGTATGTCTATAGTGCATAAGCTATAAAATAACAACAGTAATAAAATTTGGTCAAGCGCGTGTCGGACTCAAAAAATGTAGCACATTAACTTACTGAAACTTCAACTAATACAATTATGATTATGTGGTGGTACGGAACCCTCGGTGCGCGAGTCCGACTCGCACTTGGCCGGTATTTTCTTCCGTTAATGGCTCATACAAAGACAATTATTAGGAGTGTTCGAGGTGCCACAAAGATACAACTTCTTCGGTCCGTATTCTATGATAAATCCCTAGATAATGTGCGACAGGTAGTAAGGCGAATGCGTGTATTGCGTTATACTGACGTGTATGGATTGCGTGTTGTAGTGAAAAAGGCCCCGGCGTGTGTAGTGGGCGGCGAGGTGCCGTGGCAGCCGCTGTCCACCGCCGTGTCCGAGGCCAGCCTCTCCCCCCCGCCCGGCGCCGCCTCCCCGCTCCCGCCCAGCCAGTGGAGCAAGCAGCAGGTAACATTACCAGTGGAGCAAGCAGCAGGTAACATTACCAGTGGAGCAAGCAGCAGGTAACATTACCAGTGGAGCAAGCAGCAGGTAACATTACCAGTGGAGCAAGCAGCAGGTAACATTACCAGTGGAGCAAGCAGCAGGTAACATTACCAGTGGAGCAAGCAGCAGGTAACATTACCAGTGGAGCAAGCAGCAGGTAACATTACCAGTGGAGCAAGCAGCAGGTAACATTACCAGTGGAGCAAGCAGCAGGTAACATTACCAGTGGAGCAAGCAGCAGGTAACATTACCAGTGGAGCAAGCAGCAGGTAACATTACCAGTGGAGCAAACAGCAGGTGAATGAACATTACCAGTGGATCAAACAGCAGGTGAATGAACATTACCAGTGGATCAAACAGCAGGTGAATGAACATTACGAGTACCAGTGGATCAAGCAGTAGGGGAATTAATTTAATTTCAAAAACTTTACTGTACTCTGTGTTTCCATAAACCAAATTAAAGAAACAGGAAACCAAATTTTGAGTCTTCAATTGGGCTAGCTTTCGATTAGTTAACTCGTTAAACGATCGTAATCAACGATCGGCCTAGGAATTCAGCTGAATGCCGGCAGTCAATTAACTGGCTGGCCATTCAATTAACTGCCTGATTAGACCACTTGGCTGCGACATATCCATCGCATCGCCGTTCGATGATCGCAGATCCTTTTCAGATAGGACGTAATTCTAACTTTGTTGTAGGTGTGGCAGTGGGTATCCGGCTTGGGCGAGGGTCTTGAGCGACACGCCGGTGCTTTCGCGGCGCGCGGAGTGGACGGCGCATTGCTACTGGCTCTCAGCTCGGCCGATCTCAAGTTGCTGGGGCTAGGAGGCGACGACCGCCGCCGCATGAAGCGCCGCCTTAAAGAACTACGCTCGCAACACGAGAAACATCTCAAGGCGCTGCGCAAGGCTGAGAAGAAAGCTAAGAAGAAATAGGCGCCAGCTTCATCACATGACGCGCGAGAAACAAAGCTCGCCGACGAGCGCGTTCTCTATCCCGATTCAGTTAAAAGTACTTATCGCGTGTAAGACTACCAGGATTTTGGTTAGGCTGTTCTCTAAAGACAAATACTTAATGCGCTGCGCAAGGGCAAAAAGATCAAGAAGTAGACACCCGCTTCAGCTCATCTTAAAACAAAATCTCACCAACGAGCGTGTTCTCTTTCCTCTATAAGGTGAAACAAACGGGATAATATGTATCTGAAATATGAATCTGCCCATGAAACTGAACAACTTTGAAACGAACATACGAAAAATCAAGTTCCGATATAAATTGTATCAGCTGACAGAAAAATTACCTCCATATTCTAAAAGCGCTATTTTGTTTTTCGATCGATGTGCATAGGGAAAAGTGGATCAGTTTCATGAGCAGATTAATAAATAACCCTCAGGATTGTAATACCCATTTTGTTACATTGTGTAGACGACTTTATTATCTTATTTCTTAACTTTCTTGTCTATGCTTTCTCGTTCTTCTTTTTTCTTACGGAAGTCTACAGTTGTTACACAATTTTTCAGTTAAATTGGTACTTTCGTATAAAAGAACGTTACTAATATGAGAAGCGAAGGGGGCCGCGCGTCCCGAAGCAGCGAGTGCCATCTGACCGTAGGTAGCTTAGTTTAGTGACGTTAGTGCAGCTTCGAACGAAGAAACGAATACTATTAATCGAAAATTAGATTTAAGTGAATATGACACGGGATAAGTAGAACTCGAACTAGACTGTTTATCGTAACTTATGCCGTAAGTATACAAAATATAAATACAGGTGTTTATTTGGAACTAATTGTCTTCGTTGTTCCTACATTTTATAGTTGTGTCAGTTTTTCTTGGTGTTCCAATCTGAATTTAGGAAAGTACTGGCTCAATCTAGTCATAAGATGAATTGTAAGGTGTTTGAGAGTCATGAGATACTTTACATACAATTTCTCTTAGAACTTTTCACATAATTAAGATAGTATGTATAATTCGTGTATGTATCACCGGCTACGTATTATTAACATGAATGTAACGCGATATAATTTTGTTTTAGCACATAGTCGTACAGATGGCAATGCAAATCATTTGGTCGTCTTGGCATTTATTTAATCATTGGTATTGCACAAAATGTACTTAGTGTGGCGACTATTTACTGTGTCGCCTATGGTTAGCTGAGTAACCGAATTGTAGTCACTAACATTCATCAAACATGTGATCTCATTTCATGTAAGTACCAGATTGTTTTGGTGTGTTGTGTTTCAGTATTTATTAAATTTCACCCCTCGTCTTATGAACTACAATAATTTGTAATACATTCCAGTATCTTTTCTATTAGTTTTGTTGATTTAGAAACGCTTTATAGTTTTCCTTAGGCGACATGATTTTGAGTTTATCTTAAGTCGAATCAGGCTCCCCAAGGAATGCCCTCGAGCCAGTAAATGATAGTTCGATAGATTTTGTTTTGTTAGCGTTTTTGCTATCACAGCAGGCTTCCACTAGCTCGTGGGCTTTATTTGGGCTGTTTGTATATACCATGCCATATCCGAGTTTGGTTGGTTCCGCCATTATATCGCATTCTGTAAATAAATAGTCTCAATGTACCTTGCAGAGACTTGGAGTGTGCTTGTATTCACTTTGTATGACTGATTGAATGTTATACTTAAAATATTTATTTCGATTATAAGAATTAACATTATTGTAAGTAGTCCATTAACAATTGCCAAAATTGATATCAGTAATTTTGTTTTATATTGTTGATTTTATAATTTTACCTCTTTCTTAAATTATTTTTAGTATTTATTTTGGGACCAAATTAATTTATTATGAACCTACATTTTATTAATTTATGTATTGGGGTGTGTTTTCAGGAGATAGTTTTTTTTATTTATGATTAATTAAAATAAACCAAAGTCTACAACATATTATTCTTTTATTTTTTCAACCTTCGTAATGTCGCCCACTTTTAACTGTAGTGAAAAATGAAAGATAAGAAAAATTTACTTTTGATCTATTTTTTTTTTCTGTTTCTTGTTACGTTTTCTTTTTTTAAACTTCTTTTTGGATGGTGGTGTAGTATCTTCTTTTTTATTATCATCATCTCCATAGCTTATAGTAACAAAAGCTCCAGGTTTTCTTTTAGCTGGCAATTTTATCTGTTCTTCTGAATTTTCTCTATTTTCATCATCAGAGTCATTCTCTACTTGTTCTTCAACATTGTCTTCATCTTTACTTTCTTCTTCTGAATTGTCTTCTTTTTTAATTATATGGTTCTGTCTATTTAATGTGACACATGTAATTCTACATCCAGCATTTGCTGAACATATTTCACTTAACTTTGAATCTTCCACAGACCATACTTTCAGCTCCCCTGAACTTGAAGCAGAGTATAACATCTCATTTTCATAATGCAAACATTTGACCCTCTGTTTATGGGCTGGATAGGTGAGAGCTTGTGTGTCTGAGATGGTCAGAGTGATTATATTTCCATTTTCTAGTCCTACAAAAAGCCTTTCATCATTAATCCATTGAACTGAAGTAGGCTTAGAGTTGCAAGTTACCCTTTTTTCAACACCAGCTTTGCTGATAGTCCAAACATCGACAGTCTGCTGGGATACAAGAGAAAACCTATCTCCACCTGGAGCGAACATGATTTCAGTGGGCATGTGGACTCCTTTGCTTGCCAGATTGATGGTGAAAGCTGGCCTTCCTTTGATAAGATTCCAAGTTCTTAGTGTTTTGTCACCGCCAATGCTTAGTGCAAGTTTGTCTGAAGGGTGAACTGCTATAGCTGTGACTGGTTGACCTGAAAAAGATGAATAGATAATAAGATATAAAAAAAAACAACAATTGTAGAAAATAATGGATAAAAACATGGTCAAGTCAGCCTTATGCCCAGAGGCGGCTCGTCCTAAAGAGCACTGGTGCAGTGCACTCCCTCTTTCACAAAACTCAAACTTAGGATGTATTACCTACCTAGTTAAGTTACATACGATTACATACCTATTTTCATAACCCTATACATTGTATACATTTATAATAGCCTAAGAAATAATTATGCAACAAATACGTAGTCAAGTTGTACCAAGTGGATCGCCAGCGATTCCGCTCCTATGAAGAAATCTTCAGTACAATTCCTTATACAGAATTCAATGAGTGTGAAAGAGAAACATCAACACGCTCGAGCACGTGAAACAAAAGATTTTCTATGAGAAATTAGCCTAATCAGGAGCACTGCTCAAGGCTACGTTGCCAGATCGCGATGCCATGCAGTTCGGTGACAAGCCGCTGTTGCCGATCATACGTAAACAAACTTTTCGTATACAGCTTTCAGTTACTGTTCGCAATTTTGCTTGAAAATTTAGAAATAATTGTTTTTAATAGTGTACGTGCTTAATTACTGTAAAAATGGACGAATACAGTGTCGTTTACATTAAAAAATGCGAAAATGACTTTACAAATACGACTTGAACTCAATGAAAAGGGGCCGCCACATTCTGAAATCGCGCTAGTTCAAAAATGTAGTACAAAAATTCACTTTTAATCGTGTTTTCAAACCAGAACAATATTTAAAAACACCTTGGATGTGCGGTTATAATTAAATTGTTTTGTTTCCCGTGTCTGGTATTTGGAGCTGGCGCTGGCGCGCATAATATGTAGGTAACAATAAAGCCATAAAAAAAATTTCATCAATAAATGGTAGGTAAGTAAATTTATTTAAGTATTTAATTTTTTTCTGCACACCCATTAAAAAATGTCACGAGCCGCCTCTGCTTGTGCCCCGGGGGTCTGATATTTTTGGAAGCAATAGAGTCCACTTTTAGGACTGTGTTTTTGCAGATAACTGAAAAACTGTGCTAGTTAGAGAGATTGCTTTAAACTAAAATTAATTCTGATTTTTTGTTACGCAAATTTTGGAGATAAGGGGGGAATGGATTTTTTTTTTACATTTTTTATCATACCTTGAAAACCTAAGCCTTAAAAAAAATACAGAATCTGCCTTAAAAAAAATACAGAATCTATTGATCCTCCACTCGACCTTGTAGCGACAATTTAAAATTTTGCCCTGCAATTTTGGTTGCTGAGATATACAGGTGTGACAGACAGACAAAGTCGCAATATAAGGGTTTTTATTTTGCAATTTTGGTTTGGAACTATAGTTTGGAACCTTAAAAATATGCTCACTCCACTTGGATCCTGCCCCAGGCTCCACTGGTTGAACCAATAAACCAATATATGTATATAAAAAATATTATAAATTATAAATAAATGTTGAGTATTTATTATTTCTTAGAGAATACCTCCATGTGCTTTTTTCCATATTTTCTCAACCTGCCAGTTGCCAGTTCTAGTAACTATAAGCGAGCCATCTTCACTTCCAGAGAGAAGATGGGATCCACTGTTTGTAAATGCCACAGCATTTATGGTGCCATCATGGTTCATCAGAACAGTGTGCTCTTTGCGAGTCTTCAAATCGATAACCACAACTTTGTCATCTGTGCCTCCTGAGGCGAGGAACTTGCCAGCGATGGACACACACCGGACAGAAGCTGTGTGAGAGTGTGTAGCGAACGTCTGCTTAAGCCTTTTACCCTAGAAACATAACAAACACTGTGAGAAACTTAAAGCAGTTGTAGATAAGGAAACCGTAGGTACAACTGAACAACATGTTACTTACCACATCTTCAGGGTATACTGAATAACCCAGTAAAAATCCTTCGTAAGTTCCAACCACTAATTCATCCATTTTCTAATTAGTAAAATTAAAATAACATGACTAAAGCACACTGACTAAAAGTAATAACAACCAAAAGTAACCTCAATCATAAAACCATGAGAATCCCTTTCCTTGCGTAAATGTGCAATGCATGCAGCACTGTAAGCGCGCTTAAAGCACACTTATTCAATTTGAATAGCTTTCACCGCATTTACAGTGCTGTAAAGCACACTACATTTCAAAACGAAAGAATGGCTGTCAGTGTCAGTCTGACAGATTGACAGTGTTGCCACAAGGTTATTTCAGTTTGTTCCGCTGTCTTACTTACAAAATGGGCCAAGTGCCAACCTTATCACGACACTATTATTTCGATAAACGATAGTGGGTTCAAAGCTACTGTGCCATACTACGGAGCCGAGAATTATACTACAATTAAAGCCCTATTATACATAATTTGACCTGGTATTCAGAAATCCCATCAGATTTATAAATTACTTTTTGCAAATGAAATACATCCTGTGTGCATAGCTACGGTCTCGTGTAACAGTTTCTAATATGGTCGTCCAGTTTTTAATCTAAACGAAATCAGAACACAAAATACCTACATCAAAACAGCTCGATGCCGCTGTGTTCTCACACGCACAATTTGCCGTTATAATTTGCAATTTGCCGTTATCTAAAGTAGCACCCTAAAATTGTACCTTACGTACTGAACTTTGCGAGCTACTAAAGATACTAAATAAAGTTTTTTGACAGGTAATTATGCGGAACACGACTCTGCGACCCGCGAAAAGCCCGTATCACTGACGTTGGCAAAAAGGCTGCCACATCAAAGTGGGATTGGGTGGGTCACGTTTGTCGGATGCACCCGGATAGGTGGACCAAACGCGCCACGGAATGGGTACCATACGATGGATGCCGAGGCAGAAAATAAAAAAATAAAATAAAATCAATTTATTTCGAGCATTGCCCATAGCGTGTTAGTATGTTCTTATATCTATATTAGTAATTATTAAAATCTAAAACCCTATAACTAATTTTAGTTTCTTTGGCGAGGTGGACGCGGGTCCAGTGCTGCATGATAGCACTGTCCACGTCCAGTCTCGCCGCAACAGTCTGCAGGAGGCTGTTGGAGCTGCCCCGCACCCGATGGATCAGGGATGCTATGCGTTTTCTTACGATAGCTGAGAAGCTATCAACACCAGCTTCCGCTAGCATCCCCAAGGCTCTGCAGTGACGTCGCAGCCCCATCAGCCCCCGAAAGGCATTATTGTACTGCGTGTGCAGAGCCCTGTAAGCTCCTTGGGTGTAATTTGTATACAGGCTGCACGTGTACAGAGAGTTACAATAGGCTTTAAAAAGTGTAACCTTTACCTGTTGTGTACAACGTGCGAACCTGCGGGCAAGCATATTCGCCCTAACGCACAATGCCCTGCGAAGAGGAAGGCCCAAGAAGCGGTGGACATGTCGCAGGCAAATCGTATAATTCGTCGTTTACAAACGGCGGGAAAACTGTAAACGGTCGGCAAATTGTAAAAAGGCGCCGGTAGGTTGTAAACGAGTTTAGATACTGGTGCATTTTAGGTTCGTTAGCCACAATAAACCCAACCTGTATACTGTATACTTATACTTGTATTTGCAGTGCCCTTACGGGGTGCTACATGCTGTTCTGTGTTAGAATATAGTCCACCTGTATGTATATTACCGTGTAGCTGGCAAATAAAGAATTGAATTGAATTGAACCTAACCGATCCCTACTCGGGATCTAAACCCGACTCCAGACTCGGGTGATCGAAACCTGTTTACAATCTGCCGGGGCGCCTTTTTACAATTTAGACATTATCGATAACCACTATTTAGAGTGAGTTCCAAAACGGTAATAGTTAAAATTTGACAGCAGTCTGTCTCGACTACACTGATGGACATCATATAACGCTATCCTGCTGTCAGAGTAATTTTTACCCGATTCGGAACGCATTCCTAGTATTCCTACGTCTCTAATGGCGGATAATCTAAATGATTCGCGATATGTAAATATTCTTGCATTATTCGCGGTAGGTATATTTATTTGTGGAAGGTTTTAACAAATTGAATTAGTTAAACTTTCATATAATTTGTTGTCACTTTAATGAATAATACACATATTTATGCAATATTAGTTTATGAATATCATACAAATGAAATCTTAAGTATTCTTCGATGTTCTGCTTCCTAGAAAAATGAGATCTGCATGCCGTTACGATGTATGTATGTGTTCAGTAATTATAAAAACTACAGAGCCGCTTCTCTCACAACATGATCACAACCAAGGAACATACTATAATACTCGCTAGAGATCACAACAAATAGTTTTACGACTGAAAGTAAAGACAATGTCACGCACTCAGTAGACGTTGGCCCAATCGTTGGTCGCACCGCTGGCCACGCCGGCTCGGCAAGCTTGATGACAGCGTTCACACGTTTGTGCGGCTCATTCCGTGTAGGCACATTAGTAGAACGGAAGCTCTCCGCCTCCCACCAATCGGAGTACCTCAAGTGCGCGCGCATCACCCCGCGGGGCCTTGCGCGATATCTCGTCCCATTTCTCGTCCTGTTGCCGCGCGATATGCAACACTTGCAAACGTTGAAAAAATGGTGCGTGGTTGTGCAGTTTACGGTTGTCTTTCGACTCTCCAAGCCAAGTAAAATTTGGAATAAAGTTAAACAATAATAAGAAGCAATTATTATGGAATAAACACCATAAGGTAGACACAGATGTTTTCTTTCCTTTAAACATTTCTTTTATTGATAGATTTAATAGAGCATTTTTGGGTTAAATGAAAAAAATAAAGCTTTGAATAGTATGTATTTATTTATTCCTTTCCACATTAAAGCAATAATATAACAGCATTTTTTTTTCATTTTCTGGAATAAAGTTTGGCAGATTTTTTGCAGTGATGATAAGAGCAGATTCGCCATTTTCGCGATAGTCACCTTGGTGCACCGGCGGGGTGGCGGCCAGCCAGCCGTCAAAGATGAAGTTTAGTGAAAAAAATGATTGTTTTTAGAGTTTGTGAGATTATTTCAACGTGTGTTTGTTTGTTTTAATTGAAATTCGATTACTAAATGGGTACAATAAAGTGAGGTGACGAGTGATAGTAAAGTTATAATTCGTTTGTGAATTGTGTAAGTCGCTTTATAGTCGAACGAAAAATGTGCAACTCGAAACTGTAATAAAAGTATAATGCTAATGTTCTGTTATCTACGTTTTCTAGGGTAGGTACTCGTAAGTGTTTTCTAGATACCATCAACCCTACACTCACACGTCTTTAACCCACCCACACATTTGCGCGTGTAAAAATGACAGCTGTCACTTTTGAGCCCGATTGTATGGAGCTTCCGAGGTGTGGTGTAGGTCTGTCAAGCAAGATGGACGTATACGCGGAGACTATCGCTGCCGCTGCAATGTACTTATACAGTGTTTTTAATTTTTATTACCAGCTGCACCACATTTGAAAAAAAAACAAAATTATTTTTACTTATTCCAAATAAAATAAAACGTCCATCTGGTCCAACGCACTTATTTGAAATGAGGGCACGACCAACGTGTGAACGCCGTTTGCGGCTCGTGGTAAATCCCTTTGACCCGTGCACAAAAAACCGACAACCGACTGCACGCCGGCGAGCGTTTGTCGCAAACGACAAACTCACGCAAACGGGCCTAGTATGGCCAACGTGTAGAGCCCCTGTATGACTGAGCGCAGCGAGGTTCAAATCTCTTTGCACAATAATATGCTGAAGTTTCGCCAATATAAGATTTTTTTTTTTTGGTTTCATTCTTCCTTTCGGAAAGGCAAAGAGTACAAAGCCCATACAGCCGTTTCTGATGTTTTTAATGTATTTCTTTTTGCTCCCCTCGTAAAGCGATAGTGAACTTTACGAAGGAAATTGTTCGTGACTTTTTGGGACAACACAAACGGGGCTTAAACACGAGATCACTTGAAATCTTCATCAGCTGCGCACTCCGTAGTAAATTTACTGCATAACACACTATCTTTATTATCCACTAAATCACTAAATGCACAAAAAAAAATTTCAACTAAGCAGGCAAACGCCCATGTCCAGTTCCCGCCAAAAACCGCCAATATAAGAACAAAAGTTCCGTATTTGGACGAAACATGAACAAAATATGTGTTTCTAAACGTAAATAGGGTTACCATTTGCTGCCAAAAAAGGCAAAAATATATTTTTTAAGATAAAAAATATCTATCTTCTTTATTACGATAGAACAAAATCAGAAGCAGCCTGCTCTAGCTTGCTTCCATGCCATGTGCTAGCTATTCAACAGTTTATATGACTTGAAGACACCCTCTATTTCAGCCGTTGGTTACCTCTATCTTTTAGTTTTGACTTGGTAACCCTTGTTTTAAAAAGTTTAACTTTGACAGCGTCAAAAGAAGGAAGCTTCCATCAAAACCCCATCCAACCAAAGCCTATTATTAATTCTTAAAAATATTGGATGGATAGGTCTCAAATTAGAAGTTGTATTTTTATATTGTTCGCAACAAGATATATTCATTCTGGTGGGTATACGATCTAATTCTGTAGGTGTATTCGACGATGTAAATTTTTGGGCTATCGATCTCGTCCAGGGCATTGCTTTACGTTGTGTTTGTTTTGGGGCAGGATTCCCAAAAGAGGACTTATTTGGACATCTACAAGATGGATTTAGCGGAGACGATGAAGAGTGTGCTCGCGAAGAGTACAGGAGGGTCAGGGAGCGGGGCTTCTGGATCCGGCGGCTCTGCCACTCACGCCGCGGAGGGCTACGTCACGGAGAAACTCTACATGCTACTGCAGCTCTACCTGCAGAACAAGGGCTGGAGCCCGAGCGTCGAGCTCTTACAATGCTTTAGTGATCTGAAGGAATCCTCCATGTTACCCAGTGCTGCTTATTTACAGTAAGTTTTACCTATTAGAATCTTGTAAGAAATACAATGCATGAGATCTTACTAAACAGAAAATCTAAATGTAAACCTGCCAAATTTCACACAGTACAAACCAGTCACTTTTAAGGAAACACAAGATTACTCTGAATAATGTATAACCTTAGTAGTGAATCTAAAAGCATGAGGTTTTAAAATTTATCCCATGGAATTCAATAAACGCTTTAATGATCCTGCGTTCCAAATTGTGTGGAAACTGCGAGTTCACCTAAAGGACACCTTCAATCAATTTGAAACCATTTAAGTCTGTCACAGAGCTTTAAAACAAAACTAAATTTGACAGGTCTGAGAGCATTGCTGTCTTTGTTACTCCCTACAGACTAAGCCTCGATGTGACCACAACCGTTCTGCCAAGAGCGATAGGACAAAGAAGAAGACAGACTAATATAAGACAGCATCATGTTTGGATCTGTCAAATTTGGTTGAGTTTTGGTTTGGGTCTGCCAGAATCGACACTATTGTTGTATTCTTATTTTATTTTTTATTATGTAATATGGGCTATTACCTGAAATAAAATATTATTATTATTTATTATTATAAACATGCTATTTACACAATTCTCTACATGGATTGTATATCTAATTTGTAACATTTCTTATGTTTCCTCAGGATGATGGCTTCTAGGGTTGGTTTAGATACACAAGGCAGACTGATATTGAGAGAGAATGGCAAAATAATCCTTCCCTATGAGCATTTTGCAAATGCAGTTATGCTTAAACATATGAATGGACCACATGGGCTTCATCTTGGATTAGAAGCAACTGTCAGAGCAGTAAGTAGAGATTTGTAATTATGATAGAATCTAATTTACTTCATTACGAATAGGCAATTTAGAATATTGTAGCTTATGATAGAGTCACAGCTTAAAATTATGGCATCAAGAGTAAAAAAAAATTGGATTTCTACACCTTTTTAGGGTTCTGTAGTCAACAAGAAACCCTTATAGTTTTGTCATGTCCATCTTTCTGTCTGTCCGCGGCTTAGCTCAGAGACCCTTAGTACTAAAACAAATAATTTCTATTCTAGAAAGCTTCTATTCTATTCTCCAAGACAGTTGGATAGGTCTTTTAAAAATAATGTGAGTCTGCATATATCATTTTTCGATTTAGGAAAATTTGCAAATTATTTAGCTTGAAAGTGCAATTATTTGTTGGAGTCAAGTGTCTGCCCTCCCTACCAGCTAAAGGGTTTTTCCTGAAAATGTGAGAAATGTATATGATGAAATTAAAATAACACTATCAGCTAATTAGGCTTCACAGCATCATGAGCAATAGCTGTAAACCTGGAAATAATAGAAATTGCAATAGCAATCAGGCACTAGGACCTCGCTGAGGATTAGGAGGTAAGAAGTTTAAGTTATGAATGTTATGAAATGTGTTGCTACAAAAAATTGTAAAAAGAACTATGGAACCCTATACTGCACATGGGCATTGGCCGGTTTAATTTGAATTTAATTCTGTAAGGTACATCAAAGTGTTGGTCCTTGCTGAGACCTGTCTTAAGAGTTGCTGGGCCAGATGTCATTAGGTGACTTAAAAGCTCTTGGGAACAGGTTTATTAAGATTAATGTTTAATAAGACGAAAATAAACATTTATTCATATCTACTAATGGAGTGATGTGCTTACACAATAATTATTTAAATGCAGGGCCTTTGATCCCTGCAACTCCTCAGGTGGTTGCTCTACTCATCAAACTGAACTTTTCTTCTACAACTTTAGAAAAATCGCAGTCTACTTTTTGCTTCTCCTAAAGTAACAAGCAGACCTGGAGAGTTTTTATGAAGAATAAAAAAAAAATTGTTGTACAACCTAAGTTGATCAGTTCCATGGTTGGAACAACAACCTGAGAGGTTTGCTGATATGTATGGGACCATATCATCATCATCATAACATCCCATGAAACGTCCACTACAGGACAGGGAGCTCCCTTTAGAATTCTGGCTTCTGCTGGAGAAATGTAGAGGGGACCATATACTATTTGCCATTATAATTCTTGTTTTGCCTGTCAGGTTGTAGAATCATACACAATAGGTAGAGAGCAGTTTGGGATGGAAAAGGAGTTTATAGTAGAGGTTGTACAGAACTGCCCTAACCCGGCGTGTCGCTACTACAAGAATCAGTTGGAGATGACACAGAAGTCCATTCAGCAACATCTGTCACAGCAGCCTACTTATATTCCTGGTAACTATTCACACATTAGTATGTAAATAACAGGCAGTTTTTTTTTAATGTTATAAGTGACCAAACGAGCAGATGGGCCACCTGATGGTAAGTGGTCACCACCGCCCATAGCACCTACTAATAAAACAGCAAAGCGCGTTGCTCACTTTGAGAAGTAAGATGGTATCTCTCACGTGCCAGTAAATTCACTGGCTCCCTTGCCCTTCAAACCGAAGCACAGCAGTGCAAACACTGCTACTTCATGGCGGAAAAAGCAAGGGGGTGGTACTTCCCCAGACGGACTTTCCACAAATGCCCTACCACCTTTGAAAGTTGCACAAAACTTTATTGTTAAAGCTCTGTTATAGACTGAGAGCTGGCAATGGCTTGCTTTGACTGATTTGAGCAACGGAACCACCCTAGTTAGTAAGCCCTACTAACATTATTCATAGATCTAGGCGCACGCCTTTTTGGTGGGGCTGGGCGTGGTGGGGCAGCAAAGGTGTTGAAAAATCAATTCAACCATTTATAGATCTCTGTTTGGTATGGTAATTCACTGAATTCGAGTATGTATAACATAGGCAGGTGTATTAGTCAGTGGATAAGTAGTGGCAGGTGCTGAAAAGCCAGTTCCCTGTATAATTTTTCCCAAATCCCACTAATAGATGGCGCTGTAGGGTTTCTGAAACGAGCTATTCTCAAGAAAACATAAAACTAATTTTCCCAGATATGACACCTAGCTAGATCGATGTTTCGCCCCCGAAAACCCCAGTATTTTTCTACAGCAGGGGGCTACCACAGTCAATGCGACCCTTCAGGGCCATTAAGTTGAATTCCCATTATGTTGAATTCTTCGAACGTTGGATTCCCATTAAGTTGAATTACCGTAATGTTGAAATCCCACGTTGAATTCCTATTATGTTGAAATCCCATTATGTTGAATTTTCTAATAATGATTATTCGATAATTTATAGAGAGAAACTGACGCTACAATGTATCTTTTACTTAGAGTCGGGGCCGCCCGCCGAATTAAAAAAGTAGGATAAGAGACAAGAGATAAAAGATAAGATAAAATATTTTTATTTTTTATGTTTTTCTCGATAGCTTGTGCAAGTATGTTAAGATTCCCGTTTTATATTTTTTTTATCTGCACTGAGAGTAACGCTAGCCGAGAATTTGTTTCTTTGGGTACATTTCCAACGCGAGGTGCCCAGGTGGTGCCATTATTTTTAGTTTTTCCATCTTTAATAAGTGTAAATTTCCCTCTAATTATAAGAAGTTCCTCTTTTTTCAATTTTTTTGTGATTAAAAAAAAATATTGTTCTAAAGGATATGCATATTTTTTGTGCAAGTTACGAGTAGGTACAAGTAACGAGTACAAGTTGCAAGTGTAGGGTTCAAGTTCCAAATAACTAGTGCGTTACAAGTACAAGTTACAAAAATATTCAAAACGGCGGTCATTTTAAAAAAAATCTGATATCAAATTATCTTGGACACTCAGATATCGATTTTGAAGACAGTCGGTCCAGAAACTAAAATATTCAAATTGGCGGCCATTTTTTTTATTTGCCATCTGATTTGTCATTGAAGTCCTCTAGGACCCACACATCGATTTCGAAGACAATTGGTCCAGGAACAAAAAAAATCAAGATGGCGGCAATTTTTTCCAATTTTTACATTCAATTAGTTATGAGAGACCTCTCGGACCCTCAGATATCGATTTTGAAGACAATCGGTCCAGACACAAAAATATTGAAAATGGCGGCCATTTTAAAAAAATATGACATCAGATTCGTCATTGGGGTCCTCTCGGACTCTCAGATATCGATTTTGAAGACAATCGGTCCAGAAACAAACGAAACCAAGATGGCGACCATTTTTCCAATTTTTACATTTGATTCGATATGAAAGGCCACTCGAACCCTCATATATCGATTCTGAAGACAATCGGTCCAGCAAAAAAATATTTAAAATGGCGGCCATGTTGTCATTTTTTTGCATAATATTCCCCCCCCCCCCTCACCTACACATTGCCTTCCACCACCTACACATTACCCCCATCCATCTACACATAGCCCCCCATCACCCACAAATTTCTCCCCACTGCCCACACATTTCCACTCAATCCAACTTTCAGAGAATTCAACATAATGGGATTCCACATATTGAGATTCAACTTAATGGGAATCCAACGTCTGGAGAATTCAACATAATGGGATTTCAACTTAATGGTCCTGAAGGAATGCGACGCGGCAGATCCAGAATTTCCTTCAGGACCATTAAGTTGAATTCCCATTATGTTGAATTCTCCGAAAGTTGGATGCCCATTAAGTTGAATTCCTTTAATGTTGAATTCCCAGTATGTTGAATTTTCTGATAATGATTATTCGATAGTTTATAGAGAAAAACGGACGCTAAAATGTATGGACTAAACAAATCTTCTTAATTATGAATATCATTATTTTTCTATATTTTTATTTATTTATCTATTATACAATTATAATATCATATATTATATGTATTCATCATATAGCATGTTTCTATAATTTATATACTAAGAAGTATCTTATGTTAACTTAACGGTGCTCCCCTCTTTGCCTTTAATATAATTTAAATACTGGCTAATCCACAATCGCTTAAAATTGTAAAACGTGGACAGTTTTTATTGGCTTACAAAATATGTATCCCGTAATTTCTTAGAAATTAAGCATAAGCTGTTATTGTCCCAAATATAATAAAATAAAATACTTATAATCGGCGTCCCGCTGCTGAATAAAAAAAGATAAGATATATAAACAAAACTATTTTGTAGCGATGCAATTTGTGGGCACTGGGGGCAATTTTGTTATTAATGGTTAGTGGTTACCACCGCCCATTGCAACCCACTATCTTATTAGTGTCATAATTTGATACTAATAATACAGCGAAGCGCGTTGCCCACCCTGAGAACTAAGGTGGTATGTCTCTTGTGCCAGTTATTTCACTGGCTCCCTTACCCTTTCAATTGAAACACAGCTGATGTACGGCAGAAACAGGTAAGAGGGTAGTACTTCCTTAGTGAGGGCTTTGCACAAAAGCCCTGACACCTTGGAAGGTGGGAGCAGTCCCCCAACTGCCCACACATTGTCCCCCCACCACCTAAACATATCCCCTCTCCTTACACATTGCCTTCCACCACTCACACATTGCCCCCATCCACTTACACATTGCCCCCCATCACTCACAAATTGCTCCCCACTGCCCACACATTTCAACTCATTCCAACTTTCAGAGAATTCAACATATTATTTGGATTCAACATATTGAGATTCAAATTAATGGGAATTCAGCTTTCAGAGAATTCAACATAATGGGAATTCAACTTAATGGTCCTGAAGGCAGAATTGGTGCTTAAGCACTGTAATAAATTAGATTTTTAAGGAGTAAATTAATGGCCAGGAATATTGTTATGTATTTGCTAGAAACTGGTGGTGCGGGCTTGGCCGACAGCCAGGCGGTGGAGCGGCTCTTGCGGGGCGGAGCGCTACCCGACTACCAGCTGCCTCTGGCGCCGCACCTCGCCGCGCTCAGTGAGTTGCTCTGTAAATATTCACCCTTTACCTACCGCTACCACTAACCTCTTACTAACATGTACCTATAGATCACAAGGTCACAGCTTGCAGATGGCACGCAATGCAAACTTTTTTTAATAGAAAGTGAAACGGAAAGGGTATCACAACATAAGGGGATGTGAATCTATCTGCCCGTGAAGCTGAACTTGGGTCGAATACAATTCTTTTTTGTTTTTACTAGTGCACTACCAGCTGATGTAGTTTCTACGGGAAGTTAAATTAAAGGGTGTACACTGTGATCCATGAAACTGTGTATTTAGTAGACCATAAAACTGAACTACTTTCCCTGAGGAACATAATCGAAATTTGGCTTTCCGTAGGAACTGCACCTGCTGATTGCGCATTTTGTTTGGGAGTAAATTCTTTTTTTCGTGTTTCGACATAATATGTTCCAAATGTCTCACACAATTGAGCTGGTCCTTCACTATCAACCTGGTTTTTTTCTTGCCAAGCATAATGGTGGTTTCAAAACTACTTTTTCATACAGCTTTAGTGAAAGGCTATTCTTGTATTCTTTCTTATTCACCAGATTCGAATAAGTTTGTATCCTTATTGTTTGTTTGTGTACTCTAAACTTATCAAAAATGCGAATAGACATTGTTGGATATCGTCTACATAATATCACCGTGAAAGTTATCACCGGGAAAGGATGCTTTCTGAATTCATGACATGAGTGAATATAGTTGTGTGTCCAACTGTACATGATAAAACACTCGTGTGATGCTATGCTATAAACCCACACTCGAGTTTTAATAACCCTCATTATGTACAGTTGCATAAACTACTATAGACGCTTCTAAAAATGTTACTACAATAATACAGCGTTTATACCTTCCGTAGCGGGTCTAACATCAGAGAAGACCGACCGGCGAGCGCAGGACAAGTTGACGCAACATCAGCAGTTGCTCTTGCAGCATCAGAGCCGCTCGCTGCACCAGCCCTCGATGGAAAAGTACTCCCATTCCCGCAGTTCGACCTCTTCGCAGTCAGGGCTGGAGTCCAAATCCTCGAAACATCATTATACTGATGAACACAAGCTTACTGACTTCTTGAGGTGAGTATAGTTAAATTATCACATAGATTTTGGGCGGGCCACGTTAGCCAAATGCTACTGGAACTTTGGCTTCAAGCTACTCGTCTGGCAACCGATGAGTGACAGAAAGCCGTCAGGCAGAACCACAGCTCAGGTGGTGGTGTGATCTGGGGGCACGGCAGTGCCCCCGCCAAGTCGAGCGCGAAGCAAACACTGCCGTATCATCCTTTACTGGAACCATTTCGCCGCATTTTCAGGCCCCTATTTCAGATCCTCTGGATAAGACCAGAACGCAGAAATTTTCGTCATCCAGTAAGCTATAATCATATACTTAAAATCCAAAATTTCAAGTCTGTAGGTCATTTAGTTCCGAAGTTAAGCGAAAGCAAAGTTTCGCATTTATGACACACTTACTCACTCATTTATTTAATCGTATGGCGTTTATACATAGGCGGATACTATAAATTAACTTTCAAGACCAGATGGCTGCGTCAGGAGAAATATTGTATGTCTTCCTTAAATCCCGGATATGTTTATATGCTCCATGGTTTGCGCTTCTTGACCGCAGTCGCAGAGGTTAGAATCTGTCCAGCCCCACTTGTGTCTGAAATAATTACATCGCCCATGTCCGGATCTCAGCCTGTTCAGCCGGCACCACAGCTTGCGAGGTAGATCAAAGCCCTTTGGCTTTGATGTTGGATCAGTAGCTTGAGCGTCGGTCCCGGCAGTTTCTAATTTCCAGTTGTTTTCTCAGTTGGTATGGAGGTCAAAATCGTGCAGTTCTTGGGCAGTTTGACAAGGGGGGTGGCGAAACTTAAGCCGTTGTGATGGGGGGTGGCAGAAATATTTGTGGGCAGGTAGTGTTGGTTGTGATGCTATCTTATCCGACTCTCTCTTTAGTGCGCTTATTCTGCGGAGTTGTGGAGGCGCTATGTGTGACAAAACGGGCAGCCAGTGGCGTGGGGTTGACTAAATTGTGCCAGATATGCACCGCATGGCTTCATTAAGCTTTGTGTCGATTTTATGTACATGAGCACTGTTGAGCCATACTGGTGCGCAGTATTCGGCAGCAGAGTAGACAAGCGCAATCCCTGTAGTGCGCAGTCCCTGTAGTGCTCACTCATGATCATCAAAAAAAACTAGTACTTCCCATAAACTCAGAGAGCTGAAATTTGGTACAGAGTTAGGGTTTAATGGCCACATAAAGGGCTGTTGTTGATCGTCAATGGGTAGCGGTTCTGGCGACAGATTGGTGCAATGGTGTCATGGAGCACCTGGTTTTGTACCCTTCAACGGCCAAGTCACACAACATTAACTATAATAATAAAGAAATCGCAGTAAGGAACCTTAGACTTGGTACGACTTTGTCTAGATTTCATTACTTTTTAGAGATAAACAAGCAGCTCCATCGAGACTTGGCTAGTTTTTTACAGAATGTTTCTGGTGGGATTAGCTTGACGCTTTCTGTAAAGACTGTCAACTACTCGTAGAAGCGTGGAGTAGAAACCTATCGATAGAAAAGAGGAAGGCCTTTGTCCAGAAATAGGCAATTTTCTATGAAGTTTGTCAACTACGTTTTTTAAAGTGTCGATAGGTGGCACGCTCATCACTGGTGGTAATTTCTTTTTTATAGTTTTGTAAAATAAATTAAATCTTTTTGTATAACATATAATACGGAAATTTTACAAGTAACAATCAAACTGATTTTTCATACTGGGTCACCATTTAGTATTAGTGTTCCCATTTTCTATTGTCCTAACGATAATCAGCAGCGCCATCCAGTTGAACTTTCAAAAGTTGCACAAAAACAACCTATTGTACATTTACAACGACAGACAGATACATCAATTTACGATGGACGAATACCCGCAGTTCGACTTCCTTGCAGTCAGAACTGGAGTCCAAGTCCTCAAAGCGTAATCATACTGACGAACACAAGATTACTGACTTCTTGCGATGAAGATATTCAATCATCATATCGTGTTAGATCCCTGCGCCAATCTTGGATGGACAATCACTTCCTTTCTCTCAGTTCCACCTTCTCAATGTCAGGATTGGAGTCTTAAGTCCTCAAGATTTGAGTTGTACGACTATTCAGCCAATTAAAACCAAAGTTTCTTTCAAAATACCGTCAAGCTTTATTATTTGTTGCCAAAAACCTTTAAAATTGTAACTGAAACATTTAAAGAATTTGACAAGTATTATATATTGTCGGTAAAAAGAAAAAACTTGTGATATAATCACAAAAAATCATATAAAATTTCTTAGAATAATAGGTCTTTACCTATGAAATTGCCGTTTTGTATGGCGAATTTTAGGTAAACTCAATTTTCAGTACTAACATTTTTGCATTTTTCTTAGGAATTATAAATACAATTATTTTTATTTTTTAAGCATTATTAGGAAGACATTAAGCTAACAGAAGCTTAAATTTAATTTTCGAAACATATCATCTGTAAAAAAATATAACAAATCTAATGATGAAATCGGGCGACATTTAAGACGAACAATTTTCGAACCTTTAATTTTATATATCAAACTAAAAATAAAAACTTTATTTTATGCGTTAATTGATGACCTTGAAGTCAACTTTCAAATATAGGACAAATGAAAAAAATAGCATTAGAATTATAGGAATTATGATCTCATTAATCTCTAAGAAAATTTCGGCAATTTCATAGGTAAAGACCTATTATTTCGATCATATTAGATTGTCGTTCGTTATAGAAATGCTATGAAGTCATCACATCAAGCTTGACACTTTTGACTTTGAACCGTTCTTATTTCAATAGACATACGGGCTAGAGTCGCACTGCGAGTGTCAAGCTTGACCTGTCGTTGACTGTACAACACCTTTTCGGGATGTCTGTATAACTTGTAATAATTCAATTTCAGAGCGAACCTAGACACCCTGGAGTCTCTATCTACGGGCGGGAGTGGGGGTGGGGGCGGTAGCGGCGGAGGCGGGGGCGGGACGAGCGGCGCGGCGAGCGGGGGCGGGGGAGGGGGCGGGGGCGGGGGCGGGGGCGCGGGGGGGCAGGAGCGCGTGGTGCGCGCGTTCGCCGAGCTGGCGCGCAACCTGCAGCGCATGCGGCCCTGCGTGCGCCCCGCCATGTGCAAACCGTACGGGAAGCAGTCCGAGCAGCTGCAGAAGAGTGAGTAATTAGCGAATCTCTATAGATACCATGGAGATATCATCCGGCAGGAGTGAGCTCATTTGGCCCTGTGTGCGCCCTGCTATGTGGAAACAGTATAAGCAAGCAGACCGAGCAGGTGCAAAACAATGAGTAGACTTAGGACTGAATACTTATTCCTAAGTCTGTCTAAGATACCATGGAGATATCATCCGGCAGGAGTGAGCACATGGAGTCAAATGCCATGAAGTCTTTTTTTATCAACCGAGAGTGAACACATTATGAATTTAATTTTATAGATACCAGGAGTTGCTCATAAATGTGCTTCAACTCCACAGTCCTTGCATTTGAAATCTTTTAATTGGCTCTATGGCAGTATTTGTTGAGCTTCTCCGGTTCTGCCGTTGCACATTTACATTATCCTTAAATTGTCATTATCGAACATTGTTTTTCAGTCCTCCTAGACACGATCCAGCTAGTGCAGTCTCTACGCAGCTACCTGCCGCCGCCGCATATACAAGTCACATCGTGGAAGAACGACGACAAAATTCGGTGACTATACCTTATTTTATGTAGAGTTATTTTTTATACTTGACATCCGTTTGCCAACTTAAAAATACTTAATATTTAAATTGAAATGAAATCATAATCAATTTAATTTGACATTGTATTGAATTTAAACTTAAATTGAAGTTATTATTTTTAGGGTTCCGTACCTCAAAAGAAAAAAAAACGGAACCCTTATAGGATCACTTTGTTGTCCGTCTGTCTGTCTGTCAAGACACTTTATCTCACGAACGGGTAGAGGTATCAGGTTGAAATTGATACCATATATTAGGGTCCATGAACCACACAAGATCTGAAAATTTCAATTTTTTTCAACCACGCGATCAAAAGGCAAATTTATGCACTAAAGCAAAACCTATTAGTTTGGGGTGCAGGCTGCAATTTGGGTATATGATTTGCTCATGATTCATATTAATAGGGATGATAGATCAGCTCAATACGAGTCGATTTGGTCCTTACAAGTTTTTCTGTGCGTCGCTGCGTTTACGAGTTAAAGCAAAAAAAAAAAGAAAATAAGATACTAAATAATGTTTTTTTTGTCTGCCTTTGTTGCTCCTGTTTAAAATACTTCTGAAGATGAAGAAAATCGAAGAGGCAGACATGCAGGGCTCTGCATTATCACGGGACGAAGTAGTGAATTTTTGCATTTTGAAGCGCTGTAACTTTACGACGCAGGGTTATTATGGTGGCAGACCATTTTTCTGGGGTTTTATACATTGTATTCAATCAGATAGTCATAATCTGCCAGGTGTACGTTTAGTTGTCAAATTTCAAAATAGTTAAAACTTAATTCCTCAAAAACGCAGGGGTGTGGATGTCCGCCAATATTTTTTGTATCTTCTAGAGGATGCTCCTTATCATCAGTCAAAGAGGCAGACATGAGCAAATCATATAGAAATTTGTCCTTCATCACCCTTACTATACAGGGTTACTGGAATCATGTCACGATCCCGTTAAGGGGTGATAGCAGAGGTCAGAGCTATCGAATTACCCACGGGTAAACGGGGCAAAAGTGAACCACCTTCGAGATAATTTAAATAATCTACAACTTCCAAAAAAAGGGGGACCGCAAAAAACACTTTAAAAACTTAACTTAACTTAACGGGGGGGACTTTAAAAATATTAAAAAAAAAAGTACTGCACCTAGATCTTAAATTTTTTTGTTCGGAAGTAGTTATTACTCCAGTTCATAATAATAAGTTATAAAATAACACAAATCTCGTATTAAGAAATGACTCTAAAACTCCTAACAGGTTCATAATTCTTGATACTTTTAATGATTAATTGCAAGTTTAATACAAATAATCTCCATGTAACTTCATTTGCGGAACATTTTATAAACCTCTACGTTTTACTAGCTATTCAACGAGGTACAAAAATTTTGAATACATTGAAAAATGACTGAATAAATTAGATTTAATCGGAAATAAGGTAAGGTAAAAAAAAAATGTAACTTGTTTATTTGTATTTTTTTACAATTAGTGTTCGAAATGTGAACCCCTGTTTCTGATGCACTCACGCATTCTTGTTCTTAAATGAGTTTTTACAACGCACCTTCTTACATATTGTCTAATAACGTTCGCAGCATTTATTATGTGAGATCTCAGATTTTCCACTGTTGGCACAGGTGACACGTCGTAAACCAGTCTTTTCATGTGTCCCCAGACGTAATAGTCCATAGGTGTCAAGTCTGGACATCTTGCTGGCCAAGGAATTGCCAAATTATTTTAAATGCCGATGCTGAAGATCCCATGTTCTTACGAAAAATTCTGTGGACAGATGAATCGAAATTTGATCAAGATGATGGTATAACAAACTACCACAACGCACACTTCTGGGCCCCAAAATCAGAAAGGAACCCTATTAAAAAGAGGCCACAAGGCTCACAACGTCGTTTTTCATTAAATGTAATTAATGACAATTTGATTGGCCCACACTTTCTGCCCGAAAACTTAGATGGTGCAGCATACAAAACTTTTTTGAGGGAAAGCATGTTCGGGCTTCTTGAAGATGTGCCTCTAGAGACGAGGCCAGGATTGCATTATCAGCATGATGGATGTCCTGCACATTATCGACTAACCATCTGCCAATGGCTAAATCTACTGATCCGGAAAATTACCAATCGGTAAAGGAGGACCAATTCCTTGGCCAGCAAGATGTCCAAACCTGACACCCATGGACTATTACGTCTGGGGACACATGAAAAGTCTGGTTTACGACGTGTTACCCGTGCCTACAGTGGAGAATCTGAGATCTCACATAATAAATGCTGCGGACGTTATTAGACTAAATTTAAGAAGTAGTGTTGTAAAAACTAATTTAAGAACAAAAATGCGCGTTTGCATCATAAACAGGGGTTCACATTTTGAACACCAATTGTAAAATAATTACAAATAAACAAGTTACAATTTTTTTTGACCTTCACTTATTCCGATTAAATCTAATTTATCCAGTCATTTTTCAACGTAATAAAAATGTTTATACCTCGGTGGACAGCTAGTAAAACGTAGATGTTTATAAAATGTTCCGCCAATGAAGTAACATGGAGATTTTTTGTGATAAACTTGCAATTAATCATGAAAAGTATCAAAAATTATGAAACTGTTAGGAGTTTTAGAGTCATTTCTTAATATTGGTACGAGATTTGTGTTATTTTATTACTTATTATTATGAACTGGAGTAATAACTACTTCCGAAAAAAAAATTACGTGCTGTAGTTTTTGGATGTCCCCCTTTTTTGGAAAATGTAGATTATTTAAATTATCTCGAAGGTGGTTCACTTTTGCCTCGTCAACCCATGGGTAATTCGATAGCTCATGACCTCTGCTATCATCCCTTAACGGGATCGTGACGTGTTTCAAGTAACCCTGTACAGGGTTCTTCCCGTTGAACTAAAATTATGAAATTTGGCAAGAAGCTAGGTCTCACAGTACAAATAAAGGGAAAAGTCTGAAATCATTAAATATTACAACTTTTCTCACAACTAATGGTAACCAATTGAGGTGAGCTCCCATTTCAAGAACATTCATATAAGAGAGGGGTAAAGTTGAATGGTCGCGGAGGCGATTTTTGTTTTAGTTCTATTTTAAAAACGGGAACACTTACAAACTTCATGTAGCATGCAATAATAAATAAATATAATATTTACATATTAGTGAGGTCAAAATCATCGACTTTTGTATTACGACTTTTACAATTTCGCACTAAAATATTTAAGGCGTCTTATACGAAGTAACCTGAGTGACCATTAACATAAGTAAATAACACACTTGAGATTTTTGTGTGTTCGCGAAAATCGTAGAATAGAAGTTGTTGCTTTTGACTTCACTTATAAGTAGGCGAATGGATGTCAGGTAAAAAAGCCTTGTAGATTGGTATTACTTACATTTTCTGTTTAGAACTTCCAAAAATACAGTTTTGATCGGTCCCGTAGGGTCCCAAAATCAGCTGTTACTTGAAATGATGTAGCTTGAACATAATGACAGTGGGATAGAGCTATACGTGAAAGCAGGACGGAGCGCGGATACGTGTCTGTCGCTCATCAGTCAGTGTACTATAATTCTGATCAAGCTGAATTATTTCGACTAGTTCCGCGGAAAAGTATTCACGATAAGAGAATTCCAGAGGAAGAATATTATTATACCGTGTTAATAACATAATTAGAAATTCCTAATATTGTTTCAGTTCTACCAACATGGAGGAGCTGGAAGGACGTAAGATAGTAAGCGGCAACTAGCCCGAGCCCGTACACTGCTGAGCGTAAATATACACACTCTTGCGCGTGCGTTGCTGCCCCTGCCCGCCTACTGACCGCTTCGTAGCCGGTACTGTGAATTAATCTTTACTAACTGCTACTTGGAATCAATACCAGAGAAAGCACAAAACTTTTATATAATCAGCAAAACGTCTTCTTACCTCTCTCTCACACACACACATGTTTATAAGCGCTGTTAACACTGCGGGACAGAGATGGCGAGTATACGGAATCCGAGAGTGAGTGGGACAGTGATATCCCACAGTTGCTGGTATAGTAAATTATGGCGCAGGTGAATGATCAAGTATCCTGCAAAAAATTATGAACAGAATTTTTACAAACTCAATTTTGTATTTGAAGATAGGCCGAAAATCTGTTTTTCGTAACGGGACTTTATGTTTAGCAAGACCTAGTACAATCAAGGGAATATATAGGATGACTTTTAATTAGTTCTTGATAGAAAAAGGTATGAATGTACTCATGATACTGAACAACTTTCCCCAAGGAACATAGGTCGAAATACGAAAATCAAGTTTTGACCTCCCATAGAAACTGCATCAGCTGATAGAGCATTTTGTATGGAAGGTCAAATTTGGTTTTTCGTATTTCGACCTATGTTCCTTGGGAAAAGTTGTTCAGTATCATGAGTACATGCATATCTTTTGCTATCAAGAACTAATTAAAAGTCACCCTATATTGTTGGACAAGTTTAATTTCAGTTTTGTGCTTTTCCTGATTACGATTTCTAGTAAGGGATTCTCAGTTATCTCTTGTTAGTCTTTTATGGTTTTATAAATTTTTGGTCGGTGCGAGATATGCATAGCGATAGAGTCGTTGTCATTGAATAATTATGTACAGATGTACATCACAAGCACAGAATTTCGTTCAAATTGTCTTTTCTAATTCTAGAAGAGACAATTAGAACGAAATTCTTTGCTTGATTTTGCTTCACGATATCCGTTGCATGATTTCAAGAAATTTGGGATGAAAAATTCTAGTGTAAAGTAGATTTCATTGCAAATATTTAACCCAAGCATTGAACTTTCAATTTAGTATTGATCTTTATTTTTGTTTGACTTGGTATTAAAATTTAATGTCTTTACTTGTCCGAAAAGTAGGCGGGGGGTGGTGAGAATGTCGAGGAAATTAGAATTATTTTGTGGGCAGCTATGCTTACTCTATCTTTACAATAACCAAGTTGGGAATGCCCTTGTATAACTTTAACTTTATATTTGTTTTCGCACAAATATCGGCTCCAATTTATACACTTCGCAATTTCATTGTTTCTCTTTACATTTGATTCTTTATTCTTGTTGGTGTTTTACACATGTTGTATTTTTATTTTGACCATTTCTTCTCTGTTACGTATCGTTCTGTATGGTATTTTATTACTTTTAATGTTTAACCTTATAGTTTAAGTAAAGATCTTCTTTAAATTCGTCCTATGTAGTTAGATTAAGTTTAATCTCAGTTATTATCGTAAGTGCGTTATTTACACTGTGATAGAGGTGTAATAAGGGATTTAATATACAAACTGTAAATGTATATAAATTTGACAGTTTGTATACTGCATCTATTAGGAATTGTAGGCCGGAGCGAAGTCTTGACATGAATGTTGTTATAACAATATAAATCAAGTCATTTAAATGAGTTCTGAGTACGTACCTGCGCAGTAAGTGTGATAGATAACAAGCGCAAAAATATACCTTTCACTGTCGTCCAGAACTGGTTTTAAATGTCGCGATCTGTACATATAACGACTATAATAGTCAAATTGCGTTACATATACTACACATCAAGTTTACGCGTGAGATTCGAACAGTATTTATATTACGATTTGAAGAACTATCAGTTTATACAAGGTTATTTTTTTGCACCTGACATCGAAGGTGAAAATTTTTTGAGCGTTGTTAGAAAAGTCGTAGAACAGAAGTTGCTGCTTTTGACTTCATTAATAAATGGGCAAACGGATGTCAGGTACGAAAAAATAACATAGTAGCTAATCGCTGAAACTAGAATTTCAAAAGTACATTGTTATAAATCAATCGCGTATCAAATTACACCTTAGAACGACTTTGAAAGAGTGATGTTCGGTCTCGCTTTAAAGTAATAATTCTTAAGTTGGCGAGATATAGGTAATATTAAAGATGGATCACCACAGACCTATATGTAAAAAAATACCGTAAAAAAAAAGTTAACGTAAAATAATAACCCGAATGCCAAAAAAAAAATACGTGAGCAACACTAACTTCTTATCCTGACGAATAATTGATTCAGCAATAACTTTTCATAATTTAAGCTTCTATTGATTTGTATTTAAAATCACATTTTTACTACTTATACCAAAATTTCTAGTGGTCTGCAGACTATGAGTTAGCACCATTTGTGCTTTTCTGTGAAATGAGTCATAACTCATGCCACAGGAAAGCATGACTAGAAAAGTAGGCGACTTTCAGTCCTTGAATTTTTCGTCAGTTATGCTTTAGCTTGTCTGACGGAAACAGTCGTTTCGTCAGTTTACTCTTAATCTTTAAACATATTTTTTGTTCATTTTTATTCAATTTTTTACATATACGTCCGTGATCGCCATGTCTTGTCAAGCGTGATAGGGAGGTTAGTATCTTATCGAAGACTGCAATTTTTCACGTCTTAGCTAATGTTGCCTGTGAGTTGTATAAAATTAGGTTCGGTAAGTCATAGATTGGTTTGGCGCGGGGAGCTGCACATTGGGAGACGCGCGTAAAAGCTTGTATTGGGGCCACAGTTCAGAAATAATAATAATGTTTTTACTATTGACCTTAATCTAGCTTTGAAAACTTGGAATCACAAAAAAAGGGAATTCCATTCCTTGTCTGTGCGTATTATAAAAGATGTTGCAAAGTTCTTTGTGTGAAAGTGTTGAATATCAAACAAATGCAAAAAATATCTATTCATTTCTTGAGGATGAAGAATCATCAAATTTATGTCATTTCAATCAGACCGTTCCTTGTTTAGCGTAACATAATGATTATTTTATTTAACTATTATAATGTTCGCTACAAAAAAATACAAGGGGGTACATGTCACAGTTATCAGATCAATCGCACTTATCTTATTGTGTTATTTAATTACTATTCTTTATTATTATAGCTGCGGTCTCATACATGCAAGATTCTATCAGTATCAACGCTTATAAAAAAGTATAGGTAGTTTAGGTTATGAAACAAAATTATTTGTAGTCGCATTTTCTCAATGTGCAGCCGAGTAAAAAGTGACTTCGATAACGCTTACAAGTCGATAATGATGTAAATATTTCTTAATTTAATTTAGCTAAGAGTATAAGCAAGCATCACTACCGACTTGGATCGCGTAGTAAAATAAAATAATGCAAAAAAGTTGCTATTTACTTCCAAACATCACATAAGTGAAACATTGAATTACATAAGTTTATTAGTGCAATAATTGGGCAAAGCCTATTTAAAAATTTTGTATCTTTAGTACTGTATTCTAAATTATAGATAAACTAAGGTATGATAGTGGGCCTGAGAGGAAGCAAGGTTGTTGCGTTGAGTAGGTACTTTTTTATAAATTTGTGGTCTCTACTATCTGTTAAT
This sequence comes from Athrips mouffetella, assembly GCA_947532105.1. NCBI lineage: Eukaryota > Metazoa > Arthropoda > Insecta > Lepidoptera > Gelechiidae > Athrips > Athrips mouffetella. The sequence continues at coordinate 11,216,969 of OX383971.1, forward strand.
TACCTGGTACTATGCAAATATTGAAACCAAACGTTCTGCTTATAATTATATACAACTACTAACGAGTTAGTCTTTTAGTATGAGTATTAACCGAACTAATGAGACTAGATGCATTTTGGTAGTATCAAAGTAGGTCAAAATGTTGAGTAAACTTTGATTTTTTTGATATTTCAGAGTTGCTTGTAATCATAATTAGAACACTTGGTTTGTATATTTGAGGTAGGTACCAAGAGCTAATCTTATTAATTTTTCATCAATTTTGGTTCGATTTGGCGCAGTAAAAATAGGTTATAAACACATTGATAAAAAGTTATTGATGAAAGAAAGGTGTTCCATTATGTGGTGGCAAGTATGGTGAAGTGTAATGTGAAAGCTTAAAAATAGTAGATTTTGACCATTCCTAACACAATAAACAGAATTTCAGAAAAGAAAAATAAAAAATAAATAAATCCAGATTCCATTTTTAATTTGTTAGACATATCACTTTCGTGATTTTCGTTGTAAGTAGCCTTCATGTTGGACTCAAAATGAATATTTATGTAAGACCCAAATCACGTGTAACAGCACTAAACGAAGGGTCCAGGTAGATGGGCAGGTAATACATTGTCGACGAATACACCTAGCATAGCATCTTTCGATAACAGGCAAGATAAAGAGGTCGAAAGACGCATCCAAAACGCCTGGAAGAGCTACTGGTCCATGAAGCTAATGATGGGAGACCTTCCATTGTCACTTAAGCGAAAAGTCGTCGACATGTGTATTCTGCCCATCCTCACCTACGGTGCACAAACGTGGTCTTTGATAGAAGCACAGGAATCCAAACTGAAGATTTGCCAGCGCGCCATGGAGCGCAGTATTCTAGGTGTCAAAAGGGTAGACCTTATTAGAAACACAACACTGCGCTCCAAAAATTTGCATAGTAGACTTCTACAAAAAGTCATCTAAGTTGAAATGGGATTGGATAGGACATTTCTGTCGCATGCACCCGGATAGGTGGGCTAGAGTAACCCTGGCAAGGGTGCCAGAGGATGGTCGCCGTCGTCGAGGCCGACCCTAGGGACGATTGCGTGATGACCCAGACAGCTGAGAGACAGGGAGGAATGGCACAATAGGGGGAGGCCTTCGCCCAGCAGTGGAACCTATTATAGGCTATTAAAATAAAACATTTAAAAAATCTGCTGTTGTTAAAGGAGATTATTATGGCTATAATATTTAAAAATTCATTCACGTCCGCGTCGGTTTGAATAGTATGACAGGGCGATAAATGTGTGTGAAATTAAAGCCATTTTACTGCGCCATTAGTTAATACTTTAGCAGCTTTTTGTAGTTAAGTTCAAACGTTTTAATAGGTACATGTAATAAAAGTAATTTTTATAAAATGGTATATAATAATCAAGTAATCAGTGATGGTATTTTTTGTATACTTTTGAAATATTATCCAAATATATCGAGGCTATTCGTTTCAACTACTAACACTGCGTAGTATTAAGTGACCATCGATAAACACTCGAAAGAAAAGTATTAAACATTTCCAAAAGAATCTCTCTCTCTGTATTAGAATTAAGAATTCTAGTCAAAAATGGATTTCATTTTACGATTTTATAATTTGAAGGATTTTTTTTGTGTATTGGAATTAATTATAATTGGCTGGTTTGGTATGACATCGTAAAGTTTGGAATACACAACATGTAAAAGTAAAAAATCTTGGAGGATGTGAATCTGCCTACGAATAAATAATAAGTCAGGAACTCTAATTCAGAACAAATTCCAAACAAAAAGTGGGCCTACGTGAAACCAAAAGGACGTATATTCAAAATACGAATCAATTGGTTCAAATCCAAAACGAGAGCAGCGATTGGTTCGCGCGCGTGCTGCAATGTCAGCTAGTGGTAGTTGAGCCAATGACGCGGTGGAACGACTTCTGAAATACACGACTTTCGTTGGGTCATTTTTTGAGCGCAGTTACAAATCCTGACATTATTTATTCGTAGGAATCATGCCCATGAAATTGAACAAATTTTCCCAAGGCACGGGTCTGAATGCCAAAAATATTTCATCTTCCCATGTAATTGTTAGGGCTGGCTTCCATTTTGGTATATGGTTTGTTCATGATTCATATCGATATGGGATAGTTCAGATAAGAATCGATTTGGTCCTGACAAGTTTGCCGTACGCCGCTGCGTTTTGGAGTTACAGCAAGAAAAGACGGGTGCTAACTAATGTTTTTTAATCTCTGCCTTTTGTAGCTGCTTTTCAAAAATTTTCTGAAGTAGAAGATCGAAAAGGCAGACATGATGGACTCACGGGACGTAGTAGTAGTTTCTATTTTCATTTTGAAGCGCTGTCAACTTACAGCGCAGGGCTATCATGGTGGCTGACCATTTTTCCATGGTATTCCAAGTGTACAATCACGTTTTTAACTAATAAAAACAAAATACTACAAAACTCAGTGGATGTTTGCTCTCTTCGATTTTCATAGTTTAGAAAATGACTTGGACCATCAGTCAAAGAGGCGAACAAATCATAAAGAAATTTTGGTATCCAGCTACTTAACTATAAATAATAAGTCGATAGTGCAGTTTCTGTGAGCGATTGGCGGTTTTGATTTATCATTAGGATAAGTTGTTAAATTTCATGGGTTATTCATATCCTTGAGGATAGTTTTGCTCTTTTTTATTTTAAGTTGTCTGTATTTTTCCCGACTACCGGCGGAGCCCAGAGGAGGGTATTGTGTTGGCCATAAATTAGAAGCCTACACCTAGTAGGTATACTTGACCGGAGCCCGAAAATTTTTCACTTGATAATCAGAGCGAAAACGAGATGTCTTAGTAGATAAGGGAATAAGGGGATTAAACGATCACAAAAAAACATGTGAGATGTTCTAGACCGGAGCCCTAGTTGGCCTCTTTCAGATTTTCAGGCTGGTCTGTTTTAGCTAAATCTTATACTAAAAAACATTGGCCCGACAAGAAAGGCGGGGGCTTTAGCTAAAACAGACCAGCCTGAAAATCTGAAAAAGGCGTCCTGAACACCGGGCTCCGGTCTAGAAGTTCTCGATCCTCTCATTGTTCCCCATGCTCCTCTCATCGTCCTCCATTTACTTAGACATCTCGTTTTCGCCCTGAATATCACGTGAAAAAACCAAGAAAAACGGAATGTCTCGGCTCCCGGACTATATGGCCTACACTCACAGCTATACATCGTGCAATTCATATGCAGACACGGTGTTGAACCAAGTTTTTATTGGATTAAAGACATGTATATCTCCAATTCGATGTATTTCTGTTTGGCATTACAACCCTGTGATAAAATGATTTTCAATATTGATTACTACACCAGTGTATGACAGGTATTTTTACTTATTTGGTTTATAAAATGACTGTAGTGGCCTTGCCATTTATTTATTGTTTACGAAATATTATTTTTACCTTTTAAAAGCGGTAATTAGTAAATCGATAAAGCAGTGCTTAGAAATAAAATCATATTAAAAATGTCTTGTGTTTTCCATTATAAGCCACTTCACTTGAGTAATCTTTTCTGGTCGTTTTTAAATCTATCTTGCTGCCAGAAAGGAATTACGCTCCGTTTTTTAACTACTAGGTTTTTTTACTATTAGGCATAATGTAAAGAAGCGAATTTTATATACTGGTTTGGACGGTTTTGCTATTCATCTATGGCCTTGCGTGATAGCAAGTTCTTTTCAGATAAGCCAAAGCTTTGCACGCACACCTACTTAAAAAAAAGACAAAATGCTTTCTAACATGTATTCAAAACTCTTCACTTATTCCTTAAAAATACTACATGAAAAAAAAAATCATAACACTGAACACCTCATGCATTTCAAATAGTATAATATAAAACTTTATTAAAAGCACCACCCTTCATCATTAAAATCTGAATTTTATAAATCACATTCACGAGCTTCGAAATGACAATATGGAATGAAAATTCTTACCTATGAATATCAAAACTTCGAGGAATGTTAAGATAGACGAATAAATTTTATCGGAAACATCAAGTTCCAATTTGGCACAAAACCACATGTATTATTCCAGCCGATTACAATTTCAAGGACTTTATTTCATATTCTTGTTTACCTACCTATTATTATAATATTTTAACGATAGAAAAACGTATAAAATTATGTAAATATAATAAATAGTATGATGCGTGAAAATACATATTTACAGTGTGCACAATTTCCATACAACATTATTAAATATGAATTCGATGCGATCGATTGGTGTGCGTTCATAAAATATCACGAGTAATAAAAACATACCTAGCTTGATAATTGTAAAAATTGCTTTTCGCGTTCATCATCTTTGCAATAGCGAGGTAGATGAGCTAAACTACAATTGACACGCTTTAATATTCAGTATTTTAAATAAAATTACAATCAGTTAGTTGTAACAAATCCTATCGACAGTTCCGTTAAGACTTTCTGTAAAAATGTAGGGTTTATAATAAATAGAACATGGCGTAAGTATGAGATCAACGGTGCGGCGGCGTTACAAAATTGGAAAGACCATAACTATAAAATTGATCTTTTTAAAGCAAACTATTTCATGTAATGGGTTGATATATTGGTACCCTGTATAATCCATTTTGGTCCATTTCATTAATAAATTAAAGTATTGTTCAAAAACACAAACTAGGTACCAATTCATGAAAAAGGGCCCGTCTCACCTCTTGCCAGATAGCCTATCTGTTAGTTATTTCTGTCAGATAGTGAAAATATTTTGTTTTATAAGTGCCTGATTGCTCTGACAGATTAAGACAGGAAATAATTAAACATTACTTATTTGTCAGCTTACTATCGGGAAACGGGCATTTAGTGCCGTCCATCTTTAAAATAAAAGGAATCACAAAGGACCGAAAACAGTCCCTTGCGTAAATTTACGTATGAGAAGGAATAGCAGTAGGCCTGAATACGTAAACGGAGTCATCGAGCCAGTAGTAGGCCTGAGCGAAGTCTCCTTCGCAGAGGTAGGGAGCTCGAGTCCATGAAGTCAGCTCGAAGCCCGCTTCGTTTCGCATGAAGTCGACGAATGACGACACTTGCTCTTCAAATGTTGCGCCTTGGATCGGGAGGCGTTCTTCTGGCTTGTGGTCTGGGGTTACTGGAACACGAGGATTTTAGTGAGGTGACGGAACAATCCTGATTTTATGTTAGTAAATAGAAAGGATTTTTCAGTCTGTCTGCTTTGTTTTCACGACTTAAGGGCTTTCCCCCAGCCAACTAGCGCCCCCATCAGTTAAAAAAATATTACTCGCTAAATACAAAACTTATCGAAAATCTGTCTTACAAAATTGAAGTAAAGGTACCCTATTTTATTGAAAACCTATCAATCCTGAAAAATATAGTTCACTGTAGAATGGAGTATAACTGTAAATACAGATACAAAAAGTGCGAAAAATCGCTACTTTTAGCAGTTTTTGTATCTGTAACTACAGTGAACTATATTTTTCAGGATTGATAGGTTCTAAATAAACTAGGGTACCTTTACTTCAATCTGGTTATACAGATTTTCGATAAGTTTTGTATTTAGCGAGTAATATTTTTTTAACTGATGGGGGCGCTAGTTAGCTGGGGGAAAGGCCTTAACCCATTTTGATGGAATTTGGCATGGAGATTGAGTGGGGACAGGATGCTTTGTTAACATTCTATGCAGACGAGTCTCGGGCAACAGTATGATATAACACATTTAAATTAAAGAAAGATAGAGAGATAAGATTTCAAATGGTGGAGATCCTCTTTCTTTTATTAATGAGTTTCTTTGTCAACAAAAATAGTAATAGTGTCAGTAAATACATTTAAAGGATCTTTACCGCTAATGATGCTTTCTGTAACTAGCGGTCTGCCTCACTCATTTGAGTGAGCGTGGTGCAAATAGGATAACAGCCATTTTTAATTCGTTATAGCATGTTATTTTATAAATATAAAAAAAGTAAAACACCCACATCATTAAAATTTGTTTCGTCTAAAAGATTGTAAATTTTCATTTTATTTTATAAAAAATGTAGTAAAATGGTTACAAATGAGAAAAAATGGACAAAATGAGGGTCATTTTAGATTTTTTTTCTTCATTTATACTAATGAAATAAAAATTCTATCTCGACCACATCACTTATCTCGTTTATTACTACGTTTTTTTTCTGCTAAGATAAATGATATATTTAATGTAAAAAGTGGTTACGAAGTAATTCAGTCTAGAGGCCATTCACGAAGGACTAGCCTCGACTAGCCTTAAGAGTGTTCATCCGTTCAAATCGCGCTGGAGTCAAAATTTACGATTTTCGCCGAAGGATAAAACAATGCAGTTCTCAGTTTTCAAAGAAGACATTAATATCATATTAGATAGACTTTCACGATCTGCTTTTTGGTTTAAAAACATTTCAAAATATTGGGATATTTTTCCAAATAGAACAGTTTTTAACACGTCCGTTTTTAACTTAGCGCTTGACCGTCTACGCAGATGCGAGATTTATGTAGGATCAAATGCTACAAGATTGAAAAATAAAATACCATTCGAAAATTCAGGATATTGTTTAGTTTTTGGTTTAAAAAAAACTCGATTTAGTTAAAAACTCATTCAAAAAAACTACAATCAAAAGTGACATTTTCAGTAAATTTACGGGATATTAACCGTGTCATTTTAGGTGAAAATGTTACATTATTTTTTTTTTGAACTTAGCATGTGAAGTCATTCATACTCTAAAATACTGTATCTTTTTTTTGGAATAAATTGTATTTATATTTTACTGTGAATTATTTAGTACTCCTATAAGATCGATGCGAGAAAGCGCCAGCGCTTAGTCGTGGCCGAGGCCTTGTTGTGGCGACGCATCGGAGTAACGCTCTTAAGTGCATTTTGTCAGGGTGAGCAACGCGCTTGGCTTTGTATCAAGTAAGACAAATAATACGACAAATGCATATACACATGATTGGAACATACACATGATGTTATACGATAGGATGGTGAAGTTACCAAAGTTAGGGACTACTTAAAGGTGGCTCAATTGCTCATTTCATCACTTTTGACTTTAAAAAGAAGTGTTACCTTCAACGTAAGGTTTGTATGGTAAGACGAGGGCCAGCAGTAGAACCCCTGACTGTTGGATGGCGAGTCGAGCTTGTTTGAGCATGGTGCGAGGCTTACTGCATCGGTCCAGCAGGTTCAACATACAAACACAATCGAACGTCTGACCGCGCCACCACTCATCCACGTCCAGCAATCTGTAAGGAAAAGAACGCAATGGTGTCAAGCTGTAGAAAGTATGTAGCCACCTCCGCGCCAATGATGGATCGCATGCATTTAATGTGAACCGCCCGTAAGTTTTCAAATAGCCCCGCCAATAGGGAAGCCCCGTGTGGTGCCGGCAAAAAATAGTACCAACCCATCTTTACCCGTGGGTGTCGTAAGAGACGACTTAGGGTTTAATGAACCAGAGGATGGGCAGCAGCATCCTTCTGTGTATCGTATCATCTTACATTCTGCGGTCACCAACAACCGCGGTCCATGGTGCCAGTCGTAAAGCTAACATGCGTGGTGACTGGTACTTCCCCTCCACTTATTTCAGTAAAAGCTGGAATTTTGGAGGGAGTTCCCTGTCCTGTAGTGGAAGTTTCATGGGAGGTCATTATGATGGGAAGCAACACCTGATTAGCAATGCACCTGTATGGGCAATCAAATTTGTTCGCTTTTCCAAACAGACAAGCCAGAAAATATGATACAGACAATTTCATAGAGATATCATGGTGATATTCAGGGCAAACAAAAATGACTGCCGGTAATACTCGTAGATATAATAGCTTATGGTGATACTAAAAAACATTTGCCAGACAAGAAAGTCGGGGGCTGTATCTAAAACAAGACCAGCTTAAAATCTGAAAAATGCCTATTGAACACCGGACTCCGGTTTGGAACATCTCACATGTTTTGTTTATGATGTTTTATTTTATTTATGATCTTTAATATGATCCCTTTCTACTAAGACATCTAGTTTTCGCCCTGATTATCACGTGACAAATACCACCTCGGTTCCCGGGCCATTAGGATTTCCCATACAATTTTTGCGTCGTCGATTGACGAGGTAAAGGTAACTGGATCGAATTTCGACAAGGTTTTAGATATTGCTATGAAATCGATGTCTTTTATATTGAAAAAAGTGATTAATTACCTAACGCGTTGAAGTTCTTTGTAGGTAATCTTAATAAAGCTAAGGATGTCCTTTAGGACATAGCTTGTGATATAAATGTGGGTATTTACATACAAGGTGTTTGAGAATAAAGCCGACAGACAGCTTGATCAATCCGTATTTAACCGCGGGTGTCGTAAGAGGCGACTAAGGAATTATGAATTGGAGGATGTGCAGCAGCGTTCTTCTGTGTATTGTGCTATCTAATAACATACTGCGGTCACCAACAACCGCGGTCCATGGTGCTAGCCGTAACGCTAACAAGCGTGGTGACTGTGGTAATTTCAAATGCTAGAATTCTGGAGAGAGCACCCTGTCCTGTAATAGAATTTTCATGGGATGTTCAATCATCAGATTGTGCCCTGATCAAAGCCGCTATCATCATCATCATATCAGCCGAAAGACGTCCACTGCTGGACATAGGCCTCCCCTAAAGATCTCCATGACGACCGGTCCTGCTCTGCTCGCATCCAGCGGCTTCCCGCGACCTTGACCAGATCGTCGGTCCACCTTGCGGGGGGCCTGCCAAAGCTTCGTCTTCCGGTACGTGGTCGCCACTCTAGAACCCTTACGCCCCATCGGCCATCGATTCTTCTTGCGATGTGCTCTGCCCACTGCCACTTTAGTTTAGCGACTCTCAGCTGCTATCACACCTTCCTAAATTTACTAATTCGGCATGCATTGCCGGGAAGCTTGGTTCTGTTAATAAAGTAGTGTCTTACTTGTATCCTTTACTGCTCAACGCTTTCCGCATGCTGCCGGAGATTTCCGTGGCGTACTTGTCGCGGTAGAGCTTGGCGAACCGGCGGCTCACCTCGCCGTCGCCCGCGCCGATGTCCACCACGGAGCCCGTCGTCCTGTGCCCCGCTCCTTTGGCTTCAGGCTCCTTACGACCCGCTCCGAGCAGGGAACGCGCCTGGGCTTCCGAGAGGACGAACATCGAACCGCGACCCAGCCATCTGGAATACAAAATGCTACCTAAATATTAAACGTATAGATTACCTATTGCGTAGAGCATTATGCCTTTTAAGGAATATACAATGTGTGTGGTGAACGACTGAACAAACTTAAACGATAGATTTAGATCATGAAAGTAACTAAACAACTTTTCTCAAGGAGCATAGGTCGGAATACGAAAATAGATTTCAACTTACCATAGAAACTGCATTATTAGGTATGTCAAGATGGTACTGTGCACTTGCGGAACCCTAAAAAATTTTTAAATGCATAAAATACTATTTAGAGGAAGTGTCAAGAAGTGTAACGATAAACGGGGAGTAGAAAAATATGACAAGGAGTGACAGTCGTGACAGGGTCGGAAGAGGGTCGAAAAAAAGAAAATGAAGGAAAAAAGCTATTTTTGCTGATAAAAGGGAATAGTTGCTAAAAATTTGATAAACGAAAGCAACAGAAGAAAACTAAGAATCAGGATTTGTTGAATAGTGAGGGCAATGGAGCTCAAATAGAATTTTAACATGTTTTAAAGTTTCAGGTGAGAGAGATTTTGGACCGTCAAGCAAGGAAAATTTGGGAAAAACGGAGAAAAATGGAAGAATGGAATCGGTAAACGATCCAAATATTCTTGATGTTACTTTGAGACGTCTGTGAAAGAAAAGTCGATAGTATGCTGGTTTTCTGTGAGTTATAATTTTTTTTTGTTTTGTAGCTCGCGAATAAAATAGAATTCATACAGCTGATGAGACGAATCTTTTGAAGGAGGCTATGATCCTGGATTGTGGATTCCTTCAATTGAGATAAAGATAGGGATTGCTTCGTGTAGGATATAGTATAGGAAGGTTTATTTGCGCATAATTTCAAGATGCTAACATTCAGGGTTTGATTCCAAAGTGTAAAGAATAAGTGGAGTGAAACTAATGTTATGTAAGTATTCAATTTTGTGGTTTTCATCTTTTATTTATTTTCGGTTCAAAGTTGTTGTGTGTATTTGAGTTAAGGTGAAATGTGACTTAATGAAATTTATAGTTTCTTCCAGGTTATGTGAGCTAAATAACGTTGAGAAAATCAGATTTCAATGTCAAAAGAGGAAGAGTTGATTGGAGAATATTTGCAGCTTTACAGATCTACCTGCGAGGGCATAAGAGGCTTGTACTGTGTGATACTTTAAGTAAATTGATATTCCCACTTAATGATTTTCGTTTGTAAACATTAATAACTCTGCGGAAATTATAACATACTGTGTTTCTAATCTGAGTCGTTATTTGTAGATAGTAATAAAGATTTTCTTTTCCCATAATTAAGTATAAACTAGTTCTACAAGTGTCTTTGTTCGCGTATAGCTAGGCAGGATAATGTTCTATTTCTATACAGGTACAGGAATTACAAGGAACATTATAGACATGGAAAAGCAAACCACAAATGATAAAACGTGAAGGCTAAAAAAAGGTATTGCTTGGATTGTAAAGGTAATGTAAATTTCATTGTGTTTAATTCTTTCCTTTACAGAGAAATTGATTAAAATAGTCCTTGGTGAAATCATGGAAACTGGACTCTGATGTATATATATTGTCATCGATTAGGGGTGGCTTTAGATGTTGTATATTTTGTCAACATTTCAAAAGTGACTTTGGACGATGTATATTATTATCATCAAGTCAAGGAGACTTTAAACGATGTATATTTCTATACTTTTTAGGTAGAATTGTCTATTTGACATTATTGTCAAATAGTCAACAAATAAATCATTTTTGATTTAGTTTTACTCAAAGCTAGACGCTATTTTGAAATCTTTATAAATTTTTTATCTCTTTAACAAAAAATAAATCAAAACCCAAAATCAAAATGGAAGAAAATATTAATACATTAAATAATTTCCATTTTTAGAAAATAATATAAAATCTTTGGCCCTAAATCAAAATTCCAGTTTTTAATATACTAATGTCTTCATATGATAAAATTTAAGAAAAATATTCCGTCAGATCAAAAGAATTAGAACGTCAATTCAAAATCTTAAAATAATATATCTGAAAACTAAAACTTGGATATAGATTGTGATATTTTATTGTGAAATAAAGGGTAAGTTTAAGTAGAGTGAATATTATAAATAATAATATTTCAAGTAATAATAAATTGCTTTGATAGTGATTTTGAATCTTTTACCTCTATTTCCCAAAATTGGAACATGCTGAGAGCATTACTACATCTCAGTACTCAAGCTCATAGGAGGTGCTTATCTTTCCTTTTACTTTCATACTATAGGAGTCCCAGATTTTGAGATTAAGAAATGCCTGCTCTCAGGTTTATTTAGTTCAACCAAGCTTGGATGGATGCCCTCGTGACTTGTGTCCCCGATGTCCACTATATTGGTTGTGGCTAATGTATGTCGCGTGTCACTGGAGTATCTGTCTAAGTCTATCTGATAATATCAACCTTCGGATTTATTTATTTTAATCATTCTTGGGCCGGAGCCCTCAAGCCTAAAAGGGTCTGATACTAAAGTTCTTCTCGTTCTATTTGTGTGAGATTTCGCTGATTCATCCTGATTCTTCCATCTGTATGTATGGGATGAATTGGTGTTACTCCAGTACAAATGGAGGGATATTAGCAAGGTGTTTTAACGTTGGATTTTGGAAATAATGTTTCTTGTGTTATGTGCTGACAACGCTTGCCCACTATTGGTTGCGTCGTTTGAGTGGCATATACCGCGGGAGGACCTCCTGATCTTAGCGTTAGATTACCAAATGTAGAGTAGTTAGACAACATAAAACTTTCTTCTTATGTGAAGGGACATTCTAGTTTAGTCTAATGACATTAAATTGTTTATAAGGAATAAATTAGAATTGTCCTGAATCAATAGGAAGAATATTCTTGATGGAGACATTACGTTCGTTCGTGGGTTGCTTCTTGTAAAGTGTGTTGACGACGTTCGCCCATAAGGCTGCGACGGCTGTACGACACTCTGACCTTGGGGGACCTCTGAACTTTATGTGTGTCATCCTAAAGTAGTTAAATAATTTATTTAATCTTCATTGAATCATACAGGAATCTAAACTTTATAAGATTCTAAGTTTTAATTTTCCCTTAATAAAACTTGTCATAAATTATCATACTTAAAATTATACTTTGACTCAGTGTGAAACCACCTTAACTTTACTAAATAGATTCTTGAAAACAAAAATGGAACAGAAATTATAATGTTTAGTTTCTTTTCATTGTAAATAAGTTCCGAATATTTAAGTATATACAATAACCCCATTTTTATACTTCTTTTGAGTCCTCTTTTAAAGAACATCGAGTTTTAGCTAGTGTTGTTTACGCTAAATTCTCCCAGTGTTTTTGGTTTTGAATACTCGATGCTTTTGATTTTCCCTTAAGATCTTAAATCATAAATGTTTGGCCCAACCTAGCTTAGATACTACTATCCCGTATCTTCTCGGTTCTGGTCATCATACTTCACTTTTATTTAAGGATTACCTTCAGTAATCTTTTGTCATACTTACTTCTTATATGTTCTTCTTCGAAATATGCTGGGTAATCCCATTATAGTTTAGATGCTTTTCTTTTTATTTAAATGAGTGTTTAGACTGGGGTTACTCTACATAATCCTTGTCTTGCGTGGGTTGGTAACGGAAAAGAGATTTAGCTACGCATCACAAGTGAGAGCTATGAAGGATATACGGAGACCTTGTTGGTGCAATAAAGTCACTCAGTGACTGGGGGGAGGGAAATTGCCCTTCAAACTCTTTATGTCTCTCGTTATAAAACCGTTATTGATCTAGGCTGGCCATGCAAGCAATAATACTATACCCGTATCTAGTACAGACTTCACACTTGGACGTGTGGAGCTGGCTAATTATTTTCAGTTTAACTTATTTCAAAACAAACTAAGGGATTCGATGATGTCGATCATTGTCTGCCCGGAGGGATTACAGGAAGAGCTCTTATAGCTCATGATGGAGAGTGCCCTGTTTTCCTAAAGGAAGACTGTATGCTTCGTGTGCCTGGCGGGCTCGATGACCAGCTCTGGTATGGGTGACTAAAAGAAATAGTCAATACCCTGTGAACCCTGGATGAGTCAGTGATCGTCCCTTAAAGGTGGGCCACGTGGAAGTCGGGTTTGACGCGGGGCATGAACATACCGGGGGGAGACATCATCACCGTCTGGGTTGTACTGTGGTTAGTTAGTTCCGCTCTCCACATACATTAACCCTAGTCTTTACTGTAGTTTAAGTTTTCGATGGGATATCCAGCTCCGCGAGGATGATCAGAATCCTGACGATCCAGTTGGATTGTTAGGGTAGTTTAGCGTCATGTCATCGTGAGCTGGGTGATGATATGCCTCGGACCTAGGACTTAGGGTAGAGGAGGCCTAGGACGAGCTGCTTGGGGCGATGGCGGTGCCCCAAACCTGGGGATTGTCCCCACATTATTTTTATTACTTCGTTTATATTAACATAGGTTTCTTTTCAGAAACTTATCGGCTCTAATATTGCATTGTAAATGAGATGAAACCTTTCCTAAATTGATGAAACTACATGAATTCAGATGAACTACTCCTGTCAATATGAAACTAAATTTAAATAAATAGTGATATAAAATAAAATAAATAACATAAATTAGACATGTAAAGATTAGGTTTATATTCTAATATAAGTATTAAAATAACAAGTGTGTTTCTTTTTCATTCTTCTATTGCCACTCTCCACCGAGCAGAATCTGTAAATTACAAGATATTATAAATATATAAGACGGAATGACGTAGGATTCAGGAAAAATATAATATTCTTAAAGGATATTATTCTAAACGATCAACCTTGGCCAAAACTTTCACGTATCTGATTTGAGGATCCTATATGAAGGGACTTCAGATCTGTACAGCTGGTGCCGTGACCAGGATATGCTGGTTTCAAGCGAGAGAGGTATTGAAGAGTGAAAAAAAGAAACAAAATGAAAAATACACTAATTTCGAGTTTTTGAACTGAAGAAACTTGAGAGTAAAGTCTATCTAAGTTAAAGTTGTTAAGCGGGACGTTAGAATTGGTTTTAGCTTAGGGTTATTTGTTTTGGAAACCATAGAAAATATGTTGCATTCCTTGTTTCAGAATAAAGATGGGAAATTTTACAGTCTCAATAGAAGGAAACATAGGGTCAGGGAAGTCTACTTTATTGGCAGCTTTGGGAGGCAACTCTGATTTTAAGATAATACCAGAACCAATTGATAAATGGACTAATTTATCTGGCGTTAATCTCTTCCAGTTATTTAAGGAAAATCCTAAGAAGTGGGGTTTCTGTTTTCAAAATTATGTTCTTCTAACAATGTTAGAGAATCATACGAAAGAATCTAGCGCTAAGATTAAAGTTATGGAACGTTCCATCTATTCAGCCAAAAACTGTTTTATTAGGGAATTGCAAGAGAGTGAGTTGTTGCACCCGGCTGAGTTTGCAGTTTTAGATGAAACCTACTCGTATTTCAAGGAACAATTTGTTACTCGAATTAATTTAGTAGTTTATCTTAGGACTTCCCCTATGGTTTCTTATCAGAGAGCCCTAAGTCGTGGTCGGCCTGAAGAGACAGGGATAACGTTAGATTATATAGAGAGGATTCACAACATTCATGAGGAATGGTTATTGAACCCTAATATAAGGGAAGATTTTGAGAGGATAGAGATTATCGATGGAGATCAAAATATTAGCTCCATAAAGCAACAGTTTTGGGAAATTGAGGAGAGAATATTAGATAAACTTTCTATTCTTTAATTTAAACAAAATTCCAACCTATAATTTGTAATAAACTTTCAGTATCCAAAGAAAAGAAAAATGCCTCCTCGTTATAATCTTAGAACATCTCAGGGACAAGATGAATTAGAAAGGACGGGTCAGCAAGAAGAACGTCCACGACCTTCTTTACGCAACTCCACTATGTTTCGCCAACTTCGAAGAAACATGGGAATTCTGACACAGAAGGTGTCGAGTTTAGAGAATCAGCTGTCGCAAGCTCGGGAAACTAACGCTGCATCAGCTTCGTCTGGTAGGCATGAAGCACCGATTAATATTTGCCCGGTGATTGATACAAGAGTCGAAAAACCACGTTTTCCTGGAAGGTTTGGGGTACATCCAGTGTCGTTTTTGGAGGATCTTCAGAATTATTTACGGAGAATGCCTAATGAAGATGCTACAATTGAAACTATAATCAGTTGTTTAGAAGGTGATGTTCGAAAATGGGCCAGAATTTATAGACAGAGATGGTTTACACAGTCGGATTTCAAAAGAGATTTTTTGGATGCTTATTGGGGAGAAGCTGAACAAAACACCTTGAGAAGAATGATTGTGAATGGCACTTGGTCTAAAGAAAATGGAACAATGCTAGAACATTTCGTTAGTTTAGCAGGGCAAGCAAAGATGATGTCTAGACCAATTCCTGAATGGCAAATAGTGGAAGATTTGATGAGACACTTTCCGAAGGATGTACAATATGCTTGGCGGATGAAGAAAGGAAATACTTTGATTGAGGCAACAGAGTTTCTTCGTGAATTGGATGACGTGAATAAACAATGTGGATCTTCTTCCTTTGACTCTTCTACTGGAGCTGATAGGGGAACAAAGCGTCAAAGTCCATTCGTTTCGAATAAAGACAAACCATTTTATAAAAAACCAAAAGTGGTGGCTCACATCGAGGGGGAGACTTCAAGGGGAAGGATCACTGATGAAATAATTCAAGAAGAAGATTTAAACTAGTTGGGGCCATCTCCAATAAACAGGAGGTGGCTGCAATTAACAAAAATTTAAATTATCTTTTTCCTGTAAAATATTTAATAAAACAAGGTTGGAAGCCAGGGGTAGGATTGGGTTGTGACCAAGAAGGGATCTTATATCCTGTTTCCCCGAATAATACTAGAACGAAATATAATAGAGAAGGTTTAGGTTATTCTTCAGAAGAATATAATAATAAACAAACAGTCTTAGATTTAATTAAAGTTTTTGACGTTTCCGTGATTAAACAAAATCAACCAATGTATAACCAGTTCATTAAAGAATATGAAGGTAATTCTTTATATGATGAAGAGGTTTGCTTTGAGAATGAGGGGCCCAAATTTAAATCAGAAATAGAGTTACAAATTTTGGGACAATCTATAGTTCTCTTGGTAGACACTGGAAGTGAAGTAACTTGTATTTCGGAAGAATTCTTAGAGAGTTTACAAGGAGAATTAAAGTTAGAATTCCCTGCGTTACCAGTTAGACCAATATGTGTGAGGGGAGCCGTTGGACAAAAGAGTCTCCAAATAAAAAAACTAGTCTCTATACCGTTGACGTGTGGTTCATTTGATATTGATACGGGATTTTTAGTGATTGCTAAGTTAACTTGTTCTGCTATCCTTGGGGTAGATTGGTTAGTTGCGCACAACGCTGTTTTGCATTTAAAAGAACCACAAACATTAGAATTGGGTATCGTTGGACAAGGAGAAATTACTATTCCGTTTCGAAATCTTTCTAGTGGGTTTTTAGAAGAGAATCGAATAAATCTAATATCTGGAGTAGAGGAACAAAACGAAAAGGAAGGCGGTGAAGAAAAGCAATTATTAGATTTGTTTAAAAGTATTCGGTTGGGAATGGATTTGTCTGATGTAGAGAAAGAACAAATTTTAATGTTTTGAGATCCCATATGCAAGTTTTTACAAAGAAACTTGGAAGGGCAAACTGTTATACTCATGACATTAAAATGATTGAGGGTACTCCAAGGGTACAACGAACCTATCCTATACCATATGCACATAGGGCAAAAGTAGAAGAAAAGTTGAGGGAGATGGAAGAATTAGGGATTATATCGAGGAAAACTACAAATTTTTGTAGTCCTCTAACTTTCACTGGAAAACCCGATGGATCTGTTAGAATATTACTTGATGCTAGGGAAATCAATAAATATATGGTTCCAGAAGTAGAAGCACCGCCTTTACAGATTGACATACTTAATGCTTTTCTTGGTGTAAAATTTATAACATTGATTGATTTAAATAACGCTTATTTTCAAATACCGTTGACTGAGGACAGTAAAAAATATACTGGATTTACAGTTAATGGAAAGTCTTACGTATACAACGTGCTTCCGCAAGGACTTAAAACGTCAGTAGGGTCCTTTTGTCGCGCTATGGACATTATATTGGGTCCTGGTGTTAGAGAGTTTTGTGTCAATTATTTGGATGATCTTGCAATCCTAACGAGTGGGACTTGGCAAGGCCATTTGGATCATATTGATATAGTTTTGGATCGTTTAGAATCAGCTGGAATGACTTGTAATTTTGCAAAGTGCAACTTTTTCTGCAGTGAAGTAAAAATGTTAGGGCATATAGTTACAACTTCGGGAATTAAACCTAACCCAGATAAAATAAAAGCTATAAAGGAATTCCCTATTCCAAAGAAACAAAAACAGTTAAGAGGATTTTTGGGGCTTTGTAATTATTATAGACGTTTCATTAAGAACTATAGTATTTTGACTGCTCCGTTAACTAGGTTATTAAAGAAAAACCAAACATGGTTTTGGGATGAAGAATTAGATCGAGTTATCAATAAAATAAAGGAAGAATTTATTACAACGATTCTATTGAGCCATCCTGATCAGGATAAATTATATTATTTACAGACCGACAGTTCAGGGATCGGAATAGCCGGATCATTGTTTCAGATTGGAAATAGTGGTGAGGTTAAAATTTTGGGGTTCTGTAGTCGTGCGCTACGGGGTTCTGAATTACGATGGACTGTAACTGAACAAGAGTTGTGGGCTATTATTTATTCTGTGAAAAGTTTGAGACTTATTTAAGAGGAGCGAAATTTGTTATCCGTACAGACCATAAGGCATTAACTTTCATGAAACAAATGAAATTATACAATAGTAGAGTCACACGTTGGATTTTATTTCTTGAACAATTTGACTTCGAAGTCGAACATGTAAAAGGTGTAGAAAATATTGGGGTAGATATTTTATCTAGATATCCGCCAGGGGGAGTTTTGCAAGAAGAGAAGGTGTGGTATCCAACTGTTATGTATGTAGGTGTTTCTACTGACCGTGACTTGAAAAATAAATTACAACGTATGATGGAATATCAACGGCTTGACAACGTCATATGTGGGATTAAGGAGAAAATAAATGTTTCTAGAGTTCCCGAAAGAACAGATAGATTTACGCGTATAACTTTGCGTTGTATTGTCAATAATGATCTACTTTATTTTAAAACTGTACGTGGAGATTACGTTTTGTTTATGCCCAAGGTACTACAAGAAGAGATTTGTAAACAGGTACATATAGAGATGGGTCATCTTGGCGCATATAAAACTTTGAAATATTTACAATTAAGGTGTTATTGGTTAAATATGGGTAAGACAGTGAAGTCTTGTATTCAGAAGTGTCATGTTTGTCAGCTTTCTAGACCTGACTATATAAAAGGGGTAGGGAAATGTAAATCGATTTTAACTGAAAACCCGGGTGAATTAGTAATGGCTGATATTTTCGGACCACTACCTAAAACTGAGGCTGGTTATATTTACATTTTTGTAATACAGGATTCTTTTAGTAAATTTATTAAACTTTTCGGACTTCGTGGAGCTTCAGCAGACTCAGTGCTTTATTGTATGAGAGTGTTCACTGAAATAATACAACCTAAAGCTGTTATGACAGATAACGGAAAACAATTTATTAGTCACAAGTGGAAAAATGGACTCAGAGCTTTGAGAATTAAGACTTTGTATACTACTATTCGTAATCCTCGACCTAACACTACCGAACGAGTGAATAAAGAATTAAACAAATTCTTTAGAATTTATTGTCATGATGACCATACTAGATGGGATCATTACTTGTTGGAGATTGAGGAATTGTATAATAATACGTTCCATGAGAGTACGAAATTTTCTCCTAATGAAATATTATTTGGAAATTCAGAGAAACTTAAAGTAGACCGTTTTCTACCACGGGCACTCACGAATAAAACATTAGACCAAATTAGAGAGGAAGTTAGAGAAAACCTTAGACTTTCGAGTCAGAAGCGGCAGGATAGATTCAATAGAACTCATAAGTTGATAGATTTTCAAGTTGGTGATTTGGTAAAATTAAGGAGGCTTAATAAATCGGATTCTAGTCGAAATAAAACTAAGAAATTTGATTTATTATATGATGGACCATATCGAATTGGAGGAATAAAATATGCTAATGTGTATATTCTCGTTGATCCTGAAACTCAAAGTGTCAAAGGAGTTTATAATGCAGTCCATTTGGCTAAATATTATACTTAGGATGTTAGCTATTGAGATTTTCACGGGACTATATCATAAATTTTAACTTTAGAGGAATTGAGATATTCCTGGTCACAACCTAATTAATTTAATTTTATTAGTTTTAATTTAATAATTAATATTAGAAGACTATTTTGATTATAGTATATAGTGAGTCAATTTGTTAGTGAATTGACTGGCATTATTAAATCGACTTCGTTTTAAAAATATAATGAATTATAATAATTTATAATTTAATACAAATTTAATTTGGTTATATAATCAGGGTTGAACTGAAATAAATCTAAATTTAGATAAACATGTTAAATAATTTTAATAATTTTGAATAAAAAATTAATTTAGTTTAATGATTTATAATATTAGTAGTTTAGTTATTTGTTTTGTTTATTGTATTTGTGAATAAAAAATTTAAGGGCCAATATAGGAGGTTTTATTTTAATAAAATAATAATAATAATAAAAAAAAAAAAATTAATTTAAAATTGAAAATTTTAGAATTCTCGAAAAAAAAAAAAATGTTTTCTTAGATTTTTCGAAATAATAAAATTTTGGGGGAGGCTGTGCACTTGCGGAACCCTAAAAAATTTTTAAATGCATAAAATACTATTTAGAGGAAGTGTCAAGAAGTGTAACGATAAACGGGGAGTAGAAAAATATGACAAGGAGTGACAGTCGTGACAGGGTCGGAAGAGGGTCGAAAAAAAGAAAATGAAGGAAAAAAGCTATTTTTGCTGATAAAAGGGAATAGTTGCTAAAAATTTGATAAACGAAAGCAACAGAAGAAAACTAAGAATCAGGATTTGTTGAATAGTGAGGGCAATGGAGCTCAAATAGAATTTTAACATGTTTTAAAGTTTCAGGTGAGAGAGATTTTGGACCGTCAAGCAAGGAAAATTTGGGAAAAACGGAGAAAAATGGAAGAATGGAATCGGTAAACGATCCAAATATTCTTGATGTTACTTTGAGACGTCTGTGAAAGAAAAGTCGATAGTATGCTGGTTTTCTGTGAGTTATAATTTTTTTTTGTTTTGTAGCTCGCGAATAAAATAGAATTCATACAGCTGATGAGACGAATCTTTTGAAGGAGGCTATGATCCTGGATTGTGGATTCCTTCAATTGAGATAAAGATAGGGATTGCTTCGTGTAGGATATAGTATAGGAAGGTTTATTTGCGCATAATTTCAAGATGCTAACATTCAGGGTTTGATTCCAAAGTGTAAAGAATAAGTGGAGTGAAACTAATGTTATGTAAGTATTCAATTTTGTGGTTTTCATCTTTTATTTATTTTCGGTTCAAAGTTGTTGTGTGTATTTGAGTTAAGGTGAAATGTGACTTAATGAAATTTATAGTTTCTTCCAGGTTATGTGAGCTAAATAACGTTGAGAAAATCAGATTTCAATGTCAAAAGAGGAAGAGTTGATTGGAGAATATTTGCAGCTTTACAGATCTACCTGCGAGGGCATAAGAGGCTTGTACTGTGTGATACTTTAAGTAAATTGATATTCCCACTTAATGATTTTCGTTTGTAAACATTAATAACTCTGCGGAAATTATAACATACTGTGTTTCTAATCTGAGTCGTTATTTGTAGATAGTAATAAAGATTTTCTTTTCCCATAATTAAGTATAAACTAGTTCTACAAGTGTCTTTGTTCGCGTATAGCTAGGCAGGATAATGTTCTATTTCTATACAGGTACAGGAATTACAAGGAACATTATAGACATGGAAAAGCAAACCACAAATGATAAAACGTGAAGGCTAAAAAAAGGTATTGCTTGGATTGTAAAGGTAATGTAAATTTCATTGTGTTTAATTCTTTCCTTTACAGAGAAATTGATTAAAATAGTCCTTGGTGAAATCATGGAAACTGGACTCTGATGTATATATATTGTCATCGATTAGGGGTGGCTTTAGATGTTGTATATTTTGTCAACATTTCAAAAGTGACTTTGGACGATGTATATTATTATCATCAAGTCAAGGAGACTTTAAACGATGTATATTTCTATACTTTTTAGGTAGAATTGTCTATTTGACATTATTGTCAAATAGTCAACAAATAAATCATTTTTGATTTAGTTTTACTCAAAGCTAGACGCTATTTTGAAATCTTTATAAATTTTTTATCTCTTTAACAAAAAATAAATCAAAACCCAAAATCAAAATGGAAGAAAATATTAATACATTAAATAATTTCCATTTTTAGAAAATAATATAAAATCTTTGGCCCTAAATCAAAATTCCAGTTTTTAATATACTAATGTCTTCATATGATAAAATTTAAGAAAAATATTCCGTCAGATCAAAAGAATTAGAACGTCAATTCAAAATCTTAAAATAATATATCTGAAAACTAAAACTTGGATATAGATTGTGATATTTTATTGTGAAATAAAGGGTAAGTTTAAGTAGAGTGAATATTATAAATAATAATATTTCAAGTAATAATAAATTGCTTTGATAGTGATTTTGAATCTTTTACCTCTATTTCCCAAAATTGGAACATGCTGAGAGCATTACTACATCTCAGTACTCAAGCTCATAGGAGGTGCTTATCTTTCCTTTTACTTTCATACTATAGGAGTCCCAGATTTTGAGATTAAGAAATGCCTGCTCTCAGGTTTATTTAGTTCAACCAAGCTTGGATGGATGCCCTCGTGACTTGTGTCCCCGATGTCCACTATATTGGTTGTGGCTAATGTATGTCGCGTGTCACTGGAGTATCTGTCTAAGTCTATCTGATAATATCAACCTTCGGATTTATTTATTTTAATCATTCTTGGGCCGGAGCCCTCAAGCCTAAAAGGGTCTGATACTAAAGTTCTTCTCGTTCTATTTGTGTGAGATTTCGCTGATTCATCCTGATTCTTCCATCTGTATGTATGGGATGAATTGGTGTTACTCCAGTACAAATGGAGGGATATTAGCAAGGTGTTTTAACGTTGGATTTTGGAAATAATGTTTCTTGTGTTATGTGCTGACAACGCTTGCCCACTATTGGTTGCGTCGTTTGAGTGGCATATACCGCGGGAGGACCTCCTGATCTTAGCGTTAGATTACCAAATGTAGAGTAGTTAGACAACATAAAACTTTCTTCTTATGTGAAGGGACATTCTAGTTTAGTCTAATGACATTAAATTGTTTATAAGGAATAAATTAGAATTGTCCTGAATCAATAGGAAGAATATTCTTGATGGAGACATTACGTTCGTTCGTGGGTTGCTTCTTGTAAAGTGTGTTGACGACGTTCGCCCATAAGGCTGCGACGGCTGTACGACACTCTGACCTTGGGGGACCTCTGA
Organism: Athrips mouffetella; assembly: GCA_947532105.1. Lineage (NCBI taxonomy): Eukaryota > Metazoa > Arthropoda > Insecta > Lepidoptera > Gelechiidae > Athrips > Athrips mouffetella. The sequence continues at coordinate 11,239,713 of OX383971.1, forward strand.
ACTTTATGTGTGTCATCCTAAAGTAGTTAAATAATTTATTTAATCTTCATTGAATCATACAGGAATCTAAACTTTATAAGATTCTAAGTTTTAATTTTCCCTTAATAAAACTTGTCATAAATTATCATACTTAAAATTATACTTTGACTCAGTGTGAAACCACCTTAACTTTACTAAATAGATTCTTGAAAACAAAAATGGAACAGAAATTATAATGTTTAGTTTCTTTTCATTGTAAATAAGTTCCGAATATTTAAGTATATACAATAACCCCATTTTTATACTTCTTTTGAGTCCTCTTTTAAAGAACATCGAGTTTTAGCTAGTGTTGTTTACGCTAAATTCTCCCAGTGTTTTTGGTTTTGAATACTCGATGCTTTTGATTTTCCCTTAAGATCTTAAATCATAAATGTTTGGCCCAACCTAGCTTAGATACTACTATCCCGTATCTTCTCGGTTCTGGTCATCATACTTCACTTTTATTTAAGGATTACCTTCAGTAATCTTTTGTCATACTTACTTCTTATATGTTCTTCTTCGAAATATGCTGGGTAATCCCATTATAGTTTAGATGCTTTTCTTTTTATTTAAATGAGTGTTTAGACTGGGGTTACTCTACATAATCCTTGTCTTGCGTGGGTTGGTAACGGAAAAGAGATTTAGCTACGCATCACAAGTGAGAGCTATGAAGGATATACGGAGACCTTGTTGGTGCAATAAAGTCACTCAGTGACTGGGGGGAGGGAAATTGCCCTTCAAACTCTTTATGTCTCTCGTTATAAAACCGTTATTGATCTAGGCTGGCCATGCAAGCAATAATACTATACCCGTATCTAGTACAGACTTCACACTTGGACGTGTGGAGCTGGCTAATTATTTTCAGTTTAACTTATTTCAAAACAAACTAAGGGATTCGATGATGTCGATCATTGTCTGCCCGGAGGGATTACAGGAAGAGCTCTTATAGCTCATGATGGAGAGTGCCCTGTTTTCCTAAAGGAAGACTGTATGCTTCGTGTGCCTGGCGGGCTCGATGACCAGCTCTGGTATGGGTGACTAAAAGAAATAGTCAATACCCTGTGAACCCTGGATGAGTCAGTGATCGTCCCTTAAAGGTGGGCCACGTGGAAGTCGGGTTTGACGCGGGGCATGAACATACCGGGGGGAGACATCATCACCGTCTGGGTTGTACTGTGGTTAGTTAGTTCCGCTCTCCACATACATTAACCCTAGTCTTTACTGTAGTTTAAGTTTTCGATGGGATATCCAGCTCCGCGAGGATGATCAGAATCCTGACGATCCAGTTGGATTGTTAGGGTAGTTTAGCGTCATGTCATCGTGAGCTGGGTGATGATATGCCTCGGACCTAGGACTTAGGGTAGAGGAGGCCTAGGACGAGCTGCTTGGGGCGATGGCGGTGCCCCAAACCTGGGGATTGTCCCCACATTATTTTTATTACTTCGTTTATATTAACATAGGTTTCTTTTCAGAAACTTATCGGCTCTAATATTGCATTGTAAATGAGATGAAACCTTTCCTAAATTGATGAAACTACATGAATTCAGATGAACTACTCCTGTCAATATGAAACTAAATTTAAATAAATAGTGATATAAAATAAAATAAATAACATAAATTAGACATGTAAAGATTAGGTTTATATTCTAATATAAGTATTAAAATAACAAGTGTGTTTCTTTTTCATTCTTCTATTGCCACTCTCCACCGAGCAGAATCTGTAAATTACAAGATATTATAAATATATAAGACGGAATGACGTAGGATTCAGGAAAAATATAATATTCTTAAAGGATATTATTCTAAACGATCAACCTTGGCCAAAACTTTCACGTATCTGATTTGAGGATCCTATATGAAGGGACTTCAGATCTGTACAGTACCTACAGCAGACCAAAAGAAATATCAAGCTTGTCACCCCTGCACATGACGACAACGTTAAAATACGAATACATTCGTTAAAAATAACGTCCATGAAGAAAAATCTATCAGTGAAGAAAACTTTCAGGGGAGTATTTCATTATAATAACTCTAAGAACAGGGCGCGGTGGTATTCCATCGGCCGGAATGCACATGCGATGGGTTATTACCCGCTCTACTTCAATGCAACTATTAATTTTGTTATCTAACTTAATTGTCGAAATAACAAAGTTGCTTCGATAGTCGAACCTTCTAATTTAAGCGAAGGTAACTTCCTTGAAAGCGATTTGTTAGCCGGTCGGGGGGAGAGGCAACAATAGCGCAATTATCCACTACCGTTGGTCGTGTGGTGGTGGCCGTTTGAAGGTGGATCGCGTCGGGCCCGCAATTACCGGGGATAAAACACAAAGCGCGCTGCGGGCGATGCTCGGCGTCTAGCGCTCGAGTGCGGCAAATTGTGCGCCCGCGGCGCTCGCCCTCGCTCGCCGCACAGCACCAAGAGTCGCGTCGCGTCGCGCCGCGCCATGCCGGCCGGTCGGCGCACGGACCATGCCGCGACGTCTTCATCGCGCCCCGGGCGAGCGGCGAAAGTGGATAATGAGTAGTAAATCCCGCTCTCATTAGCTGAGAGCGAGCGTCGCAACGATCGGTACGAATTCGTCTTCGCCAGGTAAAGGGATAATCGGCGCAAGGCTCGAGCTCTGTTATTAGCCGTAGTACCATATATCACGCGCGGCATTACCCGCGGCCCCCGGCATCCGCGCCGCAATTACTGCAGTGCAGCGCGAACGGTGCAAGTCGCTTCGTCACAATACCCTATTTAGGATGCCTTATAGGTATCGTCGTGTTTCAAAGCAAGCAAATGAATACTTTCTAGAGGCAGTGTGTAATTGAAACCGATATGTACCTGAGATGGCAGCTCTAGAAATATCCTGGTAATTTCTTCGGACACGATGACAACAGTATGACACACGTGTCGTTATCGAGTGCGGGTATCGTGAAGGCGTCGTCGCTTGCACCTCGTTTGCGGACGACAGTGCGGATTGATTGCTTTATTGTCTGGTCGCAGGGCGCTGGAGTTGGAGTGGCGGGTGGCGGGGCGGCGAGTGGAGTGGCGACGCGCTATACATGATACATGAAGCGGCCGCGCGTCCGCAACTAATGAGCACCGGCACCGCGTAATTGTCACTGGCCACGGCGTAAACTCGTGGGATTCTGTGCCCGCTGAGGCGCTGACAGCCCGCGATTGAGTCGCCAGTCGCCACGCAAAAAGAGTGCAGGAATATGACGGCGGCTGTTACTCTGTTGCCGAGACAGTCGTATGTATGATTGATTTATTAAGGCCATACCGAGAATGAGCTCTTTTGTTGTATTGTGATGGTTCTTTAGACACAAAACGGTTTGAAAGTAATACCTTATCAGAGTTAAAAGTCCATGGAATTATGATTTAAAGATCGGTCTAGTAAGTGGAAAACATGGACATGGAAGTGTGGTCCTGTAAGCGGAATTGAAAATTGTTGCAAGCGGTGAAGAGTAAATGGAGTAGAGTAGGTGGCTAGGGGGACAGGGCGCGCGGTCGAACTGGGTTGCAGGGCGCGGTGTATCTATTTCAATAGAATGCGGTGGCTTGCAACAAGGAATCCGATGCGGTTATCGACGACGGAGGTGAGAGATGTGTCGATGGTCGCACGGAGCTAGTGCGGGGGGCGCGTATCGCGATTGCATCGGAGAGCAAACAAGCGGGCGCCAGGCGGGGTGTCGCGGCCGGGGGCGCTCAAATCATATTACCCCCGCCTCACACCCGCATCGCGCCACACGTCATTCGAGTGTGCGTCGCTATGGCGACGGCCCGGGCCGTGCATGATATTAGTACGTGTGCGGCTCATCTCCGGGCGTTTAAACTTAACGGGCGGCCGCCGAGCGCGGGAAATTAAAACCGGGTACGGACCGGAAGGCGCGATCGACCCCGCGCTTTCCGCCGACGAGCCGCCCGATCACATCTCCCTGCGCCCGCACCAAATTAAGCGCGCCCGCCGCCGTGTGTTACATATGCATAGCAAACGTTGTTGCGGAATATTCTTGAATTTGAAGCAGGGTCGTTGTTTATTGTCTTAAGTTCTCAAGTAGGAAACAATACAGTATCGAAATTACAGATTCTTAAAGGTGAACATTGAATCAGCACTTGATCAAATAACAAACACAGGATTTAAAAGAAAGAAATAGACAAATAGGTAGGCACGTTAGCAAACTATTCACATTATTCTTGTAAACTTGTTAGTCGACGTCACACACATGGCGCTCGGTGCCGGGAAAGAACTCCTCCCCTACGTATGTAGATACCTACACATTTGCTTTGCTCAAAGACATTGTCGCTTTCAGGCACCTCATTAGAGCGCGTCCCATGTGAGCCTACCCACTCCCCCCACCCCCCAGCGTCGGAAGCTCCACACACAGGGTGGGGGTAATTCTTTCTCCGAGCTCGCAAACTTGCCGGGATAATTACACTTAAGGACCCGCTTCTTCTTTAATGTCTTTTTTGATGAGATCTTAGCAGTTATTAATGTTAATGTAAAAGTATGGAGATGAGCTTTACGAAGATTAAAGGTTTTTACAACATGAATTTATAGAAGCGCGCACCTAAATTATGAATTTAAGTCGCTAGTGAGTTGGAGGGATTGATTCAACAAAATTGTCGTTACGCCAATAATATACGATAGGTAGGAATTCGAAAGGTAGAATTGGTTCCTATAAGTGAATTTTCCAAGTGAATACACGGGAAAACAGCGGGTACATAAACGTCGATTCCAAAAGTTTGAGGGCGCCATTAGGGCCGCAATAAAAATCAAGTTCGATAGCATATAATCGAGCCGTCACACAAACTGTTACGCGTGCCGTAACCCCGAACAGCACTCGAACAGCAATAAACTATAAAAAGTGGATAGTAAAATGTATAAACAATGAGAGCACGGCTAAAACGTTTTAGTGTTAAGAGTGGGACCATAAACCGTTGACACGCACCCGTAAAATATTAACGATACCTACAAGAAAAATGACGACTATCAATGTAGGTACCGATTTTCGGTCGCGAGGACGCGCTACAAATAATGGCTGGGCCGAATTTATACGCGGACCCGAATTGCCCCGATTGAATATTTTACCAGGCCACGAATGCGTCGGACGATATTTTTCTATTTCACCGCCCATTTTTACTATCAATTGCTTAGTTTCCCCTTTAATATTATTCCTGGGAGTCGCCTCGCCTGCTTCGGTTGCGATAAGGGAAAACTTGCAAATAAACACAAAGAGCATCGCGATGTGATTTGAGCTCTGGCGGTTTTATTTCAGGAACTGAAGGCGGGACGGAGCAGGAAATCTCTATCGATTGATTGCTTCCGCTGCATAAGTACTTTACCTTCCTATTTTCCTAATAATTTAAGTACTTTACTTACTACTTCCTCTATAAAATTATGATTTTAAAGAAAGAAAGAAAATGTTTACTTTATTAAACTTATACTAAAATCCCTAAAACGGTAGCTACACAGCTTACGCTACAGCACCTTGCGCTGCTGTAGTGTTGGTCTTCCGTGACCCCTGAAAGGTAGGTGTAGCAATAGCCGAACCCACAACGTAAGTACATAAAGTTTTACACAAATTATTATTCATTCCGTGCTCCTCCACTATACGTATAGTACCTACTTGTTGTGATTAACATTAATTGAAATTGATTAGAAATGGTTAATAAATTACTACAATAGGTTAAATATTAAAAATAGCACGGTTATTACCAGAAGCTAACTAGTTAGAAGGTGTGAGAGAGTAGCGCTATTGAATACATTCTAAGAAGGAATACTCATTCTTTATTTTCGAGTCGCCGCCGACTTCCCCTTATATCGACTCCACCAATCGTTCCCGCATAAATTTGTTTTTAATTTGAATTCGATTTCGTGTCGATCTATAAAATCGGTTGCGATAGGCATAGTAAGTCAATGCGTTCAGTTTATCTACCTAGGTAGTTGAAACGAGGTTTAAACGAAAATAAAACTATGCGACTGGTACTTCGTTTCTTGGTTTATCGACTCGAGTGTACATTGTGTGGGTGGTAGTGGTAAGCAGTCGAGCGTTCAGTGCGTATGTTTGTGGAGATGCTGACGGTTATTATCTTAAACGATTCGGGAACACAATAACCTTTAAAAGGTGTAAAGGCGTGGACTCAATTGGAGTTCCAGTCAGAGTTTAAAATAACTCTTTGCAAGCGAATGGTTTATTGCTTATTGAGTAGCTCTGAGGAAACGCGCCTCCGACGATAAAACACGCTCGGAGTGGAATCTCAGTCAATATCACAATATACGCGGCGACATTGAAATTATCGCTCCATGGGAGGCGTACGTCGGACGCGAGGTGGACGATGAGGTGGACAAACTAAAACAAAATGAGAATAGTTTGAAACAATGAGTATTGTCGCGATGTGTGGTGCGCGGGCGCGGGCGCTGCGTGGCGCGATCGAGGCGAGCGGGCAGTGCGCGGGCGCGCGAGGGCTCGTTAGCGGGCCGCGCGCCATTGGCCGCCGCGCGGTGGGCGGGGCGCGCGACAAACTGCGCGCACGCAAATAGCGCACCCGCACACAAATTAAAACAATAAAATGAAAGTAATAAAACAAAGTGAGCACCAAAGAGTATCCACTATCGAGAGGCTTAATGGCCGAGTGGAGGCGGCGGAGTCTCGATTTATTGAGCGAGGAGCTTACGCCCGCGAAACTGATTGCCTAGCCAAATTCGGAAAAGCACACATAGGTACTTGTCTGAGACAATTTTACAGGTTATTGTTTTCTTTTTTTATTACTTTATAATAATTAATTGAACCTCATACTCAAACGTAACTTCATATTATAACAATCCTAAAGGATGTTAATTTGTCCATACCTACCAAATGACCTACCACTGAACAACTTTTTGCAAGCAAGGCTCATATCAACAAACAAACTTAACGCATTTCGATTTTTTTTTTCGTAATTTCGACCAGGGAAAAGTTGTTCAGTTTCATAGCTAGACCTTTCAAAGTCGTTATACCTTTATTGTAGCACGTTGTAAATAATACTTACAAGATGGATATAAAATGTGATCGTAAATGCTCCTGAAAGTAGATCTTTAAGTTTAAATTCTGCCCCTTCGCCGCTTTCATGAGAGTAAATTCGAGCTCTCCGCACTTGGCAGCGGTAACGAATGTCGTCTCATTTACTAATGTGTCACATACAGGCGGCGTTGTTTCGCGGGCGGGCGAGGGGGTGAGGAGGGGAGCTAGGGGACGAGAGGGGGAGGGGTGCAGATGACCAATGGGCGGTGGGTTGCGGGCAGACCAAGCGCTGCAACGTTAATTACACGCCGTCCTGAAGCCTGACTAGATATCCAGTCAACCTCCCCTTATCACCACGATGCGATCATATCGCAAGATTGAACTAGGGTGCCGTAGTTAGGTATGTATTATCTATCATACCTAAACGTAGGTAAGTATTTATTTTATCACAACAAAAGAAAAAAAAAACATACAAAATACGGTCGGTTTATACGACCATTAAACTGAAAAGAAACCTAGAATAGAAAAATTCACAAATTTGACTTTCTTATGCAAACCTCGCGCCCTTAATTAGAAGTTTTGTATAGAACGAAGCAATACTTAAATTTCTTTCGACTACCTACAGTTTCCGGGATCATTAGTTACGTTTTACATTTTTTTTTTGTGACAGTAAAATACTTAATTCAGAACAATAAGTATATCAAAGAAACAAATGTAAATATGAAGACATCTATAATAAATTCTCTTAATTTAAAACGTTGCAAAACAAGTTACTCTACACAGGCATGCCGTTTTCCCGAGCTATAAAAACCGGAGTTGATTTTTTTGCGAATTACCATTTTGCTTGAGGAGGGTAAACACAATGTCTTCCTTTGCGAAGGCTCGCCGGGGCCTAGTTAGGTGAGAATAAACATTTGACGTCAGCGCGTGATTGTGAAAAGGATCGTGATTACAGCCGGCAGTTAGTTGAGGCTTCATTAGAGCGCGGAGGGCGGGGGAGGGGGGCAGACGAGATGAGACTGGGTGCATCTCGGTGCTGCGCGCGCAAACAAATTAAAACGTAAGACGCGCCCTAATCAATAGCCGGCTCCGCCGCGAAGCCGAATTAACTCGCCCGAATGAAAAAATGAACAAAATTATATTCGCGCGAGACCTCAACCCCCTCGCCGCCCCCCGCCCGGAGGAAATTGCTTTTCTTTCAGTGGGCGCGCACACACGCCCGCCGCCGCGACGTGAGCGCGAGAGGGTTACCGCTGTAGGGTTGTCTAATCTACCCAACCTTTATTGCAATTTGGGTTTAGTTTATCGATCTCCAGGTACTTCTCCAACACTTTAAACTGTTTAAAACATTCGACAGCATAAAACCTTATTCACGACCTAGGCCTGCACGTTATGATGGTGAACAAAAATGTGTGGGCGCGCCAGCCCTGCGTCGACACAATATTATAATTTACGTTTCGTCGTATATCGTGGTGTAAGTAGGTGCTTTACCTGGCGTTTCGCGCCCGCTCAGCCCTCGGTTCTCGCTAAATCTGAGCTTTATACGTTCACTTGACGCGACGAGAGCGATATTAGTTTCGAGCCGACTCTTTCCCTACTACAATATTTATTAACACTCTAAGAGGTTCATATATTTTTTCCTATTTTCCTTTAAAGCGAACGTAAAGGCTTTGTGCCTAGTTTTATTTGAATAGGTATCGAATGTTTTTTGCTTGAGTTGAGATCTTGGTACAGAAAAGACTATTTCATATTCGAATAAACATTTAAAAAGCCTCTCTCAACAAAATCAGAATATGAAAGGTCTAAATTATTGTTGCCTCACTAGTAAAATTCTCTTGAAAAATACAAGAAACAGTTGTTGTTGGGTCGAAAAACAAAAAAAAACACGGATTTTTATGAAAATAAAAAAAGTACATTCTCCTCTTCTTACATCTTGGGAATGTTGTCCAGGACTATGTTAGAGTCTATGTTCTGAGTCACACCTTAAAAAACATCCTACTTTTTACACCCTGTATGACCAAAATTAAAAAAGGTAGGTAGTTAAAATCAGAGTTCTCCTATGTACTTAGAGGTTAGGTTGTTCATCCGGCTTGTAGATAAGAGAATGGAGTTTCATTAGCGGAGGCGATCTCGGGTAATCTGGTAGCGGGCGCCAATTAACGCGTGGGCGAAGAGTCGGCCGCCCGCCCGCCCAAGCCGGCCAATGGCGGCCGCGCGGGGATTAATTAAGTAAGTTCCCGTCCGTGCGGGGTGCAACATCCCCCCACCCCTCAAACCCCCCCTCTCCCCACCTCACACCGCTCGGAGTCTGCGGACACGCCCGGGAAACTAACCACCTAATGAGGGGAGATGACCTCACGTGCTTGTGTGCTTTGTCTATCCACGTATGTACAAACTATTGTTCATTTATGTGTTCGCTTTTGTGTCAGTTATGTGTGTAAGTGCTTTGTTGTGCTTAGTTACATTTGTCAGTGTTACACGCCTCGGTGTCTTGTTGTAAACGAGGGCACGTACTCGCAAGATGCAACATAGAAACACAAGGAAATTTAATTTTTTGTTCTGCTGTTTCATAACTTTTATATTCTCAGCAATGTCCCGGTGACAGTGGTACCGCCAAGAATACGGATACCCCATTTTTTCCCGGGGATGTCAAAAAGGCGACTAAGGAATCCTAATTACCTAAATCTAAAGATAAGCTACGCTACTGCGTAACTGCAACGCTACCAATCCTATGGTAATCTAAGAATAAGGTAAATCACCCGAAAATATGCCACAATTTTGTAGTGAAAATATTCTGGGTGGCTTTTTTCAACAGTCGACGTTTATAGGCTGTTATAGTAAAGAAGACAGCTGCACGTCATTGGTAACTCTATGACCTTGTAGGGTCTCTGTTTTCTATAGTTCGTTACGTAGCGCCAATTAAATTAATACTGGTTTTGTTACTTGCTGTGGTGTGTACATTATTCGTATCTTGGCCGGAATAGTACAGACATTCTAATAGAGGTTGTGTATTGTCGCGATAAACGGACAATCTTAGGCTATTTTACTTCTGGATATGGCCAGAAATCAGTTACTTCGATATACGTAAAGGCCAAAAAGTACTCACTTTCCGGCCGCAGGCACGTAATAGTAGATTAGTAGCCAAGGGCTGTAAGGCATCAATTGCTGCCCGAGATATTTAGGCGCACGAGCGCAGCCAGGGCGCCTATAGTTCGAGGGTGCAATTTATGCTTAAGCTAACTACTCTGCTTTACATCTCGATTGTGAGGTAAGTAGGTCCTTATTACCACCAAATTGTAGGTGACCAATTAGCGCTATAGGGTAATAATGTAGCTAGAAAAGCCCAAGGGCGGTAGGTAATTAAAACGCCCGCCGCTCCGCTGCTGGAGGCGGCCATCAAGGCGTAGCCGCGCGTGGAGGTGGAGGTGCTGCCCAATTACTTACCGCCCTAGGGCTTTTCAGGCTACATTATTACCCTAGAGCGCTAATTGGTCACCTACAAGCCCCATTTGGGGCCCTACTTACCGAATATGAGAGATGTAAAAGAATATTGTCAGTAACGTATGTATATGACGTAATTGACACGGTCAATTCTACGTGAATGACGTGACATGTCAAGGGCATAGGGGCATAACTGGAAATTCTGTGCAAAGAAATGCGTAAAGCACCGACAGGCACAGATCAGTTAAGTGTTGTCAGTCCCATAACTCACCATCAAATGTCGAACCGGGTCAGAAATAACTTGTTACGTATTTGTTTGTTCATTTTGCTACGAGGGTTAGGATACAAACTTACAACGTGTAAAAAACATCCCCCTTAAACTATGGATTAAGACCATGAAACTAAAACAATTTTCTCAATAGAACATACATAGTCCCATAATGTAAACTTTTGTTCCGTATTCCTTTTGAAAAGTTGTTCAGTTTGGCTTAAATCCACATTTTCCGTTTTCAAGATAAATCTTTGTGAACCCGATAAAATTCACGAGAATGCACTACGACACACACATACACTGCACTCGATTTTTTGGGCCAAATGGTAAAATTCCAAAATAAGGTAACTAATATTTACCTACGTTAAGTCTTGTCGTGGGTAAACGTTGTAGTGGTCATTGAGAGGTCAGAGGGCAATTAGGAGGAGGTCCTACGCCGGAAGCGCGTGTGACGGATGATGGCGGCGCGACTGTTTGCGACCGTCGTCGTCTGCGCTGATCGAGTGTCCACTACGCATTATGTCCGCTTTGATTTAACGAGTGGATACGTCGCAGGCAAATCAAATAATTCGCCTTTTACAAACGTCCGGCAAATTGTGAACGGTCGGTAAATTGTAAAACGGTGTCGGCATATTGTAAGTGGGATAGATCGTAGCAGGTGGAGGACTGTGGTCTCTGCCTACCCCAACGGGAAAGAAGCGTGATGTTATGTATGTATGTATAGATCACTGGTGCATTTTAGGTTCGCTAGCTAAGGTAAACTCAACCCTACTCGGGATCGGTTAGGTTACCTGGAGAACATAACACCAGAAACTAATTTCTGGGCATTTTGTAAAATGTCAAGGCTTTTTGTAAAACGCAAATTATACAATTTGCCTGCGACACATAGATGGACAATAAATATAAAGGTAAAATGATAACTTAGTATAAGAAAATATTATTTATTTATCACGTTACGTGGGTTACTGCTGGCTAAAAGGCTTCATATCTATTATGAGCTTTTCAATTACTGAGCGTTTGAAACTTGTTTACTAGTATATTCTGTGGCCTACGTCTCATAATTATACAAATTTTATTTAAAACTTAACGTGTCTCACTGCTTGGTAGAGGTCTCATCTCTATTGCGCCACCCACTCTTGTCTATTGCTTATAAGCCTGCAAGCAACTGCCGGTGCCTCAGAAAATTCTTCAGTTAATCGCGCCTTCGTCTCATAATCATCATAATATCCCATGAAATGTCCACTGTAGGACATCCAGCTTCTTTCAAAATTCCACCACTTGCTGGAACAACACAATGTGGAGGAGAAGTACCATAGTCACAGTTAGCGTTGCGCGTTACTGGCGCCATGGACTGTGGTTACTGGAGAACGCAGTATGTAAGATGGTATACCTACGATACACAGATTTCATAATCCCTTAGTCGCCTTCTACGACACCCACGTGTAGAAATGGGTTGGTTCTATTCGTTGCCGGCACCACACGGGTGGTCATAATATAATAAGAAGATGGAAGATACTGTTTATAAGAAACTATTAATTGGAAAAGCAGAAAAAAATAACTGGATCCATGAAAATAAAAAAACAAATTAGGTATTAAAACTTGTCAAATAAACACGTAGTAATATTATAAAGGAATTCCAATTTTATGTTAGAACATCGACAGTATTTTAATATCTGCTGTCAGAAGAACATACAGTTTTAATGCAATGCATGTATTAGCTAATAAATATTTATGTGAGCTCTAACCCCATGAGTCGGTAAGTACGTTAGCTACTTAAATATGGTCGTAAGTTCATAAATAAGTTAACAGCAATAAAAGTTTTACGGGCAGTATTCTTTATCTTGTTTTGAATTTCATCAGCGTCTGCACTACGGTTGGTATTGTTCAGACATACTTTTTCATTGTTTGGCACTTTGATTCCTCTTTCTTTCTTCATATTATTTTCATTGTTACAATTGAACTCTCTACAATTTCGACCTAAACCTCTCGCCACATTTAAGTAAATCTGAAAAACTTTGTCAAAGAAAGAGATAGGAGATAATAATCAGTCGTCTTTAAAGCGTAAATTTTCATTGGTTTTGCACCCGGAACCCAGTGATTCTGCTCATGAAAACAAGCAACCTTCCCGAAGAAAAATTTTTCGCCTTCCCATAAAGTTGATCACGTGACCTACTTTGGAGAGAAAAAAAAATTCGAGTAAACATTTTTTTCTTCCACTTACATTTCTTACCCCGTGTGGTGCCGGCAAAAAATAGTACCAACCCTTCCATACCCGTGGGTGTCGTCAGAGGCGACTAAGGGTTAAACTGGAGGATGGGAAGCAGCATCCTACTTTGTATCTGACATCTTACTTACTGCGGACACCTACAACCGCGGTCGATGGTGCCAGCCATAACGCTAACAGGCGAGGTGACTATGGTACCTCCTCCTACATTTTTCTAGCACAAGCTGGAATTATAGAGGGAGTTCCCTGTCCTGTAGTGGACGTTTCATGGGATGTTATAATTTTTTTCTTCGAATAAGTTTCTTGGTATCACGAGTAGAATTACAGGGCTTCGGGAGCAAAATCAATGAAAATTCACGCTGTAGGTATCGCTGGCATAAGGCTTTTGTGGGTTAACAAATGTAACGAATCATTTTTTACAGTCCATAATTCTTTTGAGAAAGTTTTTAAGTTTTACATAAAAAAAACAATAATTTGGCTAGTCCAAAAATAGCCTGATCTGCTTTTTTTATTGACTTAACCGTAATTAACTTAGCGGGGAATGTTTTAAGTTATGTTTTCAAGTAAAATGTGGAATTAGATTAAATGTCTTTTACGAGTATTGTCCATTTATTTGCGTAAAGACGACAAGCAAAGACCACATACTATTCAAACAAAATGTTTTCGTCAAAGTTTCCTCATGGCTCTTTTGTTGGGCGAGCGACGTTTCCTCTCACGATAGGAGTCGAAGGAAAACACTCCACACATAGAGGTCATTCACAGATAAAAATGAAAACTTCGATGCTCAATCCATAACAATTATGACATAATATTTTGAAAAGTCAAGAATTGCAGTGCCAAAACAGCGCTAACACAAAATTGTAGTTTATTTTTGAGAGCAGTGTCATGAATTAAGGGGCTGACAAGATACTCCAGTAAAATTACGAGAGATTGTATGGCGAAACGGAAATAATTGATAATAGCCGTGATTCTTTTTCAGATCGATAGATTATATTTCTGTGTAAAGCTTTTTAATGGAATCCACCTAAATTTACTTCATTTATTTATTTATTTTGCCGTCCAAACATTAAAAAAATATGGAATTTCGGAAAAAAATGTTAATAGATTATTTTTTTTATTTACGGCTTGCTATATATTCAGAATTTCATATTATACATGAATCCACCTAAAAATATAAGCTTTTTTGTATTGTTTAACTTTTATAGCACGAAATTTAAATACAGCTTATCTTCGCAACCAAAAATAGTAATAGATCCGTTTTGCTTTCTAATAATTTAAATAGTGCTATATAATCACATTTTTGGCAAATCCAACATAAATGTTTACAAAATCATTGTAAACCAGCGATTACAAAAAACTTTTTTTTTATTTAGTATGGCATTTTTGTGAATATATATAAGAATCACTTACATTTAAAAAGGTTGAGTTTAGCTCAGTTTATTGCTATTATTTTACCTCGACTTTATTGGCCCTTATATGTAAAAATAAGTGGAGATTTTATATTTTGAAATAAATTGATATTTTTAAATATATTTATGGTGGATTTTGATGCCTATATGTAAAGTATACGTTTATCTATGATATAAAGTATATAATTGTCTATTACTATTTTTGCCTTAGCTGTTATTCGAAAAAAATATTCCGCTTTAAATTTTAGGTGGATTCGTAAATATTGCGTCTTAACATCATATTTAAATACGATATACACAAAAAAGTAGCTATTAGCATTTAATGTTTTGCAAAACCGTATTTTTACTGGACTAAGACCTAAATACGCTGCACTTGAGCAGGTTTTTAACGAAAAGTGATGAATATACGGCAGTGAAAAAAAAATGTGATACTTAAGCATCTTTACAAGAATATGCATATTCCATGGCCGACTCCGAAACACGATTAAATATATTTTGTACGCTACAAAAAAATCCAAATTTACCTCTGCTTTTTGCTTCTAAACCGTTTTTTTAAGTACCCATCAATCTATGATTCCAAAACTTATACACATTATTCAATATACTATGCTGCTGCTGCTGTTTTATAATGAATATTATGGGAACAGATTTTGAGAAAAATGCAAATAGAGCGAAAAACGTAAAACAGCGCGAATCCGCTCCGTCCTAGCACACGCATTCTGCCCTTTGTTAGAAAGGGAGGTAATTCAGCTCTTATCAGCCCCTTAAGCAACAAGGAATCTAAAATACTTATGATGAAGAGGCCTCACGCAACACAAAATTAGCAATTCATATAGTTTTAAAAGGTAGCACTGGTCCATAATCGAAAGCAGGCAGGCAGGATGTATAGGGGTGCCAAAATAACTAATAGTTTTCGCGGGGGCGTGTTAGCATTTTTCTTCTGGTGGTGACGGCAAGGGGGTGAGCGGAGGGGGTGGAATAAGGAATAACTCTCTTTCAGGAATGGCTACGCGGATCATTTATACTTCATCGGCTCGGTTAATAACGGCGATATAAGACTTATAACCTCTATGCGCAAACGGAAATTTATTTTCTTGTGATTGATGTTTTTATAAAGGGTATAAGGGACGGTGTACCGAAAACTGAAAGGACGTGTTCAGTCAACGAAACTGAACAGCTTTCTCAAAGAAACATGTGGGAAATGAAAAAAAAATTGGTTCTCCATACAAACTGTAATATTGGAATCAGTGTTTGAAATACTTACAGGTTCTTTTATAACCATTCTATTGCAAGATGATAATATGCTTAACCGATTTGACTGGCAATATGCCAGAATACAGATATTTTATAAAAGCTGGTACCCTAGTAGCATTCACATCCATTCGACGATCTTCTAAAATAAAATACTCAAATCGTTATGTACAGTCAAGAGAGCATTAAGCTCGACACACTGGACTTTGTACCGTTCTTATTTCAATAGAAGTATGGCCTAGAGTCGCGCTGCGAATGTCAAGCTTGACCTGTCGTTGACTGTACCTGCTACCTGTACTATGCAGACGCTAATTCAAATAACTTGTGCAAGTAACTTAAAATACTTATGTACAGTATAACCGCAATATTTGTTGTGAAGATTTTATATAACCTCTTTGCCAATACGCTATAAAAAAAATATTTCTTTTTACCACCTGAACAGATATTGCGTTCATACTGTAAGTACTAAATTCTTAATCTCACTGGACGCAGTCATGAGTCGAAAAGGTCAGCTAATAAAAAGGTTCACAAGCACATAAACGCAATCCCTATTTTGGACATTCTCTAAAATGTGGTAAGCTATAAAACACTGTACCTTGCTGAACTTGGAATAAAAACATCTCCTTTAGGCAAATAGTGGCGTTAAGGGTGCGTGGGGTAACTCGCTCTCACCTACGACTGTTTTACGCGCCTTTGTGAGTGCGTTCGATGGATGGTGTGCAAATAAAACGCATTCATTGTTTCCCAAGAAATGGCGTTAAAAGTGGAAGGTTTATCGTCAGTACAGAATGTAGAGTGGAGTCTTTGTAGGAGTTCTTTATCTGTACTAAATAATAGAAATTGGACTGTATACTGCTACTGCACTCGAAATCATGTCAAAATAGGAAATAAATGTTATATACTCACATTTACTATGTGCCAATCTACTTAATAAACGATCCCGGGATCGTCGGAAGAGCGCCACTCCTTCCTGCTCTGTCATTAATCTACGCCCCTGTACTAAGAAACGCCCGGAAAATCAACCCTTTCGCCTTGTCTTAATTACCACGCCCGCTCGCCTCGCTTCAGCGGCGCCCTCCTATTGGATGCCCGACGCTCGCGTCATCGCCCCGCGTTTTAATTGGTCGCCCGTAATTAACGCTCCGTAATCACCAACCGCGTCGAGCGAGGGGACGATGTTCCTAATTTGAATTTTTAATTATTCCGCGTCTCTACGCTGATTGGTCAAACTCGCCTTTGTTTACATAGAAACAATGCGTATTGTCTTAGCGGTGACGTTTCCCCACGTTTTTTGTGAATTAATTAAAACAGTCGATAATTATTTACTTGCCGTTACCTTTTTGATAAGAAAACTGGTTTAGTATCAATCATCCAGGTATATTTTATTTACCTTAATTTTCTTGCTAACCCTAGTCTTCTTTTTAATAGTAACTTCATGGATCTACCAATTACCTGTAAAGACATTTACCAAGCTCAAAATAAGTGCAACTGAAACCCAAAACCTTTC
The DNA here is from genome assembly GCA_947532105.1 of Athrips mouffetella. Classification (NCBI taxonomy): domain Eukaryota; kingdom Metazoa; phylum Arthropoda; class Insecta; order Lepidoptera; family Gelechiidae; genus Athrips; species Athrips mouffetella. The sequence continues at coordinate 11,256,824 of OX383971.1, forward strand.
TTATAACATTTTTGCGAAGGAATAGAATAGGCCAATGCTGCTACAACAAAAGCACCTACACATTAATGAGGTGGAACCTGAAATAGGTATGTATCCTATATAAAGCTAAAAACATATCAACCTACCTTTGATGAACTTCAGCTATTTTCACGCCATGCACCACACCCTGGTTTCCCCGTGGTAGGTTTTATATGTTTATCATCACTGCGCGGTGCAGTCCCGGGTAGGCATTACCGCACCGTTCTTAATGAGCTGCGTTCATATATTAACATTTGTTTTGTGGCCACCGTTAAGACAGAAAGACCGGGGTAAGGAAGGGTGCCTTCCCACCACAGCAGAGCGATCTAGCTAAGCCCTGAGCTGGAAAAATTCCAGCTCCATTTTTCTATCTTAGAGCTGCGCTGTGCTACGCTACAAAAATGGAACAATTCTTAGTTAGCAATGGGGCTTAGTTACCTCGCACAGCTCTGGTCGAAAACCACCCTAAATGGCTGTCTTTGACTTAAATCAACACAAGCGATATAAGTACAAAGAGACATTTACACTATATTTTCCAAGAAAAGATACTTAGCATCTACAGCTAATTAAAACCAAATATTTCCAACTGTTCGTTTAGTATATAAGGTACGATATGACGGTATCTTGCTAATTTCGTTCATACATGCCTTCTTGCTTTTAACGTACCCAATGCAAAGTCGTGTTGATATTGGAACGTACTCTCGCGTGGCTGAAGCACGTCGGCTCCGCATGCCGAATTAGCTCATTACGCCGCCTCGCAAGATTTATCCTTCCGCCCGCACTCCAAATTTGAATAAGACCATTAGGCAACTTCCCAATGTTCGCTCGTCGGAATTCCGAATTGAGCAATTACCACTCACCTGCTTTCTTCTCTTTCCTTTCCAAAGTTTTTATTGATTTATGACATCAGAGGCCTCGTCTTATGGCACGGAATTTTAAAACTGTGACTTACTTTTCGGGAAATATTGGTTTTTTGATTAAAGTAAGTAACTTCTTCGTTTGAGCAAAGTTAATACAGCCTGGATTTATTTTTATCAGAACCAATTAACACAAGTACATACCATCCAACGTCTAAACAGAAAGAGGAAAAACGGTAATTTCTAACCAGCGTTTCCTAGAAATCTCATTAAGAGGCATTAAGCGGCACAGATCCTAGATAATAAAGTGGAAAGATTGTTGAATTACGAGCTCATTCATTAGTCAGCCTAAAGGGCAGAGGTGTGTTCACATATGCGGAAAGATCGTGCGGGGTTCCGATTAGAGAGGCGATAGAGGAAAGCTAAGGAGGTGTTTATGCGTCCGCGGCGACGTTGAGTGACGCGGCCGGCCGCAGCGCCGCCGCCTTAATAAGGTAAATGAGATGCGGCGAGCGCACACACCGCTTAAATTAGCCACCTCACGTGCCCGAGCTAACAAACGCCTTGTTATAGAGCCGAGCTTAACGAGAAGCTTTGTATTAAGATTTGGTGGAGGGATTTTTCGTTTACGTAGAAAATGCGAATAATAGTCTGAGTTGAATGACAACATTTTCAGATAACCTACAACCAGTCAAAGGAAATAACTTATCTTCAATAATCGCCATAAGATTAAAAAGTCTGAAGAAAGTATCTTCATCAACACCAGTCAACGATCCGCAACGAGGTCCCAACAAAAGAAACTGTAAACGGTTAAACCTTGAATTTTTTGTCCAATTAAAAAAGTCGTCGATAGTTTTGAGCGTTTTTTGGGTTTTTATTAGTTTTCGGTGGTTGGGTTTTTGCTCGGGGCACGGGTCAAGCGAGATGAGACAATGTGTCCAGCGCGGCGTGGTCGCTGGTCGTGCCGCGCGGTTGGTTCCGCGTGCCTTCCTACCATTCAGCGCTAATCGCTTCATTCACCGGCGAGAGAGCGCTTTTTACCCATCTCTACTCCGCTGCCGATCGGTCATGCATTCCTCCAATGCGAACTGTCGCCGTCCCGAGCCAGCACGATGTGGCAAATTAGTACTGTCGCTGCTCAGGCATTCGGATGCGTGATGCTAATCAGTGATGGTAAGTTAGCTGCGTCATTATTACCCATCTAAGGCAGTAAATAGCAAGACAGCTCAAGTATTACCTTTTTATTCAGATTCCAAATCTTGGACGCAAGAAATTCTTAAGCAGAAATTACACTGGCATGTAAAGAAAACGGGTCGGTCTGTTCTCTACCGTATATTTTTATACAATGGTGGGATCAACTAAGAGTCAATGTTTATACTTAGTTTAGGAAATAATCTGAATAAAGAGACCGTTAGGTAGTCGTCTAACAAAGATTCTCTCTAAAATCACACTTGTACATACAGTTTCCATCACGTAAAAAAAAACCGGCCAAGTGCGAGTCGGACTCGCGCCCTAAGGGTTCCGTACCTATCTACCATATGATATACTAAAAGCTTTTGCTTTTTGATTTTAAAAACTCCGCGACCATCCAACTTGACCCCTCTTTTATAGAAAAGTTCCTGAAACGGGAGCTCACCTTAATTGGTTACCGTTAGTTGTGAGAAAAATTTAAATATTTAATGATTTTAGACTTTTTCCTTTATTTGTACTGTGAGACCTAGCTTCTTGCCAAATTTCATAATTTTAGGTCAACGGGAAATACCCTGTAGGTTTTGCTTTTTTGCATAAATGTATGGAGATGAGGACATAAAAAGCCATATCTTTTGATTGCGTCGTTGTAAAAAATTGAAATTTTCAGGTCTTGTGTGGTTTACGGACCTAAATATTCGTTATCAAATTCAACCTGATACCTCTTCTCGTTCGTGAGAAAAAGGGTCTTGACAGAAAGACAGACAGACAGACAACAAAGTGATCCTATAAGGGTTCCGTTTTTTTTTATTTTCAGGCACGGAACCCTAAAAAGCACGACCTTTCGTCAGATTTCCTATACATTCTCCGAGATTAAATTTTAAAAGTGAAGCACGGGTTGAGCTGAAAACAGTTGTGTGCAATGTTTGTTGAAAATCTTGACAAGGCTTTTATTTATTTTTGTATGAAAATCCATGGCAAAAAAATTCAGACCCGTTTTTTTGCTGCAACAAGACACCGACAGCGTCACTGAATTGGTTTAAGTTCGATGAACCAACTTGATAGCTTAAAACGTTTAAGGAATAATATTTGACACAGCAATAAATGCAGAATCAGCTGCCACCATTATTGGCAAGTAAATAGCAGAGATGTCATCAGCGGCCATAGCGGTGAATTTCACGGGCGGTTACCGGCGCGTGAGTGTTCGATTACGACACCTCGACAGCCAATAGCGACGCACGCTCCTACGCATTGGACACGCGCGACTTTCCACGTTGCTTCAATTAGTGCACATTATCGCGACAATAGATGGAGGAAACGGGAAAGCACGTGACTATAATCTGGTACCTTTTTCAATCTTGATTTCAAACGGTACAAGGTGACAGAAAAGTAAACGACTATTACTTAAGATACAGTCAAATCAATTCACGTTTTGAATCGACATCAACAAAACTGTCGCTTTGTGGAAACTATCTGAAATCTAGAACATTAAAAAGAGAAATTTAGACTGAGAAATATGCTAACCGACTCCTTATCATTGTGAAATTATGAGAAAAGGAATTTATTTTATAACGGAATAGGCCGAGACTTTATCATGTTATCCCCGTGAAATTTATTTACTTACTTCGGTCAGTTAAGAGAAAAGTTACTTATTTTTATTTACATTTCATTTAAGTTGACAAAGTGGTAGAATAAAATTTTGAAAATTTTTTTTTTACGGTACCTCCCTAAGTAAAGTGGGGATGAATTTCTTTTTTCTTGTCTACCCCATAGTGTGGGTGGAGTGTCGTTGGATAGGTCTTTTAAAAATATTGTAGGTCTGCTAAGATCATTTTTCGATTTAGGGATTCGTTTGCGAAATATTAATTTTGAAAGCGCAATTTTTTGTTACTGGAACCGGCTAAACAGTTGTTACTGGAAATGTGAAAAAATTCACAGTAGTAGCATATATGACGAAATTAAAAGGAAAACTATCACCGTTAAGTAGGCTTCACAAGTTAATAAGCTATAGCCGAAAAACTACTAATAATATAAATAGCATTAGGAGGTAAAAAGTTTATGTTATAAACGTTACAAAATACTTATTCAAATCCCGATTTGTGATAAAAAATTATAAAAAAAAACTACGGAACCCTATACTGCGCGTGTCCCGACACGCACTTGGCCTTTTAACTACTTGACATTCATCATACATTTATCAAACAAATAACAACCATTCTGTGTCCAATCCTTTTTAGAGACTTTTTTTAGAGACTTCCCTTTTGAGTCAATAAAATTAATTAAGTAAATAATCATTTGCTGTGCATATTTTTCTTAACCGCATATATGTAAGTTTCAACACACCCACCCCCACATTTCCTTCCTAACAGATCAGCAGGAAGAGCTGATTAAATATGTTTTACTATAAAATAGTTAAAAAAAAAAGTATACACCGTTCGGTTTCGCTCCTGGAGCTCCTAGTGATTATTCGAATGAAAACAAGCAACTTTCCTGAAGAAAAAAATCTACTAAGTCTCCACATTAAAGTGATCACGTGTGATCGATTCATTTTGCAAGGGAAGCAGATGGGAAGTCGAAAAAAATTTACGAAAAAATAAATTTTTCTTCGGGAAATTTGATTATTTTCATGAGTAGAATTAATGAAGATTCACATAGTAGATACAAAGGAAGGCTCCAACATAATTTTGATGACTCTTCGTTCTCTTGTGAGTATGGTGTACTTTGAAAAAGCGAACACTGTAAGTGTTCTCAGTAAGCCACCGTGAAATGAGTACCAGCCAACAATGCGCTACCGGTCACCTCTGTAGCGTTACGTGTGCTTAGATACCACGGCAGTTGCTTTTTATATCATCACATCACTGATATGCTTTTTTTAAGTTTCAAAATGTTTATTATTGAATACAAAGTAAAGTCGATATAACATATATGACATAAAATCATCTTAAGGGGCTGATAATATCTAAATTAGCTCCCTTTCTAACAAAGGACAGAATGCGCGTGTTAGAACGGAGCGGATTCGCGCTGTTTTACGTTTTTCGCTCATTTTGGCATTTTTTTCAAAATCTGTACCCATAATGTGAATTACAAAACAGCTATTATGATAATGCATAATATATTGAATAATGTTTAAAAGTTTTAGCATCATAGATTAATGGGTACTGAAGAAAAAAGGTTTAAAACAAAAAACAGAGGTAACTTGGGATTTTTTTTATGGCGTATAAAATATATTTTAATCGTGTTTCAGAGTCAGCCATCTTCATGCAAAGGAGCTTAATTATCACATAATTTTTTTTCACGGCCATATATTCATCACTCTTTGTTAAAAAACTGCTCAAATGAAGCGTAATTAGCTCTTATCAGCCCCTTAATATCTCGTTGTAAAGTCCACTGCAGGACAGCAGGAGCTCCCTCAAAAAAACGCGTGCTATATTTGGAGGGGAAGTACCATAAGTCACTACGCTTTTTAGCGTTGCGGCTGGCACCATAGACCGCGGTAGTTGGTGACCGCCGTATGTAAGATAGCACCATACGTTAAAGGATGCTGCTGCCCATCTTTCGGCTTAAATCCCTTAGTCGCTTTTTACGACATCCACGGGTATAACGGGGTTGGTACTATACTTAGTTGACACCACACGAGCTTCATTGAATGGTTAAATCCATTTAGATTAGTTCAATGGGAGGTCTAAAATTGATTTTCGCATTTCGACCTATGTTCCTAGAGGAAAGTTGTTCAGTTTCATGGTCTGAGTAACATACTAAAATTATGTTCACTATTTCATTAGGACCATAAATTATAAATCCAAATGATACATACTTAAAAAAATCACAGTTGTGACAACTAATAAAGATAAGAATCATGTTAAAGTGCCAGAAATGACTATTCAAGATGAAAGGTAACGTTCAAACTTTGATGAAAATAAGATAAGGCAAGATACAATTACGAGTATAAAGCTGCAACCTGCCTTTAGTTTTACCTGCGACTTTGTGCGCGTGGACTGTAGGTAGTCACTCAAGACTGGTCTTTCTTTAGTATGAATGAATTTGAAATACTTGATAGTGACGAACTGTTATAGTATATCTCTGGTTCTTGTCATCAGAGTGAGATAAAAATAATATACCTACGTTTAAGCGTATTTTTTTTTACTGTGTTTGGGCTTACTCTTGACCTCGTTCAGCCCTGAGGACAGAGATGAGGTCGACGATGGAACGAGCTTGCCCAGAAGAAGCCTATTCACTCGCGACTAGCTATGAGCTTTCAAACAAAACAAAGTTTATTAAATTGGTTCAGTAGTTTTTGAATGATGAATGAATGATGCAATAACAAACAGACATACAAACCGAAAGACGGACAAAACGTCTGAAAATCTGTGATTTGGATTCAGAGTATTTCAGAGGCATTTAAATTCTCAACCTTGTGCAATGTAACCGTGCCCATGAAAATTATTAGACGAAATCCGAAAAAAATTAATCCTCCCATACAAAATGGGCTATAAGCTTTGATGGAAGTGGATTTTTTTTGTGTTATACCTATGTTTCACGGGTAAAGTAGTTTAGCTTCATAGGCAGATTCACATCCTTCAAGAATGTTAACCCTTGTGTCAGCCTTGTAAAATAGAAGAAGCAGAAGCCTGCGAAGCGCGAGGTGTCAGGTCGGCTAGTGGCTGCAAGGGATAGTGACACACCGTGCGCGGCGGCGTGATTAGCGCGCAGGCACAGCAGCCTGTGTAACCCAACCCGCGCAGCACTGCGCAGCCGCGCCATAACATAATTAAAAATGATTTAAGGCATTCGCTCCGGCTGCTTTGTTTCGCGCATTATGTTTCACTTGTTCGCGTCGCCGTCGCGCCCGCTCTTAATTCTGTCACAGTTTTTATAACCCTTTTGTATTTATTAATTCCCTTTCGGCTCCGGTAGCGCTACGGTTCTCGGAAAACGATTTTGACGTGACATTTCTTTGGGTCGCCGTGGCCTGTGTGTTAATGAAGCGTCCGATTTCAGCGCCGCCAATTTGCGAATGTATTCTAGCTAATCAGATACAGGTCAAACTGTTCCCGAAACTGTTCGAAATCCCCGCACTAAATCAAGGAAGAATTTTCTTAATTAGTGCGGCAAGTTAAAAATCTTTTCGTATCTGCGTATTATTTTGACCGATTCTGTTCTGGTTTTTTTAACTGCCTTGGCAGGCAATGGGCAGGTCATAAAGTGAGGTAAACAATGGCAATTCGCGCACTCGGAGCGTGCACTGGCAGCGTAAAAGTAAGTATTAAGAGGATTAACTTCGCCTTGTTGACGCGTCGCGGCCGGTTATCGAATTTCGCGAACCCGGCAACCGTGTCCCGTCCGCCGAAAAATAATTCGCTACGGGTCATTCGTATAAGTTGATGACTCTTTAAAATTTTGAGTTACTTTAGACGTTCGTAAGGAACGTTCGACACAAATCAGCGGACATTGTATTGCGGAGAAGAATTTTTAATGAAGTCCCATCAGAATTTCACAGCCATCCCACACGATATTTACCTCCTGTAATATAATGCTACAACTTATAGCCTTCTGCATACATACCTATCTGAAGCTTTGTCCAGTGAACATATAGAAACAAATGGATGCTATGACCAGTAGATAGTTTGGTCAGTATCTCGGGCCTCAATCTCGTTAAGGCCGGCAATAGCAGCTAAGTAGCGTCGGTGTTTGCGGTCGTGTCCGGCGGACAGTATTGGCCAGTCCGATCCATCATGGCGACAATCTATCACCCGGTTACGAGTACTGTCCGCGCTACACACGTGGAATGTTCTATACGTGATAGAAGAGATGTAAAGATAACACGCGTATAGGGTTCCTCGAAGAGAAATAATATCCAAGGAAAAGAGGGAACCCAAAGAATTACTTATTTACCTATTGGGAGGTCTAAGGATTTAAACATGCACATCGCTATAATGCCTATAATATCTAACTAAATACTTCGAGTTGTCGAAAGAGATTGTACATTTAGTTTCTGTTCAATCAAATCACGAAGTCCCAGGAAACGTCCACTACAGGACAGGGAACTCCCTCCAAAATTCCAGCTTTTGCTGTAACAATGTGGAGGGGAAGTACCATAGTCGCCACGCTTGTAAGCGTTACGGCTGGATCCATGAACCGCGGTTGTTGGTGACCGCGGAATGTAAGATGATACGATACAGAGAAGGATGCTGCTGCCCATCCTCTGGTTCATTAACCCTTAGTCGCCTCTTACGACACCCACGGGTAAAGATGGATATTCTTTTGCCACACGGGAAAGTTTCTGTTACTAAAACAAAATTAATACAGAATTTTACTACGTTCAGGTACCATTTCAGGCTGAGCAGTAAACAAGTGAACATGATCTGCGGTCAAGCTAAACGAGGCTGTCACATTTTCCTCAGGTAATTCGAGAACGTGTGACGCACAACCCATTACAGGCTTCAGCCGAGGTCTAGCTAGGCTTCCCACAAAATGAGCCCTTGACAGCTTTTAACTCTTCAGCTATTGTACGCAGGTAATACTTTCACACTGTCAATCTCATTTTCTACTTTCTCATTGTTTTACTTTGCGGTTTCGCAAGTAGTCACGCCTCGACCTTTAGACATTACAGAGAGTCATTGACCGCGCATAAAAATTAAACCAGAGTGATTAATTTATAATAAACACAGTCTTGTTTTTATTTGGTGGCAGCGAATGCAACATAGTAAGTATCAGTGTTGTGTTGGTGCGGCTCCATCTCTGTTAATTAGTTTTTTGTGCGGCGGGTGGCGGGAGGAGAGGCGGGGCGGCCGACGCCATCAAATTACGATGAGTCGGCCTTTCGGCTACCGGGTCCGGCGCCGGCCGTAATAATTATACACTCGTTACTACCGTGCTGCGCCCGCGCACCGCGCACACGCGGACGTGACCAATGCCCTCGATAAATGGAATCGGAGAAATTGTTTTGATAGAAAAATCAATAAAAAAACCTTTTATTTATAACCGCTTATTCGTAATCTCACTTGGAAATTAAATTTCGATTACATAACTTTTAAAAGACCGTCTACACGCGTTTAAAAGACATCAACGCGCGAAGCTCTACGAAACGTGACAAAACAGAGTTTTTATCGAGAGCATCGAAATTAATCCGAATCAATAAACATTTGATATGCGATTGGATCAAGCTATCGGCTTCTTCTAAACACCTTCGCATAAAGCCAGAGCATAGGGAAGGGCACGCGCGTCGAGTGTCGACAATAAATTCCATCGATAAAATCGGCGGCGTCGACGGCGCGCTCGGTAATTTCTTAACGACAGCGTAACTCGGTGGCGACGCAGACGCGTGCGCGGACGCATTTTATTTCTCTCGCATCATCAGACTCTGAAATAATCGTCCACCACTCAGCATAGATGGTAATCAAAGCGGCTATTAAGACGGTCTTAATGTAACTTTTTTGATGAGAGACAATCAGGGTGAATTGGATTTGAAAGTATTGTAGATTGCGCATCTTGCTCGTAAGAGTGATGTTAAACATTCACTCGATCTTTTTTTTATGATAACGCGTACAAATACTTATTTTATTTCTACTTAGTTAAAGTAAGTAGTTGCTTTCTATAAAAGTTCCGCTACTTATTTTGATAATTAGCATCGTATTAATGTACGGTGATGGGGCGCCATGATTCGAGAGTGTTTTCAATTTGTTCTGAGAGGCGCAGTGGCCGTGGCCAGTGCCTCTTTGTGGTTTTAATTGAATATTGGTGTGAGCGGCTACTGGCACATTGTTGCTGCTATTCACACTGCCAGAATGAGCTTCCAGCTAATTACTTACTGCCCTCTGACGACCGGAAGCTAGGGCTGCTATCTTGCTTCTCGCTCTCTCTTATAATTTTGAACTCAAATCGGAGTTAAGGCTAGATAAGAACTTTATGAGCCTTACTGATTGTTTAGCTCTACTTTGCGTTTATTCATTGGTACAATATTTTATACTCATTATCCAAAAGAGCATTAGATAGGTACAGGGGCAGCTTGCTTTTAGAGAAAATTAAAGCCAATTTACCTGAGCAATTATTTTATAAGTAAATTGAATCAAAGTGAATTATTCTACCTTAGCGTGTAGAGGTCATTCAAGTATTCTAGCTTGGACGACTTAAACAAATGAAATAATTGGGAACATTCTAACTTTGTATGTAATTACGCACATAAATGCACATAGGTGAGTACCATAATTGCTCTATCATTTATCAATCACTGTCAGATTGCAAGACTTCGGCATTCTCATTAAAGTGTTTCAATTTAAGTGGAACTTAATTGATTCGAGTACGCCGACAACCCTAAAATGGTGTTGGCTATACGACGTGCAGGTATGTACATTATCTTTAATTAAAAACTCTGAGAGGCCATCTCTAGATTAGTCTGACCGACAAAAAGGGTTACCGAGGGAAGCAAAACACCTCGATTCGTCACGAGTCACAGCTTTATTTTTATTTGAAAGAACCCTTTGTTGAAGTTAACCGAATTTGCTGTACAATAAAAACTGGCTAATTAAGAAATGTTCGAACTGCCGTTAAAGGTTTTTGATTTCTTTTAGTCTGGAATTCGGACCCGATTTTATACGATTTGTTTTGGTCTACCGTTGAGATTTATGAATGTGTGATATTGGGAGCTAACTTTTAGCACAGCTTTTAAATTAAATTAATTCAGTCAGTTGTTCGGATGTGAGCCGAAAACGGGTGAGCATAATTACTTCAAGCTTTACAAACTATACGTCTTCAGAATGGTATGTGATGGCATACTTTTCTTTTGGTAAGCCTCGTTCACACGAGAGAGTAGGTACTGATGACAATACTTGCATTGTCGCGCGCGTTCTGGAATGTTCGGAATGACGCGTAATGGCGGCCATTATCTCGCGCGCGGCGCGCGACCACCGCGTTTGATAGCGTTACACACACATAGATTACAGAAAGGGAGGAGATACAGCGAGTCCGTGGTTTGCAAACTCTCAAATGCCCACTACGAAACAGACCAGTGTATTACAGCAAGAGACACGCTCAAATCTAACCACTCAAATAATTCTCTGCGCAGGATGGATATCAGCGTCGTAGAGTACTGAGGTCACTGATAATCGCTGTCCATTGTGCACGTCGCACTGGTACGTAGCTAATAAGAGTGGTAACCACAACAATCCCTCCAAAATATAAAAATTCTAAGGGTACCTATGGATCGCACTATTCTCATTATAGACAAAAATTCCATAAAGGTTTTACTTTATATAGTAGATATATGGTATCATAATATTGTTGATAAATTGCACAGGACAGTATTATGCAAGAAATAAACTAAACATTCTCTCTTAGCGCGAGTGATTATTGTATAGAAGTGTATGACCACTGGGCATAGAGCAGCGGTCAACCCTAACGGGGCGGTTAATCCTTCTGTTTTGTTGTTCTGAGGCGCAACATTATAAGCAAGTGTAGGTATGTGCGTGCATGCCACTGCTCTATTAGTTACTGCAGCTGGTATCGGAATGTTGGTAGAGTCCGATCAGTGTATGAAAGACAAGAATCACTTCAGACAATACGAGAAGCCATTATCGCGCGCGTTAGAACGCGCATTACTAGTAAATGGTGTTTTTTTAGAAGTTTTGTTTTTAAAGTTAAATTTGTCACATAAAATAGTGAAAATAGCCATAGTATTGGCATCGCTGGAAAGGTGTTGGTCTGCCGTATGGGAACCATGTCTCTATGCCCTTCCACACACTGAAAAAACGGAGAGCCAACCAAGATACATTTTCGTAATTAAATCGAAAAAGATATTGAAAGATTGAATAAAGCGTCGTAGTCAATTTAAATTTGTGATCTGTAATTCAATAATCAAATTGATACAATCCAATAAGGACTTTGCAAGCTCAAATGAAGTCAAGATGCTTGTTTGAAACTATCAAAATCTTGATTGAATCAGCAAATGTATTTTTTCAGTGCAGCTTCTGAGGAATGAAAAATTTAGCAATTAAGGAAATCAAAATTCACAAACTTATTGGCAATTTACGGCTCCAGTTTCAGATTTCGCTTCATTCGAGCCAACCGTGCGAGGTCCATACACCAAAATCATCTTTAAACATTAATGACATAGAATTGTATTTTAAACAAAGGCAAAACCGTGGCAATCACGTGTTTTATTTCATTAAAAAATTGTATAGATACCTCTAAAAAAACACCCTTTATAATGTAATATTGCTACACTATTTTCATAGCTAGTTTTAAAAAATTGGTCGTACTATTCGAGATAAGCATAACTTTAAGAATATTATTGATATAGGCAAAGGTAATGACAAATACAGGGTGTCAAAAGACATTTCTTTCCCAACCAAATTCCATACAAGTCATATCATAAATATGGGAAGGCAAATTCCCTTTCGTATTTCAAACTAGGTATGTTCCCTGGGAAAAGTTGCCCAGTTTCATGGCCTGAGTCCACAGTTTCAGTTTTTAGCAGAATAGATGTCTTTTTACACCCATTATAATTCAATTCCATCCTGCAAATAATAATTTTTCACGATTGGATAATTTCAACTGTCATTTACAGACGAGCAGTGTATATCTTGTTTTCTATCTATACAGTGTCCCATGCCTGATTATGATAGATCTCATAATATCCATCTATGACGCAAATTGCGTAATGCGTAACTTGGGAGGCTATTGTAATGATGACTCGAGAAACATTATTAAAAAAAAAAGTTAAATCATCGAGTAAATCGTCTCCAAAGTATTTTGTTAGAACTTAAATAATGGAAATTAAATTAAATCACTCGACGAGATGCACATAATAAAATAGGAATAGACTGAAGAACACTCAAACTTCTAGTGAATTTTTTTTTTTATTTTTTTATCGTCAATGGGTTTACTCTTGACCTCGATCTAGTCTTGAAGACAGAGATGAGGTCGACGATGGAACGAGCTTGCCCAGTAGAAGCCTAGTCACTCGCGACTTGAATAGATTCGGGTTATATGAACTCGGGAACACAGACGCAGGCAGAGAATTCCACTCTTTAGCTGTGCGCATTATAAAAGATGTTTCAAAGCGCTTTGTGCGAATGTGCGGAATATCAACCAAGTATGGGTGATATCCTGCGGTGCGTCTGGACTCCCGATGGTAGAAGGGAGATGGTGGAATAAGCTCGTGGAGCTCTTGAGCACACTCTCCGAAGTACAATCTGTAGAAGACCGACAGACATGCAATTTTGCGACGGTGGGCCAGACTGTGAAACTTGGTTTTCACCAGCATCTCATCACCAACGAGCTTCTTGGCTCTGCGATCTATCGAGTCAAGTGCGGCTAGTTGGTATTTTGCTGAGCCATCCCAAAGGTGACAGGCGACAGCAATTCTCCATGCAGGATCGGACTTGGGCTTTATATAAAACTAGAAGCTGTCCAGGAGTGAAGTAACGCTTAACCTTATTGAGGATGCCCAGCTTTTTTGCCGCAGTTTGGGCTTTAGACTCAATGTTAGCGCCGAAGTTTAGGTTTGCACACAACTTCATGCCAAGTAGCTCGAGACTGTCGGTAACTGGTACAGTTGTACCTCGGAAAGTAGGAAATCAGATTGAACGGACTCCTTTTGGCGGTGAACAGACACGCCTGTGTTTTGGTGGCGTTGAAACTCACCAGATTTTTGTCACCCCACTCGGAGACACGACTTAAGGTTGAGTTTATTCGCTCTAACATGGCCTCTCTCGAAGAACGTATATCGTCACTGCTGGCTTTTGCGCTAGACATATATCTCTCGACAACAGTACTGTCATCTGCGTACCCAACAATACTAGGACCTAGAAGGTCGTTGATGTGCAGCAGGAAAAGAGTCGCAGAGAGAACAGACCCCTGAGGAACCCCGGCGTCGATAGCCATGAGGTCAGAGGAGCAGCCATCAAGGACTACTCGGATCGACCGTTCACTCAGGAAGTCAGATATCCAAGAGCAAAAGTCAGCAGGAATGCCGTATGTAGGAAGTTTGCTCAGCAGACTTGCGTGCCACACCCTGTCGAAGGCCTTCGAGATGTCCAGTGACACAGCAAGGGCTTCGCCGTGTTTCTCGATGGCCTCCCCCCAGCAATGCGTGACATATACTAGAAGATCCCCAGTTGATCGTCCTCGGCGGAAGCCATACTGACTGTCACTGAGTAGGTCGTTAGCTTCTAGGTATGTTAGCAGTTTTCCATTAAGTACCCTTTCCATAACTTTGCAGAGTATGGAGGTGATGGCGATTGGCCGATAGTTGCTGGGGTCGGCACGACTACCCTTCTTGGGCACTGGCTGTACGTTAGCAACCTTCCAAGATTTTGGCACCGTTCTTGTTTTAAGAGAGAGGCGGTACAAACGTGTTAGCACAGGAGACAACTCAGGCGCACAGTTCCTCAAGACTCTTGCTGGTATCCCGTCAGGACCGCTAGCTTTGTTCACGTCTAGGCTTCGGAGCACTCTACGAACCTCTTTTGCGTGTATTGTGATCTCCGACATCGAAGAATCACAGCGAGGAATCGTTGGTGGTTGAAAAGAGCCGGCATCTAAACGAGAATTGCTTGCAAATAGAGACGCAAATAAATTTGCCTTGTCTATCGCAGAGTGAGCTAGCGACCCGTCAGGTTTCAGCAGGGGAGGTAATGTGGGACGGCAGAAGTTTGCTTCGACCGATTTGGATAGGGACCAAAATTGTTTACTACCAGAGGGGTAGGATGCAAGTTTGGTCCCTATGCGACTGACATGGTCATAACGAGCCTTTCGGATCACCCTCTTGCAGAACTTTGCAGCAGAATTGAATGCCTTTTTCTTTGCGCGAACTGATATAAATGAAGACTGATATGAGGTCGGCGATGGTGACACTTAGGGCTCAGTGGGTGATTCGGACGCTCGCGTTCGGACACCGCGTCCGAAACAGGAAAGTACATACAATTAATTTTTTGGAGTGGGTGTTTCGGACGCTCACTTTTTTTAGCATATTTAGTACAGACAGCTTCGCAAACCTTAGGAAGGATTAATATGATTTAAATAAAAATAATGAAATACTTTGTAAAATATACCTATCGTTTAATAAATAATTAAATGTAATTATTTATAAGTCAACAGAATAAAAAAATAACAGAAAAAATTACAATGCAATAATAACTATTAAAACAATTACAAAAATCAACATAAAAAGAAAAAAGAAATTGTTTTTTTTTTATTTTAGATATTATTTTCAAGTCATATAATATAAAAAATATCACAGAATCAACATTCAAATCAGTATTACGGGTACATATAATTTTTTAAATCAGTCTCATTATTATTCTTACCAAACCTTGCACAAACAATAAAGAAAAAAATCACCCAAAGTTTAAGCTCAAACAAAATATCGAGCTAAAATCGCCTACCTAAAACACGTTTTAGTGAGGACCCAACCTTGTATTTTTTTAATTTCATTAGTTGTGGTTATAGCAGCAACAGAAATACTGACTACCTATAACGGTTCATGAGATACAGCCTGATGACAGTCATCGGAGACATATTAATAGGGTCCCGTTTTTCACCTTTTGGGTATGGAACCCTAACTAAGAAGGCTCCGTCAATAATGAGCACTGTTATTTCTAAGAAAGTCCACTTTTCGAAGGAAAAAAAAAGAAAAGGACTCTCTGTAAACGAAACAAGTTTAAATAACTATTTAAATACTTTTACGCATGCTATGAAGTAAAATAAAATATTAATTGATTTGGTTGCTGATGTTACTTTTCCAAAAAAACTTTTACGCGTGCTATGAAGTAAAATAAAATATTAATTGATTTGGTTGCTGATGTTACTTTTCCAAAAAAAAACATAAAAAAAGCAAGTGGCCGAAACACCCATACCAAAAAATTAAATGTATGTAAGTACTTTCCTGTTTCGGACGCGGTGTCCGAACGCGAGCGTCCGAATCACCCACTTAGCCACACTTAGGTCTTGTTTAGTGCCAATAGGTATAAATGTGGAGTGCGGGAAAGGGCAAGGGCAGGGTAGCTGGCGACATGGTATAATTGCGCGGCCGCAGCCTAATGTGCGGTGTCGCGGAATGTGGCACTTTCCATGTTAACGAGCCTGTATGGCCGCCCCATCACGCGTCCTGTCTCACCTACCCTCACCGCAACGTCCGCTGCCATTCTTCACACACTACACCTATTTGCGGTAACATCCCATTTTACAACTAAATTTATGATTTATACAGCACCTACTTAACTAATAATGATGTAAAATAGCACGGTAGAGGCAATTTCGCGGAATGAATACAGCCTGGATGTCTGTAACGTCAACACGAGACGTACGCTTTCATTACGTGCGGAAATAAATCAAAATAATACCGGCGTAAAAGATAGCGAATGGAAAATCAACCCCTCCCCGCGGCCCGCTCGCCACCCCTTCGCCCCGCGCGTGATTTATGCCGGTAATTTTCCGGGCGGTTACGAAAGTAACTCGCGATTTTTCTCTCTGCACACACGTAATTAGATAATTTTTATGGATTGGCGCACGACGTGGGGCCCGGCCAGACTAATTTATGTACGTCTTGATTTTCTTGTTTTTACGTGTTTGACTGCCTTAATATTCCTATCACAGAGTACCATCCTCATGACTCTAATAAAGTAGTTGCACGTTCAAAGAAAAACATAAATATGGGCAAAGATTATGTGAGCAAGGATTTTTTAATGGTCATATTGTGTTCAGAAGGAGTTTATAAATGCGAGGATTAATAAAGCATACAAGCCGTGAATTAATAACCGGGCGCGACCGGTCGCACTCACGGCACTCCTGGCTTGTTCTCGTATTAATTTCTGTCACAGATTTAATTGCTCACCTCTGGCTTAAGGTTTATAATAAATTCGAAGACAGAAAGATACGTGACTCGACCAAAAAATACTTATCCAGGGCGCTCTTCTCCAAGAAAAGGACAGATTTTAATTTATAAGAGACAGGACAAACGATTAATAATTTATTTGTATCCTCGGCTGGTTCGGCTGGAGCGTTAAAAACAACCGTTAAAACCGACGACTTTGTATAGCTCGAGCTTAGTCCGAAATGCCAATTGCGGGTAGACACAAGTATACAGCGAGCCGGAATGTCGCTTTTAAAAAACTCCGCAAATAAATAAATCGCGTCGCACGCACCAGTCGCACAAAAAAACGTCCACCATATTCGATTCTTTAATGTGATTTAAAAAAATAGAAGTAAGCGGAGGCTGGCTCCGATTGAAAATGAATGAGGGGAGCGCGATAGTGGAAATTAGCATTGAGGTAGGATTCAGGAGCGGCCTTTGTGCGATCATATCGAGGTGTATTCTTTGCGCTTTTTACGGTGGCGGCGCGGACGGCGCGGCTTTTCAGTACTATAACGATCCTGTCGCCTTTTTGTCGCGAATAATTACAATCGCGCTTCGCAGTAATTTGGAGATACGTTCTTTGCATCGTAGGTGCCTTTAATGGCTCGTGGCAACATTCGGTTTAAGTTCATAACTTGCTAGGATAACAAAAGGAATATAGTCATTAGATTAGCATAATGGTGGTTCTAAAGAGCTTTCTATGTAGAGTTAATACGACTTTTTTGGAAGCATTAGGGAGCGATGATATCTGGATGTTAGGTTGAGAGGCGACCACGGCAGCATTCATAAATTAGCGATTACGCATACATGAAATAATAACGGTAACAATGGGATTGAATGCAGATGAGCACGAGCACGGCTCGGCGGCCGCAGCGAGTCGATCGACATTTGTATGCGATATCTAAGCGCACAATTGGATGCCGGCGCGAGTCTTCGCGCTAATGGTACACTATCGAGCCATCGCGGTGTTGAGAAGTGGCCACCGCCGCGGAATAGGGACCACACGGCGGCCGCCGACCGGCCTTTACAGCGCGCAATAAATAAATAACATCACCGCCACCGCGCCGGCTACCCTAAACATTGAGCGTATTATAATCGCAGATGTCTACAACCTACAGGTAAGTGCACCGTCATAAAAATTCTAATAAATATGTAGAGCAGCTAAAGATACAACTGCACTGTTTACTCAGACGCAATTTCTGTAAAAGTGAGCACTTAACTTGTTATAGTTTTATATACGTATTTTTAATGCTGGCAAGGACAACAATATACGCACTTTAATCACGAGACCTGTATGAAACCGTGCACAAAATCTCATTAAATTTAATATTAACGCATGCAATTAGGAAGCAATCAAAAAACGAATAATCTTTAACGGCGACAAACATAATGATATGGTGTTTTTGCATAAAATTTAAGAAGGTTGCGGTAATTAACGACTCCAATAACAATCATGTTAATGTTTAATGGGGACCCTTAACGACGATATTTGCATATTATTATTATAAGCAGGCAGTTCCTTTAACGCGTCAGTTCGCAAATTAAATTCGAAGAATTTTGTCATAAACGAGGTGCAGGTCCTGTTCTCCGAAGTATTTTGTTGAAGATGCTACAAGGACAAAGCTGTTTAAAATATTTAAATACCTGAACACCACACTCTTGTATGCAGCTCGTTTCTCGACAAGCTTATAAAATGATGCGCTCAAAAATAAATAACGGTGTAATTTTGTTCTATATTCTGAACTTAAAGAGCTATCAAGCAACAAGAAAACAAACAGTTTGTACTTTGATTTTCGTATAAAAATCAATTTGCATTAATGACAACTTTTATCATATTTTCTACTATTAAACTAGCAATATTTGTATATATAAATATAATTTCATATATACCTACTTATTTGTTTCTTGAAAACGGCTCTCATGATTTCGATGAAATTTACCATACTTTTGAATACATACAATCAATGAGGATTCGCTGGTTAAGACAACCATTTTGTGTTGTAAATAAGGTCTTGTTGAACAACTAATATTATTGACAGTGCGAGAATATACTGTGACCGCTGACACCGTCTTCATATCATGATCATGATTACTTGAGTGGTCATCAGCCAACGCTCGATTTCGTCAATTGATTTTGACGTTTTCGTCTCGTGTCAATGAGCTCCAAATTGAAAGGTGATTGAGAAGTGTTGTTGATATAGACCATTAATGAATGTGCACGCAAGAGCAACAATATGAGTTTGCTAAAAATGCAATTGAGCGTAAAAAATCTGACATTTTTAGATAAACTTTAGTTTTGGGTCTCATTCAGAGACAGTTTGCTAGCACGGTAACAACCGTCCTTGATCTATGCCGGCGATAAGAAACATGCCATTCAGAGTGAAAGGTTTTTGCTAGTCATCACCACTGGTGATAAGGATAGACCGCAGGGTTTTGCTTGTGTGAATTTGGATGATATACGAGGAATTTAAATAAGCAAATGCAATTGAACTAACTTCGAAGATTTATTGAAACAAAAAAGCATAACACCACCAAAACTTCAAATCTATTAATAAGGAAGCTCGTAGATATAAATCCAAATCTACAAATTGAAATCCATTGAAGATAGATTTAGTTAAGTAAGCATTTGGACCGGAAAAGTCAATAGCGTTCGAAGCGAGCGTTTATTGAGTCATTTATCCAAACTATGAGTCCAATGATTAATATCCCGGATATTTAGTAGGGGGCAATCACGCTAGCCAAATTCACGGAATGCTCACTACGATTTATATGTGAGGAAGGCAAAACCTTGGTTATGCAAAATTTTTATGAAGCTTTTCTTTGGGATTTAAATGAAAAAGTGCAATAGAAAATTTGAAATAATGCTCTTTGATAACGACTTTCATAAGTAGCATTATTGTAATTTAGGAACCATAGTGCATTAGAATTAGTCGCATATATGAAGAAAGAGTACGTAGCCTAAGGCGCGGGGCTCTTTGGTCACGACGAGTAGCAAGCAAGTGATAAATAACGCGTAATTGAGGGACGGAAACAGCCAATGAGTAAATCTCGTCCGTCAATTTATTTAAATTATTTATTAGTGGCTGGCTATAGACACCCGCCGTGATCGCTTTCAGAGCGCGTTCACAGACCACTCCGGACGTAGCCAGTGCCTTCATGCAACGAAGCGAGAAATACATCTATGTCGATGGATTTACATCGATATCGATAAATTTACATCCGTGTTTTGAGGTCGAAGAGTGTAATCAAACATCTAATTTTATTGAGACAGATAAAGTGACAAACCGAGGTTGAGTGTTATGTGGCAGCTGACAACCAGTTTGCACAGACTGTTGATATATTTCAAGATCAATGAATAAAACCTGAATTTTGTTGGGCTTAATTTATATTAAATAAGAAGCGTTTTCTACTCACGCGGTATCAGCTTTGATGAACCTTAAAGGAATGTACACTGCTAAAAATCTTCGACAAATTTATTTTTTTCCATCGACTGCTGCACAGCCTAAGACTCGAATTAGTTAATTTGTGCAGATACGCCACAATGGATGAGGAAATAATATACTCATACGTACTTATAGTAACAGCTACCGGGAGATTGTAATTGGCGTAATTGGACGAATCTGGACGCACTTAATAATGCTTCATTGTCGTGATTCAAACGGCAATTCATCGTTTGTGAAAGACATGATTCATTAGTTTTAAATTAAAAAGTTTGATGCTACATTTGAAGTCGACGAGACGGACAAAGTCTGATCTGAGAGCCGTATCGTCTGATGACAATAATTTTGTTATTAAATAAATATAAGCACAGTTTATTAGTTTGTTTTGTATGTAGCTTTAGAGCTGACTAACTACTACTAAACCAAACAGCGACGGTTTCACGCCCGATAGTCACTATCAACCTAGGGGCAATCAGAGGCGTATTTCATAAGAATGGTCTGGCCGATGGCTAACTTCACAGTGATTCCAAGTATCTGTGCAAAACTAAATAAAAAAAAAGTGAAGTTTGTTTGGCAGCATGCACGTCATAAGATTGCGGCCGCTCAATGCGTAGGTCAGTCCTATTCTCATGCCTCAACATAAGTCATTCAGCAGGTCAAAAAGAAACTATAACCTATTGATGAACTTTTTCACATATTGGTTGGATGGTTTTCGTGTTTCGTGTACCGACATGGTGCTTAGTTCATGTTTTTTAGTGTAGACCTAGTTTGGTAAGTGGCTAGCCTAACTTGCCATGTTGTCAGAGTTTTAAAGCCTCCAAATGGTTTCAGACCTGAAGAGAATCTTGGCCTAAAACCACTATTCTTCTTTGTTGTGTGCAGCTTATTAGAACTTATATTGAAGCTCAACATCAGCGGGGAGATTAAATCAGCCCGACTTCACTGGCTTGGACGAATAAATGGAAGAGAATTTTGGACGATCAACTGCAGATGACGTACCGCTGGTTCGACCAAGCGCAGAAAGACTTTTTGAAACCTCAATCCACTACAACTAATGCCCCCTGACTACCTAAGATAATAGCCGAATCAAACAGCGGTTTAACGTGGCTTCCAAAAAACGGGAACGCTCTAGCACTTATGCCACTAGTGCGGTCAACCCTCCGGGTCCTGTCCACGGCCAAGTTGCAACAAGCGATCACCACTTGGCCATTCGCTTTACATGGTGGTAATTTTCTACCAAAAGTTGTTCTTTTTGGCGCCTTTTTAACTTTACTCTTTTATTGCCACCGGTTTTTTTTATTTATTTACTATGCACAAAATTACAAAAATATATATTTTAAAATATACTAACAGGTTGAACTTTACAGTAGAATCTGTTACTGGCTGTTAGGCAGATCCATTACTCACCCATTTATATCCGTGATGGACCAGAAGTGTTTCAGCACAGCCTTGGCCAGTAAGTACCAGAGCTGTGTCCACACCCAGGTGGACTTCTCGATGGAGGTAGAGAGGAATTCCTTCGTCTCTTCATCTGGAACCAGTTGGACGAACTTCTCTTGCAGCTCTGGGTTCAGTTTCGCTTTGTCTACTCGATACCACTGAAACAAAGTAAAAAACTGAAAAGAATGGAACAGGAAGTTATAAAGTAAAGATAGTCTATTTATAAAGTTTAAGTAAGACGGGGTAGTTTTTAATACAAATACAAACGTATGTGATACTCTAAGCCCGGTCAGTGATAAATTCTAGGCTTTGCTTATCGTTTAGGATAAAAATACATGACCTTGTGCATTTTAAGTATTCCACCGTTCTGGCATGTCACCGGAAGATAATACGGAGTCGTAAGTTGATAAATTTCCTAGTAAGTTGAACAACTTTCGAAAAATAATAAACTGCACCGAATTCGCTTCTGGCACTCGCCGGCTGCTGCCGCAGCACTCTCGCTTCGGTTGCTCGGCTCTTGCGTTTGGTCGAAAGAGAACCTAGCCCATTCAGGATCAGTAGGTCTTGTTTGCTTTACTTAACCGTAAGTTTTTCAAAAAAGTTGATTCTGAACTGACGCAGAAATTGATCAACTTACGATTTTTACTATTTTCCGGTGACATACTTAGAAACACCAGTAAAGACAAAGACTAGTCCAACGAATTTGTCAAATCACTGACTGCAAGACACAACATTCTAATTTGATAGGAAACAACTTGGCTCTTAATGAAAGCGTACAAAAAGAGTAATCGAGTGCAAATAAGAGAGTAGAGTATGAAAGGAGCGCGTTCCTCGTCACCCGTTGTGTGTTTAAGTCAGCCGCCGCGGCCCTACAAAGGGCAATGCGGCCGCTGTTAATTTCACGCTGCCTCGAATTAACATTTCTTTACGCCACAGAATAATGACGAATTAAAAAAACTTCTCGCCTCTACATGCAGCCGTAATGACGGCCGCCGCCGAGCGACGCGAACTCATCAGCCAGACTTAATTAATGCCCGATCTGTCTTTATATTAAAATCGAAGACGGCTGCAGAACACAACAAAAAATCGGAATGCCCCAAATGAGTGTAACTCATTGGGTTCCTTATAAGTTCTTATGTAAATAAAGTTAATAAAACAGATGTCGTTTGCACCGTAACTGGTTGCAATGGGACAGTTTTTGCGTCATTAGTTGATATCGATATGTGTTTGCAGATGATCGCCGTTGATTAACTTGTATGCCTATCTGCGGAGGCATCGATACGGAATCGGAATTTACAAAACAGAAAGGTGCAACGTGCTATGATTGCTGAATGCGTATTAACTGTAGTGTTTTTGTACTGATAATTAAAATGAAAATACCATTGGTCGTGCGGACCCCCAGTAATTATCCTAAAACCGGTAGTTGAAACAATCGTCACGGCCAAAGGTCCATCAAGCTGGAAGCTCTCTTTCAATTTTTATTGTGAGCTCGCACACGGCTCGGAGCCACTGAATTAATGCATTGCTATATTTGCCTGCACTCCCAAAAATACTGTGTTTTCTTTTAGGGAAACTGAATTAAATGCTAAGTAGTAAAATAACTTTACAATACCATACGATGTTACATCGTATGATCAACATATCTATTAAAAGACTATAACAACTATGAGATATAACATTAGACGTCGTACCCAGGCCAAGCAAGATATACCTAAGGGTTCTTTGAAATGACGGCGTGTGGCACTATCAATTTGCGACTTATTTTAGAGAAATCTATCTGGTGGAATATAAAGTGGACATAAAACGAACGTGCCTATTACGTTTTACACCTCCACCGGATGTCCTGTAAAGATATAGACGTAAGGTACACATTTACGCACCTACGCATTTTTGAGTGCTTCGAATGTCAATAAATAATTCGTAGGGGTTGTTTATGTGCAGGTAAACTATAACTGTCAAAAATCTAGAACATTTTACGACATACACTTATCATAGAAAAGTAGCAAATAAATATTAAGTCGGCATCGAATATTGACAGCGAATCACGTCGGTGATTATGCAATGCGACGTCTTTACATTTAAAGTAGCCTGCAACGGATCTTTACGGCCCCAGGGAGGTAAATTCTCCAGACGGAATACAAATTGTGGAAAATTTTCAATAGTGGACGGGACGTCCTAATCATATTCTGTTTAATAACGTCACGAGACTCCATAATTCGAATACATCTTTAACAAGTCAAGCTTCATGAAATATAGAGAACTCGTGTACTGTGTTGCAACCCGGTATCAAACAACACGTTACTGCTTTAATTCAAACACAAGATTTTTTAACGTGTTCGCTATGCTTCCTTACTACAGTAAAATTACGAGATATGGTACGGTGAAACGGAAATAATATGTAACAGACGTGTTTCTTTTTCAGATCGATATATTATATTTTGATGTTAAACTTTTTAATAGAATCCACCTAAAATTACCCCATTTATACATATATTTTGTCGTTGAAAGTTTAAAAAAATATGGAGTTTAGGAAAAAAAATCTTAGATTATATACCTACTATGTTACAAGAGAGCGAATAAATGCCATTCTTAGGGTTCCATAGCCAAATGGCAAAAAACGGAACCCTTATGGATTCGTCATGTCTGTCTGTCCGTCGGTATGTCACAGCCACTTTTTTCCGAAACTATAAAAACTATACTGTTGAAACGTGGTAAGTAGATGTATTCTGTGAACCCCATTAAGATTTTCACACAAAAATAGAAAAAAAAAACAATAAATTTTAGGGTTCCCCATACTTAGAACTTAAACTCACCCATATAGTAGATTGGAAATTGAGGCTATACGTTATTCTCCGTTCAAGTCATCTCGGATATGGGCATATATGGTATCAATGCATTCAGTGTCATGTCCTGAACTAAAATATATGAGATGACCAGCGCGCGTGTGGTGGGGGTGGAAACTGTGACGTCATAAAGACGGTCATACAAAAAAAAAAACAAAAATCTTTTAAACATACCGTGTGGGGTATCTTATCAAAGGGCTTTACGAGTAGATTACAAATATATAATAACACACTACAACATTTTTGCTACTTGGTATAACAATTTAGTAGAAAACGTCAAAAAATTCAAAAGTCAAACTTGACTTTGAACTGCTCTATATTAAAAACGACTGAATAGATTTTTACAAAATACGTACCAAAAAACTCTAAACATCCTCTTTATAGTGTCCAAAAATAATTACCTAAATATATAATAAAATAAGAGAAGTACATCAAGTTGAATAACAGTATAATTTCCTGTTTGTACAACAATTACACTGCGACATTTAACGAGTAAAATAAGTACTCTAATAAGTCTTTAACTAAATAATATAGTTTTCTCTTAATATTGGTTAGACTTGTCTCGAAAAAGACTGAAATAAAAAAACGGGCTCCTTAATTTTTTTACCCTGTCGTCTGTTTAGAAACAAAATGTTTATTGGGGCTAAAGTCAGAATAAACTCACAAGGTCTTAATAGATTTTTATTTTAATGTTTATACAAATATTTTATAAAAAATATTATTCACTGTTCACAATCTTTCCACTCAACACAATATTTTAAAAATGCTTGCTACACTCTCGAGCGCTCCCCACAGACTGGCGTGTATCGCCTTTCCCTTGTGGTTAGCCCCCCCCCCCCCCCTCCTTTCCCCACTCATCGCTATCCCTTCCCAGTACGCAAGAAAACCGTAAGCTACTTTACTCATGACCACATTACAATGCGGAAGTTAGACTACTGTATTCATGACTAAAAATACGAAACTATATTCATAAGTTCAAGAAGCATACATAACAGATAATGCCTTGTACTAGATAATACCTAACATGTTACCTTGACTTAATGTGAAACTTGCTGCTTACCAACTTCAAATAGTTTGAACACTAACTTTCAGCAAGTTTTGATCTGGCAGACCTAGTGATCTATTATCAGAGGCATCTTGGTTATTTTTTGGCGATGGTCCCATCGGGGTACTCGATAAGGTAGGTGAAGGGTGTCGGATGGGTAAATTTTAGGGGGTCTCCCAAGTACTTCCGGCAGGCTGCACAATGGCAGACCTACTTTTTTTACATAATTATTCAATGGTTAACTGTTGCCACCACTTTCATTCGGGTACCTTATGAGGTAACTTCCACAAAAAAAATACGTCAAAAAATGGGATGGGCTCTGGCACTCGATGAGGTAGGGATTTTGCGGCCGGCTTTCCCACTATATTTCTTGGTAGATTTAGTAAGCAGTAACCCGATTTAGCCTATTTACTTGTCGCAGGGTAATTGTTGTAAACTGTTATTCAAATTGTTGTAATTATCTTATTTTTTGATATATCTGGTCAATTCTTTCTGGACACTATAAAAAAGATATTCGATCACTTGGCATGTATTTTGTAAAAATCCATTCAGTCATTTCCAATGTAAGTAGAGCAGTTCAAATTCAACTCTGAATTGCGAAATTTTTGGACGTTTTCCAGTAATTTGTTAGACAAAGTAGTGAAAATGTTATAGTGTGTTATATATTTGTAAAAATGTTATAGTGTGTTATATATTTGTAATCTACTCGTAAAGCCCTTTCATTAAATACCCCACATGGTATGTTTAAGAGATTTTTGATTTTTATTTTGTATGACCGTCTTTATGACGTCACAGTTTCCACCCCCACCACATGCGCGCTTGTCATCTCATATAATTCAATTTAGTACATGGCACTGAAAGCAATGATACCATATATACCCATATCAGAGACGAATTGTGCGAAAAACGTTTTCTAAGCATCTTTTGAATAAATTTCCGATCTACTAATACGTGTGGTGCCGGCAAAGAATAGTACCAACCCTTACATACCCGTGGGTGTCGTAAGAGGCGACTAAGGGTTATAAACTGGAGGATGGGCAGCAGCATCCTCCTTTGTATCAAACATCTTACTTACTGCGGTCACCTACAACCGCGGTCCATGGTGCCAGCCGTAACGCTAACAAGCGAGGTGACTATGGTACTTCCCCTCTACATTTTTCCAGCAAAAGCTTGAATTCTAGAGGGAGCTCCCTGTCCTGTAGTGGACGTTTCATGGGATGTTATGATGAATACGTGTGGGGTATCTAAGGATAGGTCTTCAAAAATGATATTGAGGTTTCTAATATAATTTTTTTTTAAACTGCGCTGTTTGCGCGAGAGACACTTCCAAAGTGGTAAAATGCGTGTCCCCCTGTAACTTCTAAAATAAGAGAATGATAAAACTAAAAAATATATATGATGTACATCACATTACCATGCAAACTTCCACCGAAAATTGGTTTGAACGAGATCTAGTAAGTAGTTTTTTTTTTAATACGTCATAAATCGTAAACCGCAATTTACCAATCAACTCGAATATAAATTTTAGTTACTTACATCACATAATAAAGTTTTTTTAGCAATAAAAATACCATAACTTTTACTTATATACGTACAGGTTTGTACGGAACCCTCAGTGCGCGAGTCCGACTCGCACTTGGCCGGTTTTTTATTTTATTTCGTATACAAAATATATCACCACATTCAAGATGAATCACCCACATTTAAGATAATTAAGTTTAGCTCAGTTTATTTCTAGTACCTAGTCGACCGAGCTTCGCTCTATAATAGCTACCTCAACATTAAAATATCATCGAGTGAGCAAGCTATGCTACTCGCCAACAGATTGCGCTGTAGGTTTCTGTCTAAAACGCGGTATTTTTTTTAATTGCTTAAAAACAAGAGGAAAACGAATTTTCCCAGACATGAGACCTAGCTAGATCAATTTATCACCCCCGAAAACCCCTGTATGGTAAATTTCATCGAAATCGTTAGAGCCGTTTTCGAGAAACCGATTACAAATATATATACATGTATATACAGGTGTTAATTTGATTGCGTGCCATAGCTTAGGGGGTGTTTGAGTAACGATAAAGGAACACAAAAAAAAAATAAAAAAAAATCCTACTTAAAAAAAACTAAAACTCCATTGAAACTTAACGAACGCGGAGGGCAATGACCCGGACAGAGCATCAGTGGTACGCAGTATCAGTGGATAAGGTAGGCACATACATAACTGAAACTCTTTCGCGCACTTTCGATAGCGCGGTGCTCAAGGTCATTGCCCTCCGCGTTAGTTTAGTTTCAATGGAGTAAAATTTTTTTTAAGTAGGATTTTTATATATTTTTTTTGAGTTCCTTTATCGTTACTGAACCACCCCCTAAGCTATGGCACGCAATCAAATTAACACCCTGTATATACAAATATTGCTCGTTTAATAGTATAGGATTATTTTACCTGGACTTTATTGGGTCCTATAGTATATGAAATGAAAATAGTTGAAGATGCTATAATAATATTAATGATAGAGTTTGATGCATATATGTAAAGTATTCGTCTATCTATAATATAAAGTATAATAGGTCTTTACCTATGAAATTGCCGAAATTTTCTTACAGATTAATGAGATCATAATTCCTATAATTCTAATGCTATTTTTTTCATTTGATTTATATTTGAAAGTTGACTTCAAGGTTATCAATTTACGCATAAAATAAAGTTTTTATTTTTAGTTTGATATATAAAATTAAAGGTTTGAAAATTATTCGTCTTAAATGTCGTCCGATTTCATCATTAGATTTGTTATATTTTTTTACCGATAATCTTTTTCGAAAATTAAATTTAAGCTTCTGTTAGCTTAATGTCTTCCCAATAATGATTAAAAAAATAAAAAAAATTGGATTTATAATTCCTAAGTAAAATGCAAAAATGTTAGTACTGAAAATTGAGTTTACCTAAAATTCGCCATACAAAACGGCAATTTCATAGGTAAAAACCTAATATTATTGTTTATTCTATTACTATTTTTGTCTAAGCTTTATTATAAAGACTTTTTTCAAAAAAAGTTGCTATTAACATTTAGTGTTTTAAAAAACCGTATTTTTACTGAGCTACTCTATACAGGATGTTAATTTAACTGCGTGCCATAGCTTAGGGGGTGTTTCAGTAACGATAAAGGAGCACAAAAAAAAATCCTACAAAAAAAAAACTATTGAAACTAAACTAACGCGGAGGCCAATGACCCGGACGGGGCACCGCGCTATCACCGAGCCAGCGCGCGATTATCAAGTAAGTAATTCTTTCTTTTTTTGTGTGTGACTCCAATTTTCCCTTCATACTTTAGTGGGCTTAGAACCGTCAAAATGTAATAAAAGATTAAAAAAATATCATTGATGATAAAAAAAAGTACATTTTTTTTTTGTTCTTTTATCGTTACTACTAAACTAACTAACTACTACGAGTAAAACACCCCCTAAGCTATGGCACGAAATTAAATTAACACCCTGTATAGAACTAGATCCACTCAATTCTGTAATATTTTTTTAGCGTGTTAGGTATGCTCTTTACCACGCAGAATTTTGTTAGGCAAAGGATGTTGTTTTCGAAGACTTATGTAGAACTAGATCCACTCAATTCTGTATTTATGAAGCTATCATTTACGATTCATTTTACGCTCGTGTACATTTGCATGAATATCAATTTCCTTATTTTAAAATCTACCTGCTAAGCAAGATAAATCGAGAGCGATTGAAATTCAATCTAGAGTTATCGAGGTCGAATTTTTTTTTATTTTTTTTTTATTTTGGGGGTTAGGTTGGTTATCAATTTTGGCGGAATAGTGAGTACGGATGGGTCACTTGTTAACAAAGAGATTAATTTAAACTCCGCGGGTGTTGTTCGGCGAGTCATACGCACTTCAATAGGATCATTATGGTGAGTTG
Organism: Athrips mouffetella; assembly: GCA_947532105.1. NCBI lineage: Eukaryota > Metazoa > Arthropoda > Insecta > Lepidoptera > Gelechiidae > Athrips > Athrips mouffetella. The sequence goes on from OX383971.1 coordinate 11,286,427, forward strand.
ACTCGTTAGCGCAAAGGTCGGTAAAGGTGTATCCTCGGAACGAATGGAGGGATGCAGGTCCTTTATGAGCCGGTCGTTGGCCGCAAGCTAATGAATCAAGGGCCTTAGTGTGAGCTTATTGACAATACCGAGCGAAATATTAACGATGGACGCTCTCAGTGTACAATGCTAAATTAATTCCTATGTAAATGTGTGAAATAAATGACGCACCATTCAATGGCTTCGTTGTCCACCGAGATTGTTTTGTGAAGCTTGACTTCTCGCTTCTCATTGAATAGCCGTCGTTGAAAAGCACCATCAGACAATTTGTCCTTGTGACATAATAGAAATACAATTTCCATTTTTTATTGCTGTTTGTAGCAGTATTCTCGTAAATATGAAGTTATAATCGTGGGTACTGCAGTCTCAGTAAAACGCGAATAACTCGGAACGCGACTAGAACAAGGACGTTCAATATATGAAGTTGTGTTCCGTACCACAAGGGTAAAAAACGGGACTCTATTAATATGCCTTCGATGTCTGTCGTCTGTCAGCGGGCTGTATCTCATCATCTCATGATCCGTATTAGGTAGTCAGTTGAAATTTTAACAGATTATGCATTTCTGTTGTCGCTATAACAATAAATACTAAAACTAAAAAAACCGGTCAAGTGCGAGTCAGAATCGCGCGCCGAGGGTTTCGATATACCTATAGTATTTTCGGAAGTTTAAATATCTAACGAACATGTAATTAGATCAGTAATTAGAGAGTAATTAATTAATTAAATAATATTGCGTTCACCAACTACAGCGGTCGCCATCGCAACGCTTACAAGCATAGTGACCACGGTAAGTAAAGTACCACGCGTTTTTGGTGTATTTCGGAGGGAGTTTCCCTGTCCTGAAGTTGACGTTTTATGGGATGTTACGAATGAATGAAGATACTGCGTGTTTGCTCACTTTCTCCATAATAAAGAAGATCAGCGTCGTCCAAAAGTTGACCTTACTCCATTAAAAACCAGACAGCAATCTGTTTAGCAAAATCTTCTAGAGCAGTTTAAGATGTAGGTCCTAGTGCGCAAGCTAAGTGGTGCATAGGATCCCGGTGGATTTGCCGGTAAGCGGCTCGGGCGCTTGTTTGCGAGCGCTCCATTAAAATGGGATCAGCCTGGATGCAGATCGCCGGACGCAAGCCAGCAAGACGGTACAGTACTTACTGGATAAACTGAATTATTCTATCAAAAATTTAATAAAGCATTTGGAAAAGCAGTCTAGAGAAATTTAAATTTGAGCTTAAAAACTACATCGTCTGTCACTGAGTTCTCAATATAAGCTGAGAAAGACAAGAAATTGTGAATTATTTAAACATAACATAAAAGGTGTTTACGACTCCATGAAAGCTGATATAGTATTATGTCCTGACATAGTCTAGTCAATCTATTTTTTTTTTTCAATATCTATTCATCAAGGGTTTGGTATACGCATCCTGAAAGTTTCTAAAATTTGGTCCGGGCCTATAAGCTGTCCAATCCGTCAATGAGTAGTAACCTACACGTCCCGAGTGGTGCCGGCAAAGAATAGTACTATTCCATACATACTCGTGGGTGTCGTAAGAGGCGACTAAGGGTTATAAACTGGAGGATGGGCAGCAGCATCCTCCTGTGTATCATACCATCTTACTTACTGCGCGATCACCTACAACCGCGGTCCATGGTGCCAGCCGTAACGCTGACAAGCGAGGTGACTATGGTACTTCCCCTCCACTTTTTTCCAGCAAAAGCTAGAATTCTGGAGGGAGCTCCCTGTCCTGTAGTGGACATTTCATGGGATGTTATGATGACCACCTACACAAAATTGACGCGAAATTTTGCTACTTGGCGCGGCAAACTTCAAAGTTTAAGAAGAACAAATAGGTACAAATAATCCTATAATGGTCTCCAACACAGTCCAATCCAACACAATCTTATACAAAATAAATTACACTCTTGAACGCAGGTGTATTACTTTACGGCAATCGTAAAAATTTGTTGATTTTGCATAGAAAGTTAATTTACATAATGCCATAGCACAAATTCTGTTGACATGGGCCTTACTCGTACCAACATTGGGATCCGATTCCAGTGAATTCATCAAAAGAAAAAAGAAACAGGTTAAGGAGAAAGTTAGGTTAAAGTTAGGTAAGGTTAGGTTAAATGAGGAGCAAGTTTTGCGATTACTAATAAATGAACTAAATTGATGTCGTACGTAACATAATAGGTATCTGCGGTAGGTGTGATTATAATGGTTTAACTTAAATAGCAATTAAAGAAACTAGTTTGATTTGACCTCCTACAAACTTTTCGCTTGTAAACTGCATGTCTAAGTCTATGGCCTAAGGCTATGAACAATAGAATATACGAGTAGTGTTAGTCTTAATTAATACCACACAGAAGACTTATTGCAGTAAAACAATCGGTTTCGATTAATACCCAATGGAGCTACTAAACCATAAACCATTCTATCAGATATGCATTACTACAGAATCTAATAGATTTATTATGTTGAGATTGTTCCGGTGACCAAAGAATAATGACGAAGAACTAACAACAAATAGACATTCTATTTTATACAGATATTTTCTTTCGTATTCTAAACGCCGTACAAGGCACTCGCATCCTAAACGACGCGGTAGAGGAAGGGCTAAAAAACGGTGGCGCGACGACCTCGATGCCTTCATGAAGGGTTGGCAGGGCATGGCTCATGACCGTGACAGTTGGAAAGAAAAAGGGGAGGCCTTTGCCCTGCAGTGGGACAGTCCAGGCTAAAAAAAAAATCCTAAAGTAAGTCGGAAGAGAACTGTTTAGTGTTTCTAATGACTCTGAGAGGGAAAGAGGGAAACAAGAATTGTATCGATGTGCAATTTATTTTCTTGTAAGACTGCGCTTGCTTTCTATTCGTGCGGCGTAGTCTATGGACTCACGAGCCGCCCGAGGGCCACCGTTGCGTAATTGTTTTAAACTCCTCTTTTAATTGTTCTATCGGGGGGTGCGATTTATGTTCGGACGTGATCGCCGGCGCAACGCCGCTCGGATTCATTTGCACTCGCGTTTCCGCGTCGCCACACCATGGGAATGCAACGGCTTTAATCAACAATGTGCCCTATGGAACACTTAGGCAATATTAACCTTTACCGTTGCTGATCTGCTGTCTGTCGGCTTGATTTCTATTGCAATGGAAATTGGCGTATCATAAATCAACAGTATTATTATAATTATGAACAAAATACAGTGAATCTGTGAGCAAAAAATGGACAGCGAGGGTGAAAGCATGGAGACACGTAGTGAACCTGGTGAGTATGACTCGTCCCGTCATCCAAGGCGTGGGCACGCGCTCCAGAGATTTACGAGTATATTTAAACTGGTTTTACATTAAGCACCAACTGCGCGGATTTGATCGTAAACCCAGCTGTTATGTCTCGAGACAATATCGTCACCGGTTACCACCCAGGCGGACGACTGTTAAATTAACTCCAGGTTAACTGTGGGTCAGTCCTGTAACGTGAGCTAGCTGATCCCACTTTCATTCAATCGCAGCCCATTATAGGTGCGATTTGAAGATTTCAATCGGAAACTACTCGTAAATGATATTGATAGAGCTGTTTGGAAACAGAAAACGGTTTAAATAATTGATCGTTTTTAACGTGCCGGTGTCGGAATGGGAATTATTCAGTGGCAATGGAGGCAATTAAGCGAGCTCACGCCACGTCGATTGTTCAGATGCGATCGCCGATCGCTCCGTCCATTGTCCACTGAAATTAACAGGTGAAGCAAAAAGCGCCCGCTTTAGAGCGCCGCGCCGCATTCCGGAAAGTTGAAATAATTATGTATGAGCCCAATAATTGTGATTGATATTTTGTTTATTCTACCCTTCAGTCAGAGAAGTGACAAAAGTTATTCGTTATGCAAGGCAGCATAATAAAATTATTATTTAGTGCGAGTGCCTTGTTTCAATACAAGCGTTGAGCCACGAAAAGAATAATCCTGAGCGTAGCGAGGGTTTGAACTTCAAGGCACGAGACGCGTAATAACTTTGCTGCCGAGCGAAACACAATTTTTTCCCTCACTACAGCGAGGAAAATGCTAACGAATATCGCTGGTATCTTTTACGATAATTCATTGTCCATCACGTTCTAATTTCAAAAATCTTTCCACACTAGCGGCCAAATAATATGACTGTTGCACGCAAAGATTTCGGACCTCCTTGCTTCGCTCGGTTTTACGCAAATTTCGACGGATAAAGCAAAATTTTCATAGCTTGTGAGGTGTAAAAGAAAATGTTATGTTTACAGATTGAATGTCTTTTTAGTTAGATTTTACTTTAAAGCAACTGAAACTCAAATTGTACAAAATCTTGATTTATGCATGGCATTATAGTTTCAAGTTATCATTATAGTATTCTTTAATGGTCTAAAATTTTAAATGTACATTTTACATTATTTTTGTGCTGAAATCCATTAGCTGTTTTACATTTGGCCTTGGCAGCAAGCGTGACCGACATGCGACACCTAGGGGCCCCTCATACGTAATTTCTTATTCAATGATTTACGGACTAGTCATCAGACCGCAAGTATAATCTGTAATCTAATATTAAATAGTCCTTAAAAAGAATTTGTAAATACACACTTACTTATATTTTTAAATTGTCTGTATCATGGTTTTACGACTTTTTTATCCCTATACGTCTCTCTATTACACTAGGACCATCACGATTCACAAAATTCGGGCGCCAAAAGCCAATCGAATGGTAGCCGTTGATTGAATTGATTGAAAAAGAAATGGGGCGGGTGTGCGGGGTTCGGGGGAAGCCGGCGGTCGTCCACCGGTATTTTTATAGCCTGTCCACGTCCCAGAACGCGCCGGCGACACATTCCCGTCGAGGCTACGTTTTTGCAGCGCCAACTTTCATTAGACACCGCGCGCCGCGCAGCCACCGCGGGGACCGACGACGCGTTTACTTTTAATAAATGAGTTATGCGTTTATATCCAAGATGGCCGACAGCGTTATCCGGCTCGGCTGGGGTGTCAGGCTTAGCTTTTTAATTCCTAATTCAAAACGAAACAATACGCATTTAGGTATCACAACTGCCGTTTCGGATAAATCTTGCTCAAACGCGACTTAAAGGGAATAAAGAATTTCAATTTGAGATTGGTGAGCATCATAAAAACAATTCTTTGAAATTCCCAACGGGATTCTTCGAGAGCAAGAATATTTCAACACGACAGCCTGTCAATGCAGAATTCATCAAAAATGTGCAGAATTATTTTCACATTTGGCGAACACGTAGGACCTCCGCTTTTTTATCGGCTGTAAACATCCTTACTTGTCAACTTTCTTACACATACTTGGGCATCTTCGATCAGTTATAGCTTTTAACACGTTCCTTCAAGGGGATAAAATCTTTAGTCAAGTGATCCGAGCCGAGTTTTAAATGCAGCGCGTAAATAACTAGTCGTTTTAAACACTTATCAACAAAGACGTTCTGCAGACGTATTTATTTTTTTAATCGGGATTTATACTCCGCTCTTAGGAAATAAAATAATCACGGCAGCGTTGATTTGCATACAATGGTAAAATAATTTTACGCGCGTTTCGCCGCGCTTAATTCTACTTTTTATTCGGCCTTCCGCGCCCTATCTACGAATCAAACGGACTGGTCGCCGCGGCTATTTAAGTGTTAACATTTTTGCGTCGAATGCTATTTATGGTCCGAAATTTGTAAGTTATTAAAGGGTTGGCTTGGTTGAGACGGTGGTCATCAAACATAACAGGGACGGGGAATCTTATCGATAGGATTTTTGCAGTCAAGTATGTGGGTAAAAATATGTAAACCTGTTTAAAGTAAGTGAGCAATAAAGCTGGCTCGGTGTAGGTCTAAAGTGTGGGCCATAAAGCGCGTCGAGGCGGGGAGGTGCGGGTGAGCGGAGCAGACTGCGTGGCGAGACCCGCGGCACCCGGCAGGGCTCCGACTTCCAACCGCAGCGCACACCGAGCTGACACACCAGTCGCTGCGGCGCCGCACGCTGTATTGTCGGAACACGCACGGTCGCACGCATCTACTCAATACCAACCTCCTCAAGCCAATCTAATTGTTCCATACTCACATCCAAGCAAACATTAACAAAACTAAATTCCTCCACATGAAAATTATATTCAGAGCGAACGTCTCTCGTCATAAATTCAACACAAAAGTGCGGGCGACGGTCGACTAGCAACAAAAGGGCATGACTTTTCCCGCAAAAAAAGATGATCCTTAATCTGATTAAATCTCCATCGCGGTGGACGTCGGACCGTGAAAGATTAATGAATATTTGTGCGAGGATTCCCGGAGCTGGGTTGGCACGTAGCGCTGTCATAATCATATTAGCTGCGACCGGAGGCCGGCTAGGCACGCACGCACGCACCGCCCGAACGCGGCTACTTACTCGATCGCAACATATACACGGCTACTGCCTACCACTACTACCATCGGGCGTGACACTTCAGTTTCGTTCAAACTTTACGACGACGACACCACCGCACGAGTTATCTCGCCTACTATAAACGAGCAAATATAGCACTATCAGCCGCAGTGTCAGACTAAAATGAAAATAAATAGCTACTAAAGATGTCAGCCGTCTTTATAGAGAATTACAACTGAATCATGATCATGAACAGGTCTCATTTATGAGCATTACGACGATTGCGCTCATTATAATTTTTAATCCATCTGCACGTACATAAAACAACGATTACAGACATGGAGCAGCGATAGTGACGATACGCAACGCGTTAATGTAAGTGTTTTCACAGTATGAATTATACATCGGAGTGTTCAGCCGGGCTCGCTATCTGCGTCGCGGGTGCATCGAACACATTATGCTACGGACCGAGCTAGATTTTATTGCGCCCTGGAAAAACTTTACAGCGCAATTATGAGAAAGAAATGAGAAAGAATGTTACGTAACACCGTTTGCGGCAACTCTGTAAGTTCGATAGAGCATTTAAAAATGCCCGGTACGGTTTTGCTCTCGGCAATATAAACAGTTGAGCCATTCGGGCACCGCATGGTGACCCATTCGGACCTTGCGGTAATGAAAATTACAATTGCATTTTCGCATTTCGAGTGAGGTCAATAAACACACTCGTAAAAGAATCAATTGAAGCCCAAAAGAAATTAAACGTGAGAATGTATTGTTTCATACAAGCGTGAACAAAACGAAAATCGTTGTTTGCGTTAACCAGGTCTCAGGTCGTTTTCGACCTGCTTTCGTGAACATAAATCGCATTAAATAAAAGTGTTATTTATGGCGACCATATTGAAAAAGTGCGTCTGAGCTGAACTCATATGTATAACTCACATGGGAGTGGAGTGGGACTCTTTATAAACAATGCTTTATTTTCGTCACAAAGGACTTAAAACTTACAAACAAAAGACATAAGTAATAAACTAAACGAATATAAAAATATACCAAATCGAGTCAGGATTCAAATAATATATTTTTCAATAAATATAGTTTTCATGTTAAGAAAGTTTTCTTAGTAATGTTATAATTATTAAAAACATGATATGCCTTACAAAGTAATGGTCACATTGACCACTTTTTACACGTGAGAGGAGTTATGGTGCTGTCTGTATTTTACGATCACGTCCAATATAACCTGTGGTCGAAACCTCAGCGCAAAAAATAAAAAAAAAAACAACGCGAGAGCCGCACTAATGTCGTAATTATAAATATTTTATGGCATTGAAAACAGCGGAGGTCAATAAGTGGCAATAAACAAGTGGAAAGGAACGATTGGGCGCTTTGAAAGTGAAGGAGCGGCTGGAGGTAGATGGTAGAGCTAAGTAATTAATTATTTGATATCGCTATGGTGGCGGTAATAAAGCCACTCATCAATGATTCAAACCAACAAACAAAGCGCGCGTGTACGGCGAACATTATCCGCCATAAGACATCATAAACGGAGCACCATCATCTGTGCTTATAAAAAATTCATACTCATCTCACATTTCGGCGCCCCTCTTAATTTCGCGTGAGCTTCTTCTTGGTTCGTGTAAAAACTTCGGGTGTCTTTTTATGACTTTTACTGCGGTATAATTGGGGAGGGGCGAGCGCCTGCGTCCCCGAGGTGACATAAATACACCCCCTTACTCCTTCCCGCCGACTACCCCCTGGTTTAATCTCATGTAAGACTGTACGAGGAAGTAGTTCGCATTAAAACGTCTAGAGCAGTTCTCGTTATATTCATTTTAAACTAGCCGGTATCGCGACTTCCAACTTGCATCCAACCGCGAAGGGGGTCTACCTGTATTCTTGCGTCCATGGTAGGTTAAGTAAGAATATTTTCTATGTTGTCCCATTATCAAAATAGATAGGAAGTTATTACACCTATGTCATGCATGAAATATAAAATGATCCCAAGTACGTCTGGAAAAATGTTTTTTACAGTTATATTGTAATAAAGAGATATTAGAATTACAAAGTGAACACGTGAATTCAAATAAGGATCCGTCGCCTCACGTGGATGTTATGGAATACATGTTTTGATGTCCTTATTTTCAGTCTGTGACGAGCACATTATGTAGATGTACGTATTTTTTATTCTCAAACTAAAGAGGCTTGGGCTCGAGGTGACACGAAAGACATGTGTAATGTAGCTGGCTGTAAACATAGTGGCTGTAAGTAATGTAACTCTACCAAGAAAGTCCCAGGTGGGTGCGTCGCAAATGGCTTTTGTGTGTTACCTTTCCGCGTTGCACTATCGCCGACCTACTATAGATTTATAAGCGCCCTTTATCATTAGTGTATGAGTAAACAGCTAAATTCAAAGCTATGGCTTCTAAGAGACTATTTTTTATGTAATGGAAAAAAAACTACAACTCTTGCCACTCTTGAATGTTTTATCTGATTGTACTTATTACCTACATTTTGTGCTCACAGCCATTACGCATTTTTTTTGCAATCAAATATTAAAAACAACCTATTTGGAAGCCATGAAATTGGATTTCAATTTTAGAGGTAGATCTACGAGGTGGCGCTGTGCACGGGCTGCGGCGCGGCGGCGCGACTGTCGTGCATGTATTTATTTGCAAATTCCGAATAGCTCTCAATATGTAGAGACGGTGACTCCCGCCTGTCGATCCACTCCAATATCGGCTTCTTGTGACACGTCACGCCGACGCCATTATTGGACGCGACGATTGACTTTGGGAGCGAGCTCCAGCACTCCAGCATGATAGATGAGCAAAAAACATATCCGTAATTGAGATTTCTATTACTGAAATTGAAGCGACCGATCAGTTTTTTCATGTTTGTTTACATAATGTGAGTGGCGACAGCGCTGCTATTGTATTACGCTCGGACCAAAAATAAAGTCTTGGAAGGGACGGAGAGCGGCCCGAGTGGAAAATCCCGACCCACGGTTATTACCATTTAGGAAAACGCATCGTATGAATAATATTTACAAGAGAATATCCTATATTCTATTTTTGAATCTGGTACAAATCGGTGTTATTTTCCGAAGTGATAAGAGTGGATCTTCCGAGGGTAGTGTAGTCATGACATTTTGCGTCAATTTGTATATTGTCATTATTAGAGCGCGAAGGTTCGGGCCCGTCCATCCATCATGGTGTGACGGGCGGTCCGATATCGCGCCTAATACGTATTGATTTCCCACTTAGCGTTTTTCTTCGGAATCGCGTCGCTCCACCCTTCCGCCGGAGGCCTAACGAGCTGTTTGTCCTCCACTCGCCGCAAGTAGGATGACGTGTTGCCTACATCGCGACAAACACTTCTCCAATTATTCCCGTAAATAAAGCTCCTAGGAATAAGGTGTGAACAGTGGAACCCTGCCATTCAACAGAAGGAAAGATCTCTTAAAGAAATTTTGTCATTCAGAAAAAGAACTAGAGAAAGACTTTACATTTTTAAGCAATATAAAATTAAGACGTAAGTACAGACAGTGTACACAGTACATAGCGAATATTCTAATACTTAAATGCTACGAGTCTCATTTACCCTTGCACGTTGCATTGGTTTTAATTATACTGTCAATACGTACTGTGTAGGAAGAATTTTACAGTATAAAGCAGGAATTTTATTACATATTTAGAAAATAAACGAATTTAATAACCTATGTGTGTGGTTTCATACCCCTATAGTAAACGCGAGATCTTTGCTCAGTTGTTATTAAAAGGAAACATAAACTACTTCTATTCTTTTCCAACGAGAATAATGGTTAAGAAACCCAATAGTGTGATATAGAGAATGAAAGGTGAAATGTTACGAAGAATATACCTAACAGAGAAATGTGCTTATAATAAGTACTTAGATACATTTGCCTAAATGCTGAAGAAAAAGATTGCGTCACCAAGGTCCCCGGTGGGGGACGGGGTGGCAGGCGAGAACAATGGTTTCGGTTCTCACACGTGTGGAGGATTATTTGCATTCGGAAATAAAGAGAGGAATGATAAAAGAAAGGCGCGAGCGAGGTCCCACCGCCCCGGGCGGGGTGTGGGAACTAGGAGGCAGGGGGCAGGGGTTTCGGGGGGGCGGACTCGTTACGCGAACAATGGAGAAATAATGTACAGATTGCAGTGAGCGATGCGCCCAGCGCGACTCAGGTGTCTCGCTGTGGACATCACGCCTAGTTCGACGATGCACCACCAGCTGCTTATGTGCTCGCGTCCTTTGTGACGGCGACAACGAGCTCATTTTGTACGATAGCTACCTATACCAGGTATTCTTCCGTACAATCCAATTTACTTTCATACCATAGCCTCAATCGATACTTATTTGCGATTATATTTCGTAAGCTTCATTCGAAGATATAATTAACCCAGTAGTCCCAATTCTAGCCCGCGGCAACTAATCGCACATACTTTAGAGATTTTTTAAAGGTTTTGAACCAGTTTTGTTCATATCGTTTGAAAAAAGCGCGCCAACACAACACGCCACCTGGCAACCCGGGCGGCACTTTTACTCATTCTTTTTCTGTGCGTGGCAACGAAAGCACATAACGCGCTCTCAATTTTCAATATTTAATATTAGTTTTATTTTAATTATTATATGCTTAAATCAAGTTTAAATTCGTGTAAATTTAGTGTGGAAAGAAGTGCATTTTAGTGAAAAATAGCAATCGAAAAAAGCATACAATGATGTAAGGTGAGTAAAAAGCACGTGGCTAGCCTCTAAATTTTGGAGTGCTGGGATCTTCAGAACGTAATTCAGGTGGGTCAAAGCTACTACTTTATTTTCATATTATTCAAAGTGTTAGTACGGATTTATTGTGGTTCAGAAAGGCAGTAATTGTTCTATCTGGGAGGTTGGATGTAGTCCAACACGAAGGAAAATTCCGTCTGGAGGGTAACCGTGTGTTATCACGAAGACAAATTCGGTCTGGAGGCCAACCGCGTGTTGACACGACGACAAATTCGGTCTTGAGGCAAACCGTGTGTTAGCACAGACCTATAAATTGTATTGAGTTATGCAGGTTAGTGATCGATTGTATGTAGGTACACATGCATACTCAAGTTAAACCTGTCTTATTTATGTATTTTTTACAAGGTTACCCTCATTTTGAAAAACAATAATAAATAACCACAATCCGTCTGGAACAATTTTATACTACCTCAAAATGGTACTTGGTGATTCTTATAAAATGTGCAATTCGGAAAGTTGGACATGAGCCAACACGACCGTAGATACGTAATAATCATACAATTACAGGGTCCGGAGGGTAACCGTGTGTTATCACAGGGACTTAACGGAATTTTAGTTCGTAGCTCAGAGTTTACTTATAAACTATGTATAAACTAGACAATTACCTACCCACACAATAATAAAATTATACAGACTCATTTCATCATTCGTCAAGTTCTACCCACAAAAAGAAAAACAGATTTAATTCCGAAATCATTTAAAACAGCTTACTGACAACCCACGAGCGATGTGTACTGGCCAATTGGTTTACGATTGTTTTAGTCGGTGACCCTATGAAAACGTTTGATTTGATTTACTATAAAACAGATATATGTTTTCCGTAACCAAATACAAAACGGACAAGCCAGATAGACCCATTACACACTTCAGAAGTCGTTCGAAGGGAAATAAATGAGTAAATAATTACTTTTGAATTTTAACTGGTGTACGGCAATCTCTCAAGCGAACTACCTACATATGCCAAAAATATGTAAACACACAAGTTATAGCTCTCATAGCTTAAATAAGATACATATTACGCATCAGAAGTCCGTAGACCATAATAACTTTGAAAATATTATAAATTTATCAGGGCACTGACAAATTCTAGCCAAAATATGGCTGCTGTTATCGATTTTGAAATAAAAACTTAAATAGTCTGGAGGCTAACCGCGTGTTAGCACGTGGACGTGTTATTAATAAATTGACGTTCAAGCATCGTTCAACAACAATGTTCGTATTTCTATACGGCCATTGACATATCCATCTTGCTTGCTGGATAAATAAATGTACCTGTTAGAAGAAACTGAATCTTTTAAAATCTTTATTTAATATCAATCAACGTTAAGGCCAGACTTTGAGAAGTCGTTTCTAAATGTTTTACTTGTTTAATCTGGTAAATAAATGCCTACCTTTCATATGTAATGAATGATGCATCAAAAGAGAGGTTCTACTAACAGCGTACAAAGATTTTTCTTCATAAAATATTTCTACATCACCATTCCTAAAAACGACGTAATCTAGCAAGATTGGTGCAACCAGGGAAGTCTGGACAGCCTCCCCTCAATTTCACCAATAGCTGGAAAGAAAGGGGGGGGGGGGAAGCACACAGGGCCCCCTTCGTGAGCAACGGAGGATTTCATATGGTTAAAAACCAGAATCATTTCAAGTCGCGTATGCATCAACTCTATGGCGACTGAGCTCGTGACTTGTCCCATAGGCGACCTGATCCTGTTCTGCTGGCCGTCCTCTATTTATTCTATGCATAAATGTATACATTAAACAAACATACATTATTGTACACATTAAATGAAAATAAAGACTGATCCAGATATAGCAATGAACCATGAGTATTGAGTAGCTCTAATTTGGTTCATTACATTCATTTTGACGGCCAGCTAAGTGCTATCTGTCGCAAACTATCCCGTAATAATCCTATAGCTAAGGATTGTTTTCTATGAAATTTTTGCTGTGGCAAGCCAAGACCTTAGTGGGAGCAAGTCTATTCAAAACTTGCGCAAATGGAAGGCTATCGGGCTACTACTAATTCGATAGCTTAAGACTGTTTTATGATCGCACACTACTTCAATCTAAGAAGTTAACGTGTTCTCTTCATTGAAAGTGTAATAATAGTATGATGACTTGGGGTAGTTAACATAAATTATTATATTATTTTATTGTCATAGTGTACACTCGGCCGCACGCCAGTGGAAACACTTGGACCTTGAGCAAATATCTGCTTTCGGGTGTTTGTAGCGAGCGTAGCGCTAGTTCAGCTTAAGCTGGTTTTGTTTCAACTTCCATGCTGAAGGGTGTATGACCTTTGAGAAGCCGCAAATATTTCACTAACCGATAAGCCTTAAATCACGCTTGCTGCTGACTTCACATTCACGTCAAATATCTGGGCTGTATAATACTAATACTAGGTAACCGTACCTTCGTAACTTATGTGATAATTTTTTTTTTTTTGCTTTGTCATGCTCTTTTATGCGCGCATCTGCGCATCCCATACTTCATCATAGTTAATCGCGATACCGAATAACTTCAAAAACAAACTAGCGAAGAAAAACGTTGTACGACCTAAACAACTATACCGATTTTTAGGCTTCATTTCGCTATATGTAAAGCCTTGCAAAAAACTGCTCAATTTATAGCACTTTTTTCTCCTAAAATTAAGAGTGATTCATTGTTGCGCATTGGCCATTTTATGGCCATCAACAGGTTATTTGATCGGATAATAACAGAAATATAAAATTCATTCAATAGAAGACTTGACCAAAACAATGCGGAATCGATACAATGAGAATTGGTGTAGCTTTTTAATCGGTTAAAAAGATATGAGTAACTAACAAAGATTACAAGAATTTTAATCCTAAGTTTTTGCTGATACTCCTATGAGTACTACAAAAGCCCACTTGTCTCTCACACCAATACTGAAGGTACGTGCACGTAAGTGTCAGTTTACTATTGTCTAATGTACGGTAGTACCTACGTTACGAATACGCAATCGATGATTCCATCTAAATTCGAAGTTAGTTGATTTCAACGTATTTTTTTTTCTTATTCCCATAACCCTGAACAAAAACTTTATTCATAAAATATAGTTATTTGCAGCCAAGCTTTAGCTACTTTGGAATTTCTTTCCTGACCGTGGCAGAGCAGACCTAACTTCAAAAATTTATTTCATACACGTAAGTTTACCCTTTTCGGTCCCAGCGTCCCCAATAGGAGATATTTGTTATAAATAAAAATAAAACTTATGGTTTTATTGTATCTTATAGTACATAATAGAACTGTCAAAATTCTGCGCTGGGTTTGACGAGACTATAAGTCTCGTGTGACATGGATTGTTTTAAATTTCTACGAAGTCGAAAGCGTGATCGATTTTATGTAAAAACAACAAAATTTAGGTCTTATGTGCCTCTGTTCTTGTAACATTATATCTGTTGTTTAATACTCTCATAAACAGCAGTTACTGTTCATTACCTATTCTCCCTTCTTTAAGTAGGCAGAAAAGACACTTAAGTAGAGACCAGATACATTCGATTTTCTACCAGAAGGGTTCTCCGAAACTTAAGTTTGCATTTGGTACTTATACAAAGTTATAAACAATAATCATAAAGAAATGTGCCAAACCAAGCACAATTTTACAGCATTGTGGCTCAGAGAATAGAAACGTTATCTCATAATAAATATTAAATATCAAATGAATGCTCTTTATCTAGAGAAATTATATGATATTAATTACCAGGGCAGTGCAGAGCAAAGATTTATTTATATATTTAAAGATACATTAGGGACACAGACAGACCTCGGCCAAAGGCCTTGATCTGATGATTTTTCCAGTTACTCTTCTAGATTTCATACACTAATGTAACTGAGTTATACTCAGGAGAAATAACATTTTGCTCTGACTGTGTAAAAGTTCATAATCAGTTCATATTAGCTCTGGATACATTTGATCTCGATATATAATCTGATTCTTGGTACAAGTTACCTAACTTATACTTTCGTGACAAGAAACACCGACACAATTCAAACAACAGTAAGCCGGACAAAAACATTCAAAACGAATTGTATTCCTTCTAAAATGTTTTGTAGTTGCTTTATAATTTTAACTGTCTATCTCATCAGCTTACACTGGCTCACAGCATTCATATGCATCCTTTTGTGAACCTTATGATAAATTTAACCAATTTGAAATTGAAATTTTTGATATTTTTGCACTTAAATATTTGATAATGTATTTTGTTATACTTTTAAAAACGTGTAAAAGTATTTAATGTGTAATAAAGTACGAAACTTCCTGCTCTAAACATCTACTGGGTTAATTATATCTTCGAATGAAGCTTACGAAATATAATATATGATCAAACGAACTTCTTGAATGAAGTTCGATCAATATTATATGAGTAAGCTTCATTCGAAGATATAAGGTCCCACCCCTCCCAACCCCGGAATAGGAAGTTTCGAAAGCTCTACAATCTCTAAATAATGAGTAAAAGTGCCGCCCGGGTTGCCAGGTGGCGTGTTGTGTTGGCGCGCTTTTTTCAAACGATATGAACAAAACTGGTTCAAAACCTTTAAAAAATCTCTAAAGTATGTGCGATTAGGTGCCGCGGGCTAGAATTGGGACTACTGGGTTAATTATATCTTCGAATGAAGCTTACTCATATAATATTGATCGAACTTCATTCAAGAAGTTCGTTTGATCATATATTATCATACAGAAGGTTAGTTCAAAGTTACTATTAATCCCTATCTTGTTAAAGACAGCCTTTGTACTACGAGCTAAGACCTCAACGCTAATCCGCTTTATACCTGTTACGATTGTCAAATGGAGTTCATAATGATAACAGAGTGTCAGGCGGCGCAAGGCCGAACCATTTAATGAAGGATGCCTTCATAGGAAGCGCAAGCAATCACAACACAATCACCCCATCCTCGCGTGACACCGAAAACGTCCTCGTTTATAAGTATAAATTAATCCATTTAGAGCGAGCGAGCGAGCGGGGCCGTCCGACCGACGATTAACGGAAGCGTCTACTTAACTAATTTATCCCCGGGTGGTTTTAACAGAATGGATAGCAGTGATTACGGCTGCGACGCTCGCTATGTGACGCTACGACTCGCAGAAGCGCGCGCGCAGATGTGTCGCCTTCACGCGCAAGCTAGTAGTATGCATGATAGAGTGTCCAATCTTCACAGCTTGGCTCATCGTCGCAAAGTTGCATAGTTGTCAGTCTTTTACAGTTTGCACTTCGGCGAGAGTGCGCAAGAGCTCCATGAGCTTGATCCGTCCCGTTTCTACCACTGAAAGTCCAGACACACACGTCTGGATATAATATCCACACTCTGCTGAAAAGCATTTTACACAATCACACGATACTTTATAGTGCGCGCGCGCTACTTACTAGTGGAAAACCCTGAGTGAGTCTATTTTTACGAGTTCATATAAACGGAATCTATTCTAGTAGCTAGCGTATAGGCTCTTCTGGGTGATCTCGTCCTATTGTCGGTCTCATCTCCGTCATTAATGCTACAGTCAAGTCGTCATGTACAAGCAAATCTGTCAATCCTGTGGGTCAAACAAACACTGACAACGACCACGTTTTACCGATTTAAGAAATTAGACAAAACTCCGCGATGGTGTTAACTCCGCGGTGGTTTAACTAACCTGACAAGGTGAGGACCTTGTCAGGTTAGTTAAAAAAATAATAATAATAAAATTTATTTATTTCAATAGATTTATAATTAATACAATGGTTGTTACACAAGTCGTGCACAAATTAATTGCTAAACCCTGCTTCTCAAACTAAGCGAAAGCCTGTATTTTGAGAGTCAGTGTTCTACTAGGATTTATTGTGCGTTCAGCGTAATCAACCAGCGCAACAGCGCTTAAGGGGCTGATAAGAGCTAAATACGCTTCACTTGAGCAGGTTTATAACGAAAAGTGATGGCCGTGAAAAAAATTTATGTGATAATTAAGCATCTTTCTAAGAATATGGCCGACTCCGAAACACGATTAAATATATTTTGTACGCCATAAAAAAAATATAAAGTTACCTCTGATTTTTGCTTTTAAACCGTTTTTCTTAAGTACCCATTAATCTATGATGCCAAAACTTTTACACATTATTGAATACATTATGCATAATAATATAGCTATTTGATAATTAATATTATTGGTACAGATTTTGAGAAAAATGCAAAAATGAGCGAAAAACTTAAAACAGCGCGAATCCGCTCCGTTCTAGCACGCGCATAGCACTTAAGGGTGCTCATCGATAGGTTCAGGGGCAGCCAATCCAACCTCGTAGAAAGTTGCCACACCAACGATTTTATACGTATCTTTCGTAGCATGGAAACGCTATAGTGAATTTTCACGTCTATCTATAGGACCTGGCTAATGCCAATTATTTCTTGTCTTTTAAAAAAAAAGAGGGCAAACGATACAAAAACCGGGCAAGTGCGAGTCGGACTCGCGTGCTAAGGGTGCCGTACCTGTTTACCATATGATACTACAAGCTTTTGCCCTTTGATAAAAAAAAAAACTCAACGTCCACTCAAACTTGACCCCTCTTCATATGAATGTCCTTAAAACGGGAGCTCACCTGAATTGGTTTTAATTGGTTGTGAGAAAAGTTGTAATATTTAATGATTTTACACTTTTTTTTGGTTGTGCTATAAGACCTAGTTTCTTGCCAAATTTCATGATTCTAAGTCAATGGGAAGAAGGTAACTGCTAAAAGTGGCCGTTTTTCGCATTTTTTATATTATCTGTAACTACAGTGAACTATATTTTTCCAGGCTTGATAGGTTCTAAATAAACTAGGGTATCTTTACTTCAATCTGGTAAGACAGGTTTTCGATAAGTTTTGTATTTAGCGAGTAATATTTTTTTAACTGATGGGGGCGCTAGGTGACTGCAAGAAAGCCCTTAAAGTAGCCACGATTTCATAAATGTTGCTACCACAAAATACTTATATCTATTGAGAGCTCAGAAAAGCTCAAAGTATTTTTATTGGACAAGAAGCCACCCGAACTAGACCCGGCTGAAATTCTAGCCTATTTCCAAGAAAGCTTATACGATAGTCAGATGTTTGTAATCCTGGGAGCCCGCGACATTTTAATAACATTGATCAAATAGAACAAAAGTATGTGGACCGAGCTCTCGGTAGAGATGAAAGTTAAAAGGGTCGCGGGGGGTTGGGTGGTTGGGAGGAGCGGGTTGAATGTCTTATTCCCTCCACAATTCAGAGGTATTTCGTGTTCTTCATACGCAAATATATCCTCGTTACGGAGGCACACGTGAGCCGTGAGCTCGCGATTGCGTGCGCGCCTCGGGGAGCGTACACACTAGACAAGCGCACGCGAACGGCGAAACAACGCTTCACAAGTCAAACAAAAGTTGCAGGACAAAGGTGCTCTTAACGTAGGAGCGTGAGGATTAAATACCGGATGTTGTCGATGTTTAATGCATTCTCATAGAAAGATTCTTTCGTTTGTGATATTTTGGACAGTCTATTTCAGTAAGTGGTAATAAGCGAAGCTGAGTTTTCGCAAGTGTTCGTCTTATCTGGGTAGACCCTAAGATAAAATACCCGAACCTCAGGGTGACTCGCTACCTACCTATTGAGGGAATAGTCCCGGCAAGGAAAATTGGATCCAGCAATCAAACGGCGAACCCAACAAACGTGACGCCGTTATTGTTCGAGACTTTGATTTGACGGAGCACAATTTTAGTCAATTTGTAACAACACTACCGTCATGTACGAATACACCTATAAGTATAAAGTAACTTGAGTTAAGATTCGTACACAATAGGGGCGATTTACGTGCAACACAGAAAACTATAATATAAAATTGTACGAGGTCAGTGAGGAAGACTAGAACTCTGTTTTTGTGGTGTTTGGATAAATATTTTATGTTATCAGCTAATTGTACAGTCAAGATCATGTCAAGTTTAACACGTTGGATTTTTAGGTATCGTTCCTATTTCAAACGCGCCACGTGCTAGAACACGTTACATGTGTCAAGCTTGATGTGCTCTTGGCTGTACATGGCCTCAAACAGAGAAACGTTTAAAAATCCACAAAAAGCACGTACAAATCTTTTGATGAAAAACATACTAGAGTTGTATGTTTTGTGTTGCTAAAATGATAGCTAACTCTTATATAGTCGACAGCACGTCAGTGTAAACATTTGTATACATATTATTTAGGTGGTAACGCTTTAATGAAAAGTCCGTCTGGGGAAGTACCACCCTCTTGCTTTTTTCTGCCGTGAAGCAGCAGTGTTTTCACTGCTGTGTTTCAGTTTGAAGGGCAAGGGAGCCAGGGAAATTACTTGCACATGAGACATACCATCCTAGATCTCAGGGTGGGTAACGCGCTTTGCTGTCCTATTAGTGTCAAATTATTTCACTAATAAGACAGTGGGTGTGATGGGCGGTGGTGACCACTTACCATCAGGTGGCCCACCTGCTCGTTTAGCCACTTTTGACATAAAAAATATTACTATGACATAAGGTCCAAAGTATTTCTACTGACGTGCTGTTGGATGTACCTATACTTATTACATCATACACACATATTTTGAACCAGATCAATACCTAGAATAGTTATGCAAAAATATTTCCAGCACGAAGACAAGCAGAAATGTATTGGAGATTGTCAATAACCTACATAGAACTCTTGAATTATCAAATATAAAAAAAAAACAAAGTGCAAGTTAGACTCGCGCACAGAGGGTTCTGTACTTCCACACTATATTCTTATGATACGAAGTTTCAAATCACAGTTCACTATGAGTTTCACTATGAGTTACTTGAAAATTTGGACTTGAGTTAAGGGAAAGAAAAAAAATCATCTCCCAAAGGGATAAATTAGTTTTTAGGGTTCCGTAGTGATAGTTTCGTCGTGTCCGTCTGTCTGTCTGTCTGTCCGCGGCTGAGCTCAGAGACCTATAATTTAATATGGATATGTTTATGTTTATAGCGTATAAGCAATAGAATAACAACAAAGAATAAACATACATACAGTGGCACATAGAACCTCCTCCTTTTTAGAAGTCGATTAAAAACTGGTCAAGTGCGTGTCGGTCTCACGCGTTTTTGACACTTCTGCTTGACTGCGCGTCCATAACTAAGACGGTAGACGGGTTTTAACTAAGAGGTACGAAACCCTCGGTGCGCGAGTCCAACTAGCACTTGGCCGATTTTGTAGTTTATAATGTAATACGCCTTTATTTGAAAACCTGAAATTGTGATAACGTTTTAGTTCATTTTCTACATTTAATAAAAGCTTATTTTAATTTTATTTTTAACTTTTTAGTAAGTATTTATAACTTCAAATACTAAAAACAACTATCTACATCTACAAACCCTAAAATCAGACACACCCAAACCTAAGATATTTTTCTAAGAACGCCCAACAGCACGTCGTCAGTTCAAACACTTTGCACTTTAAGACATGGTAATAGAGTTGCAAATGTTTCTCTGACGTGCGGTTGACCGTTCGTAAGGTTTGGATTAGGTTCATACTTAATAGACAACAAAAATAGCGCCTCTAGTACCAACAGATGGCACTGCAGGATTTCTGAAAAGCGGTATTTTCTCATGTTTCTATGGCCACTTTCCGTCTCCATCATCAGATCAGCTCCAAGTAATAAAAAATGTTGAATTGTCACCCGGTTTACATACGCAAAATTTCACCTCGATCGAAAACCGGGAAACGGATTAAACAAATTTAACTTGCAATATTTGGGTACAGACAGACAGACTGACAGACAGACATAATAACTTTTAAAATAAAGAAACACGTGTGTAAGCATTTTCAAAATTTTATGGGTGAAATCAGTGATGAAATTTTGTATAGAAAGTGTTAGTAGTAAGTGTCAGAGTTGTATTTTTGTTTTAGTTTTTTAGTGTATAGGTAAGTGTAAGTGACTCGCACTTGGCCGGTTTTTTTAACATGCGGACGAGGCCGCGAGCAAAAGCTAGTAATGTAATATAATCGTAAACTTGGCGAAACAGTAAAAAAAAACCGGCCAAGTGCGAGTCGGTCTCGCGCACTGAGAGTTCCGTACAAACCTGTACGTATATAAGTAAAAGTTATGGTATTTTTTTTATTACTAAAAAACTTCATTATGTGATGTAAGTAACTGAAATTTATATTTGAGTTGATTGAATGAAAGGTAAATTGCGGTTTACGATTTATGACGTATTAAAAAAACCACTTACTAGATCTCGTTTAAACCAATTTTCGGTGGAAGTTTGGATGGTAATAGAGTAGGAGATAAATGATGATAAAATTTTCTCAGAACTAAAACGGGACCATTTTTGACAACAAATGTTTTATGGGGTTTTGGGCATCACAGAATCCAGAAATTAATGTTGTCAAGCCGAAATCCTACTAGTTCAAAAAAGACGAAAAATAACCTAGGCTAAATTACGGTAGGAGGTTTCTTGTTTTAAAAGTGTTCCTTAGATCCCCCTTAACATATCTAGAAAATTCTCCGTTGATCCCATGTAAGCTCTCCCCTCCCCACCCTCAAACGGGTCTCTGATTTTAGTTTTTTAATTTATTTCAGAAATGAAACAAAGAAAGCATCGCTAAGGAAGGATTTTGCGAAGTTCATCCCCTAAAGGGGTGAAATAAGGGTTAAAAGTTTGTATGAAACTCCGTCAGTTTTAAAGTTAGGATCTTCAAATTTTGTTTTTAGGCTTACGACAAAAAAATTTTTTTTACGTGTCAGGGTTTTTGTAAATGCTACACCATAAGGGGTGAAAAGGGGGATGAAGTTAAAAATCCTTAATATTCAAAGTAAAATCCACAATATTTATGATTTAGGCATTAGGTTTGTAATTCTATGGAACGTATATCACTGTTATTGAAATTCCACCCTAAATTCAACCTCTTAAAGGGGGAAATGGGCTGAAAAAGGGGTGAATAAAAATAAAAAATAGTTCAAAGTTTGTAAGAGGAATTATGATAAGTGGGACCATTTCATTCGTAACTTCACAGGAGTCGTCCTATCAATAAATGAGTAAACACGTGTTTCAGATTTTTTCAGAATTCATCCCCTAAACGGGAGAAATGGAGAGAAAATATCTAAAAACAAATATGGGTATCGTTTGTATTGTTTATCGGGTCGCTGATTAGGAAAACAACAACAATTCAGCCCATCATCCCCTGTTGGGGTGCTATGGGGTTAAAATGTCAAAATATCAATATGGGTGTCGTTTCTATGTTTTATTGGAACGTTAATTACGAAAATGGTATCGATTTGGAAATTAATTATAGTGGAGAATTCTCGAAAGAATGTGTGCCAAGGCTAAAATGGGGGTTACAAGTTTGTAGGGGGAAACAAGATATAAGTTAAACCATTTTATTCGTAACTTCACAGGAGGTCTGCTATCAAAGAATGAGTAAACACGTGTTTCGGGATAGGGATAAGGATAGGTTATAGGGATAGGAATAGGGACAGGGACAGCGACGGGGACAGGGACAGAGACGGGGACAGGGACGGGGCCGGGACGAGGACAGGGACGGGGTTAGGCACAGGGACGGGGACAAGCATAGGATAGGCTTGAGAATGCGGATGGGGGTGCGGAAGGATTTGCGGATAGGGATGCGGATGGGGATTCAGATAGGGATGTGGTTGGGGATGCGGATGCGGATGGAGATGTGGATGCAGATGGGGATGCGAATTGGGTTTGGGACAGGGTTAGGGTCAGAGAAGGGGAAGGGGTAAGGTAAAGGGATAGAGATAGGGGTAGGGATAGGGGTAGGTGTAGGGATAGCGGTAGGGATAGAGGTACAGACAGGGGTAGGATGGAGCTGGCAAAGGGTAGAATTTTTGTATGAAAGTTCGAATTTTCGTATGAAAATTACTGAATTTGGTGTATCTGTTAAAAAATCACAATCATTGTTACTAATAATACTAACCAACCTCTCTAAAGCTATCACGTCGTTCTGTTTAACTACCTAGACAATAGTTTTAGTTTTTCTCAATTACTTCTGCAATTTAGCTCGGTTTTGAAATATAATGTAAAGGAGAAACTTTAAGGCCTAATATTACTGCTAAGTTTTGTAACGTCTGTAAATTATATAATGTTTAGCTGGATCTTAAATTGTATTCATGGACTTGCGCAGGGTAAGTCCCGTTTTTCTTTAGCTTAAAATTACCCCGAATTGGATGGGAAAATATCTCATTCCTATGGAAAACCGGTAACAACATAAAATACGAAATCCACGCGAGCGAAGCAGCGGGCAACAGCTAGTAAGGTATATTTTAATGCAACAAATGAATTGTATAAGCTTTGTTTTATTGCAATTGATTCTCTCAAACAGAAGCTACATAAATGCAAAATATCAAGCACTAGCGGCCCGACCCAGCTTCGCACTAGTGTTGTTGCGTCTTTAAATATTTTTCGCTACTATATTTTTATGAAAGTTAAAACAGCATAAGGATCCATTGTGTAGTTTAAATGGAGAAAGCACACAAACAGATAGACCAAAATATAAGTAGCAGAAATTATTTTATTTATACTATTATTCTTTTATTTATACTATTATTCACAATGGCGCCACATTGTTTGTGAAGCGATGTAGTTTAGCTGACGTCATTAAGAGATTTTAATATCCAACAATGAATAAACGATTTTGATTTGATTTGATTCACATCTATAATGTTTTAGTAAGGGTGATGAAGGAAAAATTTCTATATGATTTGCTCATGTCTGCCTCTTTGACTGATGATAAGGAGCATCCTCTAGAAGATACAAAAAATATTGGCGGACATCCACATCCAAACCCCTGCGTTTTTGAGGAATTAAGTTTTAACTATTTTGAAATTTGACAATGAAACGTACACCTGGCAGACTATGACTATCTGATTAAATACAATGTATACTCGTAAAACCCCAGAAAAATAGTCTGCCACCATAATACCCCTGCGTCGTAAAATTACAGCTCTTCAAAATGCAAAAATTCACAACTTCGTCCCGTGATAATGCAGAGCCCTGCATGTCTGCCTCTACGATTTTCTACATCTTCAGAAGTATTTTAAACAGGAGCCACAAAGGCAGACAAAAAAAAACATTATTTAGTATCCTATTTTTCGTCGCACAGAAAAACTTGTAAGGACCAAATCGATTCGTATTGAGCTGATCTATCATCCCTATTAATATGAATCATGAGCAAATCATATACCCAAATTGTAACCAGCACCCTAAATATTTATTTTGGATAGGTAATTTTGTTTTGTTAGTCCATTAAAGATTGGAGAACAATTCATACCTATCTTGTGAAAAATTATAAATATTATGTACCCGACTCTATGGGAAAGATTAAATTTGTAACTAATTTAATATAGATACAAATTTAGTTCTCAGCTCTCCGTAAAAAATGAAACAGTACTTGTTTTAGCATTTTTTGAAATTCATCCCTTAAGGGGGTGAAATCATTTTCCCTGATACTTCCACCTATAAAAATAAAAGACTTCTACACCAACATACGGAAAATAATTCATCCCCTTTTTCACCCCTTGGAGGATGATTTTGAAGAAACTCTTAAACACGAATTTCTTAGATTTTTTTACCAAAAGCTTAAATTTAAATTTGTGTTAATCTAACTAGAAATAAAGGACTTTTGGATGATTTCTCAAAAAGGCTGAAACACGTCTTTTTTTTTTATTTGCTCAAATTTAAATTTTCAGGCACCTCGTGTCACAACTGTAGGATTTTCCTACAAACTCATTCCTTTTTTGTTTTTATTTGCGCAAATCCAAGTTTTCCGGCATCTCATATCAAAACTGTAGGATGTCCATACAAACTTCCTACCCTTATTTCACCCCCTTAGGGGATGATTTTTCAAATATGCTGAAACACCTATTCCTTTTTTTCTTTTAATTAGCTTTAATCCTAATTTTTAACCATCTAATTTCAAATCTGTAGGATTTTCATACAAACTTTCATGCCTTATTTCACCCTCTTGGGAGATGTATTATCCAAAATTCTTTCTTAGTGGGTAGTTTTGACGTACATAGAACCTGTGTACAAAATTTCAGATCTGTACATCCATAGCGGTCACGGCTCGGCGTTGATGAATCAGTCAGCAGTGACAAGCTCTTTTATGTAACTAAGGAATATTGAATAAATTTACTGATAAGAATAAAATAAGCTTCACACTCAATATAATTTGGTCACCATGATTTCTTAAGTTATTGCAGCCGGGGACAAACAATGTGTGCAAATTATGTTATTATACCTAAGACCCTGTCCTTACCTTAACTACCATAAAAAAAGCAAAATTGAAAATTTTGAGAAAAACCCACGACGGCTGTCATTCAAAAAATATTAAATAAAACTTTGGAAATTCCCCCGACTAAAAATAAATATTTTCACCTATCTATTCATATATTTTATAAGCCAAGAAAATCCGTCGGGGGCTGTCATTGCCATCTTTTCATAATTTATACTTAACTGCAGCAAACAAAAGCTATTTTACAACTAGCTCGTATGCTCTATTAATTTACGTAAGATAAGGAATGGCAGCCCCGACGGATTTTCTTGGCTTATATAAAATATATGAATAGATAGGTGAAAATATTTATTTTTAGTCGGGGGAATTTCCAAAGTTTTATTTAATATTTTTTGAATGACAGCCGTCGTGGGTTTTTCTCAAAATTTTCAATTTTGCTTTTTATTTTTAACTTTTTAGAGAATTCCCACTTTACTAGAGCGATTAAGAAGGACGTTGCGCGAGTAAAGAATAATTATTTATTACTACACAGCGCCCCCTTGTGAGTTGACTCCACAACTATAGTCTAAAAACTGTCAGTGATAAATATGATACTGATAGATAAATCTTATACTGAAAACCGTATCTAAATCGGTCAAACCGTTTTGGAAATAAATGGCAACATTTGCTTAGATAAAATTTATTATTACAGCGCCCCCTGGTGAGTTGGTGCCATAACTCTGGTCTAAGAACCATCACTGATAAATCATAAATCTTTTACTGAAAACCGTACCTAAATCGGTCGCACCGTTTTGGAGATAAATGGCAACATTTGCTTAGATAAAAATTATCATTACATCGCCCCCTGGTGACTTGGCGCCACAACTCTAATCTACAAACCATCTTTGATAAATTATAAATCCATTACTGAAAACCGTATCTAAATCGGTTAAGCCGTTTTTAAGATATTAAGATATAAAAGGCAACATAACTTTGCACACACAAACAAACACACAACATCTCACCCTAAACGCATATACCTTCTCCGTTCCGTCGTGGGTAAAAAGTACATGGTTAACAAATTCTGTGGAATTCATTTATTTTATTTAGTTATTCTGGACCTAGGCAGGATTTTTGTTTTAATACTTTTTGAAAATGTTTACTTAAATCAATTTATGAATTAGGCACACTTTAAAAACAACTAATCCAAACAGAGAAAGAAAAATTAAGCATTATCTAAGCACACTACGCTTATGCTTACGTGTTGATGAGATATGCGATTTTGTTATGAGAGGATAGTACCGATGCACACAATATCTTTATTCTACAAAAGAAATGTATACATATTAAGCTAAATATTAAACCAAGAGATAGTTGTAGACCACACTTCTTAAAAGAAAAAATAATACCATTTCCATCAATATTTATCCTAGAGGCTAAATTTTTTGCGAGGAAAAATATAAGCAAATTTCAATACCACACAAGAGCTAGACATAATGTCGTTTCAAATTAGTACAATCAACGACAGGTCAAGCTTGACACTCGCTCGACTCTAGC
Source organism: Athrips mouffetella (assembly GCA_947532105.1). Taxonomy (NCBI): domain Eukaryota; kingdom Metazoa; phylum Arthropoda; class Insecta; order Lepidoptera; family Gelechiidae; genus Athrips; species Athrips mouffetella. The sequence continues at coordinate 11,313,427 of OX383971.1, forward strand.
TCGTACACCTATAGAAATAAGAACGGTACAAAGTCCAATGTGTCAAGCTTGATGTGCTCTTGACTGTACCACATGAGAGAAAGATGACAATGTTTAGAGATAGTCCTCACTACAAAGCAATAGAGATCTACAATAAGATACCGCAAATATCAAAGCGCAAACCAACATATATTTTTTTAATCAATTAAAATGTTTTCTTGATTTATTAAAGAATGTATCTGTGACAAGACTGTGATAAACTAGAATCAAGACAAATAATTAAATTGTAAACCACTTAATTTTATTTTTTTTAGTTTAATTTCTGATTTACTTTTGATTTTAATTTTTATTATATAAGTATGGGTTGGTACTATTCCTTGCCGGCACCATACCCGTGGGTGTCGTAAGACGCGACTAAGGGTTACTGGAGGATGGGCAGCAGCATCCTCCTTTGTATCTTACATCTTACTTACTGCGGTCACCTACAACTGCGGTCCATGGTGCCAGCCGTATCGCTAACAATCGAGGTGACTATGGTACTTCCCCTCCACATTTTTCCAGCAAAAGCTAGAACACTGGAGGGAGCTCCCTGTCCTGTAGTGGACGTATCATGGGATGTTATGATGATGATGACCTACACTTTGGTAGATACACAGTCGCATTTAAGATTAACCAAAAAAAAGTGTCCCCATTTTCGAGTGTTCTAAATTTGGTGGATGCACAATTGTTGCAAGCTTTATTGTTGCAACCTTAGCTTGACATATTTAAATTTGTAATTTGACATGCATGCCATTGAATTTATATAAACTGGACTAGATAAGATACTTTAACAATATCATCATTATTATCATAACATGCCATAAAACACCCACAGCAGGACAGCGCTCTCTCCAGAACTCCAGCAAAAACGTGTGGTACAATGAAGGGTAAGTTCTTAGTTAAGTTTGTGGTTTCCGCACTTAGTCCTGCGTGGACCATTATACGTGACAATGAAGGGTATTTACCATAGTCACCATGCTCGTAAGTGTTGCGACTGACAATCGCTGTTGTTGGTGACCGCAGTGCGAATGACGGTACTATACACAGAAAGATGCTGCTGCCTATCCTCCGGTTCATAAACTCTTAGTCGCCTCTTACAACACCCATGGCTCGAGATCGGTAGGTACTATTAGGGCAGGGAGATACTTTAACATTGGAACCTAAATCTATATTAATCATAAGGAAAATGTAACTTAAATACATGCACCACTCTTTTGCAATACCCTACTGACTAATAAAAATAACAATATCCTGTAATTAGAGCAATAAAATAAATGAATGAATCAAAAACTATATTAAGTTATCACAGTAATTGGCTTCTTCTAGGGGAACTTGTTTGGGCCCGACTGTGTTCAAGACTAAGCTCAAGGAGTATTAAAAAGACTTACCTCGTTATGATCATAATCTTGTAGGTATCTGTCATTCAACTGTTTCTCATATAGGGCCCGGGCCAGAGCACTTCTTGGACGATATAAACCATTCAATCTCGAACTGCTTGCCATATTCACCTTGGCTGTATCCTCTTTAAGTGATAAATGCTTCCAATTATTCTTATATTCAACGTTTTCACCCGTCAGACATATCTCTTGCGCCTTAGCATAATAACAATAGAAAACAATGTCAGTTTTCTTACAAATATCAGCAGTAGTCACTAAAGATACCTGAAGATTGACTAAGAAAGTTATGAGGTGGAAAATTAAAGTCATTTAGAGCACTTTTCATTGTTAAAACAGATAAATTGTACCTATTCTAGTTTCTTCACTACATTATAACCTCAAAGATTTGCTTCATGATTTGGATACTTTATCCACCGGTAATTGTCCAAATTTATACAGCCGATCTATTTACACATATACATTAATCAATTTTTAAGCCTAACTTGTGTAATTTTATAAAAAATCATTATGTATTCCTAGACTTTATGTCAAAAAAACATGCGCTGACAGACGCTAGGGGGCGCGTGCGTGCTAGCAAAAGAAGAGCGTTTACGAAGATAGTAAAAGAAAAATTATGTCCGACTTCTGTCTGACCAAATGTTCATGCTTTGTTCAATATGTTAGTTTATTGGCTGTGTTAAATAAAAATGAAAGAATATTTTCTAAGACTCTTACAGGCAGTTGTTTAAAGCAATTTTAAAGTTAAAGCTTTCAGAAAACGACATATTTTTGACTTTTTCTTTGTCAATAAAAAAGAAAGAGTCAGCAGCAGATTTGAAGGAGCATTCAATTTGAAGAAGTTTCAGTACCGCAGGACTCCGCATGCGTTTTTACGGGACCTAAACTTGGAAAATGAATGCACGAATCACATTTTAGTCATCTTCATGCAGTTTGTTATGTGTTCTACCTAATATTGCCACAAAAATACGGGTGGGCAAAGGTAAATGTTATATTGTGACTCTACTTACTACTATGATATGACTATATATATGGATATGACTCTACCTTGCCATAAAGTATACTATTATGTTATATAATTGCGTAAATAATATTAAAAGTAACTACTTAGAATGGGTACCAACCGTTTGTTGTTTGGCTTCAACCGACGCTCGAGCAACTATCTCCCGGAGCACAGAATTCATCATTTTGCTTTCACTGACAATAACCGTAACTTCAAATATAGTACCCACTGGCTACGCAAACTGTTTATTTCGCGACTTAGTATTTCGATAAGCCACGAGACGCGTAAAGGCTGGTATGTGGCGTTTATGGTCTAAGTGAGAGGTATATAATTTTATTAATGACAGAGTTCTGAATCTTGTTTGGCCTTGGCCGTGACCGACCGTTCACTGTCCCGCTTGAACACTTCCAATGGGTTTCTGATTTTAAAGAGAACACAAAAAACTTACATTCTGTCTGTCGCAAAAAAGTTTACCGTTGCATGCAGGCATTTTAGAGCTTCGAGTTACGACTACGTAAATCGACTCTACATACAAAATAATCGTAAATAAAGCTATTATTTAATAATCGATTACTCTTTGTTCATAATTGATAACTCATTGTTTTTAAAATAAATAAATATCTGTAGGTACTTACCTAAGTTAATTAAGGTTTAGTTGCGTTATGAAACAATGTCTTTTATGTTTGTAAAGTAGCTACGTAAGTACGAGTATAAGTATGTACCTACCATTACGTTGTTATCGCAGATTGATTACGCTGGCAGCCAACTTCACGATTATTTTTATTAGCACTTTCCCGTAAGTACCAAGTCTTATCAAATGAATATAATGAATAGGTAAAAGACTCACATCTTCTCGTAGCTCAGGAATCTTGAGATTCTGTAGTTCTCGAAGATGGTCGTTGAAGGACATTTTAGCTAAACCGATAATTAAAAAGATAAGAAATAGGTAACTTTTGCTCGAGTTATCACTCAATACTACCTACACATGAATTCGATTTTTCGAACGCGAAATGAGCGATAAGTGCGATTACGTCGACTGCCGCATAAATAAAGATATTTCTTATTCTATCTACACATTTTACGTAGGTAATTACGCTTAATTTTGCACGACAAGAGAAATTATTCAGATTTTGTTTTTACTAAGCAAATAAGCTGCGATAAAATGCTTAAATAAATTTTTGTCTATTTTCTTATGATCTTCTTGTTGTGTTGTCTTACTAAATGGACTCATTGTCTTATGGGTAGAGCGTTTGTCTCTCGATCCCGAGGTTCGGGTTTTATTACCGATGGGGAATTAGCTGTCGAAACAAAGATCACTTTGTGAATAGATAGAATACCTATAAGACTTTGTGAGACTGCCCCAGTTTGTTTAAAAAATTGCAGGATTACTCACTTAATTGTCCGAAAAGTAAGATGACTCCGTGCTTCGAAAGGCAAGTTAAGCTGTAGGTATGTACCAGCTAATGTCTACGAAACTAAAACAAAAACTAAACTCTGACACTTGGTTTTGCAAGGTCGGTCATTGACCTTATGGTAGCTACACACATGTTCGATTCAGCATGTTCGGTTCGACTTTTTCTTAGAACTTGAGCTGTCGTCTGTGGTAAGAAAAAAGCCGAATCCAACATGTGTGTAGCAACCCTTACAACCCACACGATATGATGCTGATTGATGGAATATTAATATAATTTGGTTACTATGCAATTAAGCGATCTCTAGGGGAAGCCTATGTTCAGCAGTGGCCGGACGTATGATGCAAAATTGATGAATACGTATAAGTGTAGCGACACACCGGCGGAAATTGAGACGCGGAAAGATCCGCTCATTACGCTCGCAATGCTTTTTAGGTTACCTATGACACATCTGGCGGAATTTCCGTTGGTGTCCGAGCGTAACGAGCGGATCTTTTCGCGTCGGAATTTCCGCAGATATGTCCGCTACCCACAATAGTGAAATTATTTTATTATCTGTTTACTATCAAACTCAAAATGATTTTATCATTGTTGGATATTAAAATTTTGCTAAACTACATCGCTTCACAATTTCACTAACAAGACAGGTGCCAAATATAGAACTTCACTTTCCGCTCCACAAACAAATTTTTATTCAAAGTTTATTTTGCTAGACTGAGACTAAAGCTAGCTATTGTATCGTTTTTATTAGGGTTCCGTACCCAAACGGGACGCTATTAATACGCCTCCGATGTCTGTCTGTCAGCGAGTTGTTTCTCATGAACCGTAATACATACATACATATTATCACGCCTTGTTCCCGTCGGGGTAGGCAGAGACCACAGTTCTCCACCTGCTACGATCTTGACATACTTCCCTTGCTTCCTGTACTTTCATCAATCCTTTCATACATGCTCGTCGGTTTAGGGTACTTTTAACCTGGCCTTTATTCAGAACGTCCTGAATGTGGTCCTGGTACGTTCGCCGAGGCCTTCCCCTTCCAACGTTTCCATTCACTCTCGCCTTGTAGATCTCTTTCGTCAATCCTCCTTCATTCATCCTCTCTACATGACCAAACCATCTCAGCATCCCTTTCTCAATTTTAGTCACTACGTCTTCTTTTACGCCACAACGTTCTATTATCACACTATTTCTAATCCTGTCACTCAATTTCACACCAATCATACTCCTCAACGCTCTCATTTCCACTGCATTAATTCTACTTTCATGCTTTTTCTGCCATACCCAGCTTTCACTGCCGTACATCAGTGTTGGTACCAAAACGCCTCCATGAACAGCCAGACGAGCCTTGTGAGACACCTTCTGACTGGCGACATCCCACCTCGACACGATCCCATCTCGACACGAAAAAATTTGCTTACCTAAACTCTTCAAAAGTACTGTCAGAAGCAAAAGTAAAATGGTCTCAAACAATTAGTTGCGTGGTGCGACCTTTAACACGATATATTTCGATCATTCTGAATATTACGGTCGATTTTCAACTGTACACTAACCCAAATTATATTCGCTTCTATTCTAAAATATTTACTAAATAATATTTATGAAATGAACTCACCTAGAGACTTATTTTTATTCCTTACATATTAATAAAATTGTGTAGGACGGAGACCTAAAATACAGGCTTCGGCTTAGTTTAGGCTCCCACAAATACCGTGACATTTTTTATATTTTTTTATATAAAAAATGAAATTAAGATTTTGATATGATCTCTTTGTTCAAGTGGATTTGGCAACCGTTCATCTGTGTCAATCTATCAATGTCTTTAGTTTACCATGTTATATTTTAAAGTTGAATAAAGCCAATATTCTCTTGGTTTTGTCTTTAAATGTATCAATTTATTCAACTTTAATTTTTTCTTGTGTTTTGCCGTTATAAAAATGCCAGACGAAAAAGAAAAATGTTCATCGATGTCACGATATCTGCGTCCCGAACGTTTTGACGTCGAACCTGCTATGGCTGGCTCAGACCTGAAGTGGGCCCACTGGAAATACTCATTTGAAAATTTTATCGTTCAAGAAGCTTCCGCAGCTGATGACAAACTTAAGTACCATCTTCTTGTCAATCATATATCACCATCAATATTTAATTTGATTCGAGCTTGCACCACGTATACTGAAGCCATCACCACTCTAAATACGGCATACGAAGCTAGACAAAATATAATACTCGCTCGGCATCGCCTGAATTCCAGAAAACAACAGTCTGGCGAATCTTTAGCAGAGTATTCGAGAGCCCTTAATATACTCGCTCGAGATTGTCTATTTAAAGATGTGACTGCTATTGAACACCAGAACGAAAACGTACGCGGGGTTTTTATCGCCGGAATATCATCACAAAAAATCAAAGAAAGGCTACTAGAGAAATCTACTATGTCTCTCGTAGAAACCTTAGACCTGGCTATATCTTTAGAAGCTGCTGAAAACACGTCACAATTACTAACTACATCATGCCCTTCTACGTCCTCAGTCCCTATCAATGCAATTGCTGAAACTCAAAAACTACCACTGCAGCAAAATTTGGCGACTACACACTCACGAAACATAAAACAACCAAATCGCCCTACACAAAGTGGCCGTCGGTGTTTTTTTTGCGGCGGGAATGTACACCAAAGAATAAAGTGTCCCGCTAAAAATGCTAATTGTCAACTTTGCTCCAAAATCGGACATTTTGCTAACGTTTGCCGTAGTGTTGGGCCAAGACAACAGACTACGAATGCTATTACCACGAACGACGATTGTTCTCAATCTCAAGCCACCGAATCTAACTTATCAACTATGTCAGCTGCAGCTCCATCAAGCCTACGAAAAGCGACTATTTCTATTACTTTGAATAACTATAACGTAGATGCGCTTCTCGATACCGGAAGCTCAATCAGCTTCATCGACAAGAATCTTGCTGAAATGATGAAACTTAAACGAAAACCCTGTAAACAAGCCATAACTTTAGCATCTCTAAACAATATTTCATATGTTGAAGGATTATGCTACGCAACAATTCAATTTGGTGAACACATGTACCAACGTCAACCTCTGCTCATTGTCGGCAATCTGTGTGCTGACGTTATCATCGGACACGATATTCTACAAAAACATTCTACTCTTGAACTACAGTTCGGAGGAGATAAAAAACCCTTGAAAGTTTGCAATGTCATGGAGGCATCCGTTCCGCATGCATCGGTTTTTACGAATCTTTCGCCAGATATTAAACCTATAGCAATTCGCTCAAGACGTCATTCTCAGGAAGACCAAGAATTCATATCGAATGAAATAAACAACTTGTTAAAAGATAAAGTTATTGAACCCTGTGTCTCGCCCTGGAGAGCACAAGTACTTGTTGCTGGGGGAGGTCATCATCGGAAGCGTCTCGTCATTGATTATTCGCAAACCATCAACAGATTCACAGAGTTAGACGCCTATCCTCTACCAAGTATAGAATCTATCGTTACGCAAGTCGCAAAATACAGTGTGTTCAGTCAAATTGACCTCAAAAGCGCTTATCACCAAGTCCCCATTCTTGCAAGAGAAAAAGTGTATACTGCATTTGAAGCATGCGGGAATCTTTACCAATTCACCCGCATACCGTTCGGCGTAACAAATGGTGTAGCGGCTTTCCAACGGACATTGCAGTACATAATTGATTCTGAAAAGCTTGAAGGTACATATGCTTATCTAGATGATGTAACCGTTTGTGGGAAAGATAAACAAGATCATGATACAAATCTCCGTAGGTTCATGGAAGCCGTTAAGAAATACAATCTTACTTTAAATACTAACAAATGCACTTTTGAAACAGAAACGATTAATCTTCTTGGTTATACCATTCATCATAACGTGATAAAACCTGACAAATCTCGATTAGAACCACTGACGAACTTTCCGATCCCTACTGATACTGCTACCTTAAAAAGGGCACTCGGATTATTTGCCCATTACTCTAAGTGGGTTAACAATTTTTCTGCCAAAATTAGACCTTTGATCGAAGCTTCTTTTCCGCTATCCGAAGACGCAGTTAACTCTTTTAATAGTCTTAAAACTGACATTTCGAAATCAGCATTAACTGGAATAGATGACAATGAAATATTTTCTGTCGAAACTGACGCTTCTGATTTCGCTATAGCAGCGACATTGTCACAAAAAGGACGCCCCGTTGCGTTTTTCTCACGTTCGCTTAACGATTCTGAAAAGCGACAACCTTCAATAGAAAAGGAAGCTAGTGCGATTGTGGAAGCTTTACGGAAATGGAGGCACTTCTTAATCGGAAGACATTTTCTACTAATTACCGATCAACAATCTGTAGCGTTCATGTTTAATCAGACTCATTCTAATAAGATTAAGAACGAAAAAATCGAGAGATGGCGCCTGGAAATGTCTTGCTTTAAATACGATATTATTTACCGATCAGGAAAAAATAACTTCGCCGCTGATGCTCTCTCTCGAGTATGCATGTACATGGATACTGCATCTTCTAACTCAAAACTTATTGAACTACACCGATCTCTCTGTCACCCTGGAATTGTGCGTATGATGCACTGGGTCCGGTCGAAGAATTTACCATACTCAATCGAAGATATCAAACGAATGACAGCGGCTTGTCCTGTATGTGCCGAAATCAAGCCTCGCTATGTACGACATCAAGGACTTCTCATAAAAGCAACTGCGCCGTTCGAGAGACTGAATTTAGATTTTAAAGGGCCGATTCCCTCCAAAACCCAAAACAAATATATTTTAACAATAATAGATGAATACAGTCGATTTCCATTTGCTTACGCTTGCAAAGATATCACCTCCAAAACGGTGATAGAATGTCTGAGAGATTTATTTTCATGTTCGGTACTCCGGCTTATATTCATTCCGATAGAGGAACCTCATTTTTATCAGATGAATTAAGAATGTTTTTAACCTCACTTGGAACATCTTGTAGTCGAACAACGCCATATAATCCTCAAGGAAATGGTTTGGTAGAACGCTTAAATGGCACACTGTGGCGTACCATTCAATTATATATAAGATCAAATAATGAAGACATCGGTAACTGGGAAAAAGGTTTACTTCCAGCACTACACTCAATAAGGTCCCTTTTGTGTACGGGAACAAATGCTACGCCACATGAGCGCATGTTTAACCATCCTCGCCGCTCAATAAATGGTCAATCTTTACCGACCTGGCTTCATTCACCTGGACCTGTCTATATGAAGAAAAATGTAAGAAATTCCAAATATGACTCGGCTGTAGAGGAAGTGCGGCTATTACAAAGCAACCCTGAATACTCTTACATAAGACTGCCAGATGGACGTGAAACGACGGTCTCAAATAGGTCTCTAGCACCTCTGCCTCAGACAGTCGAAGACGACTCGTCAGATGACGAAGAACCTGAGCAACTTGAAGCGAACGAAGCAAATGTTATTCCGCCTGCTAACCGGGAAATAGCGGATGCTCAAACTCGCCGCTCTGATCGCGAGCGTAGGCCACCAGCCTATCTCCAGGACTACGTTACGTGTCTTCACAGAGGGGGTGAATGATATGATCTCTTTGTTCAAGTGGATTTGGCAACCGTTCATCTGTGTCAATCTATCAATGTCTTTAGTTTACCATGTTATATTTTAAAGTTGAATAAAGCCAATATTCTCTTGGTTTTGTCTTTAAATGTATCAGATTTAGATAAAATACTACTTAGGTTAAAATTTTTACGTATTGTGATACTTCTTCTTATTTAAGAGCTACGCTCTTGTCGGTGGAGTAACTTCCACGCCTTCCTATCTTCTGCAACTTGTTTGACTTTCTGATACGACACGACATTTATTTTTTCTTTAATCTGGTCCATGTAGCAACGTCTTGGCCTTCCTCTACCTCTCCTTCCCTCAACCTTTCCTTCTATGATAGTTTTTAAAAATTTGTCGTGTCGTATCAGATGTCCCAACATGTTCCCTCGTCTATTTTCAATAGTATTTAATATGCTTCTTCGTGAAAAAAAAAGTTTTCTAATTTTCTCAAAAATGTATTCTATATCACTTATACATTATAAAAAACAAGTCTCCCAAAAATGTCCGTCCGTCGGTCGGTCGGTCGGTCGGTCCGTCGGTCGGTCGGTCTGTCCGTCACGCTTTGGCCAAGCGGCTAAACGAATGGTCCGATTGATACCATATTTGGAATTTAAGAGTTTTATGCAAATCCATCGAAGGGTTTTGAGTGGTTTCTTGCTGGCTCTCATTTTGAGGGTAGCTGTCATACATCAAAAATAAAAAAAAATAAATTTCGCAAAAACGGCTCATAAAATCTTGATGAAACTTTGCATGACCAAGCATCTCCATTTAAGGTATTTGGGGCAGTATAAATTGGTCTTTAAAAAATCATATAAGGGGTTTTCCCTTACTACTAAAATTTAAAAATGTGATTTACTCAAAATCGGTTACGTTGAGCTTATTTTGATGTTCTACAATTCGGATTCTTAATTGGTTTTCTACCTGACTGCATATTTCATTAAATAATTTTTACATAAATCTAGTTGGTATATAGGTAAGTTTGTATTTCCATATTATTTGTATGGAATTACAAACTTAAGTTTGAAGTTGGTATTTATTTACTCATTACTATCCGCAGCCTTTATAATATAGTAGTTAGAGCATTCGGCTCTTGATCCGGAGGTTCTGGGTTCGACTCCCGGCGGGGACACTGTTGAATGATGACTCTCGTATATCGCGAGAAAGTAAGTGCAGTGCTGCTGTACCATTTATTTTCTTTTGCAAACTTCGGAGGTAAGAGGGGGAATGGTACTTTTTACACATTTTTCATCAGAACTTTGAAACTAAGAGTAGTAAAAAAATGTAGAAATCGATTTTGAAAATAGTACACACGGCCGCACGTCGGTAGAAACACTTTTGGACCTTATGGCGTGGTAATAGAGTTGAAATAGTTTCTACCGACGAGCGGTTGACCGTACAAGTAAAGTCCTTTCATATACCCCTTTGACGCCCTAGCAACGACATTCTAAAATTTTGACCCCCTCCATTTGGGCTCCCTTTACAATAATTATTTCATTTGCATTAAAGTTGTTGTTGTATATTCTACAACTACTCGTACTCCAAATTTGAAGTTGACAGCATGAGTGGTTACTAAGATAAACAGGTGTGACCACAGAAAAGGGGTGTGACAGACAGACACCATTTGGGTACCGTTTTTACCATTTTGGTTCGGAACCCTAAAAATTTTATTTTTACTCATTTACAAACTGTAAGAATTTGCAAAATCTGGATTAAAGGTTGTTTGCAATTAAAACCATATCGTTCGCAAGGTAAAGTGGCGGTTCAATATGTATTGTCGATCACGTGCAGATCGCCTCGAGCACCTCCTGCGCCGGCGCAAGGCACGCGGGACATTTAAAATAATTACAAGCTATCTGAGAAACGTAACAGCCAGTGTTTTGAGACCATTACTTATTTTTTTAATTTCAAAAATATTTTAAAGCGCACACTTGGCGCCTATTTGTGCATTGCCAGCAACAAATGAGACTATTACAAGTTTTGGTGCAATTTTGTTGTGTGAATTATTATGTTACACTGGTTACACTGCATGAAATTACTGGTCATGCAGGTAGGACTACTAACTAAAGGGGCATGCCCCGTCGTCCTACTGGAGTGTCCCACTGGTAGGACGACGGGGAATTCGCAATTCCCCCTCGTCCTACTGCACTAGTGTTCGAAACAAACTAGTTTTCGTGTATTAATATTTTCTTCTATAAAATATATTTTTCATACAAAATTACTTTAAAAGAAACGGGCATTCGGACAAATAATAGATCTCGTCGAGATCTTAATTCTGGTGGACAGCTGTCAAATCTAAAACCACCGTAACTCAAAAGCTGTTCACCCTTAACTTTTGTATGATTGGACGAATTATAGATCTCGTCGAGGTCTTTATTTCGGTTGACAGCTGTCAAACTAAAAATGGCTATAACTTAAAAACTACTAACCCTAGACTACTTGTATGTTAGGACAAATAATATATCTTGTCGAGATCTTTATTTCGTTCTACAGCTGTCAACCAAAATGAAGATCTTGATCCATCAATTGTCCTAACATACAAGTAGTCTAGGGTCAGTAGTTTCCAAGTTATATTGATTTTAAGTTTGACAGCTGTCAACTTAAATAAAGATCTCGACGAGATCTATCATTTGTCTGAACATACAAGTAGTCTAGGATCAGTAGTTTCCAAGTTATATTGATTTAAAGTTTGACAGCTGTCAACTCAAATAAAGATCTCGACGAGATCTATCATTTATCTGAACATACAAGTAGTCTAGGGTCATTAATTTCCAAGTTGTAGTGATTTGAAGTTTGACAGCTGTCAACCGAAATAAAGATTTTGACGAGATCTATCATTTGTCCAAACATACAAGTAGTCTAGGGTCAGTAGATTCCAAGTTGTAGTGATTTAAATTTTGACAGCTGTCAAACGAAATAAAGATCTCGAGAAGATATACCATTTGTCCTTACATACAAGTAGTCTAGGGTTAGTAGTTTTTAGGGTTCCGTACCTCAAAAGAAAAAAACGGAACCCTTATAGGATCACTTTGTTGTCCGTCTGTCTGTCTGTCTGTCTGTCAAGACCCTTTATCTCACGAACGGGTAAAGGTATCAGGTTGAAATTAATACCATATGTTAGGGTCCATGAACCACACAAGATCTGAAAATTTAAATTTTCTACAACGACGCAATCAAAAGATATGGCTTTTTATGTCTTCATCTCCATACATTTATGCAAAAAAGGAAAACCTGCTGGTACTTCCCGTTGACCTAAAATTATGAAATTTGGCAAGAAGCTAGGTCTCACAGTACAACTAAAGGTAGAAGTCTGAAATCAATAAATATTACAACTTTACTCACAACTAATGGTAACCAATTGTGGTGAGCTCCCGTTTCCAGAACATTCATATAAGAGAGGGATCAAGTTGGATGGTCGTGGAGGCGATTTTTGTTTTAGTTCTATTTTAAAAACGAGAACACTTACAAACTTGAAAGTTGGTATGTTTATAGTTCATAAGCTATAAAATAACAACAAATAATAAAATTTGGTCAAGCGCGTGTCAGACTCAAAAAATCTAGCACATTAACTTACTGAAATTTCAACTAATACAATTATGATTATGTGGTGGTACGGAACCCTCAGTGCGCGAGTCCGACTCGCACTTGGCCGGTTTTTTTAAGATATAGCGATTTGTAGTTTGACAGCTGTCAACCGAAATAAAGACCTCGACTAGATCTATAATTCGTCCGATCATACAGGGCCCGTTTAGGGTGAACAGTTTTTGAGCTATGGTGGTTTTAGATTTGACAGCTGTCAACCGAAATGAATATCTCGACGAGATCTATTATTTGTCCGAATGCCCGTTTCTTTTAAAGTAATTTTGTATGGAAAATATATTTTACTTGTACTTATTAGAAAAAATATCGATACATGAAAACTAGTTTGTTTCGAACACTAGTGCAGTAGGACGAGGGGGAAATGCGAATTCCCCGTCGTCCTACCAGTGGGACACTCCAGTAGGACGACGAGAGGCTTAATGTGTTTTGGGTCAAAATAATTACAAGAAAGGCTCCTTCGCCTGTAATGTTAAAAACTTAATAAAATTACTGCAATCCTTACCTTATCTTTAACTTATGCTCAATATTTGAAACGAAAGAAGATCAAAAATTAAGTTTTTCTTTGCAAAAGGATAATCATCGATTTACCAAACCAAGGTGTTCTAAAACAAAAGCAAGCGGTCAGTTTAATTTAAATCCGAGTTCCGAGCTCGTAGTTTTTGCACCCCCAACCGCATTCTCACAGCGGCCGAGACTTGATGCACTTCACTTCTGATTGGATCATTACCGAGTTCATCATACCTCGTGCGATCCTCGGGCCACGACAGAGACGGCTATACTCCAACACCTGCAGAGCAAGAGAAACAGACGACGTCCAGCGAGCACATCGCTCAGAAATTATTCCATATCATGATTATTGGAACTTTATTGCACTTCGTAACTAACAATTGACATTAGGAAATGCAATTTCATATTGATTTCGTAATCTCGTCCGTCGTTTATTTTTATCAATGCAGAAAATCTTTCTATGATTTGCGGCTAACCATCGTAGGGCATGTTGGTTGTTTTCTTGCGGCTTCACGTTCCAAGAAAATGTCATTAAAAGCTCGATAGGGGATTAAGTCGGTTTAAATTTTCACGTAGCTGCGCAGGAAATCGGTTTAGCCGTACAAAGGGTGGGAAGAAACCGAGAAATTATCTTTTAGTCGGAATACAAACCGCTAAACAGGCAATTACAGCGTTGCAGATGGGCATTAAGTTATCAAAAAATAATAATTCGTTCACTCCGGGCGGAAGGTGTCGCGCGGGCACGTCTTGGCCGCAATCTGCCCTCGAACCTCGAAGATTTCGGTCGCGACGACGTCCGCTTCGCCTGGTCTGCTCATCACGTTTCTAATAAAAATCCTCACCTGAACAGTTGCGTAACCGCAGTTATTGCCGTTAATGCTCGCCTTTCTTTACGTTAATTTATATCTGAATGCCGACCGACATGATTACAGTTGAAAGGCGGATTAAATACAGCTGAACTCTTCTTGAGCGACTCTCTGTCCAAAAGTGGGCTTGTAATGGGGTGTTATGATGATGATGCATGAAGAACAATTTTATTTATACTTCTAATAACAAAATACGTATAACTTATTAGTAGCTAGTCCTTGTTCGTAGATATGATGAAGATGACTTCAGTGGTCAAAGAGGTGTAATGCACAAAGCGTACAGTCAAAATGCGTCAATTTGCTTTTCAATTTGCGCAGCGCAGCAGGGTCACGTGTGTGTGAGTATCACCTTACTTATCAATGCTGAGTTTGTAAACATCTTAATTAGATAGAAGTTAGATTTTCACTACTATAATACAAGTTTTTGTTTACTTACCTAGTGTCAAATCAACAAATCTTTCGAAGATTTATCACATTTGTTATAAAATCTTGATATATATTCTTGGAATGTACAGTTGGTATACCTACTTCCTTTATTGTAGGAACAATGTGGCCTGACATGATTGAATCGAAGAAAATGATTAGCCGAACAATAAGTAGCTCATTTCGAGAATGCCCATCGATTGTTCCTAGTTCCACCACAGTAGGTTGTAAGACAAATGGAATTATCCCCGAGATGGAAATAAATTAAATATAATTCGAATAATCGAGGCGTAATCGTATCGAGCAATAAGAGAATAAAACAAAGGGTAAAACCAGTCTGTAGCGTAGCGAACGTAGTAGGGAATGAAGGATTCCAATTTAGAACGTGACGACTCAAGTTTTCATTTAAACATACAGGTAATGTACGAAAGATCAACTAGGTACATACTATGTCGATTTGACGGTATGTTTTTTAAGTAAATGTAATTCAGGACAAGTAGGTTATATTAAGGTAATAATAAGTTCATAGGGAGATAATTGAGGCCTATGTCCGTCTAGCATAAGACGTCTTTAAAAGTAAGTATTTAACTAACAGGGTATTAATTTAATTAGGGGGTATTTCAGTAACGATAAAAGAAATGAAGAGAAAAATATTTTAAAATTTATGAAAATTCCCATACTAAGCCTACGCGGACTGCTGCGCTTTTACTTTATCCAGTATCCAATGATACTTGCACGCTGGCTCGGTGATAGCGCGGCGCTCCGGGTCATTGTCTTCCGCGTAGGATTAGTTTTGGATTTTCCATAATTTTTTGTAAGATCTTTTAATATATTTTTAGTGTTCCTTTATCCTTACTGAAACACCCCTTTCGAGATATTGAAAATAAATATAATATTTCGCTACGACTCTGTATCTTACAATTGGAAAACAGACTTACAATTAAATGGTAGAATACCAAGTACTGACATCGTAACTTAGTTTTACGCAGTAAGCTTGAATAATGAAGTCAACCGAGTAAAAAGTGCGTCCTACAAGTTTGCTGTAAATCTCGCAAGTGATATATTTACAACGCATTTATTTATATCGCCTTACAAATTACAAGGAAAATAATAATGAGCTGAAGTCATATCTCATTACTTAAGTTAAAGCTCAACGGCTGCGGACAGGTTGGGGAGCTCTGGACATGACTATTACTTTCTGAAACATCATAAGTCCAATATTCCCAGAGAAATCACAACTCTATCATTAATGTCTCAAAGCTTA
The DNA here is from genome assembly GCA_947532105.1 of Athrips mouffetella. Taxonomy (NCBI): domain Eukaryota; kingdom Metazoa; phylum Arthropoda; class Insecta; order Lepidoptera; family Gelechiidae; genus Athrips; species Athrips mouffetella. Next base: position 11,329,510 of record OX383971.1, read on the forward strand.
ATTTGCAAACACTAGCTTTTATTTCTTAAGATTTAAAATTAAAGCTTTTAATACACGGAGGCGTTCGTTAGGCAGTTCCATAATTAAAAAATAAAATTGACGTTCGCTCGTGCGGGCGATGTGCTGAAAGTTGCAAGGGAAGCGTTTGAGCGATGCGCTCGCGCACGATTTGCGTTTATTTTTAGTTGCACGCTTAAAAGCTTTCTGATAATCTTTATTTATGATTTAGTAATTGGTGAGTGTTTTCTGGATGAATTAAGTTAGATTATTTAATTAAGTATGTAAAGTTTCAAATTCATGAGTTTTGTACACATTAATGTTCCCCCGGGATGTTTAACATCATGCATAAGGTATTCTTTTCAAAACGTGCAGTCAAGGTAAGCCTGACAACGCAGCGCAATTTAGCTCCTACGGTCATTGAAATAAGAACTGTGCAATGTCCAATGTATCTAGTATTGATGCGCTTATGACTGTACGACACGAATAATGAATGCAAGTTTTTTTCAAACCACGCATCAGTAAATCGTTAAGTAATTAACCGGCGCATACTTTATGGACCGTTAAGTGCAAAATTCCCGTCTCACATATCTTTCTTCGCCATTAAGATTACAAAACAAATTGCGTACATACCTCACGTGGTTTTTCGAGAGACCAAAATAATTAAAGGCCCACTAATAATTACCGCAAGTGGTTAAAATGTAAATCCTGTCGCCTGGAGTATCTTCAACCTCACAAAAATGTATGAGCACAAGGTACTTTCAAAGTACCTAAGTAGGTAGATGTTTTGGTGTAAATTTTGTCTTCTCTTTAACGACGGATTAAACTAAAGCTAATATTATGTGCTGGTTGAGTTAATGTACGATTAAAATGTTACCACTAAGTTGTAACAAATAAGTTTTAATCGGTAAGTACCCATTAAGCTAAATAAAATAAAATAAGAAGTAAGTATTCTTATAATAATTTAAAAACATATGACTTCAATAAAATGATAATTGATATTAAAAAAAAACAAAAAAAAAAAAAGTATTCTTCAAGTAAAAAAAAATTATTATTACAATCGGTGTGAGGCCCTTATCAAATATACAGAGAGGCAGACAGCGTCGAGTCCGACCGCGGCGCAGATGACGCGATGAATTTCACACTTTCTGTAAAGACTGGCAAAAAGAGGCTCATAGTAGAGACCAGCGGAGAAGGAAGAGGAAGGAGTGGAGGGAGGCCTTTGCCCAGCAGTGGGACAGTATTGGCTAATAAGATAAGATAAGGGACGGTGTAACGAAAACTGAAAGGGCTTACTCAGTGGATAAAACTAAACAGCTTTTTCTGATGAACATGTGTTGGGAAATGAGAAACGAGACAGTAATTTTATATTGAGAGGTCGAATTTCTTTTTTATTTTCCAACACAAGTTTCTTAGGGACAGTTGTTCAGTTTAGCTTACTGAGCAGGCCCTTTTAGTATTCAATAAAAATTACAACTAATATAAATATCAAGAAAAAAATACTTGCTCCTGTAGGCAGGTACTTAGTTCAATGCATACCTAATATACGCGAATCGGGAACAGATAAGGGCAGAGATTTACACCTCAGCGTGTCATGTCGGTTGGCCCTTACTGTACGCTGACCGACACTCTCATTCTTTCTCGCTCTCTTTTTTTACTTGTATCTTTAGTCCGACCATTAATTTGTTTCACATTAATGAAGTTTAAACGTATTTGCATATTGTTAGAGGTATTATGTGATGTCTGTTTTTTAATTGTGAAAAATCATGTTTAGGTTGATATTAATATTTTTTGCTTTGGTATGTATAGATAGAGGTAATGTGTCAACCAAAATAAACGCTAAATTGACACAATAAAAGGAAGCTAGGAAAAAGTAAATTAAACGCACTTCGAAATCCAACTACTAGTGGAGAATGCGTCAAAATGACGCTTACTTTTTTAATGCAAACGAACTGCAGCAAAGGCTTCTTGAGAAACCTGGTGATTTCACAAAAACAAGTGAAAACCAGACACTTCACTGGCAGGTAATGCTAAAACACAAAAAATGATTACCATAAAAACAAATTAAAATCGATTGGGGCCCGAAAATTGGGGAAGAAACCCCAAGTAAACGATGGGAACGCCGTCATTTGCACTGTTATTATTTCCCACAATCAGGGTTCAGTAGTGACAGTTGAATTTGGAGGTGTTATGGTTTAAATGAAAATAACGATAAAACAGCCTTGATACTTGCGATTAATAAACGAAATCGAGGATCTCCTCGACTGCAACTTTTCCTCGAAAGAAGGTCTATTTTGAAAAGATATATGAAATGATAAATGGGTATTTTTACGAAATTTGTGCCACATATACGTCAACGTAAATAAATAAATATAATTCTGATGATAATGATTATGACAAGTATCAAAACTATTCAAAAGCACATAGGTCATAAAAAAAACCTTTTAAAGCTGGTACAATTTCGTGCGCTTTCTGTCACATTTTTGACTGCGGCCTAATGAAACACGAACGTTTGGCAATTTTAAATCACGAACACAATAAAAATTCTATCACCGAACAATACGAATAGTATTTCTTTCTTCAGAAAAAAGGCAATGGATATTTTTCCATTCAGCCAGTACGAGGAAGACACAACAAAAGCCAACAAATCCTGTTTGCGGTCGGAAGCGGCGGTGATTTAATACAAATTATTATTAGAGACATAAATAACGTTGCACGGGGGATGGTGGCCGGCGGATCCTTAATAAGTAATAAAGGGGTCATCGTTCATAGCGAAAGATGTTGTGTAGCGGAATTAACCTCGGACATATGGCACACAACGGACTTAGCTTGACGTTTACACGCTATAAGTAAGTAGTCCCCATCTTGTGGGACCAAAGTATTTCGGTAACTACCTTTCTGCCAAAGAACTCTAACCAGATAGTGTATTCCTAGGAACTTTTAAAATTTTTGCAGAAAAGAAAAAGTCAGACGTATAGCTGCTCTGCTATTCATTGCCCTAGAATTATTCCGTTTTTGCCAATTGGTTTTCACGGAGTCGGCTACCTAACCTAGAGGATTCGACGTGGGCACTGGTTTTCACACAGAGCGACTGCTGAGGGCAAACCAGACCCAATCGTAGATTAGGCTTTGCCAGGCTAGTGGCCAACCTGGCTGTCAGAGTTTTCAAGCCGCCAAATGCCGTCTGATCTGGCTTAACGACTACTATCATAAACAGTACCCTGGACCAACGTCTTAACGTGCCTTCCGAAGCACGGAAGCGCTCTAGTTCTTGTACCACTAGCGGTTACCCATCCGGGTTCTGACTACGGCCAACGTTGCCTAACTTTCGTGACTGGAAAGAAAGAACAACTACCACTCGGCCACGATCGCTTCTCACTACCACTCGGCCACGAGCGCTTCTCACTACCACTTGGCCACGAGCGCTTCTCACTACCACTCGGCCACGAGCGCTTCTCACTACCACTTGGCCAAGAGCGCTTCTCACTACCACTCGGCCACGAGCGCTTCTCACTACCACTCGGCCACGCGCTTACATATTGTATGGAAAAATTAATAGTATAGATTTTTTGTGGATTTTTTTATAGAAGGTTTGTCTCATATAGTGTTATACCCCAGCAAAGTTTCATTGACTGAGGATTTAATGCAGGGGTCTTCATACAACGATCCGCTTCGTTGCCTAGACTATAATCCCTGTATTGCAGAAATCGACTTTAAAGTGAAAGTTCCTTTGAATCTTTATTAGGGTTCCGTACCTCAAACGAAAAAAACGGAACCCTTATAGGATCACTTTGTTGTCCGTCTGTCTGTCTGTCTGTCAAGACCCTTTATCTCACGAACAGGTAAAGGTATCAGGTTGAAATTAATACCATATGTTAGGGTCTATGAACCACACAAGATCTGAAAATTTAAATTTTTTACAACGACGCAAATGTCCTCATCTCCATACATTTATGCAAAAAAGGAAAACCTACAGAGTACTTCCCGTTGACCTAAAATTATGAAATTTGGCAAGAAGCTAGGTCTCACAGTACAAATAAAGGGAAAAGTCTGAAATCATTAAATATTACAACTTTACTCACAACTAATGGTAACCAATTGTGGTGAGCTCCCGTTTCAAGAACATTCATATAAGAGAGGGGTCAAGTTGGATGGTCGCGGAGGCGATTTTTGTTTTAGTTCTATTTTAAAAACGAGAACACTTACAAACTTGAGAATTGGTGTTTATAGTTCATAAGCTATAAAATAACAACTAATAATAAAATTTGGTCTAGCGCGTGTCAGACTCAAAAAATCTAGCACATTAACTTATGAAATTTCAACTAATACAATTATGATTATGTGGTGGTACGGAACCCTCAGTGCGCGAGTCCGACTCGCACTTAGCCGGTTTTTTTTGTTTGATATCGGCTATAGCTGACCCTTTTTTTGTCAACTCAAATGATTCTTTCTTCTTTTAACAGGTGAGAAAATCTCTATTTGCTACAGGAAAAATATAAATAAATAATGAATATAAAGCCTTACGCAAAAGCATTAGTAGCTAATTCCATTTTGTTATAATGTACGAGTATCTTAGGCACTGGACACATGATCGAGACTTCTAAGAAAAGTCATATGATTTTGTGTAGCCCCAACACGCCACTTCTTAACCTACACGGTCTGCCTTGTTGACCTTACAACAATTTCCTAGTTGAAGTCAATTGGACCACGGTACATGGTATTTAAATATTTTCTACGGAAATTGTAACAATCTTGGAGTACAAATTTTCATATAATGGTACCTAATGTTGTCTGTTGTACAGAGTTTAGTTTCAATAATCAACTACAGATACCGGAAGATGAACTTAATTTTGTATGGGTTCAAAAGTTCGTTTGCTGGTGTGATGCCAGCAAAGAATAGACCAACCCATCTCTATCCGTGGGTGTCGTAAGAGGCGACTAAGGCTTTATGAACCGGAGGATGGGCAGCAGCATATTTCTGTGTATTGCACCAACTTACATACGCGGTCACCAACAACAGCGATCGCCAACCACAACGCTTTCAAGCGTGGTGACTATGGTAAATCGCCTCCTACGTACCACGCGTTTTTGAGGGAGCTCCCTGTCCTGCAGTGGACGTTTTATGGGATGTTATGAATCAACTACAGATTCCGGTTTTGTATGGGTTCAAAAGTTATTGAATAGAGATGGTACATTGTACACACACACACAAACACACACACTCACTCACACACTCAGGCACTACTCAACTTAAGCTGTAAAAAATTACTAACACCTAACTTTAATTTTTAAACGCACTTGATTTTTAGAAATTAAAATCCAATTTTGGAAGAGCGGTGTCTCCCAATACGGGGAGTCCCCGAACCACTAGCTGTAAGAAAATTTCTTGAAATCGAAATAATACATTTTTGTATTTGTATTTTTTGTATTTTGTTGTGTGTCAAAGTGAACATGAATGCTGTTTCCACCCAAAAACGGTTGAGTTTATTCGCTAATAAACCAATTTCTATTTGCAGTGTCGACCGCGGGCTGTTTGGGGGAACGAGGCTAGCTTTGTTGCTGAGGTGGGCCAGCGGGTAAAGAGTTGGACTCCCACTCCGCGTCGTACCTGGAGAAAAGGCTGGTTTATTGCTATATTTAATTATGACTAAAAATTATGTCGCGCAGAGGGTTTCAATATACCTATAATAATTTTAAAGAGCAATTTTAATTTTGGAAGCAATAACGTCCATTTTTGAGAAAAAATCTATTTAACTAAGTAGCAATATGTAATTCAGGAAAATTATATTTTCTTTATTAACTTAGGAGTTTTTAAAACTGTTTTCCACTTTTGCATGTAGGTTGTAACTATTGTAACAACCCGCAGAGTAGAGATTCCCGCGTCGCGCCCCGCTAGCGGTTAGCGCGACGATATATTTACTGCTCTGTGTAACAACCCGAAGACTTATTTTGAGCTTTTCTATTAATGTTATTTATTTTGATTTTGTTGCTTGACTCTATCTGCCAGTTGCACTCATTTAAGTTAATTACCTTTAATATGTATTGTTGTCGCTTTATTTGTCAGCTAAACAGGAAGTGATCATAAAAGATTTTAGGCGTCTTAATTAACGGGCCTTTCTGAAACTGGAGGTCTACGTACCATTTGGCGAAAGCGAGCGTCTGGGATGACGTGTGACATATTATGTCATCCCATACATTTTATAACGTTCGCTTTCGTCATCTCTAAATTTAATGGCACCCCCCTGATACTAGAGGGATTGATTGATAGACAACAACGGTACCCACCCATTCCTACCTGATGGTATTTGGTCAGTACTAGTAGACGTTTCTCCGTAACCGTATTATGTTTAATCCGAGGCGGTATTTATTAGCGATGCTCTCCATACATCGCTTTATTAGCGGCGTACGTGACGGGAATACCCTAGTATGTGGCCGGTATGTTATTGTTTATTGACGCCTTTTAACCCTTTAGTGTGTGAGAATGGCTGTTGGAAAAAGAGGGGTTAGAAATTTTAGTTTTGTATTTTGTGTAGCACCTTGTTTTTTTTACAAAATTGATGGGGTATGATAGGAGGCAGCAGCATATTTTTCTAGTTAATTCGTGTAAAACTTTCTAAGCGCTTATTCTGGAGGCGAAAATAAACTTTTTTTTTTAATTGGAATGATATTTTTATTTTCAGTATATTGACTCTCCCATTGATAGACTTTTTCTCCTTTATAATGTGGTCACCTTTCTAGGATCTAACTTTTTTTGACCGGAGATATAAAGGAATCGCCATTGTAAGCTACGAGCATTTCTGTAATTTCATGACTAAAATAATTCAATATAATACAAATATACATTATTGCACACCAAGAAATACAAGGAATAGTTACAGAAATGTAAAGATAAAGAACATAGTAGCACAAGAGGCGGCCTTATTGCTAAAGTAGCAACTGCCAGGCAACCTTTGGGTGTTTAAATGGGCGTAGAGTGGATTATGCGACGCGGGATGGGGGCTACTATAATAGACCTACATAATAATTCACTAAATAAAACATAAAGTCTACCGCATTTCAGTAGTAAAACTTTAACCTCGGTCACTGCCATTATTGCGTAGCAGCAGTGCAAATTCTCTGTGCAAGTATTTCTGCTTATATGCGCTTGACTGTTCCGAAACGAAGTACTTAGCTATACTATTAGTTGTTAGTCAGAATCCTACTTCTGAAATGTGAGAGTACGCTTTGCTCTACATGAGTAATCGGAGCGTATCATTCCTCCCACAATACGGCTCACGGTTCTCTCTCAAATAATTTTGATAGCTCAAAGCTAAAAGGGTTTACCCAGCTTTGCGCAGCTCTATAATCTCGTAAACTGGCTCAAACTGGCTCCTGTTAATCGGCAGAGTGCTGCCTCTAAATATCGCCTTTACACATGACCATCGGTCCGTGAATAACGACTATGAAAATATAAATGTTCCCTTTTTCTATCGTTTTCAGAGTTTCGTATTTTTTTCATAGAGTCAAAAGCTTGAACAGACCACTTTCGCATTATGGAATTGCCAAAACTCCTTTCTATCTCATATCTTAATGCAATAACTTCTCACACATTCAAGCAAACTTCTGCCTTAAATCTCACGCGGAGAGTCGTTTTTGGAATGAAAGGATATGTTACTAAACGTATTTTGTGTAGAGAAGTAACAGTGAGCGTAGAAATGAGATATTTTGGCAGTATTACGCAAATTGGATAGCTTTCAACACTCAACGGAGTAGGTTCCGAACTTTCGCGGGGAAAATTGAATTAAAAATATCATAAGATGTAAATATGTATGGAGATCGTAATGATGTAGCCTCTGCACTGCGCCGGGAGTACGAATTCAAATAAACAAGTTAGAATTTTGTTAGCAAATTGGTTTGATATAGTCTACGTTATGAAAACATGGCATGCGGTTTTACATAAGACTATGCAGGCATATCATCATCATATCAGCCGAAAGACGTCCTCTGCTGGACCTAGGCCTCCCCTTAAGATCTCCATCTTAAATTATGCAATTACTACAGTCTGCCAAGATTAATCTGGAAATGGGTCTGGGTTTTCCCGAGGAGTTTTTAAACAACGCTTATCGAAGGGTTTGCCCTCTAGGTTGGCAGGTCAAATGGCAGTCGCTCTTCATCATAACATCGCATGAAATTTGACCGCTATTGTTGGTGACCACATTATGTAAGACTAGCTTTTACCCGCGGCTTCGCTCGTGTTACGGTAGTCTATGTGTTAGTCCAATGCTTGATCGTTCTACCTCCCAAATTTCATCAAAATCGGAACAGCCGTTTAGGCGTGATAGTGGAACAAACAAACAAATAAACAAACATCCATACTTTCGCATTTTTAATATTAGTGAGATCAGATGGTACGATACACATTAGGACGCTGCTGCCCATCCTCTCGTTCATAATTCCTTAGTAGCCTCTTATGACACACGCAGGTAGAGACGGGTTGTTACTATTCTTTGCCGGCATTAACGGGCAGTCGCTCTTATCTAGAGATATCTCTATGAAAGTAGTTCTGACGTCACTTATAACGTCACATTAGTCACCGGACTCAATACAAGCACAACTAACGAACGACTCTCAAATCAAAGGTACGAGTATATGTAGTAAGAGGTGGCGTAGATCTGATGATCTCCTAAATGAATATTTAATTGCATTTCTCTTCTAAAGAATTGTACATTTGAAAAAAAATCTATCCTAATTTTACCCCCCTTGCGGGATAATTTTTTAAAAAACACTGACACAAATGTTTCTCTAATTTCTGTACCGAAACTTAATTCAAATTGTTCATATATCTATCAAAAAGAAGAAAAGACTTCCAAATATTTTTTTAACTCTTGTTTCAAACTGCTAGAAAATTATTTTCGTTACTTTCTAACCATAAGCCGAATTGATTATCGATTTTTCTTTCCAAATCAAGGATTTCACACACAACACCTTCATATCCTTTTTCACCTCTTCGGGGGTGGATTTATCAAAAACGCTGAAACACGTATCAATTAATTTTCAAAACACAAAATTGGACATTAATTACTTAGAAACTGACGGACTTTCACAGAAACTTTCAACCCTTAAACCTTAACCCTTCAACCCCTGGGGGATGAATTTCGCAAAATCCATTCTGAGTGGATGCCTACTACGTTATAATACCTGGGCGGTCCCAGAAATATTCGACCTTACTTACTTACTGGCAGTTTTTATTTGATTAAATACTCTTTTTAGGAAGCGTGAACATTAAGAAATTTAAATTTAGAATTCGAACGCGCTAGGTCATTTGGCATGTGAATGTTGTCATCGAATTTTTCGATAATGGATAAAATTGGTGTTCGTTACGTAATTCAATACTTTTATTTGAAAGGTCTCAGCCCAACTAATATCAAAGTGGAGCTTGATTCTACTTTGGGGGAGTCTGCTCCTTCATTTACAACAATAAAATATTGGGTGGCAGAGTTCAAGCGCGGCCGCTCGAGCTGACCAAATGAGGTGACTAATCCAGAAATAGTAAAAAAATCCACAAAATTGTACTGGATGACCGTCGACTGAAAGTACGCGAGCTAGCAGATATGGTAGGCATTTCAAAAAGTGCAGTCCATCGTATTTTAACAGAAAACTTGGACATGAGAAAGCTATGCGCAAGCTATGTGCCGCGATTATATAGGCCGCGATTACTCACAGTAGAACAAAAACAGCGCCGTGAGGATGTGTCAGTCGAATGTTTAGCAAAATTTCGCAGCAACAAAGCCAAGTTTTTGCGTCGATTTATCACCATGGATGAAACATGGGTTCATTACTTTACACCTGAGACTAAGGAACAGTCAAAACAATGGACTGAAAGAGGAGAATCAGCTCCAAAGAAGGCAAAAACAGTTCCATCGGCAGGAAAAGTCATGGCTTCAGTTTTCTGGGACGCGCGTGGCATAATTTTTATAGATTATCTTCCAAAAGGAAAAACCATTAATGGCGAGTATTATGCCATCTTATTGCAGCGTTAGAGTGAAGAAATAAAGAAAAAACGGCCTCACTTGTCAAAGAAAAAAGTTTTGTTTCATCAAGACAACGCTCCAGTCCACACATCTGGCATTGCAATGGCTAAAATCGAAGAATTAAAATTTGAATCGAGCTACAAGGAAGCTATGTAGAGAAATAAATATAGTTTGTCCCATTTATTTTGATTTTTCTTGGTTAGGTCGGCTACTTCTGGGACCACCCTCGTATCTATCAGTGTGCCAAACAGCCTGATCCATTCAGTGGTTTGAGCTGTGCGTTGATAGATCAGTCAGTCACGGTTTCCTTTTATGTATACAGAAAACTAGCGTCCAATCCAACTTGAACCCTCTTTCATATTAATTTACGTGAAACGAGAGCTCACCCTAATTGGTTATGATTGTTATTGGTTATGAATTTAATGATTTTAGACTTTTTCCTTTTGGTAGTGCTAAGAGACCTAGCTTCTTGTCAAATTTCATGATTCTAAGTAACCTGTAGCTTTTGGTTTGGTTCATAAATGTATGGAGATGGAGACATAATTGGCCCTATCTTTTGATCGTGTTGTTATAGAAGCTTGGAATTTTCACACTTTCAAAGGTCCATGGATTTTAATATTTGATATTAATATCAACTTTCAGTCATTCGTGAGAAAAAGGGTCTTGACAGACAGACGGACACCAAAGTGATCCTATAAGGGTTCTGTTTTTTCTTTTTGAGGTACTAAGAATTTAAAGAATTTTTAATGATCATGCTTTTTAAATCAGGGGCATATTTATTGAAGCACACGAGCTGCAAGTCTACGAATCACGTGGTGTATCAATTATACCAATTATTCATTAACAAAGCTTAGTTAACTTTTAAAGAAATATCGTAAAATTATGACTCGAAATTGTTTTTGCCTGTGTTAAAAATTGGGCATCTTTAACCTTTCTCCCTAATATAAGGCATTGTTAAAATAACACGTAACCTACTTAATTATTATAAATACGTTCGATGAGTCGATCTCGTCCAACATTGATGGCCGATGGTCCACTTTAGGAGATTAATACTAATTATAATAATGACCTAATTTCCATACCTAATGCTACGGTTTTAGCAAACCGACCGAACGAACTATGTTCGCAAAAAATAAGAAATTAATTTAAAATGGATTACAAAATGAGTGGTTGACAATTATGTATAATATTCGTAATTCAGGTATTGTCCTCTTGTTGGGGACAAGCAATACGTTGAAGGAATAATAAATAGGAAAATTTAAGTATAAATCATGCTTTAGGTATAGGTGAGCATTTTACCATGTCACCTGGTGGTAACTGACGATGGGGTCGAAGATGTAGAATGCTTACCGAGATAATGCCTGTCTACTCTAGCCTTTATAAAGATGAAGCCATAAGCATCTCTATGTGATTAGCAGTAGTTAGAAGTTCTCTTATAATGAGCTGTCAATGAACTACATCACGTACGTAGATGGAACAAAAAAGACAAAATTATCTCCGAAAAACGCTATCAGTAATTTTTAATAATTATTAACAAGCGCTCTAAAATTAACCGATCCAACTACTTGGGCGTGGGATGTTTTGGTGGACAGGGTGGGAGTTAGGAACAGATTATTTTATATTTAAAAGAACATTGCAGAAAATCAATAGTCAGGGCAACAAAAACATTTTTGTTAGGCTAGAGTCACACGCACAGTGTAAATGTCAACAATGTTATACGTACTTAGACATTTACAGAATCATTAGTTTTTTATAAGGTTTTCTTTGATATTTGACACACACTGGTCAAAAGTCAGAAATGACTTGACTGGATGGTTGGACCAAGAAACCGTTGCATGACGAACTGGATGCTTTTGAACAGAAATGGCAAGGCCTGTCACACCAAGGGGAGAGGGGAGGCCATTGCCCAGCAACAGCAAATTGAGTCTAATAAAAAATAATTTAATGCTCCCCAGGTATGACAGAGACACTTTATAATATAGGTATAGCTGGTAAATCTTATACGAGTATCACTAATAATATTGTAATTTCGAAAATATGGATGTTTGTTTGTTCCACTATCACGCATAAACGGCTTAACCGATTTCGATTAAATTTGGGAAGTAGATAGATCAAGCACTGAACTATCACATAAGCTACAATTATTAATCCCGGAAAAATGGATGGTTCCTGTAGGAGACTCTAGGATGAAGCCGCGGGTCAAAGCTGGCATAAAATAATGTGGATTGATGTCAGAAAGCTTTTAGTCTTTTACAGATTGTACTTAGAAGGTTGTACACAAGAGATCCATGCGCTTATTCCGCCATCCCCCTTCTACCATCGGGAATCAAGCCAGACGCACCGCAGACGGACCCCATACTTGGTTCCACATTTGCTTAAAGCGATTTACAAGTTTACAACATCTTTTATAATGCGAACAGCTATTGAGGTGAATTCTCTAACTGCGTTGGTCGCCCGTCTACTGTCAAGTCGTAAGTGAATAGGATTCTTTTCGGCAAGCTCGTTCCATCGTCGACCTCATCTCTGTCCTCAAGGCTAGAACAAGGCCAAGAACAAGCAAAAGAAAAACTCTGTGTTTTGCAATTGGTCAGTTATGAGTGTTGCTGTTTGTCCGTAAAGAATGAGGTCCAGCTCCTGGCAGGTCTACTCCAACACCGTAAACACACATACATAATATAATTGTTTCTTATTAAAACGGACGTTAATATATTTTCGGAGCAGATTCCGACCAGGGCGCACCATCGCATTATGTTTAAGAATCGACAGCTATAATTTCTGTTCAATCAAGATTTAATTGTTTTAATGAGGCTACATGCGTGAATCGCCGGCCCAATTATTGTTTATTTTTAATCGCCCCAAGAGCTTTTTCTGTTCGCAACCAGCACGCATGCGCCCCAAGCGATCATTTTCATTATTTTAATAATGTAAACTTCCAATAATAATTTACAGTGATTTGGGGTTAAACACGTTAAGAGATATTTATGAATTCCTCGAGAGGCCCGGAACGTAGTTAGCTATGTAATTTGATCCTCCGTTGATGACTCGTTTTTGTTTTCTTTGATTCATCAGAATTTATCAAAGGTTATTAAGGAGACTGCTCTGGGCTAAGGGCACAAAGGGTTATTATCAACAACATCTTTGTTTTGTGAATAATTTTGTCATTTACGAAAGTTGTGGGGTATTTATGACATGAATCAAATATGGCATTTGCAAGAGTTTATTTTGTCGTTAAAGCACTTTTGTAAATTTTGTTATAGTTAAATTTTTAGGGTTCCGTAGCCTAATGGCAAAAATCGGAACCCTTATAGATTCGTCATGTCTGTCTGTCTGTCCGTGTCAGCCACTTTTTTCCGAAACCATAAGAACTATACTGTTGAAACTTGGTAAATAGATGTATTCTGTGAACCGCATTAAGATTTTCACACAAAAATAGAAAAAAAAACATTAAATTTTATGGTTCCCCATACATAGAACTGAAACCCAAAAATTTTTTTTTCATACAACCCATACGTGTGGGGTAGGTATCTATGGATAGGTCTTCAAAAATGATATTGAGGTTTCTAGTATATTTTTTTTCTAAACTGAATAGTTTGCGTGAGAAACACTTCCAAAGTGGTAAAATGTGTGCCCCCCCCCCCCCGTAACTTCTAAAATAAGAGAATGATAAAACTAAAAAAAATATATGATGTACATTACTATGCAAACTTCCACCGGAAATTGGTTTGAACGAGATCGAGTTAGTAGTTTTTTTTAATACGTCATAAATGGTAACCGATTAAGGCGAGCTCCCGTTTCAAGAACTTAAAAGAGGGGTCAACTATAAAAGAGGGGTCAAGTTGGATGGTCCCGGAGTTTTTAAAGTCAAAGAGCAAAAGATTTTAGTATATCATATGGTAAATAGGTACGGAACCCTCAGTGCGCGAGTCCGAATCGCACTTGGCCGGTTTTTTATTTTTATACTTTTCACGTGGAAAGAGAAGCCTACCTCTGCCTACAGCAACCACTGTGCGTTGCCACCATTGAGAAGTAAAGATAAAATGCCTCATTTAACGATAATTTGACAATAAAGGGGTTAGATCTAAAACTGTCATTTTCTCAGGTTTTGTAGCCTCATTTTTCTAAAAAGGAATCTTCTCATTGCATTTTTTTTGTTAACAAACATAATCTTTCACTTTATCTTTCTTTTAATGTATTTATATAAATACTTAGTGTAGTTATTACCGTAGTTATTACCTAACATTATTGTGTCTATCTACCCAGTTAATAAATAATTAGCTTGTGTTGCATACTGTGTCTGCATCGAGAAGGATCAATCTTTGGAGTTTATACAACGTACCGTTTAGAGATAATGAAAGTAAACGTCATTAAATGAATAGGATGACAAAGATGACACTTATGACATCCCATGATCACAAATTTTCCTGACCATGATATTTCCACCAAATAAAGTTAGAGTGGTCTGAACCCAGTTTAGCGCAGGGGAGGCTAACTAACAAGTTAATCCGGCCGCGGGCGAATATGAGGTTTGCATCACGCTTTGGATTATGCTTCATTATCCCCGCAATTTTTGCTTTGTTATGCTATGCAGGGTTGAACGGCACTTCATTTTACAATTTTTCTTTCACAAAGGTTTTGACCTTTCAAGTCAAGATGACTAAGAGAAGTCTTTTAACAAAGGCAAGTCTTGAAGCATCCAGTGATAAAGATACCGAACAGTGTTGGATACACTCAAACATGTTACTTAGTTTATGAAACTGAACAACTTTTCCCAAGAAAATTAAGTTGAATTAAAAAATTTTTTACCTCCCATACAAAATGCGCCATTAGCTGAAGCAGTCTCTTTGGGAGGTAAGTTTTTCTACCTTACGCCTCAAAATAATTTTAGCATGTTGCTTACAACAACTAAGGTTGTTTGGAAGAGATCGCTTTAAGCGATAAGACCGCCTTTGTCCACCCTAGTTTTAAGAGTCTCCTGTGTATTGTTTTGTTTTTGTGTGACAATAAAGAATTTATCTTATCTATCTATGTATCTATCTATCCATCCATCCATCCATCCATCCATCCATCCATCCATCCATCTATCCATCCGTCCGTCCGTCCGTCCGTCCGTCCGTCCGTCCGTCCATCCATCCATCCATCCATCCATCCATCCATCCATCCATCCATGCATCCATCCATCCATCCATCCATCCATCCATCTATCCATCTATCTATCTATCTATCTATCTATCTATCTATCTTACAAACATGCTAAAATTATGTTCACTATTTCATATGACCCTATACAACGTGTAACGGAAAGGTGTGATAATACTGAAGGGTGTCAATCTGCCCATGAAACTGAACAACTATTCCCAAGAAACATAGGTCGAAATACGAAAAACCAAATTTGACCTCACATACAATATGCGCTATCAGCTGATGTAGTTTATATGGGAGGTCAAAAATTGATTTTGTTCTATGACCTATGTTGAAAAAGATGTGCAGTTTAATGGGCTGATTCACAGTTTCGTTGGATGAACAAGCCCTTTCAGTTTTCGGTACACCGTCCTTTACACTCATTATATGGGTTCAATAACTATGACACTAGGGATTATGAGATTAATCATCGACCTTAAAGCCCTCATGCTGTAATGATGATAGCATGAGGTAAAGTACGGGACGTTTGGGAGCGTACTCCTGATTTCGTACTATAAAGCTCAAGTCACACAGAGGCGGTATGATTGCGAAAGCGGTCCGGGGCGGTTTGGCGGGAACAAAATACCGAACCGCGACCGCTTTTCAATGTGACAGGGTGCATAAGAACGCATACTTTACAAAAAATACCGGCCCCGGAACGCTTCCGCTACCGCCTCTGTGTGACGCGGGCTTAAGTACTAACAGGAAGTTTGTTTGATATTTAGTGCAATCAATAATAGGAAGCTTTTTTGACGTTTGCCAACTAAGTACGTTTTTTAAACAAGTGTCGATGGATGGTACGCTGATCACTGTTGGTAAGTTATTCATTAAAGCTTAGCAAAAATTTTTCAAGAAAAAATGTTATAGTCACATGACTGCAGCTATATTAAAATTACTTAACAATTTCACATTTTAACACTCAATTTTCATACTAATTACATGGTAGCACCATGCGCGCTCAATTTTTTTTCTTAGTCTGCTCTGCAGCGCCATCTAGTTCACCTTGCAGAAGCTGGGTGAAACCTCCCTATTGTAGCTGACGACGATTTCAACGCGGTTTGACAAGTCAATCAAAGGAATCGATGCTCCAGCAGCCCTGCACTTCGCAGGTGAGACAGTGCGTCGCCCGCGGCGCTCCACCGCGTCGCGGCGTTTGCGCTTCTAACCTCCCCCTCCTCTCTTCTCCTCTCCTTACCTCTCCTCACCAATCGCACCCCTCCTCCCTCTCGTCTCTACCTTCCCTTCAGTCTCCCAGACGCCATAGATCGATCACTCGTAACCGCCAATTAACTTAAATACGAGAATACTATGCGCTAATCATCGAGCTTTCGAAGTACACGTACAACATTGTTGAGAACGCTCCAGCTTGAAATTCTTTATGTTGCGTGCATAATTAGTGCTCGCTCGAGGTGCAAAAACATTTGTATTTAACAGTTTTATTGCTGTTCATACAACTTTTTTGAGTTTTGTCTTTTAACAACATAGTATTTTATTGATTTTCAAGAACAAAAGGACATAAACAAGCTTTATGAAATCGTGTTCTAAAAGGAACGTTACAAATGAAACTGACTGACATTTAAGTTCCTAATGCGACACATTTTATAAGAAATACTTAGAAGAAAGTTAACAGAACATTAGAGGGGCTACACGACCTACCAAGATGAGACAATTTCATGTCGTTTAACAACATAACAGAGCAAACAGCATTAAGAACAAAATTGCCCATTTTACTAAAAGCGGACAAACCTCAATTAGGTGCAATTGTAATAGTGACGCCGAAGAAATAAATAAGAGACGACAGGGCCGCACTCGGGTGATTTATATAGACGGCGTAATCTTAGAAAGTTATCTAAAGAAAGTAAAACATTGTTGCAAGCATGGAAGTGGCATAAGCTGGTCGGTTAACTTGAGGATTTTCCCAGGAATTGATAGGCAAGGGAGTTCGCAGTGAGTGTTAGAGCAAGCAGCCCCTGGCAACGTGCCTGCCTCCATTAGAGGAGTTTAATCTCGATGACGGAACACATTACCAGCGGCGGTAATGAGTAGAGCGTGAACCTCGCGAACGGACCATTTACAAACTCCTAAAGGCATTTGGTAGGCACTGATTTTGTTGGCCCTAGCGCAGACTAATAGTAATCGCTTACCAACTCTCTAAAGAGGCGGTACCAGAAACGAACCTGATCAAATTCTAGAGCACTGCGATTATGCCATTAATTTTGCGACTCAAAACCCTAATTGTCCTTATTAGGACCTAAATACTCGTATTTCCTAGAATCACAAAACCAATCACAGATGTGGACGGTGGACAGCATGACCGAGGGCTACGATTAGAATATTATGCGGAATTCACTGCTTTGTTACAGCGGCTATAAATATGATCCCTTGACACCTCAATTTCAAAATCTAAAGGTCTATAAAGTTCGAGGGGATAGCAATGATAGAAAATTAGCAACATCCTGGTAAGAGTTGGGGTGAGGTATGGATCGCCGGCGGCTGTGGCGAACAATGCCGGTGCTTGCGCGGGCGCACTCAGCGACAGTCCACGGGACGGCCGCGGGCGCTGCAACAAAGACCGACTTATCCTCAACCCGCGTGACAGACAAAGACAGCACACATAGCACTCGTGAGATTTTGATTTATCTCGTATAATTATTGAATAATCTGCTTTGCATCTCTTATAACATTAAGATAATTTCGTCCCATTACATCGGGGCTGTAAAGCGGTGACGGTACGCTAGCCGCACAACGATTGATAATAATCGCTCGCGAAGTATAATGGCGTACACCCACGGGTAATTATTGTTGTGCAGTCGTGAGTTCGTGAGCGGTGGAATGCATCTCCTTCGGGGGTTGCGCCGTAAACCAACACGGCTGGTGCGGCGGTGCAGTGTCGAGCGGCTCGGGCTGCGGCCGCGTAAATAACTGATCGCTTTCCGCGCGCTAATGATAGTGCGGCCCGCGAGCGAGCACTCCTCTTTAGTTCTTCCCGATAAAATAATTACGAGTATTTATAAGAGCTCGCACTTAATCGCGCCCTGATACACGTTATTAAAGCGTGCGTGTGTACTTAATATTTCTCGGTGAAATGTCTGGGAACTCACACAGTAATAATTAGAGCATGATTGGAGCGAACAAATTACACTGTAACGTATAATTTTTAATCAAGTATCCGGGAACAACAAAAGGCTCGGATGTTTTACGAATGGCACAAAGTTGCAATGAAGTCATTCCTTTGTTAGTGGGAATGAGCTGTGGCCGAAGGGGGCGCGCGAGGAATGCATAGCTGGAGGAAACATACGCCGCGGAGGTTGCATTGACGTTTGGTCACGGGGCATCGTCGAGCGCACTTCTCTTCCGACGTTAATAGGCCACGCTGGCCGTCGGCTCCGTTATCCCTCGTAGCTAATGATTGGCCGGCATTAAGTCCCGACTGTTCCGTGCGATTATTGGATCTAACAGATAATTTTATATCGCATTGTCCCGGAGCGTAAAATTTTCTGTTGTTATTACGGGCTAGGCACGCGCGGTGGATGCGGCCGTCTCGTATCGCTCGATCTCAAAGGGTTCGAATTGCCGTACAAATCAGCAATTTGGGATCGCTGTTAACAGTTGCTGCAGTTTCCACTCACTCTTATCTAATTATTGTTTGATGATCGAACTTTTAAGTTGTTTTGAGCGCTTCGATCTGCAAAGTAGATCTTAAGGATATTGATGGGTGTGAATGTTTAATGATTATAAGTGGGGCCAGTGGCTCAAGTTGGAACGACAGGAGTGAGGTCGATTGGTTGTTGGTTGCTGAGCTCACGAGCTCGGTTCCCGCGGAGGTACTGAGCCCTCTAAATCAAACAATAGCATTAAAGTGTCAATGCGGCCTCGATAGCACCTCGCCGTTTTCTTTTGCACACGGAATTATAGCCATAAATCGTTTGGAGGGCCGTTTAGATTCTGCGACTGCCCGATGCTGTGCCCAATGGTCTATTATCAGACAAGTTGTCCCGTTTTGGCGTTATTAATAGAATTTATAACGCTATTATTATCCTTTCGAATAAATATCACAAATCGTGTTTTTTATGTAGAGCTATGATAGCAGACCAGTGAAGATATCTTCCGGAAGAGAGAAGTATAGTTCATAATCCTGCTCGGTTTTTAACGTTGTTGTTACCTATTAATACAGGGTGTAAGGGACAGGTTGGAAAATATTGAAAGCGCATAATGAGTCAACGTAACTTAACAACTTTCAGTAAATTAACTTTTGAAAAAAAAAATCGGGCTCTCCATACAAACTGTCTAATCAAATTTGCAATTTTGTATGGAGAGGCCGTTTTTATTTTTCATTTTCAGAAAGTTTCAGAAAAAAAATTGAAATTAGAAAATTGTTCAGTTACGTTGACTTATCATACGCTTTCAGTATTTGTCAACCTGTCCCTAACACCCAGTATATATTTTTTAACCTTGCGTCTCTCGTCATGCCGTTCATACTGCCGTTCTAAGAAGAAATTAATTTTCGAATATCTTTTCTTACTGCTCATCTAATTTATGTTTTCAAACTCAATGGTTTGGGCTGTACGATGTCTCTCTGTCATCATCATTATCACTCGCTCTACTAGAAATTTGTTCATCGTCATTGTCATAACATCCAAATAAAAGGCCACTACTATTAAACGACCATTATTTGTAAATATAAATATATCTATTTGTAATCGCTTTCACGAAAACAGATCTAACCATTTCGAATTTTACTATACGGTCTCATGTCTGGGAAAATTGGTTTTCCCCGTTTTTATGAACATTTCTTGAAATAGCGCGTTTCAGAAACCCTACAGCGCCACCTGTTAGTGGGTTTTGGTTAACATTAAACAGAGCAAAGCTCGGTCGCCCGGTGCTGGTTGTAAGATTCGCCGCATGACGCTGTTGCCCATCTTCTGGTTCAAAATACTTCAGTCTCCTTTCACTACGGCCGCGGGTAGATATATCGTAGTACTGTAGATAGATAGTACAGCCGGCACCGGGACTATGAAATTAAGAAGAAAGATTTTTTCTTCTTAATTTCATAGTCGGTATTTTGAAACAAACAATTTTATATAAAACTTTATTTGGACGCATCAGCGTGGTATAAACGGCATCTAGTGCCGGAAAGTGGCTGGCATTTGGCTCCGCTAGCCGCAAATGACTGTCTAAATTATGCAGTTATGCTCCTGACAGGCTCCGAGTTTCTTGACACCTTCTCATAGTCGACCTTTGTGGCGGAATAACGAGCGAATTATTTAACCGTTTGAAGGGATTTTAAGGGCTATTCTGTAACAAAAACTCACTTCACTTTTCGATTAAATATGCAATTTTCTATGACGTTCGTCAACTACCTTTTATTAAGTGTCGATAGGTGGCACGCTCATCACTGTTGGTAATTAATATTTTAATGGCTTTGTAAAATAAATGAAATCTTTTTAGAATAAAATATATTACGGACATTTGATAGTAGTAATCAAACTTGACTTAATCATCTTCATACTGGGTGACCACTGATCGTTTAGTATCTGTGTTTTAATTTTTATAAGGATGGTCAGCAACGCCATTCAGTTGAATTTGCGAAAGGTGCTGGATTACACCCTATTCAAATTTGGTTTTTATGTCTATAGACGTAGAACTCAAAATTTTGAATCTAGAAGGGTTGAATCGAGAAGAGTTAGTTCTTCTTTCGTTGCAGTTGCAGGGTTTTGAAGTACTCGTACATCTCGCAGAAACTGTATGCATTTAGATAATGAACAGCCTCCGTGGTCTAGAGGTTAGAGAGTTCCCCTCTCGACCCGGAGGTTCTGGGTTCGATTTCCGGTAGAGACACTGTTAAATAAAATTCACTTTTTAAGATTTTTTCAGTTCGGTTCGGACATTGCAGGTTGAATAATTCAGACAATCACTTTATTGTCTGAAAACTAAGATGATTGCATGCTTCGGAAGACACCTTAAGTCTACTATCTACACAAATAGTCATAAATGAGCCTTGTAAGAGTGTGTAGCATGTAAGCCTTTGACGGCTCATGTCTTCAGGGTGTGTCATCGATCTCGCAACCCACACAATAATGATCTAAGTAAACTTTCCCGAAGAACATATATAAATATATATTTTATTATTATTATAACATCCCATGAAACGTCCACTACAGGACAGGGAGCTCCCTCTAGAATTCTAGCTTTTGCTGGAAAAATGTAGAGGGGAAGTACCATAGTCACCTCGCTTGTTAGCGTTACGGCTGGCACCATGGACCGCGGTTGTAGGTGACCGCAGTAAGTAAGATGTTAGATACAAAGGAGGATGCTGCTGCCCATCCTCCAGTTTATAACCCTTAGTCGCCTCTTACGACACCCACGGGTATGTATGGGTTGGTACTATTCTTTGCCGGCACCACACGGGACATAAATAAATAAATATATATATATATATATATTTGGGGACAATTCACACAAAATCACCTGATCCCAAATATAGGTCGAAATACGAAAATAAATAAAACCCGTTTCTATTCAAGTCGCGAGTGAATAGGCTTCTTCTGGACAAGCTCGTTCCATCGTCGACCTCATATCTGTCCTCAAGACTTGATCGAGGTCAAGTAAGCCGATTGACAATAAAAAAAAATTACCAACTTGAATATTGAAGAACAGAGAAAAGTGAAGTGAGTTTTCTTACAGAATACCAAAGCAGACGTTCTTGACTTTATTAGACTTAAGAGTCAATTATTTTTGTATGTAAAATTGCTCTATGTTAAACACGTTAGCCTGTAAGCCTTGAAACTGTGCATTCAGACTATAAAACTGAACAACTTAATAGTCGAAATACGATAAAAGTGAAGATATAGACTTCCTATAGAAACTCCACCAGCTGATTGCGCATTTTGTGGGAGATGAAAAACTTTTTATCGTATTTCGGCCTGAATTCAAAGACTAATTCGGCATACATTGCTGGGAGGCTTGGTTATGTTAATTGCAATATCCTTAATTTAACGAGCAATGTATGCCGAATTAGACTTTGAATTTAGCTTGGTGTGATCACTCTTTAACTCACTTAGTGTGTGAATTCAGTCAGGTGTGATCGTGGCTTTATGGTTCACCCTATCACCTGGTAAGGTAGTAAGTGAACTTCAATCAGGAGTTATCAAACAAAACATTTCTCTCGATATTCTACATTTCAACGCAGCTAGTCTATTATCTAAGTACACCTAACAGCACGTCAGTAGAAACATTTTATACTTTATGGTATAGCAATAGAGTTGCAATTGTGTCTACTGAGGAGCGGTTGACCGTACACACAGGCAAAGTATTATCTATTAATATGTTAGATTTAAACTACATAGTAAACATAAAGTATTGTTCGTTTTTAGTACTCGTATGTAATGCAGATTAAATATTCGGAACTATCGTTTCAATATTATATTATAATTATTTATAAATAATAGTCTCTTATCAATATTATCTATTAGGTTTTAATACTTAGATTTAAATGAGATACTTTAATAAAGTATTGTTCAATTTTTAATATGTAGGGTAATAAACGATAGAAACGTAGATTTTATATTTCTAACATATCGTTTTAATATTATAACACTTAAATGAAATCTAGATTTAAAAATAAAATGCAGATATGAAAAGTTTAATTTTACGTTACATATTTTTTCATATCACGTAAAAAGCCAATATTATTTTTCTTTATGGACATGATAAAATAATGTACAAATAAAAGTTATTTAAATTTCTTCAAAATCAGTTGACCATGAAGGGAAGTGATTGAAACTTATTTACATTACATTATAGGATATCACAAACATTTCTGTATATAAGGTCCTAATGAAATAGTGAACATAATTTTAGTATGTGACTCAGACTATAAAACTTAACAATTTTCCCCAAGGAACATAGGTCGAAATACGAAAATCAGTTTTTGACCTCCCATAGAAACTGCATCAGCTGATAGCGCAATTTTTATGGGAGGTCAAATTTGGTTTTTCTTATTTCGACCTATCTTCCTTTGGGAAAGTTGTTCAGTTCCATGGTCTAAGTACTGTATACGACGCACAAAATAACTCTGGCCCTGTCATTGTGGCGCAAATCTCAAAATTGGGCCATTTTTTACTTCTGCGCATTTAATGACAGGGCCAGAGTTATTTTGTGCGTCGTATACTAAAATTATGTTCACTATTTCATTAGGACCCTATATAAAGGAAACAGTGACTTCAGTGACTGACTGATCTGTCTACGCATAGCTCAAACCATAGAATGCATTGGGCTGTTTGGCGCACAGATGTTTATTACAACTTAGGCATTCGCTGAGAAAGGATTTCACGAAACTCACGCGGTCGAAGTCGCGCGCAACAACTAGTCATTTGATAAAATACGTACGTTTAGCGTTTAGGTACATTATAACTATTTTCATTATATTTGACAGCAATGGGAAAGAAAAATAATACAGAGTGAAAGGGACAGATTTCCGAAAACTGAAAGGGCATCATGATCGATCATTCAACGAAACTATACAAATTTAATCTTAATAAAACTTTTAGGAAATGTAAAATATCTGCAGCTAAATAAATAATTTAAAACTTGATTCGACAATTTGTATGAAAAGGCCGATTTCTTTTTCATTTCCAGAAAGTTTTGCTCACTGAAAGTGATTTGTTCAGTATCATTGACTGATCATTCCTTTTCAGTTTTTGGAAACCGATACGAGTATACATATGAGTAGGGTATACACACATATGAGTATGCACATATAGAAACACCCTAACTGACCATTGAAGAATTTTATTCAGACCATGAAACTGAACAACTTCGAAAAAACTGGACAAGTGCGAGTTGGACTTGCGCACTAAGGGTTCCGTACCTGTCTGAGTTATGAAACTACAAGCTTTTGCCCTTTGATTTAAAACAAACCGTGTTCAGTTCAACCGGACCCCTCTTTAATATGAATTTAGTTGAAACAGGAGCTCACATTATTTGGTTATAATTAGTTGTAAGAAAAGTTGTAGTGTTTTATGATTTGAGCCTTTGTCTTTTGGTTGTGCTATGAGACCTAGCCTCTTGACAAATTTCATGATTCTAGGTCAACGGAAAGTACCCTGTAGGTTTTGGTTAGACTCATAAATATATGGAGATGGAAACATAAATTGCCATATCATTTGATTGTGTTGTCGTAGAAGTTTGAAATTTTCCCACCTTCAAGGGTCCAAGATTTTAAATTTGATAATAATTTCAACTTCATACCTTGATCGTTCGTTAGCAAAAGAGTCTTGACAGACAGACAGACGGAGAATAAAGTGATACTATAAGGGTTTTATTTTTTTCCTTTGAGGTACGGAACCCTAAAAAGACCAATATTTTTTCCCTGCCCATACAAACTTTGTGCCGTCACCAAAGGGGTTTTTAAGAGTTTTTTTTTACAAAAGTTTCTAATCTTTCAATCCATATTTCTTAGGAAAATAGTTTACTATGATGGTCTAAATAAAATATTTATTTTATATTTTTTTTTAGTGTATAGACCATTCGACATTTAACTTGAGCGAGGCTCGATTTTATCATATTTCTGAGTTTATCATAGTTTTACGACGTGTATGTCGCAAGTGGCCGAAACACACACTCCAAAAAAATAAATGTTTGTACTTACCGGTTTCGGACGCAGCGGGCGAAACTGAGCGGTTGAATCACCCACGAAGCTACATATATAATATACGTAATCTTTCAGCAAATATAATATATCTACTTCTTTTCGATGGCCAGTTACGACTGTTACCTATTCTACCTTTGCGGTGTTTGTACCTAATTAATAATTAAAAAGAAAAGAAAGTTTTACAAACCATTCGACATTTGAACTTGAAGACGAGTGAAGGTGAAAAGTCGATTCAATGTCGCGGGCCCGAGGGGTCCAAGACAAATATACGTGCAAGGGGTTGTATCGGATAAACATGGGGTGCGCAATTTGTACCACCATACAAATGGACATGCAACCCTTCTGTGCTGGCCGAGAGGTGCTAGGGAAGGGAACGGAACTTGTGAAGAGATATATTCACGTTTCCATCCTTACTGATATTATTATCTATCTGTATTTTTTATTTTAACCTGAAAACTAGTGCTATGCGTGCACCATATGGTGCACAATGTACTCGTACACTGAGCTTCATACTTATTGTATTAATTTATTTAGATTTAGATTTTTATATACGTAACATTGTGTAGGTACATTGCGCTGTGGTAAAAAATTACGTAAAGAATAAAAAAAGAAGAAGAAATATACAATTGAACAGGCTTAGTAGGTGCAAATAGGTAATTAATTTTGAAACTAAACCTTTCATCGCAAAAAAATATAATTTTGTAAATAATATTTTTCGAGCAAGAAAAATTTCTCTTCAATCTTGTGTGATTGCACAAGTTTGTAACCAACATTTAGGCACTGAAAATCCTATGAACAATCGTTAACCATACTACTAGTTAAGCAAAGTAATCATTTCTGAAATGTACTTTATCTAATTTGCATTATAGGGCTAAATAGGGTGAATATTATCTCTTATCACATTATGTCTTTAAATCTACAATGTTTTGATTAACCACCAAATAGAACAGTAAATGACGATGATGATGACTTTAGAACAGTTTGTAAGGATATTACAAGTTACACCCCTAGTGCGGCCCACCGTTGACAGCCCTAACAATTTGCTGGTCAGAATAGACTATCGGATTCTGAATCCAATCGATTTGTTTAGGTTGCGAACAGTTAAATGTACCGATTTTGACACTGGAGGTACCTGACGGTTAAAATTATATTATAAGTTAAATATTATTAATATTGTTATTATTATTTTAACCTTTTGCTTTGACAGTTTGTCTTTTGTCAGTAAGTTCATCTGACATTATTTATACTATGATAGTGGAAAGCCTTTCACTGAAAACTGAAGTTTTGTACAGTCCCCTTTCTTCTTATGCGTATTATGAATTACAAACGATTTTTATGGGACCAAAATAGCGTTTTGTAACACTTTTTTTTCTAAATTTTGTGTAACTTTGATAAAACCTTATGTTTCTAGGGTTCCGATGTCTATCCGTTCTTCCGTCTGTCTGTCAGCGGGCTGTATCTCATGAACGTTATAGACAGTTGAAACTTTCACTGATTATGTATTTCTGTGGCCGCTATAACAAAAATTAAGGAGGGCTTCCGTACTACAAAGGCAATAGGCAATTTTTTTCTCGGTTTTTTTGTTCTAGCTCTATCAATCCCTATCTTAAAAAGGGCGAGAATACACTTATAAGCGTGAAAATTGGTAAATTAATAGTGCATAAGCTATTGAATAACAACAAGTAGAATCCATTTTTTTGGTTTATTCCATCGCTAACCAATGTATTTTGCAGCCATGACACTAAAATTTGTATATTTGACGAAAGAATAACACTGCCCTACAAACTTGTTTTTTCTGACAATTTTAGCCGATTGCTTTTGCAATGACTGCAAAATATGTTGGCAAGTGTTGGAATAAACGAAAAAAATGGATCATATTAAAAACTGGTTAAGTGCGTGTCAGACTCGCGCGCAATTAAGACACTTCTGTGCGACTGTGCGTTCCTGCCTAAACGGTATTTTTACCTTAGTAGAACAGAACCCTCGGTGCGCCAGTTCGACTCGCACTGGTCCGGATTTTTATAATTAATTAATTAAAATCTGTACTCGTAGCACACTCAAAACTCCGCTCCATTAGTAAATTTCCTCTTTAATAAAACAGTCCAGTAGCTTCCAAGTTTACTCGGCTTAAGCTAATCTTCATTGAGGATGCGCAGACGACGCAGTGGCTCATTAATCACAGAACTTCTGAGCTCACCTGACTTGCTCGCTCCCTTAACTTTTAAGCTAACCCAACTTTGATGGACTCAGAGTTTTAAGTAACTTGAATAGTAATATATCTTGCGCTATTGTGCAGGGTGAAGTTCTATTTGAGCTACTTGAGGTGAGGTCGGTTTTATTAATGATGGACAAGAAACAAAAGACGAAACCAAACGAAAGAATATGTTTTTAAGGGTTCTAAAGAAATGATTTTGTGATAATCTTTTATTACGATTTTACAAGTACACGTTACGGTCGTTTGTCAACATTTGAAGATGACAGACGTGTATTTATTTCAATATTTGTTTTACATGTTTATTGAAGAGTTTAATGAATAATTTTGATTGGGTTTTAAGCAGTAAACGACTTTAAAAGTGAACATCTATCAGAAGATTGGAATGCATGCTTTTACCGAAATCTTTGGATGGAGAGAAGCGGCTGACATCGAGACTTCAATAATTTTCCCTATCAACTTATCGGAGTCATCATAGTACACAGGCCCTCGTCTCCGTGATGTGGATTCCTGTGTAAACCTTCCACTGGACATTGGCGAACTCGCCATAATTTTATAATATTTTTTTTACTTTGACATTGGCAAAATACGACTTGTAATGAGATGTGACGCCATTAAATAAATATATCTATCTAAGTATATGCGTTAAGTTTGTCACATTGGACTGCTTGACACATTGGACTGTATACCGAGCTTATCTAGTCAGTATAGAGTTGGACGAACCGCACTGCGAGTGTCGAGTGACATGCTCTTCACTGTACTTGTAAATTATGTTATACATACTTTTTGAAGCTTGAAAGAATCTGCGAGGACTATAGTATACTTCACAAAAACAAATTCTCCCTCCGAGTGTTGAGTTTCGAAAGCTTTGGCAATTTCTTCTTTATTCTCTATGAACTACCCCCAAATCGTAAGTTATGACATATTTCTAATAGTCTAACGAGACTAACTTAATCACCACCAATCCCCACGTAAAGTGATTCCATTAGGTAAGCGCCATTTCAATCTAACTCCGAATTAGTTCCACCTTATTGCGGACTTGAGAATTTTTATCACAGTAGGAGCAATCAGAGCGCCAATAATTTCCCTCATAATGACTCGGTGGTCGTAAAATTTGAGCATTGCGCCAAAATGGTGGTGCATTAAAATTCCCACCCTGTCGTTATAAGAGTGAGCGGAGATATCGGCCGATCCGACGATCGACTAGTGAAGGGAAGAACTTTCTTGGACTTGTTTGAGTCTTCGAGCGGCTTCTTATGACAATCTATGGAAAGGTAAATTGTAGGTATAAGCGAAATGTTACATCCTGCCAAAAAGCCACTTCTGGTCATGGAATTCTTCTTCTTTGCGTCATTAACTCCAATATGCTCATTACCAGCAGAACACAACTCCATAAAGATTATGCAATGTGTCCAGTGACTGACTGACTATACAAACTTAAATGGCAGATTCTAACTATGAAACTGAACAACTTTTCCCAAGGAACATAGGTCGAAATACGAAAATTCGGCTTCCCATACAAACTGCATCATTTGATAGCACGTTTTGTATGGCAGGTCGAAATTTCTTTTTCGTATTTCGACCTATGTTCCTTTGAAAAAGTTGTTCAGTTTCATGGTTAGAATCTATCGTTTAAGATTGTGCAGTCGGTCACCGAAACATGGTATAAAAATTGACCTCAACAATTTCGTGATAGAACTATTTAAGAAATATTTGAAACATACTGTACGAGCAAGGCGCACATTTGCTACAATCAAAATAATGAAGTTTGGTTAGAATGACAGCAGTGTGAGAGCAGGACGGAGCGATGCGTGAGATATTGGAACGACAGAGACACGTATCGCTCCGTCCTGTTCTCACGCATAGCTCTGGCCTGCTGTCATTGTAATTAAACTGCTAATGTAATGAGCTGTTTTATGCAATAGGCATGTTATGCATTATATTATGCACTTTTGTCAGTTCTCGCTAAAGAACCTTCGTATGCACAGTGCACACATTGGCAATAAAAATATCAACATGAATCTGTAACCTAGTGTCCTTCTTTTTAGAGATGGTGAATTGGTCATGAAACAGTTATCAAAGAACCTATTCGGTTATAAAGATAAAGCCGAAACTGCGCATGTTTTTTTCAAGGAACATTAAATTTAATACGGAAAAAAATACGGCCCCCTATTCAAATCTGACCTTTCGTATGTAATTTGTTTGTCTTATTTTGTTTAATTGGTCTTTGTTATTAATTGTTCAGTTTGATGTGCAGATTAACAGCCTACAAGCTTTAAAATTTTTGGTTTTTGTATTAACAGGCTGTGTATTTAATCTAATTATCTTCCCACTCCTCTCTCCATACCACAGAATTTCACAGCAATCACACTTCAATAAAGCTCCAGATGACGTTATTCTTATGCGTCATTCTTATTCGCCCGCCCCTAATCTTGACAATCGGCATTTCCATCTCAATCGCTCCCGGCACCCGTTAGTTTTCTTTTTTAAATCGCGCGTTAAGGATTTGGCGTGAATGCGTGAAGGGTTACCCCCCAACCCATCTCCTTAACCCCCTACACCCCCTCATATGTCCTCATGGAGACGCGATTTAGAGCCTCCGAAGCAATTCGCCCTTAATAAATAGCTGAGTTAGCAACGCCTTCTAATAACATTTCGATGCCCTTTTGTTTTATTAGCGGACATCAGCCTTTTTGTCGGATAATGGATTTTCTGGGGAAGCATTAATTTGATACAGTGGATTTTGCTGTCAATTTAAGATTTAAGTAAGGATAGTGACATTTCGCTAATTCTGTTATATTCTGAAGTAAGTATTTAATATTAGTTGTTGCCTGCGATTTCATTCTCATGAAATATAAAAATCCGAAAGATACAGCCATACCATAGGTCTATACCAGTTCGAATAGCAGTAAAAGCGTAACATGAACAGTACAAAACAGAGTAACATTTGCATTGTCAATATTGGAATCAATGAACAGGAATGGATTAAGGTCCCGTTACGTAACATTGCTAGGCAAAGGCTCTTCTATCCTATTCATTACGGGATCCTGCAAGTTTCCACCAATATGGTGTTCAAATCATCGTACTACTACTTTTTTCTTACCTTTGGGTATATCCGGCTTTTTCTTCATCATTGAAGTGCGTCAATAAAAAACAGCTACACTGAAAAAAAAAATTGCTGATTCAAACAAGATTTTGATAGTTTCAACCAAGCATCTTGACTCCATTTGAGCTTGCAAAGGCCTTATTGGATTGTATCAATTTGATTATAGAATTAAAGATCACAAATTTAAATTGACTAAGACGCTTTATTGAATCTTTCAATATCTTTTTCGATTTAATCACAAAATGCCAAACTAGAGAAAATTGATCTTCGTTGGCTCACCGTTTTTTCAGTGTAAGTTCATAGTGGGACCTACTAGTGTAAGCACATAACACCAGTGAGCCCTCCGACCTTGTTTGTCAAGGGTTCCGTAGCGCTAACTCAGTTTATTGTTTTACAAAGTTTGCGTCGGCACCAAATCGGACATGACACTTGTTCCAGCTAAAGTGGAAATAAAGTAATCCTAGATCAGCAAAAGTAAACTATAGTAATTGTACCTCTATATTGAAATGATTCATACAACTCTATAAACACAGATCTTACACACGTCTAATTAGGTGCTTAACTAGGATTTATCATGCGTGCGCGTGCAATTACTTATAAGTACTGTAATATCTACTGTAATATATCTATAGTGGTCTGTAGTGGTCTAGTCGTTAGAGCGTTCTGCTTTCAATCTGGAGGTAATGGGTGGGGACTTCTCCAGTTTGTCCGGACACTGCATTCTGAATTACCTGATTGTTAGAAAAGTAAGATCATTGCGTGCTTCGGACGGCACGTTAAGATGTTGGTGTCGACTACCAGCCATGTCAGAGGCCTTTGGCGGTTCAACAACTGTGACACCAGAGTTTTTGAGATCGGTTATCAATCTTAGAACCCACACGATATGATGATGAGTGTCCCACTGCCAAGCAAATCTCAAACGCCAAACGTCTCAATTAAGAGCCTTTGACTGTCTTTTAGAACGTTTTTCGATCGTCATTACCTCAAAATAAGATATACATACATAACAACGCATGAGAACCGTCCACTGCAGGGTGCGTACTCCGAAGTTTTATCGGAGCTCCGATATTATCAGATTGACAACAACAATTACTCGTACGTTCGGAAATTTACTTTGTATGGGAATTTCTTTGTCAAAGACCGAACCAGCATAGACTACTTATCGGCGCGTTTCACTTCGGAGTACCGCAGCAGGACAAGAACCTCCCTCCAGAACTCCAGCAAAAACGCGTAGTACTTTGGAGGGGATTTACCATCACCACACTTGTAAGCGTTGCGGCTGGCGACAGCTGTTGACGGTGACCGCAGTATGTTGGTACGATACACAGAAAGATGCTGCTGCCTATCCACTAGTTCATAAGCCCATAGTCACCTCTTACGACCGACACCCACGGGTTTGTACTATTTTTATCCGGCACCACTCGGAAAAAATAAGATATATGATAAGGTGAAGTATTAACGACATGACAAAAATCTTTTTACAGATAGATTCAGATACGCTGGTTGTAATGGTTTGAAGTCGGCTAATCTTTATACTAATTTAGGAGCTTGATTAACGGCTGGTTTGCCTATAGTATGTGATTTGTGGCTACAAATAAACCAATTTTCAAAATTATAACGATAGGCAGTTTGTGATCTTACCCTTTTCTCTAAAAACTGATTAGGCTCTTATCTATACAGGATGTAAAAATATAAGATGATACTTCCTAAAGGGTAATTCAACACCACAAATAGACGGTATAAAAAAAAATTAAAAAGACATTTTCCTTAAAAAACTAGTTTCGGCCCAAGAAGAAGTGAAGCGCCTGGAGGATTAAATGACGGCTATGATCAGCTGATGATGCAGACAAAGATGTTTTTTGTTATAATATCCTATCTATTCCAAATAACTATCCATTTCAATAAATTCCTGTAAGGTAATGAAAAGGATTACTGTAAGGTAATTAATTAAAAGGAAATTAAATTTCATGATCACAGCAAATAAAAAAGGTATTTTTTACAATCTATTAGTGATGTAGAATCACCCTTTAGAAGGATCATCGTGCTTTCTTTTTAATTCTGGTGAAGTTTTTTCTACGAATTCCTCCGACTTCATACAACTATCTACATACACTTACTCTTTTGTCAACTTAATCCAATATTAAAACCGCGTGCACCGTATTCTGATTCCACATACTGCCACACTCGAATTCTTCACTGCAACTATGTCTCATATATGTAAAATAATGCGGCCGATATACCCTTATACCTCCTCAGGGTGGAAAGGGGTGTGATGGCCCACCACCCCTAGACTTATTCCAATATAATCAATAACTTAGTGAGATCCCCTTTGCATCCACCCGTGTGACAGTTCCTTCAATCCAACGAGCTAAGGGTTGTACTTTATTTTTTTATTCTTACGTTTTTTTTTGTTCAAACAGACACTGATTAGAGACGGGTAAGGCTTTTTGAAGTTGATTTTGTTTCACGAATGGCTAGCTCCTGGTAACATTTTGTGAGTAATAATTTCGTCTTTTGAAATCTCCTTTTTTGCATAAATTGTGTAAATGTTAGTTTTGATAGAATTATGTGAGCACCAAGAGGCAATTTCATAACGCAGGTGTTGACACATGTCGGGTAAAACGGCAATAGAGAAAATATTTTTACTGATTCGATCAGATTAATTTGTATGGCAGAAGAAGGAACTGTTTCGCAAACAGTAGTATTTATTTTTTTATTTTTAACCAATTCTTGAAAGAATCCGATTACGTGGCACGTTAACAATTTAAATACATGGAATTTTAAAATTTTTGTATTCCCAACTAACAACCTTAACATATTTTGTATTTTTTTATAAATAATTGCCGTTATTTTTTGCTTCATTATCTTCAAAATTACATTTTGTCAGCCTAATGTTTATTTTGACTATTCATAAACTGCGTAAATGTATTCACTTATACAGGGTATTAACGTAAACAATAAGTTCCTTCAAGGGGGTAACTCAGGGACGCTTGTTAACCAACTTTTGCTATGGGATTTTTATTTCTATACTACATTTTTATTCCTATACTACCCACCCCATACCGCTGTTTGGAAGTTGCATATACAGGTTCCTTCAAGGAGTTAACTCAGTAAACTATTCATTACAACAAAACCTGCTGATAATTTTGTAAGAGTAATAATAAAAATAACATTTGGACAGGAGCTTAGTCACCTACGTCAAGGAACTGTTACCCTAACACCCACTATAGTTACCCATATCTACAGTTTAGTTCGACCCCCTATAATACAAACCGTTATAGTTTGTCAGTTATTCAGACCATGACACTAAACAAGTTTTAGAAACATGAAGCGAAAAGTGAGAAAAATTTTCAGGAGTTCTATGAAAAACCCTCTATTGACGGTGCAAATTTTATACAGGTAAGCCAATTCTGGACCTCACTTTTTGAATTTGTTAAGTTTCACAGTCTCAGTCACATTACATACTTAACTTTTTGTTTATACAGGGTGTAGAAGACAGGTGGGCAAAAACTGTACTGTCAACGTAACTGAACAACTTTCAGTAAATAAATCTTTCGGGAAATGGAAAAAGCGTTTTTTTTTCATTTCCTGAAAGTTTTATTGAGTGAAAGTTGGAGATTGAAGTTGAGTGATCATGCCGTTCATTTTTCGCCAACCTGTCCCTAACACACTATATATTCTATTCAAGCGCGCGTGTATACGCTTCCTCTGGGTGAGCTCTTCCATCATCTAATTCATCTTTGCCTCCAATGCTGGATTTAGGCCAAGAGCAATCTATATATAAAGCCCTGTTCATACAAAAGAAGAAATAGTAGTTTAAGATACAAGTTCCGTAAGTAGGGTTATTATAAACGAGTCGACGTTTTGTAAGCCCGAGACGAAGTCGAGGGTTCACCATCGGTACGAGTTTGTCATAACCCTTACGGACGTGTATCTTACGACATTTTTCAATACATTTGTGAGAAAACAGGTATAAGTAATACACTTGGTAAAAGAACCAACCATGGGTACTGTCAGCCTCTTGTCGATTTATGTTCTCCTGGTACTCTCCATTTTATTTTAAATATAGGTAGGCAGTCGTCACCCAAGTAAAAAGTCACCACTGTAGTATTTTTACAAAATAATTTTATGATCAGAGTGTAAAAACTCCTTCGTATTATACTTTTTTTACTTACCGCACTAGTTCGGTAAGTAACTACTTACGAGCAATGTTTACGTCCTTGTAAGTACGTTTTTCGAGCAAATGTATTGAAAAATAAATTACCCTTTACTTACCGTAAGTACATGTCCATTTTAGGTCTTAAGTATTTACTTCTCTTTCACAAGGTTATAATTACTTAAGAGTAAAAGAGATGAACATATTCCGTATAAATCTGCTTCAATTAAGAAGCAGCTATGAAGCATCTTCACTCGAATAGGTACCTAATGAGACTCAATAATTTTAAGTATCTACGTTTTTTAAGGAAAATACTAAAATAAAACTCAAGTAATCTGATAAACTAACTTTGAGTTTATTTTTACCATTTACACTTGACAATGCATTCGAAATCTGTTGTGGCTACGGTGTTGCGTAGCGCGTAGCACGCGCGTAGGAATGGCTACGCACACGACATGTGCTTCTACAAACCAAATGTATGACCAACTAACTAACCAATACAGTAACATAAGCTTCCCGAGGGACAATTGACAAATTATATGAACTATAGAAATAAGTATTACATAAATAAATACATGTTTGACTATAATTAATAAATCTTAAAATATTGTTATACAAACCAATTAAGACTCTTAAAACAAATGCTATTGTAATGATAGTTATTTTTGCGACTAACAACTTTTTCGTCACATTTTAAAATAGTAGGAACGGTACATTTCGCTAGTAAAGAATTTTAAAATAACTTTTAGTATTACAGTATAGGAACTATCATAGACAAATGTGCTACCGTTTACATGATCATAAACTTATTGTGTAATATTATCTAATGAGAGGCTAGACGATCCAAATAATTTGAGAACAACGTAAATTATAGTAATATCAAGGTACGCTGAGACTTACAAATGATAGAACTAAGAAACTTTACAAATAAACAAACAACATGCCCGTGGCGGCACCTCTAAGTAGCAGATACAACAGACTAATCCGAATTAATCTTAAATATTAAAATTTGTATTCGGAAAGTATAGTGAAACTCTAGATGCGATAATATTGAAATATACATAGGAACCATGATTCATTCCGCGGTATTGAACCGCGGAGACAACATCGCACTACCGACATGTCCACCTACGCTAACTCAAACTTACACATACGAGCAAGACAGACCGACAGACAGACCGGCCACACAGCCCGCCGCCCCGCGAGCGCTAGCGCCAGCCATCACCGGCCAACACCGGCCAGCGGGTCGGCGGGCGGCGTCACCGGGCACGAACACAATCTCAACAAACTAGGCTCTCTAATACACTAAACTAAAACAAAATAATAATGTTGTAAACGCGCGCCTTCGCGTATGAACGATGCTTGAGCTCGATGCACATCCCCTCGGATGCTGTGTTTAAAGTGTACCGTGTATTTCAATCTCCCATCCATCAACCGCCGATGACATTTTATTGGAGAGCACCACGCATCCTGCTAAAATATTTCTCGATATCGCGTGTCGAATAAAATTTTGATCAATAAAACGTTGATGTAACCCCAGACGCCTCGGGAGAGTAGTAAAGCGATACGGAGTGGCGCGGCGTTTCGAGTCGCATCGCATAGCGTCGCGTCTTCTCGCGCTCAAGCATCGCCCCATTGCACGTATATACGTATATAACAAGGACCGCCGGCAACCGGTGGAATAAAACATTGCACTTTACCAAAAAACAAACTCAATGTTGTAGTAGGATTCACTCGTAGATAAAATATTGTAGTAAAACTCCGCTAGATAAAATGTAAATATGTAAAATATTTTTAAATAACGTGTTCTGTGCCATCGAAAATATAAGGGACTCCACGCACACAGTAAAGTGATGAATTTACATGCGAGTGGGGCGGGCCCCGCCGCCGCATGTACCTCCATGCCTTTCGACTCACTTACGCCACTACTAATAATCATTACAATATCAATAAAAATTCAAGAATCACACTTAGTTCCAAAATAAACTCACTTGTTTGCGAGGTAGGCTGAGCGCTGGCGCGCAGCCCGAGTTTCGAGTTCGTTCGTTTTGGAAAAGTTTGCTACGATAATAATCATTATAATTAACTGTTACCAATAAGCCTACACGGTGTCGCCTTGTCTCCGCGACGACGTGTGACCGGCGCTAGCTTCCCGGCGTACCTCGTACAGACAGCGTACAGCCGGACTCGCGGGCACACGGACTAATGCTCCGGTAGCAGGTACTTGCGGCGCCGGCGCCGGCGGCTGATGACGGGACGCCCGCGGAGAGGACAACCGCTCTACTGCCTAACGTACCACCTAACTTCGCCTCATGTTTAAAAAATCATATACGTATATCACTATATATATCTTCATACATTTACGATGCATCAGGAACTTCTTACGAGAACGTATCTATGCCTAAAATTAGAACGATTATATGTATGTATTACATAGCTTTAAACAATTAAATCGTAATTATCAATATCGATAATATTATATGCATAAAGATAGGAACTTGCTTTCCTGGGAATTGATGGTGAGAGTGTGTGCGCCGGCGCAGCGCAGCCTCGCGACCGCAGCGATAAACGTATATAATAAAACCTGTCTAACGTATGATATGAAGTGCGGGCGAGGCGCGTGCGTCGCGAGCCACCGCGTGTCCCAGTGCACGCGGCGGCGGGGCCGGCCGGCAGGAACACCGCGCCCGGCCACCGGCACCGTCGAGGGTCGGCCCGGGCGCGAACAACGGGCAACAACGGCCGGCTCCCGATTAACCTAACTTAACGACTACAAGCTTTAAATGTATAACTAGGAAAGTTCCGCTTTCACGGCGACATTCATTAACGAAAAGAAGCGTTAAGAGCTAATAGTGAACTGCTGCGTTGTCGGACAACGGGGAGAGCATGGGGCTCTAGTATAGTAACTATACATTTCGTGTAGGATTAATGTCCGGCGCTGGCGAGCGGGAGTTCTCCGGGCGGCGGGAAGCGCGGTCCGGGCGCGGGTACGCAGAAGTTGGCGTTGGGATCCTTCGGGGCGGACTCCTGCGCCGCGCGCGCCGCCAGCAGCGTGATCTGGTTGACCACGTCCTCCATCTCGTGTGAGAGGGGCTCGGGGTCAGCGAGAGGGGGCGCGGGGGGTGGGGGTGCAGCGTAGCGGATGTGCGCCTCCGTGTCGGCGTGGCGCCGGAACTCGGCGGCGGTGCGGAACCGTTCGCCGACACACGAGCGACACTCCAGCGCCGGTTGCACCACGCGGATGACGCCACGAGCCGCCTCCCGCCCCGCGTAGCACGAGCGCGCTTGATGTGTCTGCAGCGGCGCGGGCGTCGGGAACGCTACTTTGCAATGCTTGCACACGTAGCATAGGTCGAAATCGAGTTCGCGAGCTCCGGCGGGCGGCTCGGTGGCCGGCGGGGGGAGGCGCAGGGTGGACGCGCCGGGGTCCGCAGCGATGTGGCGGATCTGCTCGAGGGTGGTCGCGGGCAGCTGAAGAACGCTGGCACCGTTGCCGGTTTCGACTATCAAACCTTGTGGCTGCGGCTGAAGTTGGTTAGGGTTTCCACCTAAAACAACAGAAATAAAAAACCATGAGTTACTTGAAACGGCTATCATTTCAATTGCTTTGATTAACTAATTTTACTATCTCGCACCTTGCGTAAACCTAGGCCTAGACGTATAAAGTAGCAAAAGTAGAAAAAAACATTGATATCGTGCGAGGTGTTGACTCGCCGCCGTCTGTAAAGGGGTTAATCCACTTACGGCGAGGGTCAGCCCGCAGCCGTGAACTGACCTTTTGCCGTTGTTTACATGCTTCTTTCAACCCTCGGCAATAGTACAATTCGCAAGCAAAACTTTCTATTTAATATTGAATGATGTTTTTCGATTCATGAATACAAACGACAAGCGACCAACGCTCTAACTTTCAGAAGAAGCGTAACAAAAAGGAGTCCTAATCAGATTCAATCTTGGGTTATTCCCAGTTTGGTCCATTGTCTTGGGATAGGTTAGCACCAGATAAGCGAGCGGCCGCGATTGTAAATGCGTGATGCGTTTCTAACAAGCGCTGCGTTCGCCCCTGTAATTGATTCGAGCGTTGGTTTATGCGGATTATATTCACGAATGCATAATACATGGCTTTCGTTTCAAGCCAGTTTTAAATCGGAGCATGTTATGTAGGTGCTTGAAATAACGACGGTATGACAAGAAGTCGCAGAAATAGATTTAAACTTATTTTGCTTTCATTATGCATTGCGGGAGTAAACATTGTTAGTACTAGCAGTAGTATTAGTTTGGTTTGTTGTATTGTAACAGTAAAATGACAGTTAAAGTGTCACGTGTGAGCCATTACAGTAATGGGTCAAGTTTGGAGATGTATGTAAGAAACCGTCAGAGTCGTAAAAGCAAAGTTTTTAGTTCAACATCCTACGTCCACCAAAACGGTTCTCTCCATGAAACTGAACAACTTTTCCCAAGGCACAAAGGTCGAAATGCGGAAAAAAGTTGATGCAGTTTGTATGGGAAGTACAAATTTTTTTTTGTATTTTGGACTATGTTCCTAGGGAAAAGTTGTTCAGTTTCATGTACTGAACTATCTCTTAAAATATATGGGAGATAAAAAAAAACATTGTGTATACTCTCTTGACTCCTCACAAATAGAGTACTACTTATATTCAAGTTCAAACCAAGCGAGGTACTCGTTTCCTTATTCTGTTGACCCGCAAACAAACTGAGCGGTGCGTTCTATTCGATCGAAAGTCCGTTAGTCTAATTGCGACATTGATGGGACAGACGTGCGTCCAACATGAAGACGCGACGCGTAAGGAATACGCACCAAGATACTGACTCGAAATGGGAAGTTGCCAATTAATACCCAGAATACTTGATGTGGTTTTGTTTGGCGTAGTATATTATTAAAAGTTGGAAACCCCTTTGTAAATATAAGAAAATTAAAATTGAAAATAAAGCTGAAATGGAAACGTATTGAAATTTAAAACGAGCAGTCCATCAATCTCAGAGGCAGATATGGAAAGTTGTCTGAAATTACTTATTTTCTCTATTCGCAAAGCTTGAAGTCTAAATCTTAACGAAACGAAAACTTGAAACAAGTTCTATCTTATTAAGAATCTGAATCTTCACTAGCCACAAATTGACACAAATATCTCCCCGGATCTCCCGTCACACAACCACTAAGGTTAGATTACACCAACAAGGTCAAGCTCCCAGCTCGTCGCGATCTGGTTTAATTACCATCCATCACTGACCAGTCCGTCACCGTATCGAACCATCTGGGAACAGCCCGGGCCACTCCGAATACGGACATGGGCTAATAAACGTCACTTGATACTGGCAGAGACCTAGATCGACCGGTGACAAATGAAGAGCGATGCGGTGATGACACGAATGCTTTGATACCGTGCCAACGATGACATGCTTTGCTGTGCATGGTGTGTTTTTGTGAACTTCTTTACTTTAAAATACTTTAAATGTCAGTCGACACCATATTCACAGAAGCCATTAAATGCTAAAATGCTCAAACCATGGCAATAAAAACAAAAACCTTGGGTTTGTTAAGAACTGCGAAGAAAGGCCGCATAATGCGTCCTCTAGTCCAATAATAGCATCCTTAATGAGATGTAAATGAGCGGTGAAATAGCCGACTCCACCCGCGTTATAATAACGCGTAACGACCTACGAGTCCGGATTAAGAAGCCTTTTGACTTAAACCTCTTCTTTGCACTAAGTCACATTTCAAGAAAACTGCAAAAAAGCACCTTAGTACACTCACATGAAAGTTGAAACTCAATGGGCCAAAATCGTTTCCTTGGTGCAATGCGCGGCAGGCTTAGCGGCACAATAGTGTGGCTATTTTGAAACTAATTGGCAGAAAGGGTTGCGAATTAACGTCACAGCGTGGCTTGTGGCTAAGGCTTTCGTGGCGTGTAGCCTTTGTGAGCCGCGGCTGATAAATAGCACAGTTTAGATTTGCAATTATAATAGTGGCGTGATTTCAAGCCTGTCAGAAGGCGTTATGTTAGCGGAAGCATGAAATAAATCACTTGGTTTTTTGACCTTGATTTATTGCGACGCGTTGATGTCTTTTACTAGGAGATGGCGATTTTTGTGAAGAATATCAATAACATGAATTTAAAAACTTTTAACTAAGGGCTTGTCTGATCTCAAACAAATCTTTACACTTTACTTATCTGTGGTGAAAGGCATTGTTATAATATAAAAAAAAATAAAAGCTAGATATGAACGAATGCAAAAATAGTCAGTAAAGAGTTTAAATTTACAGTAGGTCCTAAATTTTAATAACATATTTTCTGCATATCATCAATAATTATCTTCATATTCAGATAGAAAATTCCTACGTCTCATTTGCTGCGCCTGACGCGTTCGAGTGAAGCCTATAAGGCAATCATTAGCCTGAATGAC
This sequence comes from Athrips mouffetella, assembly GCA_947532105.1. Lineage (NCBI taxonomy): Eukaryota > Metazoa > Arthropoda > Insecta > Lepidoptera > Gelechiidae > Athrips > Athrips mouffetella. Next base: position 11,370,241 of record OX383971.1, read on the forward strand.
ATTTCGATTCTAGGAATTCTAGGACTATTTACTTCTCAAAGGCTAGTGGACCAGTATGCATAAAACGTGTAACAAAAACACTGGTCAAGGGCAAGTCGGTCTCGCGCGCCGAAAGTTCCGATATACCTATATTATTCTTAGAAGCAATAAAGTAAATTTTTAGGTATGCGAAACAAAAGATGTTAGTAAAGTTTTTTTGCAGAAATCTAAAAAACAGTGCTAATTTAATGGGACAGTGCTATTTTATGTGGGATCGTTTTATTTTTCCTGTAATATTTACATAATATAAACGTGTGTCGACTATAATTAATACAGATTTTTCCTATCGCAAACATTTAATATGGGGGTGGAAATGGTATTATTTTAGACATTTTTCATAATAACTTAAAACTAAGAGTCGTAAAAAATTTAAAAGTCTGTTTTGGAATGTAAATGTGAAACCCCTTTCATGATACCACACTGGACCTAGTAACGACAATAATAAATTTTGACCCCAATTGAGCCCCCTTTACAGTAATAATATATGTAAGAATAATTTTTTTGTTTGCAATAGAGTTGGCAACTTTATTCTAAATCTATTTCTTTCAAGTCGGTAGCATATGAGGTTGCTGAGAAAACAGGAGTGACAGATAGACGAAGCCGCACCATTGGGGTTCTTTTTACCATTTTGTTTCTAGCCTTGAGCATTCACAAATTTACCCATGATAATGACCAGATTTCTCAAGCAACCAGACGAAAAATTAATAAAAATAACAATTATCTATAAGCTGTTATTTGAGTCATATCTCGGAAGATATAGAAGATAAGAAAATAAAACAAAGCCTAATATTAAAAACATACTCAGAATTTAGGAAGCTCCAAATATTTCAAAATTTTAACTGCACTATCTTTTGAAATATAAGTATTTTTATATGGGCGTGCTGTAAAGACGTCTCGCCTGCAAGTCCATGGTGAAATTCGAAAATTACTGATCGTAGATTTCATAAAAATTTCCTGGTATTTATAAGTTTGTTACCTACCACATTATACAATATAACGTACTTCTGTTTTATTAAATCAATCAAAACATCACCGCAAACAATAAGCCTCCCTTACTATTCAGAAATTACAAATAATCTACATGTGCATCTACAGCAGCTCTTAAGTTTATAGGCACAAGATTTATTTTGAATGCTATTAATACAAAATGTGCACAGAATGGCAATGTCCCACATTCAATTTTTTCCGCAGCAAAATGATCTTTTGCATCCAGCACCGTTAGACCTAGAAGCTTACTTTTTAGGGTTCCGTACCCAAAGGACCTATTAATATGTCACCGATGTCTGTCTGTCGGGCGGGCTGTATCTCACAAACCGTCATAGGGACAGTTGAAATTTTCAAAGACTATGTATTATTGTTATCACAGAATATATAATAGTAAACAAGTTTACTGTTATAACAAGAAATACTAAAAATTAAAAACTTAAGGGTAGGGTCCCTAATAAAAACGTGTTTATTTAGGCGATTTTTGCTCGATTTTTGTTTTAGCTCTATCGTAAGAACGGGACCACTTACAAGCGTGAAAATAGTACATTAGCCATAGAATAACAACGAATAATAAAAACTAGTCATATGCGTGTCGGACTAGCGCAAATTAAATACACTTCTGTGTGACTGCGCGTCAATAACTAAGACGGTATTTTTACCTTAGTGGTACGGAACCCTCGGTGCGCGAGTCTGACTCGCACTTGGCTTTTAGTGCATATTCCTCCAAATATGCTCTAAATATTTTTAAAACACTTAAATTATAAAATTCGAAATTTAACTAAGTCCTCTTACAGCCATCAATGTAAACTCCATCATTTTCTGCCACTGCACGTACGACGCGATATTGCTGATTTCTCGTACTTATTAAACATCTTGAGGAGTAGCATAGACTGTCCACAACTACTATCAAATATAAATATCAAAATTCCTAGTCACTCGTTCAGGCGTAAACATCTCTTCTATTTGCCGCAAGCAATAGCAAACTACAAGCAACACTCCTTCTTTTGGCGAGTTTAACACTATGCAAATGATTTCATTGATTCAAACCCTAATGTAGACCTTATCGTAGACTCTATTAGCTCCATTAAACGCAAAATCAGCGACAACTTCTTCAATTAACTATAATTACTATAATTTACAAACTTCCCGTACGTACCATTGCAAAATAGGATACTTTGAATCCTTTATATGTATTAGTTTAGATACCTCTTTAAACCTTATTATTAATATTAGTCTTACTGTGTGCTACTTGTCTTATATTCTAATTAATTACTAAAGGCGAAAACTTGTAATTGGCCTTATCTTAAGTTAATGCCCATGTAATATAGTTATAGGCTGTAAGTTTTCCATGCAATAAATAAACAAATAAAATAAAATAAAAGAATATTGATATATTTTTCAGCAGTCTACGTTCAGTACTTTCCGAGTTTCACCATGAGCTTGCTGGCAAGACATTTCCTCAGCAAGCCCATAAAAAATACTAATATCTCAAAAGATAGTGCAGTTGGGATTTCGAAATTATGTTCCTTAGGAACAGTTGTTCAGTATCATGAGTACATGCATAATACCTTTTGCTATCCAGAACTTATTAAAAGACTGGAACCCTACCCTATATGGGTGGTCAAACATTTTCTCCGTTTTACGATAGTTGGAAAAGCTGTTTAGTTTCATCGGCCTTTTGTTACACGTTTTGTGTATTGAAAATGTCGTGGCACTCGTGCGCCTACATCTAGTGGTACAAAAGTGTCGCTGATGCCAAAGTTAGTTTGGTTAGCAACTGGCCTTACAATGCCTGTAATCATAGAGTAACACGATTTTCGCGCGCAAAGAAACGGGCTTGCGCGGTTTGACACGTTGCTCTAAGCCTGTAATAAACTAACTAAGCTTAGAAAAAAACTCTTGCCTTAAAATAGGTAATGCTATGATTAAAAATAGGTGCATTACCGTCGCAGTAATTAGATTAGTATGGTAAGTAAAAGTGTACAAAGCGGATCAAATACTTACACAGGTGAGGGTAAGACCTGACACCTAGGGTTTCAGTCCCCGCAGCTTACAATGCCTTAGGTGTTCATGTAGTTACGCAAACATTATTATATGTTAAAAGATTGTTCAATGTCGGAAATAAAATTTAAATTCACGGTTAGCTTCCAAGTTGGCATGGATTCTTTTGACTTTTGCAGAATACAGTTCATGACTCCAAGTTCAAGACAAGTTTCGAAGATGACAACGAAAAGTATAGAAATTTCCATTTATATTTTATACATAAATAAATAAATAATTTTTGGGGTACATTTCACACAAGGCCATCCATGGTTATCAGAGACTTATGTACATACATAAATAGCAAAATAATACCCAGACACAGAGCAAACACTTGTGTTCATCACACAAATGTTTGCCCTGGGCGAGGACCGAACCCGCGGCCCACGGCGTGTAAGGCATGCTTACTACCAACCACATCAACAGGCTTGTCAATTCCAATGTTTTTCCTTATAATATCGTATTTATTTCTTGATTTTAATTTAATTGTTTACGGTTTCAAAAATTTATACGAAAAGCTTAAAAGCCTCGATTTTCCGAACTGACAGCATGTTAGTGAGTGAAACTTCTCCGAAAGTTTTCATTGAAACAAACAGCCCCAATGTAGTTTAACAAATGAAGTGTCTCTCAATCTCCGGCGATACTCGTAATCGTCCATGAGAGGACGAGGACAAACTCCTCGACAGCTCCCATCCATCAGGACGCAGTTGCACTACGCTCTCGATGAAAACAGAGAGGGAAATTAATAAGAACGGAAATTATAAGAAGATACTTATACGTTAAAAGTAAACTAAACTGAGCCACTTTAACGAGAAAATGCAGAAAACCCATTACACTTCAGAAGCAATTCTAACAGCCATTAACCAATAATTTCATCGAATTTTATATCCATCATGTTAACGCGTCCTGCCCTCCCACCTCACACCCCCTCCCAGCGGAAATCTCACCGCATTCAAATATTTAATTACTTTTAGCTCTCGATCGTTTTTAAACCCAGCCTGAGTGCTATCATAAAACGCGCTAATGCCTTATAATTAAAATATTCTCAACAAGCCGTGGCGTAATGGCACCTCCGGCAACCGTCTCCTCCGACGAAAAAAACGCATAAAAAATTACATTCACCCCAGAGGACTCACCCCTTGTGTCGGGAAAATCGATTAAAAAGAGGAGTCGCGGGGTGAAGTGGCGCGGGCGGCGGGGGGAGAGGAGTTTAATATGTACGAAAAAATGCACGACGCCGCGGGAGCGAGGGAGAGACCCAAGGAGCGGCCTGAGTTGCCTTCAATTTTTATAATTACGTTCATACGTGAGCTCGTGGAGCGAAGCCGCCGTACGTACACCGAGCACCGCCGTGTACACGGAGCGCGGTGCGCTACCGGCCGCTCCGGCACCTGATTACTTATTTAGAATAGTTTCCTCCAGCTTGCAGTCCGCGTCGCGTCGCCCGCCTCTCACTCACGATTACATTTTAATTTTTAAACAATTTTATGATGGAAACTGAATTCTACGAGACACAAAACACAAATCATTCTTTTATTCTCTCAGCTACTTTACAAACGGTTCGTGATCCCAAAGAGTTTTAACAACGGCGCAACACTCCGAAAATAAGTCGTATTATAACTTTTTCGTTTCAACGACAAAATCAATTTCCATCAGTGAGAGAGCTTCAAACTTTTCCACACACACAGCAATCAAGGAAAGAAGGAGGCAATAAGAACGGGATAACCGACTGGAGGACGTTATCTCAGGAGACGGTTTGCAAATGAGCGGGCCCCACACATGGGCACTCATTCACTCACACATCTGCTAATCCCGCGTCCACACGCTCTACATACGTGCGTACGTACATTTTATAAATAGATATCGCTTTTTTTATCCGGGTACAAGAATAGGGGGTTGCCACCCGGGGGAGGGGACCCCTGCGGGGGACGTGTTGGATTTCAGATTGCTACGAACTGCAAAAATGAGGGATGAAAGAAATATAGCTTAAAACGCAGATATTTCCCGGCGTCTTAAGGCGGTGGCGGGGTGCGGAGGGGAGTGTGTGGAACAAAGTAGAGTGGCGATATTGAACCAAAATGAAATGGTAAACGAACCGTGCGCGTCCGATCTAATGCGAATTTATAATTTGGACGTTGCCCCGGCCGCACTCTTTGAACTCGGGGGTGGGTGGACTCCGGAGGTGAATTTACAAAGAGTGCGGATGTGATTTATAAATAGGGGAGTCACGTGAGTTGCTTCTGTGCTGACCGTTCATTTTTGTTAGAAGCTTTTTCCATTAAGGTGGTTAATAATAGTGAAGTATGTTTTGGTTTCATAACAATAATGTGTATAGCTGCTTATTGGACTGGGGCTCATTGTAACAGGCGCATCACCTGCTTAAAATAAGTACTGTAATGTCTATGATTTTATATCACTCGTAAAAACGTTTCAAACGAGGTGCTACTAAAAGAGAGAGCACACAAACATACAACAATTAAATATTACTAACTACACTACCATTCTTCGATGAATATCTGTAATCAAATGGCTATTTGATTTTAAGGCAGAGACAATGCGTTTCATAGCATTTCAAAAATATAAAACGTAGAAAGTACGTAGAAACGTAAAATGCCATAGGATAATACACACATACATAACACCACGCGTCTCTCCCGTCAGAGTAGGCAGAGACCACAGTGATCCTCCACCTGCTATGATCTTAAAATACATCCATCGCTTCCTATACTTTCATCAATAGGTTTAAGGGACTTTTAACCTGGCCTTTATTTCGTCCTGGAGCGTTCGCCGAGGCCTTCCCCTTCTAACGTTTCAATTCATTCTCGCCTGGTAGATCTCTTTCGTTAATCTTCGTTCATTCATCCTCTCTACACGACCAAACCATCTCAGCATCCTTTTCTCAATTTTAGTCACTACGTCTTCTTTTACACCACTACCTTCTTTTATCACACTATTCCTAGTCCAGTCACTCAATTTCACACTCATACTCCTCAAGGCTAGGATAATAAATGAAATAAAGAATTCTAAGTGAAGATGTTTTTCCGTCAATGTTTGTAATATAGTTGTGTTGTCAGAGTGCCCAACGAGCTGCGTTTAGCCGTATCCTCATTGCAAGGC